>CM055850.1:6228252-6828252 GCA_029490765.1 Euthynnus affinis | reverse complement strand
TATGTATAAATTGTAACGTTACATTATAAGGGTGCCCTTTAAATTTATATATTCTGGCAAATGTATTTTGCTGATAGATCTAAAGCAAGTGATTTAGCTCAGCCTTTTACTACATACATAGCTGTTCACTCGATTAATTATTACTTATTAATTGTAATGTTAACTACTTGCAGCCACATAGACGGGAAACTGTTGAAGACAAAATAGCAAATCAGCATCCTGGAAGAATTACTAATGCTTCTCTGGCCAATAAGTGTAATGCTAACATGAGAAGAACAAGAATATTTAATGTTAGTCAAGTGAAATGTAATGACATGAAATCACCCGACAACACACAGCTTGTCACAACATTTAGTTTGCTAGCTAACTAACGTTACGTTATGTGTTACTGTTAGCTAAGTATACTAGCTACTAGCATAACGTTAAGATATATAACTATGTTTGTTTGTACATTGCTAACTTTAGCAAGACTATTACAATTCCTGGTCTGTAGTGAGTTAGCCAGCCTGGGACAGCTGTGTCTTTCATATCACTGAATAATCAATGTGTTTAATTTGATATTGGAAACATGCATAACAAATCTGCCTCTGATTGGCTGGTACTCGTTGCCTTTGTTGGTTAGGTTTAGGCATGGGGGGTGAAGCATGCACCTCTCATAATGTTATTATGAGTTAAACCAAATGTAGCCTATAAGTTGGCAGTGCAGGTATAGTTATAGGTATATGATTTGGGATTTTATACAATTATCCTTAATCTGAAAGTGGCTCATATTCAGCCAGTTAACCTGCTTTGTTGTTGTGAACACACAGTATGTTCAATTTGTGACCCAATATTGTGTAAACTGTGTGGTCACATACTGCAACAACATTCAGTGTTTCCTCTAACTACTCTTGACAAGCTAACATTTAAAACTACTCATTTCAGAAAAACAAGAGAAGAAAGGTGAATTTACATAATTTAAGACACAAAGGACCAGAGGACTATATACTGTATATATTCAATTTCAAAAACTATGACGCATTCAGCTGAAATTCACCAGTTAACAGGGTCACTTGTTACACTGAAACACCAGAACAATAAAATAATTGCAAACAACATTTAAATCCATTATTTTTTACAGAATGTGACCGAATTACAGAGCAACACACATACCACAAAGCTGTCGTCATAACAGACAAATGTACATTCAGCTGTCAGTTTATTACGCACACTGAGCTACCGGTTAGACAGAATATCTGAACCATCTCATTAAAGTGAAGTGTAATTTAAGAGCACCACAAACTACAGTTTTCCAAAATGGCCATGAACAAAACTACAAAAACTGAACATCATGAATCCTTAAAGACAGGATTTGTTGCAGTACTGTTGCATTAGACTGCTTTAGTTTTAGTTAATTGTAACTAATAAAATGCCAGATGTTATACTGCAAATACAAGTTTGCCCAGAAAGCTCACTTTCTCTTATCACACTGCCAGTGAGTTCAATTGCATTGACATGTTTTGTTGTTGTCACAACAGGTCAGTTTTGACAGAGAGAATGATGAAATAACAAAGCCTATTCTGCTGTGTATTTCTTAGTCTTATGTCTGTGCTGACACCTGCTTTTTATCATCCAGGCGGGTGTTCACACAAGCACAGTGAGAAGCCTACGGTACGGCTGGTGGACCTATGCGCTGGGCGAGAGGACGACGCCAAGGTTTAACCATTACAGCAAAATCATCTCCGTGGATGGCAACCTGGCCTCAGGCAAAGGAGCTCTGGCCCAGAGTCTGGCTGACAAACTGGGTAACTATCTGACTGCAAGGAACCTTGATTAGAGTTGTCACCAGGATACACTCAACCCACCTGTGATTCCCACAGGTTTATAATCATAAAGTAGATGGATGAAAGCATGGCTGATGTGCACATATTGATTTGTCTGCAGCGCTCCAATCAAAAAAAAAACCCAAAAAACATGCATTTGTTTTTACTGGGAATAATAACTTCTCTTTCTGTGTCTGCAGGGATGCACTACATGCCCGAGCCCGACACTTTCTACTTGGACAAGATGACGGCAGAGAAGGAACCCCTCTCTGTCGACTTCAACGGGATGTGCAGCCTGGAGAAGTTCTACACAGACCCTAAAGCTGCCGACGGAAACAGCTACAGACTGCAGCTGTGGATGTACAACATGAGGCTGCTCCAGTACGCCGACGCCATCGAACACCTGCTCACCACAGGTATGACGGACTCTGAGGGAATGCACAGAGGTTCACTGTAGTTTCCTGTTCTCAGCTAACAAAGGAAATGCTACAGTGTGAGATTAGGATAAGTCCAAACTAATGCAGACACAGTTTAAGAAAAAAAAAATGCCACTTACAATAATGACACCCCTAACCTCCATGTTTTCTGTCACTCACTGATCTTCTATGTTTAAGGCCAAGGAGTGATCCTGGAGCGATCCCCCTTCAGTGACATGGTCTTTCTGGAGGCCATGTTGAAACAGGGCTACATCAGGAAGGAGTGTGAGTATAAATGTGTCAGTAACATCAAAGAAATGGCGCCAAATGGTATTGAATTAACCGCCCACTATAAAAATAGTACATACAAAGGCACAACCATGGAAGCAATTGTCTTGATAAGTTTTTCTCACAGAAGAATAACACGTTTTCCTCTGTCCTGTGGCTTGCAGGTGTCCAGCACTACAATGAGATCAAAGACATCAGTATCTGTGAGTTCCTGCCCCCACACCTCGTCATTTACGTAGACCTGCCAGCTGAGGAGGTGCAGAAGAGGCTGAAACAGAGCGGCAAGGTATGGGCTCGATACCGTCTTCTCTGTAGGGCACTGATTTCTGGTATTCCAGTCTCGTTCGTTAACTAACTTTGAAAAGAGGTCATTACTGTTTCCAGTTGGAACAACAGCCTAATCCAAATTAAAACCACCTTAATCCAAATGAGATGTTGATATTAAAAGGATGGTGTAAAGTAGGATGTTTTTAAACAGGCTTTTTTTTTTAGGCTTAGCATGAGTCATTGATTTTAAATGGAATCTCTGTATTCCCAGTCCTATCTTCAGAATGTGCCCTTGATGTATCTGAAGAGCATCGAGGATTGCTACAAGAAGTCTTTCCTGCCCAAAATCAGGTAAGCAGGTGAACGTATGGATGACAAGTGGTTGTCACTGTTGTCAAATTACATATGATTCAAACATGGCTCATATATAGTATGACTTTAAAAACCAAACAAAAGTTTTCCAGTTAGCTGTTATTTTTAGTCATGTCAGCAATCTTTAAATGCTAATTAGTAACACACCAGCCTGTTAACATTGCATGTCATCGCGCTGACATCATGTTATCATTTAGCTCAAATCTGTGCCTTATTAAAGCCTTCCAGAGCGTCTAGCGCGGCTGTAGACTCTTCATCTTTTCACACCTGAAGTGTTTGAACTGAAGTTTGTGCCTTTTTTCTTTCAGCGAAACGTCAGAACTGCTCGCTTACGATTCGACCCAAGCCCAAGATGTCGAAAGAGTAAGACTTGAGCAAACAGTAGCTCGTTAAAACACGAACCTAGTAAGTATTTCTGTAGGAAGCTCACCTGTTGGCGTTGTATCCGCAGGTGGCGGAGGACATCGAGTACTTGAAGTTTGAAAAAGGACCTTGGCTGGAGCAGGATGATGTCACCTACCACCACATGAGGATGCTGTGAGTTGTTGATTGCTGTTCCGCATTTCCACATTGAGATGCAAATTACACAGGAAGATCTGCAAAAGTCAAATTTCCACAAAAAGTATCACAACCGCTGCCTCTGATTGTCATATTCATTATGGATAAATATGCAAAGTACCTGAAGGGGAATCACACAGAGAACAGAAAAGGCACATTTGTTGTGATTTTTTCACTTCTGTTCAGTTCAGACTTTTATTTTCTCACAAAAAAAAAACTTTTTCGCAGCATAAAAACATAAGACTATTAAAGACATGAAAGTGCTGGTCATATACACGCAGTAGAGAATACAATAAAAGTTTCATGAAGGGTAAGATTAATGCCTGTGTGCTTGTCTTTTGTACTCCAATATTAATTATCATGCAGGTTTTCAACACTCTGCTCTAATTTGATTGTATTTCTGTCTTTTTACAGCGTGGAAGACAAACAGAGGGTGGCATCCCTGACCCACATACCAAGGTTTCTGCCAGAGATAACAATCGGGGCCCACGATTATGATGAAAAATACTATGCCTATAAATCGGTATGTAGACACAACATGTTTATTCTTATTAGTCTTGTCGGTGAACTTTTTTTTTTTGTTGCCTGTCATTCCTCATCTCTCTCTCTCTCCACTATGATCCATCTGTGAAATGTTGAAATAGACACACAAAGTGAGCACTGCTTTTTATTTACATGCTCCATTTTAGTTCTAATATATAAAGGATCACAGATCAGGCTGTTTATAGCCGATACAAATCAATAGAAAAAAAAATTGATTTGTCCTAATGATCTTTGAGATCAGCTCAGCACATCCCTAATGTTGTTAACTGTGGTGTTTCATTAAAACTGCAGGACAAATAGGTTCTCATTTGTTGTGTTGAGCACTTAATGAAAAGCTGGAGTCTAAATCCTCACTCTTCTCTTTTATAATTAAATACTTTTTATTGTTCTACCCTTTGCCACGTGAAGGCTGTGCAGTACTGTCAGCGTGATGGAGCTGGTTTTTTTTCCGCCGAAATATTGAATGACTCCATAGTTACAAGACGGCAAATGCCAGATGTGGAATATGCTACAAGGCTTGTGGTATCAGTCTTGCAGGGAAACATTTGGGTCTGACCTTTTCTGTTTATTGACTGGAGACTTTTGTCTCCCCCCTGCTGTAAAAAATCTGGCTGCATAATGCTACAGGAGGCTGTGACCTGACATTTTGTTCTGAGCCTGGATCTCAGTGGAGAGAATGAGAACTGTGACACGTGGTAGCATCATCTCCCTTCACCATGTCTGAGCTGACAAAGTCATGGAAGGACATTTGCAACACTGATGTATTGCAGCTTCTGTTGTACATTTTTAATAGCAGTTCATTTGAATTCATTGAGATAAATGAGTGAAAACTTTCCACAAAAGCCTAAGCTGCTCTTGTTAGAGGTTATTATATGCAAGTCTGCTGGTTTCAATGTGAAGCCTTTTTTTTTTTTTTTTTTTTTCTTTTAGTTTAACTGTCAGGTTTGGTTTTCATTTTAGCTCCCTGGGAAGAAGTATGCCACTGGTTATAATGCAGATGTCGGAGACAAATACATCTGGCTGAAGTGAATGAGTCCACATGTGGTTAACGAATCTTGAATCAACTCTCGTCATTGGCTGATCAACTCCCTGGGTGAACTGTGGACTTCTTGTCCATGTTGGTTCCAGTTGTCTTCTGTTGTACATCCTAAATAATATGTATTAAAAAATAAAATAAAGCTCAAATCTATTGAAGTCATCATGAGATCATCATACACACACACACACATATTTACCATAGAGAGTGAAATGCATATAAATAAGCCGATAAATTGCAACATACTACTTTTTGTTCTCGTGCTGACTGTGTAATTGGATTTCTTTTTACTTCATTATAGATATCCTCATTTCAAAATGTCCCTTTTTCAAAAGGTGTTTTTTTTTTTTTTTCAGTCACATGCTCCCAGCCTCTTAGCAAGCTCAACATCCCGTCCTCTCTGTTAGATCTACTTGTTTAGCAGAAGATCCTAGTGTTTCATATCTCTGATTTTATTCTTCGAGGCTGGGCTAAACCTCCCCTCTGAGAGGAATGATTAGTTTGTGTTTGTCTTTGCTGCAGGAGGCTCTTGTTCTAATTAAAAACTGATCATCAGATACACAAATACACTGGGCTCGACAGCTGAATGTGCCGGAGAGATGAGAGGAAATCCCCAGTATCTTGTTTCCTGCTGGCAGGTTGTAGTGAAGCTCTCGCTCAACTACACCTTCAGCTTCAGATTTAACTCCCTTTTCACCACAGAAGCCTGATACAGTGTCCAGACTACACAATCTAGCCTAGCTCTATTAGATTGCTCACCGTGGTTCATAGAGGGTAGTGAACAGGTTGCAACACATCTCTGATCCGCATACTAATAGCCTTGGATGGCAGGACACCCAAGACAACCCGTGGAGCCCTGAAGTTGAAGGATGAGCAAATTATGAGGAGTAAGAGGACGTGCGGTAACCAGTCAAAAGTTCTGCTTGTGTTCAAGTGAATGGGAAAGTGTGTCCAGTCTTTTGTACTGTATGTGTTGGTTCAAATAAGACAGCATCTCACCATATCCGTGAATTATAATGTCACATTTGACATGGATGTGAGGGAGAATTAACATTTACTATCCTTTTAGCTGACCAGTTGTCCATCATTGCACTTATTATGCAACATATAGGAATGGCCAAAATACAACAGAGCAAAAAGATCCATTTTGCCCAAATAGCCATGATGCCAGACTATAGAAAATAACGTCTGATGTTTGTTTCAACATAACTAACAACACAGGTCTAACTGAGAAGGTAACAAATAAGACCTAACAAAACTCATACCGCTCTAATTAAACCAAACAGATGAAAACTAGAGAGAAAAAACAGGCAGCCCACCTCCTACAAACTGCAGCGAAACAAACTCATCACATATTTGCATACACGCTCTCTCTCTCTCTCTCTCTCTCTCTCTCACACTCACACACACACACACTCCTGTCACAAGTCATGCCAAAGCAGAGCACAGACGCAGTAAAATTGGATCATGGTCATAATAATGATGTTGTGGAAACACTTCACATACTGCATTAATGAGCATTGGATAGAGCTCAGACATGCATGACCTTGACGCTGAAAGCATTTTTAGGAACCAGACCAAGCTGTTCTTGTTCAGATCCAGAACCCTGATTTTCTCCAGCATGGCCACCCGGTAGGTGATGAGGTTGCAGAGCAGACAAAGCTGTGAGAGGAAATATGCGCCGCCCAAACGTTTTCCAAAGACAAATCATCCCAAATGGCTTACGTTATCTATCTCTCGCTCAGCATTATAGACACAATGAGCCCTCTCCTTCAAAGTTCTTTCAAACATTTGACTAAAGCAACCCTTTCCTCTTAGTTTCTGCGCTGCAGTGACAGGGCCTGCTGACTAGAATGTTACTCTGTCACATATATTTGAAAACTACATCATTTATCTCACCAAAAATAATGATTCAACATGAAGAAATAGGGATATATATTATCTGTAATTACATTCATAAGCCTAAAAATATTAAAAGAGCAGTCATGGACTTTGAAAAGAAGTGGTGATTAACCCTGTTATTACCCTGTCGTATAGATGACCGGTTCCTAATTATCACAGTAAGCCTCCAACCCCGCAGCAACAGCACAAAGCCCGGATGATGTATGCACTTAAATCAAGCTTCACAAGTTCTCAAAAGCTCTGTCTTTCAGGACAGCGAGATAATTGAGAGCAAGGCTCTGCGAGGGAGTCCAGGCCCATAGAGAAGCTTTCCCCCCAAGGACAGAGAGTTGGTTCAGCCTCTCTAAACTTTGGAGGTTGATGAAAGCTCTGTCAGCCACAGAAGCGATGTGATTCTCTTTCCAACACTTCATGCCCAAAAGAACCCAAGGGGAGCTCTGACAGAATGTCCCTGGACAGATCCAAATACTTAGCGTTGAAAGGGAAGTTTTGGAGCGCAGTGGTGAAATTTTTCATCTTAGCAGCTGCTATATTTCAGGTACGGGAGACAGTTTCATCTCTTATAACAAGCACTAACTGCCCAAGGTAGTGTAGAGGCGAAAATGGATGGTCGAGGAAAAAGAGAAGCAAAATGCATCACAGTATAATGTTTTCTCAGTCTTTTATACTGTCAATTAACGTATATATGCAACGCCACCTAAAAGATTATATATCCAATGCAAAACCGTCATCTGCCTGCACTCCTACTGCCAGAGCATCAGAGCTACTCAAACAAAGGATATGTGAAGAACTGACAGCACAGCAGCCAGGTGCAGTCACAGCGAACTAATGGAGGATGGAAAACATGAACTCTGGAGAAAGGAGGTTGGCACAAAACCCTGTCTTGTACGATGTAACACTGAGGTCTTATCAGTGTTGAGACGTTAGACAGGGGAAAAGGTGGACATTTTTGCAGAATGGAGTTGTAAATCCACACACAATTTCCGAAGAGGGACTGGACTGATCTGGAGGCCGAAAGAACTTATTGGTTGAGTGAAACCCACAGACGGTGGGGGAATCGAATGCAACGCTGATTGAGTCATTTATGAGTTTTTGAGGGGGATGTTTTCGCTGCCTGCAGTTTGGGTTTACACACCCGCTGCCATGTTTGTCAGTTAGTGCAGCCAGAAAATCCTAATTTTGGACTGTGTGAGAAAGAAGAAGCTATGTTCCATCTGTCTCCTCATTTCCATACTGGAGCAGTGAGATGTTTTGAGGGGCAGTGGCTCAATTTTTTTTTTTTTTTTTTTAAAGGGCACCCCCATACCCACTGCATTGTCACCATGCCTCTTCCTGATGTTGGCACACTAAATAAAATTGTATACGCAAAGATACAAACATACATACACATGTTTTTGTGCACTAGGACGACACAATGATTTGATGATACAACATAAGATTCTGTTAAAAATGCACCTCTTGTCTATAAATTCATAACTACTTCCACCTTTAACAAAAGACATGGAGACAGACACGATGATGGCCACTTTACTAAAAGTGTGTGTGTTTCATATTTTCATCAAGGTATGTACAGTACAATGAGGAAAAGTCTACCCCCCAGCTGGATAGGCACTTACAAATATAGGTTACTTTGGTAGATTTAGCCTACCGTAGCTTTTTTTGTGTAGCGCTCCATCTCCCTCTTCTGCCAACCAGCTGAACCAGCATTCACTGAGGTGTAACAAGATGTGACGACCAGCGACACCAACATAATTTTTTTTCTTTCTTTGACATCATGAGAGCAAAATGTAGGTTACCCAGAGGCATTGCAAAGACTGTGTGGTGTATGAACCTATTCTAGATTTTTTAGCCTGTCTGTCTTAAATTCAATTAAAAATACATCTAATCCAATTATTTAGATGACCTCAAATGTAATCAAATAATTAAATTGATTATATCATAATGACATCTTCATCTTTTGATGAGGTAATTCTATATTAGTACCAATTTCACCTGTTAATCCTGTAATGTCCATGAAATCAGTTCTATTTAATGCACACTTCAATACATGTCAAACAAACTGGTGTGTGAAGAGTTTACTTTTGGTTTGATGAATAAACAGCATTGGTCATTTAGTTATCCCAATATTTATTTATTTATTTATTAGTTTATTTAGGACGATGCAAAAAACATTGTAACAGGTTAAAATAACATGAAACAGATATGTTGCATATCATATCTCAATAACAACAGTATTTACATCAGGTGATAATCAATTTACATGTGTTGCATGTTATGTGTGCACGTGTGCATGTCCCCATAATGTGTATATGTGCATAATGTTTATAATGAGCATAATGTGTAAAGTTTTGCAAAATGTTATTTTCAGTGTATCATTTTGATTTTTTGGTAAGTTGCTTCCTTATTTACTCGACTGCCATCTGCGCTTAGTTTATTGCTTCCAAAAGACTGATGCAACAAAGCTCATTACCTGCAGCAGCTGACTGACTGTGAGCAGGTATTACTGACTTGGCATGAGTAATACAGTAATCTATTACTAATTGGATATGTATGTGAGAAGGAGAGAAAGGGAGTATGATAACTTTTACATAAATACAAATGAGAAAAATAAATAAATAAACACAATTCAGCAATTCAGCCCTGGTCCAACTGTCTTGGCCCATCCTGGTTTTACCCTGGCACCCCCTCGTCCTTGGGACCCAACCAGAGATTCCCCTAACAGCACTCCTCCTCTTTCTTCTTCTCCTTCTGCCCCCTTCTGCTCTCCCCTCTCTCCCCTCTGATATTTTTTTTCTGGAAATTACATTTGTTATATTCAAAGACTAAACAAATAATTTTAAACCCTTTTTTGTTTATTACCATTAGCTAACTTACCTCACAACATTAGCTTAATATAAATGAAAAAGAACAAGATTTAACATACCAGACACACCCAGGATGCTTGTAATTGAGCCAGTGGCTTTTGAGAGATACATGCTTGGTCCTTATAGATTAAACTGTTTTATTTCAATTTCATTTTTTTACAGGAAGTACATAATGTTTACACAGGCCTTTGTCTCCACTACACAGGGCAGATTGTAACTTGATGTATATTCATTTTTCTGTCATATCATCAATCAGCTTTTTTAAAATGTTCTGTTTATTAGATAACAGCATGTCAGGACCACCACAGCTACAAGCATGAACTTAACTTTGCATCAGTAGTGATTATGTCTTCTTGTTTTGTTAACTTTAGACTCTTTGCTTTCATTACCTTTGGAACAGTGGGTGTTTATTTCTGCACAACTCCCATTACACGTTATTAAATGTCAGATGTTTTTTTTTTGACACTTTTTATTTCAATTTCCAGAAAAATGAAAACAGCAGAGGATATTGTGTCAGTCAGAGAAAAACTTCAGGCCTCAGCAAAACTGATGAAACAACTGTCTGGAGTGAGGTGTGCCAGGAACTGGGAACTTCCAATGTCAAGGCCAATACGTTGAGGCTTAAACATCCCAATAATAGACATAAAAAGATAATGGTTTTACTTTTAACATTTAAATATTTATTAATATCAGATTATCACCATACAGAAAATACATCAATTAAAATGCTTTCTTTATTGCTTGCACCTTCATATGTCATATTCCAAAGCAATTAAAAGTTTAGTATCAGGTCTGATTTCAAAAACATGCAGTTGAGTCTCTCTTCCTGTGTGAAACACTTTACTTTTGATCTACTATATCATTAAAAACTTTATTTGGTAAATAATGAAACCTGCATTTCTTTTCAGTGTTCCTTGTGATGTGCAGATGAGACTTCTGAAAAACACTCAGTGAGTTTTGCAGAGCAGTGAAGCAGCGAGCCCTCCACAGATAGACACTCAGCCCTAGACTGGAAGACACTGTGATATACCCAGAAACCCAGACAGATACACCCGGGCCCCCTCAGCCCGACATCCAGACGACAAGACCTACAGAGGTAAATATTGTAATGATCAATAAAGAAATTAGTGTTCAGAAACATAGAATACTGTATATTTTTGTTAAAATAATGTTTTGATTGAACGTAATACAAAACTCAAGTCTCAAGTTTCACAGCAGTAAACTGTCAATAACAGCTGACACTATGGTCTTAACACTTTGGTTTCCTATCCTGCTCCTGGGGACCCATAGTCCTGCTCATTTTCCATCTGTCCCTCCTCTACCCAAAGCTGATGAGCTTTATCTTGTGTGTTCAGCCAATCAACAGTTGAATAACTGAAAATCTCTGTTTTAGCTACTTGACCATTTTCCCAGACATTTTGACTTATCAAAGCAGGAAAAGTGCAGGTGTAAAAAAAAACAAAAAACATTCACAATGGCTACATTCCATTAAATAACCCAGGAAGCCATGTGAATGAGTGCATATTGATTGTGATGTATACTGAAATAAAATCATTAATCAAGAACAGCTTTGCATGAAACATGAACGTTTGCTTAGCATTATATATATATACATTTAAAAAGAATACACTGTGACAGCTACAGTTAAAGTGCATACAGTGTCAGGCAACTTCAAGACAACTTCATTCACTGACGACTTCTGCTGATTTTGTTTCATTGAGTTTTGCAGTTCCATTTTACATCCTCATTAGCAGATGAATATTAATATCGTGGACAATACTTCATTTATAAATAACTTCAGCAACCTTGCCTTTTTCCCTTCTGGAAAATGACTGGAAAAAAAAAAAAACTTGAGAGGAGACAGTACAAACGCCTTTTCAAAACACTTAACTGGACAACTGTAAAAGCCAAAGGAAAACACAATGTTCATCCACATTGCATTTTTGCATTCAAATGCTAACAAAATGTGTCTTTTTGATGACTGCCCTGTAGAGGTTCAAGTGAAAGTTCAGGGTGAGTCATCACTTACCACTTGCAAGACTTTGTGGTATGTAATCTTTCTGTTGTTGTCCTTGCTCACATAGCATAAAGGAAGTGTTGGCCTTTGTTATGACTGTATTCACATGGATGTTTATTGCCCATGGACAACCATTCTTCAGCTGTGACAAGGTTTACTTTTTTTTTTTTTTTTCAAAGACTCATTTTGAGAATTTGATACAGAAGGGAGAACTTGAGGAAAATGCTGATCCCAACGTGTACTTCAGCCCTATCTTTATTCCTACATTGCTGAAATACTTTCTACCTCAGGCTGCTTTGTGGTCTGGCTACTCCTGGGTTGTTGCTCTCATGGTGAAAAGGCATGTGTACTGTTTTGTCAGATGACCTTGGATACCACAGACCAGGGCCTGTGTATGACAGACTTGCACAGAGGTACAAAAGAGCTGCCTGTAAACACACACAGGTACAACAACCCAAAACATTTGGTAGTAACAGATTAATATGTAAACGAAGTGAATGGAGACATTTTCCTTTGATATAACTTATATGTTCAACTCCAGAATTACACTGAAGACAATAAAAACCAAGGAATAATGGAGAAAAGCCAGTGGGACCGAAAAAATATCTGTTTCAAGGCGACTGACTGAATGATATTGTGCATATTTCACCCTGGAAGCCCTTCTTAGGGAATACAGAGACTCTGAAGAGAAAGCAGAAGGTTAAAAGTCCAAATACTTTGACAGTATACAACTTTTCACCTTTTTGTCGCTGTATCGTCATTACAAACATTTGTCCTCAGTTATTTAACCTAGCATTGCTACTGAAGTCTGTCAATCAAAAACTCTACAGTTCATCTTATCATAAATATTTTACTTGTAACTTATACATTTGTGATTATGTTACTGCCATAGTTATCCCCACAGATATATATTTTTTAATTGTGTTGATAAATGTCAAATTTGTCAGATGCAGTGAGGACCCAAGTGAAAATGAGAGACAGGACATCGAAGAAACATCTCAGGAGATTTATTCACTTGGCAAAACAAAACAACAACACTAGAGCCAGGCTATCTAACTAAGTCACTCAGCGACTGTCAAACTACATGACATAGTGTTGACTTTGATAAATTCAATAATTGTAATGATAAATACTTAAAAGTAAGAATCAATTTGTTTTGAGATAAAATGATAATTTGTCTGAAGGATCAATACATTATGAAGTGAAAGGTGGATGTGGAGTCATGGAAACAAAGAAAGCAGAACATGTGAGGAGTTTTAAGCCTTTTGTTTTCAAACAGTACAATACAAAGGTACATCTGTTTGACAGCTATCCATTAGCATTCCATGTGGAAATATGGCAAAAAAAAATATTTGTGTCACATAGAATACGTTTGTTTTTCTCAGAGACGACAGACGCAAATCTCACCCCAAGCTCCATCTACACAAAACAATACTGATGTTAATGACAAGGACATTGAAGGAATGTCAACAAGCTTTCAAGATCACGCTCCATCACAGATAATCCTTTGTGGCATGCTTACACAATGAGAGGAAGAAAAGCAAACACATTAATGGAAATCAACAGCTGTTGCTTTTTGTGCTTAACGCACGTGCATATTGAAGAAAAAATGTAGAAGCAAATTATATGACATAGTGAAAAGCCATGTAATGCAATTACCAATACATATTGGACCATGTTGCTAATTAAAAGCCAACATTAATGCTGCAATGTTTATATATAGAACCCTCAAGATAAAGCCACATGTAAAGCTCCGTCCACATCTGACATGACAGAATATCATGAGGAGGATATGCAGGGAAGCACTCAACATACAGAAGACACTCCTTCACAGGTGATCCATAATGTAAAAACTTCTACACTCCGTGCAAGTGTTTCTACAGCATATGTTTCTCTGAATGACTAAAATAAGTCTTCAGTGCAAAATAAATAATACTATGAAATATAGGATTGAAGACTCAAAGGTAGAAAAGGTATCAAAACTACATAAAGACATAGATGAAGAAACAAGGATTTACATATAAGTATGAACTACAATAAAAATACTGAATAAAATTGACAATAGAAAAGAAACTGAGAGAAAGAAGAACAGATAAGAAGTTCATTAAGGAGAAACAATTAAAAGGAGGCAAGAACTGTTAAAAGAAACAGCAAGGACATGAAGAGAAAAACAGGAAAAAAGGCAAGGTAAGGTAGGAAGGAGTGATAGTTTAGTTGCAGAAATAGGAAAATTGAATTGCCCATGTGTAACTTATCTTCTGTGAAGTAGTCTTTATTTATCTAGCCCCAAATATAACATGTATTGTTTTTATGACCCTCAGCTGACTTCATTGTGGAGAAAAATTGGACATAAAAGTGATTGTTTCTGTGGTGCCCTCACGAATGAGAGGGAACTACTTTACCATCCATCACCGTCCCTTAGACCACACCAGTGGCTTACAGGTGAGGTATGTAGTCCTTAAACAGTGAAAAGACTTGCAGTGAATTGTAATTCTCTCCACTACACATGAATCCAATACCCATGTTATGCTGCCTTCATCGGCCACCACATAAAGGCCACATTGGTTGTTGAGTCCTTGACATAATTTACTATTTTTAAGCATCATAAAAATCACCTGCGTTCCTTTGCTTTTTCTTGATCTTATAGCTTTACATTTTGGAATTTTTATACTTTTTACACTCCTACCTTCGGTTAATACCTTTGTATCTACTGTTTTCAGTATACAATGTAGCAAAACAGTATACATAAATCATACTCACGTTAAATGCAAATAGGTGACCAATTAAAGAACAAACACAGAAATGACAGTGGAAACATAGCAAATGTAGATGCTTCCATGCAGGGAACGAGGTGTCACTGTGTGAGAGTGTGAAAAAGATCAGACTCATGTACTATGTATCCTTCACAGAAACCTTAAATTAGAGAGCACTCACCAACACCATCGTCAAACCCCCTAATCAGGGAATAACTTGTAACAGAGGCTTTTAACCTTTTTCATATGGGACCCAAACTTCCAATGTAGTGAGTCCCTAGCACCCTGCTCATGAATGTATGATTGCACCCAAATCACTCACTGCATGGCCAAGGAGGGACCTTGAGGAATCGTCAATCAGGCACCAGTTAGATTGGCAGGAACACTACACATATGAAGGGGAAAAACTTGTAGCTGCCACTTTAAGCACATACAAGTGTGAGCCATGATAAGAGCATCTGAAACTTGGGTCTATGATGTCCTTTTTTTGTCAGCACCACTTTACTTCAGGACACACTGCTTTGAAAGAATGGTGAATGTTACTCCATCTGCTTGGTACAGTTCCAGAGGCCTTGTAGAATCAATGCCAAGAGCACTGAAGCTGACAAATCCTTACTAAGACACTTAATGTTGCTGTTCTTATATTGTGTGTGTATTGTACATGTATGTACATGTAGTACATTAATAAATTAATACTTATTCTCGCATAGTGAATACTTAAAATTGGAAATATATATATATATATTTAAGTGTTTGTGCATTTGTACCTTTAATCAAAAGTGGACAAAAGAAAGATGGCAGGAAACAAGGGTAGAGAGTTGGGGAAAGATATGCAAGAAAGGTCTTCAGCTGGAGTCATAGCAGGGATGTTTCTTCTTATCCCTCATCCACTGGGGCGCTGCTGTTTTGCTCTTCTAAATGCAGACATGATGTGATAGAGATTTCATGCATTATGTAATGTGGATCTGGGGAGTGATCAATGAAGGCAAAACATTCAACAAAAGGTTGGTGAAATAGGAAAGGTCACTATTGTGATGACAGTAAAACATTACCTTCTCATTCCTCTGGAGATTGCAAGAATAGGTGACTAAGGCAGTCTTGTATTTATTGGAATTCACATTTGTACTATGTTTTTATGCAGTATGTCAAAGCATTTCATCAGATGCAAGTATTCCTATTAGTGTCATGGCACAGGTAGTACTGGTGAAATGTTTAGTTATTATTATTTCAGGCTTTACCTGAAATATGCATCCTCTTGTGTGGGCCCTAAGCTCGCTCTGCTTTCAGTTCACGTAGGTTAACACAGACAGAAACTAAACCAAAATACTTTAGGGATGAAGATTATCCTTCATTTTGCATCACTGTACTTATGAAAAGTTGCTTGTAATCATCTGCTGCACACTACTCTCATACGTCTCTACTCTGACTTTTACCGATTCAGTGTGACAGTTGTTGCTGGTGGTTCCATGCCTGCAGATGGATTCAGCACAGCTTCAAAATGCAAAGGCTATTGACAGGTATTGTTGTCTGTATGAAAAATAATTTCACATACAGAACATGCAGTAGCCTGTGTGAATTTTTTTTCTATGTTCCACCTTTTTCTTTGTTTGTGTGTGAAGCAGGCGGTGAAATAAGGTGTATGTTTGCCTTTCATAATGTATTATTTTGACTTCCTTTTTCTCTCACATTGAAAATACTTACAAAGCATATGCTGTGACTCATCCAGAATCCCGCTGACAGATGCTGTTGATCAGCGCATGAATAAATACTTTTTTTTTTTTTAAATACGCCTTCTGAAATGACTTTTGTGTACATGTAGTCTGACTGCTCTTGATTTCCTAAGTTTCACCTTGTTACAAACATTTTGGTTATCTAGAGAAAGGATCCACGTAAAGTTGACTATCCAGACACAAAATAAACAAGGCTTTTGACAGAATGCAGTGTTTTATTCTTAAACAGCTGTTTTCCTTTAGTGTAGGCCTTAGGTATTACTTACTTTATTTGCAAAACGGACAAATACAATAGTATAGAAGTCACAAATACAAAGGTAGTCTGTCACTCTGCAATCAAAAGAAATGTAAAAGAAGTGCCTTCAGCAACATGGGTGTGGCTGGAAGGGATTGCTCCAGTCAAGAAACAAAAGGTGCGCAATAGCTAGACATTTTGGGGGCCCCTGTCTTCAGGCAGCTAAGAAGAAATAAATAAACTTCCATCTTTAGCTCTCGATCAAATCCATCTAAATTCTAGATTTTTTTCAATTCCAGAAAATTCATATTGACAGAGGATAAAGAAATATGTGCAGCTTTTAACAAACATTTTGTTGTGTATGGGATCAGCCTAGTCTGCAAATATATTCATTAATGATGATGGGTCTAAAGGGCTGCCTCTTACTTATAATGATAATTCTGTACATAGTGTAGTTACTGAAGCTCTTCTGGCCATTGTCTCAAAGAAAGCAACTGGCAAAGACAACTTGGACCCTTCTCAAACTCTGCCCTCATAATCTCAGATTCACACATATTTTTAATTTAACTGTTCTAACTGGCACAAATCCTAAAGTATGGAAGTTGGCTCATGTTTTACCTTTGCACAAGGAGAAAAAAAGTGACCTAAATAACTACCACCTTATTTCAAAGCTGTCTTTTCTAGTTAAAACCCTTGAATCATTAGTTAGTAAACAATGAACTCATATTATTCTCAACTAGATACTCTGTATTAACTCCCTACCAATCCGGCTTCACAACAGATCATTGCACAATCTCAAGTACTTCCCTAATTCTAACGATACTGTATCAGCTGCAGACAATAGAAAGCAATGTGCTGCTCTTTTTGTCGATTTATCAAAAGCCTTTTACATGGTTGATCATTCCTTCCCCCTGCAAAGATTATCACATTTTGAACTTGATTTTAATGCCTGTAGATGGTTCAACACTTACCTTTCTGACAAACAACAGTGCATTAAAGTGGGCAATGCTAGAGCTGAGTTTCTACCAGTAACAAAAGGCGTATCACTAAGTTCCTAGGACCAGTTCTGTTCACTATTTATATAAATGATGTAGCCTTGTCTTTGCAAACTTTTAATGTCCACCTTTATGCAGATGACACTATTTTATACTGCTGGGCTGACTCTATAAAATCAGCCAATAAAACAAAATATATGCTGTTCTCCAGAAATTGATTACAGTACTCTCTGAATTTGCACTTTAAATGGTCCAGTTATTGAAAGAGTCCCACATTATCAATATTTAGGCATCTGGACCAATGATAAATTCACCTTTAAACCTCATATTGATGTGCTGACAAAAATATTAAGAAGAAAGCTTGCTTTTTAAAAATAGAGAAGCAAATCCTATGTCTTGTAGACAGAAAATTGTGGAAGCAATCTTTCTCTCAGTGCTAGATTATGGTGATGTGATGAACAGACATATGGCAACATCCACTCTTATGCCCTTAGATGCTGTCTACCACTCAGCCCTTAGACTTGTTGAGGCATCTATGGTACTCAACACTATATTCTATATCAAAAAGTGTGTTGGCCTTTTCTTTGCATTAGAAAGAGCAGCATTTATTTTTACTTATTTATATTTCTTTATATTTAATGTCACTTGATCTCACTTATTGGCTGGAGAGGACCACATAACACATAACACAGGACTGGTTTGTGCTGCAGGTTCCTAGAGTTAACAATGATCTGGGAAATTGTTTTTGCACCATACATTTGGAATGAATTGCAGTGTACTTTGAAGCTTGATACTTTGGTTCCAATGGGTCAATTTAGAGATCTACTCAAAACCCTGACTTTTAGATATGACTGATATATTCTTATTTTTTTTTTATTCTTATTGTGTTATTATTTAATTAATTATCATGATTGATATCACATTTAAATTGTTTTCTTTATGTTTTATTGATCATTTATGTACTCAGGTCTCTCTTGAATCTCAATGGGACCTACCTAATTAAATAAAGGTTATGCACATAGTAAAATGTTTGATTTTGGGTCAGTGTGTAGTCAGGGTTATTCTGAACACCAATTAATCAGTCATTGTCAGAGCGAAGTATTTTTACAGCACCCAAAGGTTTAGAAAGGAAGCCATCTGAAAGTACAAATATGGGACTTAAACTTTGAAATGCTCTAAAATGATTTTGAGTTAGTATGCAGTCAGGGTCATCCTGAACTCAAATTATAACTCATTTTCAGGATTTCTTTTCAAAGAAGAATATTTTAATTTATAAAGGCTACATATGCTTTATGCTAACGTGCTTTATGCTTCCTGTGAATGTAATACAATTAATCTAATTTCCATATGTTTTTTGTATATACCCTCTGTTAACACCTCATTTCGAAAACCAGACTCACATGTGTATCTTTGCTCCAAGCATGCATTTAGTGTCCCAGATGATAACCAGCTCCAAAAAGACTCCTTTTACATCTTATAATCAAGGTTGTGTTATATTCAGGCCAGCGAGAGATTTCATCTTCTGTGCACTTATTTGATCTCTTTTCAATCTGTGAAAGAGGCTCCCTTGTTAACACAAGATTAGGGAATTCTCAAAAAAAAGTACTTAATTTACTTTTATTGTTTTACTATATTATATTTTCCATTTTAATATTTGTATTTGCCAGTTATTCAACTTACTCCAAAAAATCTGGTTCCTTCCATTGAAGCTAATTATGACACTTCTGATTTAATGGTTAAAGCAATGCTTCCAATCCAAGTATTTAATAATAGTTATAATTACAATCTGTTAGTCATAATTTAATTAATGCTTTTTTCCCAACATATTAGGTACATAGTTTCCCCCCCCAGGACACTGAATGGGTTTCTGGGTTTCTGGGTTTCTGGGTTTAAGGCAAATGATGGCTGCAGTAGCTTTGTCATGCATTGCAGATTTAGGAAGTTACATCCCTGCAACGCCTTTTGCTAAAAGCTGACTTTAAACTTTCATCTAAAGCTTTCAGGATTAAAATTAATTTAACACTACAAATTTCATACCATAGAAATGCATGACAGTGAGATTAGGCTGAGGGAAGATTGATGCTGAGGTTCATTCAGTCACAGTCAGCTGTGGCTGCTGCTCAGCACTATGGAAGCCTGAGTAAGAGAAACATAGCAGGAGAGGTGATGGAAGGAATTCCACTATAATCAACAAGGCTAATTATCATTAAATTAGCATCTTAACATAACTGCCCAATAAAAATATTATCTTCATATTGTATTCAGGGTGTATGTTCATATGTGCAAGGCTAAGAAGGAAGCCTCTTGATGGCATCCCATCAGGGTGCAGTCTGGAGGCAGCAGATGGCAGTGTTGCTATCTGGATACAAGAAATCTGAAGGCATTGTCCAGGAGAAGGATTTGTTTTGACAGTGTATGTAGCTCTGGGCATATGTGCCACTGAGGAACACGACTGAATGGCAAAACACAGTCTCTCAGACTTTCCTTTCTTCACCTCAGCTGTTGTTTGGAAGACAGAGTTTACAAGGTGTGTACTAATGGAGTTGTAAAGTGAAAGGCACATATTTAGTATTTTTTCCAACTGCAAAATTTTCTTTTAATGATGTTTATGTTCTCCAGAACAAAGTCAGGAAAAAAGACTGCACTCCATAGTTAAAAAAAAAACAGCAACAACAACAACAACAAAAAAATCCCCTCATGTATTGGTCTTTTAGAGGAATTTATTCACAATCCGTTGTATGAAAAATCTCCTGACGTGTTTCAGCATACAGCCATCCTCAGAGCATATGTGACAACAGTGAGCTCTCTCTTTATAAATGATACATCATGTCATCACCTATCAACAGAAAACAGTTACACCTGTACACTACTCCCACCCCCACACACACAAAAAACAACACTCACAACCAACAGTTTTGCATTGATAGCAATATTGATGATAGCTGAACATTTTGAGAAAAAGAACAAACAAAAAACAGTTTAACACTTTTGAAACATACACAAGACATTACAAAAAAGGCTTACAAGTGAATGGGTCATTTTAATTTATCAATCCAGAACATGTTTTGGGAGGTCTTCACCACATATCAATACCTGTTCAAGGCCAACAAAGTGTAAAGATGAAGATAAGCCATGATTCGCTTCAATATAGTGTTTGGCCATCGCTGTTTTTGGTTCTAATTGCAGTTTTGTGTTCAGTAATTCACTGCTTTAGTTAGTACAACATGTTGATGGAACACAGTTGACTTTTTTTTAATTTCACATTTTTTTGACCTGTAAGAGGATGCTTGTACTTTCAGTCTTATGGCACTGGGTACACTTAACACACTTGATGTTGCCTCTGAGTGACAGCCAATTGAGGCTTTCAGGCTTCTACTAAGAGTGCACAAGTGCATCTCTTATGTTGAGAGCATGACTGAAAGACGAAAGTGGTGGGAACTTTGTTTCCTCTCCAGTATGGAATAAAAATTAAGGGTCATATGTATTGTAGTTGTGTATCACCATATCTGAATGTGTGAA
Organism: Euthynnus affinis; assembly: GCA_029490765.1. NCBI lineage: Eukaryota > Metazoa > Chordata > Actinopteri > Scombriformes > Scombridae > Euthynnus > Euthynnus affinis. Next base: position 6,806,955 of record CM055850.1, on the reverse strand, counting down.
AACATTTTGTATGACATTCAAATGTGTACAATTAAAAGTAGCTGTGCATGACATTTTGTGAACAAATTTAAAAGATTTGTGCATAAAGAAGATTTAGACAAAGGTTTGCAGTTACCAATAATGTTTGCAGTTACATATCTATCCGTTTGTGGGCGAAAAAAGTTCTCTTAGAACTCAAATGAAAGTTTACAGTTATGAATCAAATCTATGAGTACAAATCAAACCTTTGGGTAGAAGCACTTTCGTCCAACATTTGACACTTCCTCCTGAATAGCCAATGGGGATGCTCAGATTAACATATCACAGAAAAGACACAGAAAAGTACTGCTTTGCACATCACTAGCAATCTACCCCATGGCAGACTGCAGCAAAAAACTGCGAGAAGCTCCATGATTGGATAGTGAAATGATATTTCTGATGGATAGTTAAATGATATGGCACATCTCTGCCCTTTGGCAATGTTGCAATCACTGGGTTTCTGATACATAGTTGTCTGAATGGTGTTATTTTTGTCTTTGGTGATTTCTAAATCTAAGAAGCTGATTCTGTTTGATTTGCTATCTCATTTTCATTTTATGATATCCTCAATATTTAATTAATGGATGATTTAACCACCGGTTTTAATCATTAATTAATTACAACAGGTACTTGTGGTATACTGAATATTGCCAGCCTCATACTTTTAATTTTTATGTTCACAAGTTTGACTTTTTATCACAAAAGCTGATATTTTATGTCCATCAAAATCTCTATTTTTGACACACCTACACCTGATAAAACACTTGACCTTGTCATCCCAGAGAGCAAGGTTAATTTTAAGTCCTCACAAAGCAGCTAACATAGCTTGAATGTAACATCACAGTCATCAGTTTGGATCCCTAACCGTAACGGAAATAACAACAAATTGTTTTTTCAGGATGTTGTGATGTGACAAGGTTCTGTGTCAGATCCAATGACAGGTAATATAATAGGGTTATTGATAATCTGTCACCTCCATTATGTGTTGCTGTGGTTCAAGTGTGATATTGAAGTGAAAACGCCTCCATGGATGTTTCCCACTGGCATTCGACTATATGGTTCATTGATGCTGTGCTCCGTTGTTCTGAACCGTTATTTTACCCTGTCTGAGTTGCAAGAGTGTTATGGATATTTTTCTATTGGATATATGTGCATGAAGAGCACTTAGTAACTTGGTTTTGATATTTAGAAACAGGGTTACTGTAGCTACCAGGCTAGACAACATCTGTAAAATCGAAATAACAGTATAAACTTAACGTTAAACAGATATGGATAGATTAGGGACAACAAGGCCAACATGCAGAGAAACAAGTCTCAGGGTGCAAGCAGCTTTGGTAACACTTTATAATACAGCCCACGTTTTAGAGTGTAACCATCATTTACTATGTAATTTCCCAGAACTCACGGTGTAACTTCCTAATATGAATTCGTACATATAAAATACTTCCCTAGGGTGACCGTATTTTCAGACCCCCAAGTGTACTGCATGTTCATGCATGTGCGCATTTATGGGCTTATGCATGCACCATCATTTCCATCAGGATGGGGGATACTCATTTCAGCGCTTAGCACACCTATCAAGAGCACCTTTCAGTGCAGAATGACAGTGCTAAATGGCCAACTGTGACACATTCTCTGTCAAAACAGACAGCAACAAAAAAGTTTTAAATGTATTTGTTACATTTACAATTTAAATTTCTTGCTTTCTTCTTGTTTTTTAAATGATAATGAATCATTTTATAATTGCATTTGATTTACATTGAGTACATTTAACTACATTTTGATTTTGATAGCCATGAAAATTTGTAGACCCTTTTTCCCTTAATATAATAGATTAGTTTAGTGTTAGATATGTTTGTTGTTTATTTTTTATGTAGTACAATATATGTAGTATATTTATATTATACAATAGTAGTTTATATAGTTAAGATTTTATTAATAAAACATATTCTATTTAATTGACTTCAAGAATGTTTTCTCATTTTCTGTTCAAAATGTAGTTTGGGTCTGTTGTGAATGACATGTTGGATAGTGTTGGTTTGCAACATCAAAGGTAACTGCACCAAACAGCTAGTCTTGGGTCCCATATTGTAACATCAGATGGACATAAGTCCTGTAGTGTTTGACAGTGTTCACTGTGATCATTTGTTTTTACTGGGTAATATACAGTAAGAATGGGAGAACAGCACAGATCTTGTTGGTTCTGTATACTTACAGAGTAAGAATGAGAGAAGAGTGTACTCTTCATAATCTAGCGTGCCCCCTGTCATTACTATGTATTTAAAGGAGTAAGTACTCTGCACTTCTAAAGTAAGAAAGGGAGACCAGCACATACCTTACGGTTTCTGTGTAATTAAAGAATAAAAACATGTTTTTATATCTACCTGCATGTCTTATTATATTGTAATTAAAGATATACATATGTATATTATTACATTGCTATATTATTAGTTTTTTGTCCTTGGATGACAATACAAGCCTTCCAAAGCTATGCACTTGAGAGAAGTAAATTTGCTTTCCACTCCAGCCAGCCTGTTATGAGCTGCTGCAGTGCTAGATGAACATGCTTGCTAGGAGCTAATTTTCAAAAGTATAGACCCAGTTCTCGACGTGTTCTTATTCAAATTCATACAAAGAAGTAGGAGATATAAGCATAATAAATCCTTGGAGTGTGGGTGAAGCTTGCCTGCCAAACTCACATGCATAAAAAATTATTGTGACAACTGCCATGAGTAAAGGGCAAAAGCATTTGTTTTCAATGCACTTCATCCATATACGTATATACTGATTCATAGGAGGAAGTTACGGTATAGAGAAGGAAGAATGGGATACATTTCATTTGTGCAAAACACCACAACGTGTGCCAGTTTCAAACTGTGATTGAGTGTCCTCCAGACAGTACAGTAGTCAGTGCATTGTGAAACTTCGTTTGACACACTTTCAAAAGATAGCTCATCAATATCTCATCTGAGCGTTTTTAAAGAATATTAGGCTCCAGTGAAGACTTCCTCTTCTTTATCAGCTTTGATTTTTCTTTTCAGAAGTGGTGAGAGTGGAAGTAGAGAAAATGTGATTGCATTAGTTGCACAGCATGTATCTGACAAATGGTCTTACGCATGCTCCATGAATCTTCTGCTAATTAATATGCGTGATATAGGCTTGCAGGGTAAATTTGCAATAGGCCCTTGATAAGTCTGCAGAGGACAATGTGAATAGAAATTTCCATCCTTATCTTGTGAGAGATACAAATGGTTGTGTAGCAAATGTAATTTCCAAGCTATTTCCTTATCTTTCTTATGGAGCACCAAGATCATGTCATGAATGACAATTATCCCTTTGTTTCATCTTACAATTGTGTTTTTTTTCTTCATTCTCAATTCTTTCTCTCAGAGCACTTCAACAAGGATATTCTGAAGGAGCTGCAAGTGATGGACATGACTAGGTGCCCTTTGCATCAGATCAAAGAACAAAGCACTGAAAAAGAGCAGTGAGTTGCCTGATTGACAAGCTACAGCCTGTTGTTAATCTTCCCATGTGAGTGCCTGAATTATCTCGCTGAACCTTTCACTAACAATTGAAAAGAAGTCAAGTTTGGGAATTAGACAGCACAAGGACATGCTTCATTGTGTTAAAGCTGCGCAAATTTTTTTCAGTGAAAACTCATCTGTCTAAATGACAAAGTTGGTCTGGATTTACCAACAAGTGTATTCAATGTAGATGTAAAGCCAAATTTAACACATTTAAAGGTCCAGTGTGTAGAATTTAGTGGCCCTTAGTGGAGCAGACTCGGCAGAAATGGAATATAATATTCATAAGTATGTTTTAGGTAGTGTATAATCCCATGAAAATAAGAATTATGTTTTGTTCTAGGTTGGTTGAATGAAGGGATGGATATCAAAAACTGGTACTAATTTGGTATCAGTTCCTGACTGATCAATACTGAAACATTGATAAGCTCTGGGACAAGTGGTCATGCTATCAGTATTTATGTAACATTAATGCTAACATAGCTGGCGTAGGTGGTAGTAATGCACCTTAATGTTGTTTGCCATCACCATATAATGGAAAAAAGAAGATAATGCTGCATAGCCAGCAGTAGGCTGAGGAGACAGCCACCAACCAGGGTGAGTCTGAGATGTAGGCAGAAGCAGGAGAGCTGTCCGGAGGAAGAGAGTTTGGGCTGGTCAGGCTCTGAGATAACATTATCTTCTGCCTTCTGCTTAGAAGTGGTGAATTCACAGCTCACAGCAACTTAATACGATATAGTCTCTGGCTTTTGTTTGATATCTAGTGTCGGCAAAAACTGTTGCAGTGTTCACTGTCGGTGAGAATGAGAGTGAGCGCAGCCCCGAAATGACTTTTAAAAACACGCTTTTACCAACTGAAGCATATCACACTGAGGCTCCGACACTGAGAGCACCAACCCACGGAAAGTCTGTGGACACAGTCGTATTTCACATGTGGGCACCAGTAAACAGGGTGCTGTTGTAGAAGTCTTGAGCTTGTTAATATAGAAACCCCGGGAGACATGGAAGTCTTAAGCAGTGAGATTCATTGACAAACACAAACTTGATTGATCAAGGAGAAAACAGTTACATATCAAAGTGCCAGTGATGAAACCGTGAAATGGCACATTGAGTCTGAAGGTTAAACCTCTAGCCCCGTCTGGATAAGGATTTGTGCATAGCAAACCGCCAAGTCACAACACGCAGAATCCTTGCCATACTTTAACACCGACTCCCCCTGACAACGGCTTTGTGGAGAGACTGAGAGAGGAACAGTTTGACCCAAGAAAGGACAGTTGTCGACCTTTTTTCTGTCAATGTGATGAATTCAGAGTAGTAATGTGATGAATGTAGTGTAGTGTAATATATTGAATCTCAAATATCTAACCCTTAGAAATGTTACCACCAATCCATGCACATCGAATATGAAACATGGCTTAATTAACTGAATCAAAACAGAAGAAAATGAAATAAAATAAAATAAATGGAAATAAAGTTAAATATCTCATTTCATATAAACCAAATATGTGGCAAAGTTAACTATACCAATAACTATAAGAATAGATCATTAACAAACCAAAAGAAAGCACACACGGCAAAATTCAAAATTCTGTTCTTTCAAAATTCTGGAGTTATAGTACTCTATTTACCTCTTAGTTCACAAACGTAAGGATACACTCATAAATTACCAACGTCATGGTTTTTAAACATGATGCTACCTGGTGGAACCCAATCTTCCGTTCTCGAAGGTCATCATACATCAACTTAAAATCATTATCATCAACCATTCTGCTGAGTGGCTCGAATAGCAGCAGTGGTACTCTTCAGGTGCGTATTATTTTCTAGTTCCTGGGGTTTGTCAAAGAACCACAATAGTGGTGTCAATATCAGCTTGGTGGTTAAAAAGAGTGTACATAAAGTGGTTCCAGGGCTATGACCCAGTGAGGTCAGGTGTAGTCTCTCCATACTACTCAAGTGTCAAACTAGTTTCCTCCAAAGTAAAGAGTGTAGCTGTGTGGTGTATCTGTCCTCTCTGCTCTGAGAATTATCCTGTTGGGCAACAGAGCAATCGTGGGTGATTGGTCCAGACGGTAATATACCCCACCTTGACCGCAATTTTTTTCCCCCACTTTCTACTTGGAATGGTTTGTTCTGGGTTATTTGCTTCAACATGCAATCTGGACTCACACCTATGGAGACACAAGTCTATGCTTGCTGCACTCCTGTTTCAAATGTGTGGCTTATTACTGTGACCCTTTCTCTGTCTTGGTGACTAGTTTTATGTGTGACAGATAACAATCTTTTAATGTGTGTTGATCCCTCAGCCTTCCACTTGCACTACAAATCTGAAACTCTCCTGTGAATGAACACAGAAACTTATCTGTCACAAGTCTCATGCCCCACTGGTAAACTGCAGCAACATTGATGGAAATTTCATCATCCACGGCTGTGAGCACTAGTGAAACAGCAGCGCTCCTTCCACACAATGTTTTCTTCCAGACATTGGCACAACTTAATTTGAGGATGGTGGAGTTCACCCAGGTTTAGATTTGGCCAGGTGAAACTACTCAGCTATATTTATTCAGCTATGGTCTGTTGTGTGTGGAAATCCCTCTTCTGGTTCTTACACCTGCTTGCAGTGGTTGGCATGGACCAGTGTGGCTCTCTCCCTGCCCTTTACCACTGATGTTGTTGTCAGCAGCACCTGGCATGGTCCTTCCTACCTAGGAGAGGAGACTGAGAGAGATTTGATTAATACAGCATCATTTTGGGAGCCTAATCGACCTCTTTTTGTAAGGGTGCTTTGATCAGGATTTTTGGGGCCAATCACTGATCATAACGGAAAATGGGCAATAAAATGCACAGCAAGAAACAAATAAACACAAAAAAACTTGCACATCTACATCAATATAATATCTATATTTAGTTCTCGGGGTTTGTCTAAGAATCACAATAGTGGTATCAGCCTGGTGGTTAAAAAGAGTGCAAATAAAGTGGCTCTGGGGCTACAACCAAGTGGGGTCCAGTGTAGCCTCTCCATACTACCTAAGTTTTAAACTAGTTTTCTCCAAAGTAAAGAGTGTAGCTGTGTGCTGTGTGTGGCTGTCCTCTCTACTCTGCTGCCCAATTGGATAATTCTATGAGTAACAATCTTGGGTAATTGGTCCAGACAGTAATATACCCCACCTTGACTGCAATTTTTTTTTTCCCATTTTCTACTTTGAAATGTTTGTTCTGGGTTATTTGCTGTAAAATGCAATCCTGACTAACACCTATGAAGACACAAGCCTGTGCTTGCTGCGATCCTGTATTAAACTTGTATCCATATATCTATATCTATATCTGGCTCCTGGGGTCTGTCTAAGACACCTGGAAAATAAAAAGAGTGCACATAACGTGGTTCAGGGGCTACAACCCAGTGGGGTCCAGTGTAGTCTCTCCATATTGCCCAAGTAGTACAACACAAGAAAAAATGCATGGAAACAGTCAATTTAGAAGTAGGCTGAAAGTGCAGCCAGCACCTTTGGATGAAACGTTGTACAGTGGAGATTGAATGCAATGCACAATGTGAAGTCTAATTTGATGAAGTATATCAAAGTGACAAGTGCAGGGATTTGTTTTGGGTTGGCTGTTTTATTTTGGGTTGTCTGTCATCAGTGGGGTTCATTTCATTTCAAATTGTAGCCAGTCAGCTGCAACCTGGATCCAAACGCCACCACCTTTGTTAACAAAAAGTTTTATAGCCTGTGGTTGTAAAATGGGCAGTTGCTCATTTAAATTTAAATTTCCAAAAATATGTGGCTGAGGATATTTAATATGAAATCATCATTCTTAAAACATAGTCTTCCTCAATTAATATTGAGCCATTGCGTATGTGTGTGTGTGTGTGTGTGTGTGTGTTTGTGTGAAGTGGGGACAGACTCTCTGAACACATACAAAATCTTAATGAGTTTGAAATAATCAGAAGTTTTGTTACAGTAAATAAAGCAGACTGTCTCCATAGCAACACTGGCAAAAACAAAACTTGATTTCTCAGAATCAAAGGAAAAATAATTAAAATTGATGGCCCCAACATTAACCTGTTGTATTGTTGAATTATCAAGGACATGTTTGTGTTTTTGTGTTGAGAAATGTTGAGGATATCATTAAAAGAAAACCTTAACATGGTCATTGATAGTGAGAAAAATACTTCTCGATGCATATTTTAGTGGGAGGGTCCACATCGGAATAAGATGAAAGCCCGGTGCATCACTATACAGATGCCAAAGGGTACCTTGTGTGTCTGCATGAGACGCAGAAGGACTTGACAAAGATTCAGTATTTGATGACCTGGGAATGAGAATGAGTTGGCTGATGTTGTGTGCATTCTGTTCTGAATGTGGTTGAAAAGACTGCGTGGTGAGCAGTACATGCCAACCCTGGACTCAACAACATATGGTATGCATGCACTGAATATACTCAGCCTTGGCCAAATTAGCATTTTAATATGTTTTCTTCTTTTTTGTTGTTTCCTTTCTTTCCTGGCTTACACCAATTCTTAACTTTAAACATTTTGTGTGATTAAAATGTCATATGTAGCTCACATATTGATCAGAATTCAAAGACAGTCCAAGAGTCTTACACAGCCATGGTGTATTCACACTTAACCTCACTTAAAATGAAAGTAATTTTATCTATTCATGAAGATGAAGGCATATCATGTATGGGGAAATTACTTTACATTAATTCAAAGAATGATGTTCATACAGTAGTAATTGTAATGATGGAATCACTACATGTGTTCAATGTTAGAAACACCAATCACATAAAATGTCACCAATAATCCACCATGACATTTTATTGTGACAATAGAGATTCCACCAGAAAAATCCCCACAGAAGGTCTACAGACAGATATTTTAAAAGCAAATATTGAATGTTGAGAGTGGAGAAATTTTGTCATCCACAAAGTAAAACTAAATACAACATATGGTTCATTGATACAGGCAGGCAGCGTAGAAGACAAAGTTGTAATTAACTATGACCTGGATCAGTGGGAAAATTACATCTGAAATGGCACCAGCAGTTGGTTTCAGTTGAACATTGTGTTGTTACCATCAACCACAAATGATACAGTTCAACAGTATTTTAACAGACACTGTTATATCCACCCTTTTATCAGACCTTTGATCAAGCAAATATTGGAAACCCATTACATGTATCTTTTATCTACCTGCCAAAGGGCTGCTAAACTCACACATGAATTGTAGAGGACATATGGACAACTACATGTTGGCAACCATGACTAAGGCTATCCAGAGCATTGTCAATTCTAGGGTGGGGATATGCAACCTTTGTTGTCATCTTTTTGAGGATCTTATTGTTAACACAGAGCTGAAGCCCACCCCCATTCTGTTTTACAAGCATGACTAGAGCTGCCCATGGACTACATCAAGGACAAATGATCCCACTGGCAAGCATTTCCTTTAAGTTGTCGGTCACTTCTTGCTGTAAGTGAAGGGAGACCCTTCAGGGGTACATCTTAATTGGTTTAGCATCCCCTGTGTCAATTTCATGTAGGGTCAGATGAGTCCTGCCTAAGTCAGTCTTTCACCCTGACTAAATACAGTGATGTGCTTATGGAGTAACTGTCTAACTGCTTTTATCTCTGGGGCAAAACCCTTCTTCTCCACCCCAGTCTGGCTCATAAGTGTGTCAACTGTCCAAGACTACACAATTTTTCCTCCCTCATTGTCTTCACACTGCTCTGCTATCTCATCCTCCACTTCAATACCCACCCATAATGCCAGGACTGAGTCCGGACCAAACGAGGTAGGTGTGAAGGGCCCTTAATATCCACGGTTCATCCCAATTATTAATATCAGCTGCCATTTCAAACTGTTCAACCCAATCTGACCATTCTCGTCCCATTTAGTAAAAGTTTCAGGCATAAAAATTTGGCCGTGGAGCTACAGTCTGACTCCTAGATGAGGGAGAAATGTTTGACTGACTTGTACCTGCGTCTGTGGGATGAGAAGGTTTATTTTCAGGCTCTGACATTTTTAATTGATCCCACTGCTGCCACCAGTGTAATGAATGTGGTTTTTATCTTTATTTAGCAGGAAAACACTGCTATTAGTGTCAGAGCCTTTGAATACTCACAAACATAATACTATATAGTACAAGGAGAGCAATCTTTGTTAAATTAAATAAGTATAAATATTTAAGCAACTTCATAAAAAGGTGAGGAGGGCTGCAAACAGTTAGGGGGCAATGAGCCACACCAGGACAACCAAGGCTTCCATTAAGTTGAAGAACCACTACACACAGGGCCAGACTCTAGCTTGAGGCACACCACTCAAACATGTCATGCTAGCATCCTTTACACAGGAGACACTGCAAACTGTCAAGCAAAGCAACACTGAACAGACACTGCAATCGCCAACCATCATTTACTAGAGTGTCCCACCCCACCCATGGGCTTGCAGTTACTCCTCCCTTGCCTGTTCTCCCTCCCCACGCTATTAATTGCAAATACCTACACACTTACAGGAAGACATATGACAATTTATGTAAAACGTGTACTGAACTCACTCACTCGGTGAGATCCTCCCCCAGGGTCTGAGCTTGAGATGCTGTACACCTCCCTTAGGAAATGGTTTCACTGGACAGCATGGACAGAATTCAGTGAGGCGTCAGTATCGTGCTAGATGGCATGCAATAACACACAGGGAGCGGTGGTGGCTACTGTGCTCTCTTACAGTCTTGGCCCTGACTTTCTACAGGAGGCAGCAGACCTCCCCTCCTGACATAGCAACAACTAACCTCCTACTCTGTCTGTCTTCATCACCGGCAGTCTGCAGTGACGTTCAAAAGTCATTTGTATAATACTTTTGGTCTAACGATTGTTTATGGTATCTCATCTTTTTCCAGTCTGTAATAACTATAATTGAATTACAGTACCAGTTAAAAGTTTGGACACATCTACTCATTCATGGGTTTTTCTTTATTTTATTTTATTTTCTACATTGTAGAACAACACTGAACACATCAAAACTGTGAAATAATACGTTAAACAAATCAAAATATATTTCATATTTTAGATGGCTCAAAGTAGCCACCTTTTGCTTTGATAACAGCTTTGCACACTATTGGCAATATCTTAACCAGCTTCATGAGGTAATCTACATTGTAGAAAATAGCAAAGAAAAAATCCTTGAATAAGTGGGTATGGGTAAGTAATTTTCAGTACTCTTTTTCACAATTTTACAGTTGCTTCCAATAAAGACTTCCTGTCTTTGACCTTTTACCAAGGTGCATAAATTAGCACCTACCGCCAGACTGTTATTGCACATCGTTTGCAGCTTAGTATTTTATTCCTTAAATAACTCTTATCAGATGCAGCTCTGGTCTGTGTCATTATGAGCTGAAAAAAACAACAACTGTGGAAGTAACAACTGCATTTGGATTGACAGCTCAATGGATCTGCCCACAGGCAGCCAAGCGTAGGAGTTGTCGGAGGTTCATGGTGGCCTCACAGCATTGCCTCCTCGGGATGCATTTCATCAGTGAAAGTCTGCAGACAGACTGTTGAAAACCACTGAGGGTCCGCCCTATTACTCGGCTAGACCCAGTTCCATCAGTATCTGTAATTCAGAGGGTTTCCTTTTCTGAAAACCTAAAATATGTTCTCTATAGGTTTCTTCCTGTCTGTGTCAATTATTTGACATTTTAGAGTCTTAAATAAGCCTGAATTAATTCTACTTGCTGTTGCATATTGGTTTCAAAAGCCTGCAGGCTCAAAATCTGCAGGCTGTCAATAGACGCACTACGTGTACCTGGAGTAACTGATGAAAACTAGAAATCTCTGAGACACTGCTTGCCTATATAAGTCACAAATTTCCCCATGAAGCAGCACACATATTGTGCAGCTGCATTATATGTGTGTTGGCTCATGGAGAGGATCATGCTGTGACATTATGACAGCAGTTATAGCAGTATGCAGTAGTTATACAACTATTTGCATTGGATCTTCTAATGATTTAGTTTGCAAACTCAGTCAAGTTGCTCATACAGGAAGTGAGCTTAAAGGAGCATCCTGTACACTGCAGCTCATTAACTTGGAAGTTTAATGGGGAGAAGATTTGTCTGCAACTTTTTTTAATGCTAAAAGCAGTACCTGTGCTCCCAGGAGTTTGTGTAGGCGTCCCTGAAATCAAAACAGAAAGTATAAGGTCCACTGAATAAGCAGAGGTGGTGATTCGAACCACTTCATCTCACTTTCTCTGGTTTGTCAGACAAAGGTTGTGTGTTTGTGGAGGGAGAAATTTATATACACTGGGAGCAACAATGAATGTGATACATGTGAATCCATGTGGAATGATTTTGAGTACTCGCTGTGATGTTATTACCCACATGGAGTCATTTATCTTTTCTTCATCTGACAAAGGTTCAGTAATCATAACTTTTGTTCGGTACTATATATTTTCTGCCTAATTTAGCATGATTGGCATAGTAAACTCTAGTCTAAAGAGCTCTAAAGTATACACCATATACAAGGAGTACAGCAGGATAATGCTTCCTTTTTTTGTACCTGCTTGTACTAATCATCTACATTCTCTCTCTCCTGCCTCCTGGATCTGCCAGCGAGCTGTGCGGTGCAAATGCCACAGCTGTGGTGAATTGGCATAATCAGCAGCCCAGTCTGCATCTTCTACAAAAAGACTGCCAGTGTTTCTATTGAGAGTTCCAGAGCAACTGAGGCGGAGGCTGCGTGACTTTCTTCTGTGTGCGATTGCATACCTGCCAACATTAGGCTGTGAAAAGAGAGAGATTTTCTGGGGTATTAGCAAATGACCTGCCCTCAATGCCCCTGCCTTCATATATCCCTTTATCACAGATTGATAGAATAAATATTGCACAAGGATATGAAGGTAAAATGACTTTTTAAGTTCATAGCTCATAGTAAAATAAGTCAACATCTAAAATTTACATCACAAAAAATATCAAGTGAGAGATTGAGAGAGAGAGTATGAGTAAATTTGTGTGTGTGTGTGTGTGTGTGTTTGTGTGACTAGCATGGTCATTTTAAGATCTGCTGTCTTAGTGAATTGTTCATCCTCTGACGCACCTCTCACGATGAATGTGCCATTGTTAAGGGTTCACCTCTGTGCCTCCATGGTTTACTTGTGTTTATTATAGTTAGCATGTTTGTAACATCCTACCATTTTCCCCACTGTGCTCTATGCTAAAGTCAGCCCAACATATCTTATAAAACACATAGTGTTTGCTGATGTGACTAGTGGTTAGAAAGGGGAAAGTCTCACACCAAGTGGACTGAAATTTGGAAATGTATTTTTTCTTCTTGGGACCTGATTTATCCATTTTCAGCAGCAAACTGAGCGGAGCAGAGGGCTTGAGCGAGTGCAGTGACGAGTGACGCACATCAGACAGGGTCATTTGTGCATGCTCACCTTGGCCTCTGGGATGGGTTGCCAGGTACCACGACACATATCCCACACAGAAATTTAGAAGCATCCATTTGATTTGTATCACTATGAAATCAGAAACACGGTGGGAGAAAGGGTTAAAAATAGAGACTTCTGTGAAAATGCTGCATTTAGTCTTTCAGCCTAACCGCCGTGGGATGCTTTCCCATTTAATTACATTCACGCATTTTAATGTACCATTGGTGTTTTTACTGTAATCATTTGAAACTAGCCTAGATTCTCCACTTTGTTGGGTTATCATTTCAGTCTGTTTTAGTAGTTATTTATTTCTCGGATTAACCTATTTATTAAGGAACATTTAGTAACTGTGCTGCTGATTTATCATTAGACCTCAGTATGTGTGTGTGTGTGTGTGTGATGTGAACTCTGTTGTTTAAGACTGAACCTAATTTAGTGAGTTTTACTGCATGTTTTCTTGGTTTGTTTTTTATTATTCAATCTGGTTATTTTAAGTAGTGTTCACTATGTGTAGAACAGGATATTTTATTATGGTTCTTTGTTAGAGAATTCTAGAAATAAATCGTTTTAACAATTTATACTGGTGGGTTGTCGTTGTCTGCTCTTTCTTTTATTGAGGTGCTCTACCCAAGTACAAATAGTAGTATTTCTGCAAAGGGGCTTGCCCCTATTACATGCATATCCACAGGTGGGCCAATGTTCTCTAGATTATGTGACTAATTAAACATTCATTGTATTTTGCTCTTCTTATCACTTGATGATAATTCTATTTCCAGTGGTGGAAGAAGTACTCAGATCCTGAGTACTTACAGCAATACATCCTGTCATCCTACATGACAAATTCTACAGTGTTATCACTCAAACAGATAAAAACAGGCATAAGGGCATCACTATGATAGCAGTCTCTCCACACTTCCCCTGAAGCAGAAATGACTGACTAACACATCATTGGACAACAGTGAAATAATTTCACTGCTGACATCTAGTCATCACATGTAAGATTTTTACATTCTTTGTCCCAGCTGTGTTGGCTATTTTAGTTTACTGCACATACAATATGATTTTATGCTGCTGTTTCTGTGAACTTATGAGTGATTGTTATGAGTGGTTGCAATAAAAAATGTGTTTTCTCAGTTTGTTCTTGGTGCCTGTAATTTTACTTTATTAAATATCTGCAATTTAATAGTGAGCCAGAAATATAAAAAAGCTGGAGATCACATTTCCAACCAACTCACTGAGGCAATTGTAATTAGCTTGCTAGCTATTGCTGATAAAATATGCCAGTGACAGTTTTCATTTTAGCTGGCAAAAAGACAGTTACTGGCTAGAATTGAGAAGCAGCTTTTGTCAGCCTCTGTTTGAAATCAAAGACTAATTGTTCCCTAAATAAAGGGTAGTATGGATGAAGGAAACATAACTTGGTAAAGCTTAAGGAAAGATGCATGCCATGCTTACATAATAGAAAATGACAACAATGCCATATAGAATGTGATGAGACGTTAAGCTGAGATTGTATTCGACACCTCACACACCTTGCTTCCTGCACTGAATACTGCCATTGAATACAAACTGTTGATGCATAATAGCTGCATTCAAATTGAATTTGAAGGCACAGGGTTGTTCTGTATCTACCAGCACTTCAGTGAGCTGTGGAGCAAAAGGGGAAACTAGAAGAGAAACTGTTCCCTGACAAGAAGCCAACCCATCAACACTTCTGTTGTGCTGCAGGTGAAAAGCAGTATGAGGTCAGAGGCAGAACAAAATCACACTGCAAGTCTTGCACATTGACATGTAACCAGCCTGTTGGCAAAAAGCTCTTATAAAGGCAAGTTAAAATATATGAATGTTACATACTTCCTCATACACATGGGATGCAGTGTTGTTACCATAGCAATTTAACAGTATCTACTTTGCTACGGGATTGAATCTTGCAGAATTTGCAAAATCTTATATTAATTTCTTCTTTCCTATAACATTTAGACAAAACAACTGTAGGAAATCATAATGTAATAAGTGAGCATATATCATATATAATAAAAGCTGATAATGTAATAACTGCACGTAATGTAACAAGTTATTACATTTTTGCAAGTTGTTACATTATAGATTGTTTAGTGGCAACTTTTTTTTTTTTTAAATAAAAATGCAATGTATTGTAATAACCAATTAAAGTGTAAAGCTTTAATATGATCTAATGTTTGAGTTGGATGTAATGAATAACTAAAAAGAAGAAATACAAAAGAGGAAAAGAAGACTCCGGAACATCTTTCTCAGTATAGATGATCTGCAGAGTGTTTGATGGTTATTTTCTCCTCTAAAACATAACAGCCATGACACTATCAGCGAATAAAGTTTCAACTGTTTCTCCCTCTTGCTCATTCTTTTGCGTACTTTCTTCTTCATCTCATGCTCTTGTTTAATTAGCAGTTACACCATAAAGTGACATTCAGTAGTCTCATAGGGCTTGTTGGTGAAATGCTGAAAGTTGTGAGCTAATTGCTGACTCACTAGTCAGTTACAATAGTTCCCCAGATTCTCTGGATTTTCTCTACTGACCCGTTTAGGCTTCAGGGCAAAAGCTGAGGAGACTTGATCTTAGATCAAATCTTGTGATATGCATATTTTGCCTTTTGTCGCACTGCCAAACTGGCGTGAATATTTGATATCATAATGGGATTACAACATTTAATGTTTAATGCATACTGCAACGTTTACAAATCACATAATTGATTTGTAATAATACGTTTTCTCATGTTTCAACACATTTAAGCCAATGCACTCAAATCTCAGTTAGTCCCTCATGTGCACTCAGAAACTAAAGGTATAAGCTAATTAATATGGAAAAGGAGTAACTTTGTAACTACTATAAACCCTGCTGGGTAATAAAGTGCTCTTTACTATTAGCAGCAGGTGTACCGGATATTTAAAAGTGCCCTGTGGAGCTGTAAACAAACAAAAGTTATATTTATATTCAGTGTTACTAACCAAAACACAGCATGTGTAACCTTGAGGTCTAAACAAACATGTCAAATCCATTTTCTTCCTTGCACTTTGCATTTGCAAAGCAGATTTTCTTACAAGTTTGAATCCTGCATTATTTACAATCATGTATACTACCTAGCAGTCTTATTCTTCCCTTCCCTTTTTTGGCACATGGACACCATCTGTAGATCAGTGGAATAGTGTGAAACCATTGGCAGGAATGTGTATCATGTCACCTGCATGCATGAGTGTCCATAACCGCAGGAACTTGACTTCAGTAGGGGGTGCTGACAATTGTTGCCCTCCTCAGGATGAATCCTGAGCTCTGTCAGAGTGGCCAAGACGTTTTTATTTCAAGCTAAAAATCTAAATTCTGCTTCTCCTGGAGAATTTGTCCAGTCAAGGTTGTTTTACAGTTTTAAGTTTTGATGCTTAAATTCAGTGTACCCCAGTATTTGCTGAGGTGACACGTTTCCAATTCCTCAGATACACCTGGGCTTCTTTTCTTTCCAGTTCATTTAAAGGATCGGTTTACCATCCAATAAACACTTTCTCTCTTAGGTCTTAAAGGATAGGTTCATGTTTCTTAAAGTCTGTCTTAATACAATACTGATGTGCCATTATGTAATAGGAAATGGGTTTTGGCTGTAACAATTCCTACTCTCCATACTGACCCTGAAGCTATTCTCTCTGAACACTACTACACTGTTCGGTGTGAAATGCATGCCAAAGGTCAACTGATGTTAATCTGATGCTTCAGGGGTCTCAGTTAGTTAAAGCAAGTTGTTATATTCCAAAGTTACTGCCTGTTTAGTATGAAATTCCCTCTTTTCATTTCCTGGAGTGAAGTTTGAATCTGTGTCAGAGGGATACTGGTGATTCTGGTAGTGGTGTTTAAGTCTGTTGACATTATCTGGATTTTACTAGTCAAGATGCAGATTTGATGGCTGGAGTATTTTTGCAGCCTGTTTTTGGATACTGTTTGCAAGGTCAATGAAGAGAAACGTACTTGAGCATAACGGGATTATCTGGTTTGAGACACTAAACAACTTTTATGATACTAAAAAAAACTTACTATCAAGTATTGCTCATCTTTTCCTCTATTTTAAGTCACAACTAAACTCTTTTTAGCAGCGTGATGAGATTGTAGGTGCATAGTAGCAGTTTGTTGCGTACAGGCTGGTAGGATTGGAGGTAGCCGGGAGCTGCAGCTGATTCAACATAGAGAACATCAATGTTGCCAGGCAGTAGTCTGAAAGCAGTCATATTTAGCAGTTAGGATATTTCTGTCTCTGAGATTGTTGCCTCTATCTCCCCATTGTGACTCCTCGACGACAATTGTGTTAGGTTGACTTGATTCCCAAAATATGATGACTACAAAAAGCCAACTTTTGACACTGATGATGCATGTAAATCTCCAAACAGTAGATTTGGTAGTCAATATAACTTATGTCAAGAGTGGTCAGGTAAATTTTGTGTAAAATTGCAGTCAATTGTAGAGTTGAAATGAAATAAGTTGATGTGTGCTGAAAGAAATGATTGATGGAAATTACATAGCAGAGGAGAAAAACAGTTTTCATTTGATTCCGTACACACTCCCTCACTTCTTTCTCCTCTGACTCCCACAATTCTCAGAGGCCAGGCAAAGTAAGTACTAGAATAGAGCGATAACCATTAGGAATTATGGAATCATATAAATGCAGCCAGTTGCTGTGGTGCACACCAGCTTCTTGATATAGCAAGATGAGCTTCAGTTTGTTTACTATGACTTAAAATGCAAATTGAATTTATTGACATTAGCCCTGCAATGCATAAGAATGCATTTCAGTGCCACTCAGAGCCAAACTACTGTCTGATAATGAGAAAAACATGCTGCATCTTTATTTAGCCAATCAAAACAAAACAATGACTTGAATGTGGCTTCCTCACAGTATTGTGATGAATTGTTGTATGAAATCATGTCAAAACATAAAAGTCTTTCTGTATCAGTTCAACACAGCTCCTGGAGCTGTTTTTTGTGTGTTTTATTAGATATCAAAGACAATCATGCATGTTCATGTTCATATTCTTGCATGACATATTCCATTAAAGGAATCAATCAATATCATTAAATCCCTGTGGATCCGGCACAGGAGATACGATAGCTTCGGGTAGCATTTTGCCTAGTAGACCGTAAAGACAGGAAGCAAGTGGAAACTGCCAGCCCTGCAGTGAATCACATATCCTCTTGAGGTACTTAAATGTTGTTTTTTTTTTAAACAAACTATGATGATACCCTGTAAAATGATTTAGACAGTAGCCTGCAAGACTTTGCTTTGTTGTTGGAACTACATCAAAACAACATAAAGTTAAATCCTAATGTGTGGAAAATTGAAGCAGCTTTGTATACAAGGATGTCAGAAACAGAAAGAATAAAGCCAAGGTTTTAACTATAAACCATGAATACACCAGAATGCCACCACCGATAATGGATACTGTTTTATGCATCAACATTAGCGCATTGGTAACCCGACATAATTTTAAGTGATCATTTATTTGCATCCAACTCTGGTAATTAGCAAAACATGACCTACTTTCTAACCTGAGAGACCAGAGACCTGACACCCAACGCTGAAGAAACAGGCCAGCATGGGAAGAAAGAGTGAAGCCGTTAATTGCAACATGAGAAAAAAATAAAAGTGTGACAATTTATTTGCCTTTTTTTGTGCAGGCACTAAGAGGCATACAGAACATAAAATGGAGGCTTTGGAGCTGTAGATATTCACCGCCATATACAAAATGTTTTTCTTTTAATCTCTATCTGTACAAGCAGTTTGTAATTGATAATTAAAAATTAATTGCATAGGCTACAAATTGTTCTTGATTTAGACCACTGGATGTCCATCCATAGTTTACATCCCTGACATCCTGTGTTGGCAGAAGAGCTTAGCTACAGCATGTATAAGCCAATAATAGCATCTATAAGCTACTGAATGTTGCAAGCAAGTAGCTGTAGCAAGTAGCGAGTAGTTGAAGCTACTATTACTACTGCTGGGAAAAAGGGACCTTCACTACTGGAGGCACTCAATACTTTACATGATCATTATAAATTATGTGTAAAATTGCCTTCTTTCCCTCACTTCTTTCTCTGTAGATATGGAATCATGTAAATGTGGCCAGCTGCTGCAGTGCACACCAGACTCTTAATAATGGTGAGTTGAAATGTACTGAATTTAATCACGTCAGCCCTGTCATTTATTTATAATCTATAATTCAATGCTGCACACACCCACACAACGTATGCTGCTACTTAGCCAATAAAAAGACAATATACTTATTATGAAATCAAGATTTTCATTGTTTTCTTATTACTTCTATGACTAATGTGATTTTAAAACTCTTAACAAACTCATGCAGTATTCATCAAAATTAGCACAGTACATATTAAGATGATCTGAAAATAGTCACATTTGTTTGATATTTTTGTTTTCCTGTGCTTGTCAGCCAAATTAGTAGGCATGGAGTATTTGACATGAATTACCCAAAGTGTAACCAAATCCAACTCCAAGCCATTCAGAAAAAAAATGATGGTATTTCACCTTTTACATGATTAATTTAATTGCTCATAAATCACTTATCAGGACTCTGACTTTTCAGTATTTGCACAATTGATGCCCATTTTAATACAAACCTGACCTTTTTGAACAATAACCGCTTCATAATGTACAATAATGTTGTGAAAAGTGCTGTCTTCAAAGTAGGGTCATTGTTACCAA
Source organism: Euthynnus affinis (assembly GCA_029490765.1). Lineage (NCBI taxonomy): Eukaryota > Metazoa > Chordata > Actinopteri > Scombriformes > Scombridae > Euthynnus > Euthynnus affinis. The sequence continues at coordinate 6,787,249 of CM055850.1, read as the reverse complement.
CATAGAACCTTTGTAGCTGGAGCTGGTGAATTACTGACCCCTTTTAGCAAATGCTCTAAGCAACAAATCTTCTTTTCACCTGCTAGCAAGCACCTTCACTGGAATAACACAACATGGCAGGTTCATGTTATCCCCCATCCCCCCCGTCACTGGCTTCCTACCTGTGAACATCATGACCAATGTTAGGTTTTTTCATTTAAATGACTGCTGGGCTGTTACAGACCATTACACATGTCAAAAACAAGGCCTTCACTGTTAAAGGTTGTCAAGTTAAGCCATTTTACAACAGAGGATTAACAATATATTCACTTTTATTATTAAAATTTACATCTATACAATATATCCTTAATAAAACTGCAACTATACAAATCATTAAGAAGTAACCACGTGATATCACTCATTGCAATATAACCAAAACACTCTGAGAGGCATGTGTTCATTCACTGATACTAGAGATCAGCACACCATCACATCTTGAGATGTACTTAGAAAACAAGGACATGCACAGATAGGGTTCAAAGGGTCAAGCACCTATCTTTTGACCATGCCACTGTCCGCTTTCACTTTCAGTCACACAATGTTCAGCCCTGGTAGGGGTGGGGCTCTAGGAACGATGGTGTTTGGTGTTTGTCCATTTGTCTGTCCATTCATCAGTCCATCAGTTCATCAGTCCAACACTTTGAATCATAGTGAAATATCTCCACATCTGTTGGAGATTTTGTCAATTTAGAGGAGACATTCCCAGAGGATGAATAATGACGACTTTGGTGATCTGCTCACTTTTCATTCAGCTCGTCAAAAATGGAATTTGTCCATCACCAACAGCTTTTCTTGGGGCGTTATGTTAAAAGCACAGCTGAGCTGAGGCCAATGGGTTATGAGCTAAGTCTGACAATGTGGAGCTGAGCCTGACAAGCAGAAATTTAGGTAAAAACAAACAACAAACTTTAATGCGCTTGGTGCTAAGATTGTTCCATACTAATGCAGACTCAAATGCTCGATGCAACTCACATGCTGCAAGCTCACATGCTGCCCTCGACACTTCCTGTACATACTCAACTGCCAACTGTATGCCAAAAGAACAAACAAGGTAGTGTCTTGTGGCTCACCAGATTTGTTCATATATCAGCATCACGCAGTAAATGCAGTTCTTGTTAGCCTGAGGATACAACTGCAGTTTGGTGGATAATTAGACCCCTTGTTGTGTGTGTTTGTGTAAATAACTATGCATATTTATTTAAATACTACAATCCTCTTTATTAATTTCTTATTTCTGCTCTCATGATACAATATACACAAGTGTTTCTGGATTTGTTTTTTATGTACTGGAGAAATAATACACAAGGAGAATGAACACATTTATTAAATGCAAAACACAATTTCATAAGTCACTCTTATCCTGCCTTCAACTGAATATATGTGGCCTGAATGGTGCACAACCCTTACTGAGGGACTTGAAAACTTGAAATACTCATAAGTGTTGAGAGGTACGGTTCTGGTACGTACAAGGTCAGCAAAAGATAAGAGCTTCCCAGATTTAGTAGGTTATTTAGGCTTGTAAATTTTCATGCTTTCTTCAAACAGTGCAGTGGAAAAACAGCTCAATGAAAGAAACATTATTGAGAGTTGTGTTACTGAGAGAAATTTAAATGTCCTTTGATTCTGTGTAGTGAGTGTTGCAGAACTGAATGACAATAAGAACTGAATGACTGAATAAGCTCCTCTCTATGTAAATGTGAGTGCCTTTGTGCAAATCGCACCAATAAATTCTAAAATGTTAAAATAAAAACTTGTATTTAAATTAGGCACTCATACAGTATAGGCAGTATTGGCCCCTTTTCTTCTTCTACAACTTTCACCACCACTGAAAAAACAAAGACAGCAGCGAATGTACGCATATCTTACACACCTGGCCTACTTTTCCTGACTTGCAAGTACAATTTAGTGTGTCCCACTGAAATGTGGGAATATTCAGCATTTTGAAGGTTTCAAACAAAATGTTTTAAGTTGTGCGCATTCAGGATGGGCAGCAGCTTTTGCTCACTGCACTTATGGTGTCCCTCAGTCCGCTCCCGGCTAACATTCATCTTTTGCTTTATACATTTTGCAGCGACAGAAACCACAGCAGCTTGATTCTGACAGTTTCACCAACATCACATACACAAACAGCTGTAAAAACTCAGCCACTTGCTTGCAGTGGAGCATTAAGAAAGTGGACTACCAGCTACAGGCATTTGGAGTGTTCCTGGGAGACTTCCAGGGCACAAGACATGTTTGTTGTAAGGAACGCTGCAGCAGCACATCCACCTGTTAGTCCTTTTATACGAGAGAGGTAAGTTTGTGGCTTAGGCCCATAGAGTACACTGTGATCAGATGTAGTACTCCTTCATGTTGTCCCTGACTGAGTTGTGGAGATGCAGCTCTGTCCTGTAGTCTGTGTACATGCTGTGTCTGTGCTCCTCCTTGATGCTGTTGCTCCTCTGGGCCTGCCGCCGCTGGTAGAGGAGGCGGGTCATCACAGCCAGGGCACACACTGCGATGAAGACCACTGCTGTGACCACTCCTGAGGAACAGCAGGGAAGACATATTAGTATTGCAGATGCAAGTGGGCAATGTCAACCAGGGCTGTCCTCATACTCTGTCACAGTATTACAGTAAAAAGTCAATATTCTGTGCTTAGAAGTGCTCAGTGTACTGAAGCCTTAGATCAGCATAGTGTATAGACGCTTATTATTGAATGTAGAGATCATCAACATGTGCTTGCAAACACATTGTTGTTACTTTGGCAATAATAACCAACTGAGAAGCATAACTGGTAGTCATTTAACCAATAATGTACTGAGTTTCTGTAAATTGTTGTTTACATTTTAATGCCAACAATGTAATTGCAACCTCTTTGATTCTTTTATGATTAACAGCATTACAGAATCATGTTCTATTTAAGAATATTACAATACACCTAAGATTGGCAGGTAATGTTTACTGTAAAAACACAGAAGATGCAAAAATTAAATTGCTATTTTTATAATAATAATAATAATAATAATAATTTCAAAAACTGAATTAGTTCTTGGTGGATGGCATCATTTGTAGTAACTATAATTAACATACTGTATAAAATATTCTAATGCTCAAAATATATGTGATTTTGCTTTTGAGATACATAATTAATGAATTAGATTTATTTGACAATTTATACAAATTAATGTTTACATGATAAAATTGATGAAAAGCCAACTTATTTCCATTTGGTGCTGTATTAATCTTATAATGTAAAAGAAGATCACAATATTTTACAGTGGCTTTGGTTAAATGTTCAAATGTTTGCAATGTGCAAACTCTTCAACACAAAATACTATACTGCCTATTTTTTGCCTGAAAACCTCACATATTGTAGCACACAAAATGAAAACATCTGTTACAGAAATAGCAATGCAAATAATATATCATTTATGCAACACTCAGCTTTTGATATGATATAGAATATGAAAACTGTAATTTTATTTGATGTATATGGAAATCTACAATCAGTCCTACATTCTTACGAGGCAAAGCCATCATTTGCCGTTGTGACTTAGCCTTATCTGTCTTTTTTAATTCTGCCATTTAGGAGTGATAGTTCTACCTGTTCCTTTTGCTTTTTTTAAGAAGTGAGTGTTTATACAATACAGGTGAAGGCAGGTGAGTGCACTCCAGTCTCAAAGATCGTGCTCAGCAATTCTTGAAACAAGAAATTTGTAATGCGGTTATGAAATAATCTAAACCCACTGAAAATATGATTTTAGTACTCAAGAAATGTCATCAAAATGTCTTATACTGATCTTGCAAATCTGGTCAGGACATTCTTTTTGTCAACACCAACACAATTTAACTTCAAAAACTAATTACTGTGCTTGGGTACAATGACATACTGTATGTTGTATAATCTCTGATGATCGTTAAGTAAAATGCAGACACAGGTTTTCTTGTTCAGACATCCTTTATCGTTATCATCCTCACTTTAAATTTAATTCCAAACATATCTGTGGAAGTGGTAGTGATGGAAACGTGCTTGACAGAGGAGACAGAGGTATCAAGAGACCAGAAAAACAAATCAAGACAGGCAAATGAAGGAATGACAAATAAATAGCTCTCATTTTCAATTTCTGCTTCCCAAGGACTCATAACAAAACGCTACCTTTAATTTCCCTCACTCAAATTGGGGCTTTATCAAGTTCAGAGGTTTCAAACTGACTCAGGTGTGTGTCGTGAGTGTGGCCACAACCACAGGATCAGTGCACATCTCCATGTCATACTCAATAAAATACGATAATTATTTTATATTTTATTGAAAAATTTGAAAGGGAGCCTTTTACACTACTGTGTGTCCTTGGGAATGAGAAATCACTGTAGGATTTTTGGACTCAGCACCTGGATAACAAAGATGGTGTTTTTCACACAGATTATTCATTTTCAATTAAAATTAGAGAAATAAACCAGCACTGAAAAGAGAGAAACAGACCTGCAATTACAGCCATATCCTTTTGTGTACCATGGCCACGGGGCTCCTTCTCTTTATTTGGTGTTGCACCTTGATCTGGAGAAGCAGAAATGAGAGACAAATTGAAACAAATCTATGAATCCCTTTCATACTGGAGACATGTGTATGACATTAATATTCCAATTACACCTGGTATTAAAATGTGGGTTAGGGTTAGAATCGAAGATTGAAAAAAACCTAAATACCTAGATCGAAAAATCAAACAAAGAAATAAAGGGAAATAAAACACACACTGTTATTTGTTTTTCTTTTTAAATGACTTTTATCATCAAGTTTAGCTCCCATCCCCACTAGAGACAGTCTGCTCCAATGTATGTGCATCTGTTAACACACAATCATGTTCTTAAATGCTTACTTGGAAAGTTTTTTTTTTGGAATGTACCTACTGGTAAAAACAGTACATCTGTTCTGTTAGACAAATGACTGTAAAAAGCAGCAGACAAGCATCTGCTTTAGACTGCAAATAGCAAAATTCACAAGTTTCTAGTCGCTATAGAACAATTTAACAGTTTAAGTAGACAGCCAATTAGACTTGCTATCTTGCTTTAAATTAATTGGTTCATCCAATACTGTGGTACAGTAGTTTTCCATGGTAACACACGCTACATATAGATATCTTGCTCAAGAGCAGGTTTAGTTTAAAGGATCAGATTTTAATGTGTAAATAGTACACCCTTTTCAAAAATAACTGTATAATTTCTTTAAAGATCCCGACATGGACAAACATTATCTGTAGTTAATCTAATAATCACTAGTCTAGATGCTGCTTCCAAGAAAACTCTGTTCTGAATTTAGTGGAAAAAATCTCCAACTTCTATATTAAAGTACAAAGTCAGTTCCACAAGAATTAAGGTTTTCAAAAGTCAATTGTTACAGTAGTCTTGGTGGCAATTTTGAAAACCACACCTGAAGTCAGAAATTCAGAGTGTTCTTGCAGCTACCTATGAGTAACATTCAGTCACATTAAAGAGAAGAACAAATAAAAACTGAATGATAATGTGAAAACACAGAAGGATGGACTAACTACTGTCTCTGTCAGTAATGTTATCTAGACGTTACTGTTTCTTAGAACAAACAGATTTGTGGACTACATGTATCTACAGTCCACTGAGAATTAGAAATGTGTATTATAAATATACTTGCCCTGCCTTACTTAAATATATTTCAGTGAACAATTGAGTGAATCCAGCTTCTAAATGATCAGCTGCTCATCGGTGGGGACCCTAGACAGCTGCTGTCATGCTACTGTAGGTGGGCACAATCTGTACAACTCAATTTACTGAGGAGACTCAGTATCATGACATGAGCACTGTGACATGTACACTATGTGTGAACAAGCAAACAAGTTCCTTTTCCACTAACTTCATGACAGATGGAAGCAACACCTGTAACTATGGTAACTATACACGTTAAAGATGGTGACAGTTGTAACCTCAAAATGCTTAAAGGACATGAAATGACTAAAATTTGACTAAAACTAAGACAGGCGTGAAAATGAACATGGTAAAATCCAAGATGGCTTGTCCCTGTTACTAGTCTGAGGTTTGAAATACAAACATTCAAAGGTTTGTGTATCAAACACTTGGCAGTCTGTGTGATTCCCAGTGATTGTTGCTTAGCATTTAGCTGAACATGGAAATAACTGTTTAGTGTCAGTGAGTGGGTGGGTTTGAGAGCAAAGTATGTGAGTGAGTTACCTTGCAGAGTGTGTGAGGAGGAATCTACCAGAGCTCCACAATTTGATTGGACCAACGGACCACGGATGGTGACCAATGAGCTTCCTCGGTTTGTCAGCGCCGCTTTCAGCAGTGCCACATGGTTGAACTGGACCGAAGAGAGGCAGCCAATGAAACCTTTTGAAGCTGCTTGCATTACTTCCTCACTGAAGTTTTCCTCTCCTACAGAGACACAGCAGACAGATAAAAATATCTGTTGATACTGATAATGACATGTTTGATCTTTTTAATTACAGCAATTTACAGCAGGATATAATGTATGGATACAGAACAGAAGTATCACAGTAGGGGGGTGATATGCGTGGGTTTTTGAGCAATCTATTGAACGAAATAGGAGGACTTACTGATAACTTTGCCCAATGTCAAGGTTCTGATTAGGATCAGCTCTGCATCAGATGACAGCGTGTACTTTCTGTGGATGTCCTGGTCCATCTGGTTGGGTAGAGAGAAATCAAATAACAAGTCGTTTACAAGAAATCCAAACTGAGGTAACAGCATCAGCAGCACAATTTCTGCACAATTATAGATCGAGAATCGTGTTCTTGACAGCTTCACGCAAACCTGCCCACAGTTAGCTTTGAAGTGATTTACAGCTTTCACTTCTGCACTTGCATGCTGACTTAGATGCATCACTGAACTTGATAATCTGCAATAAAACACTATTGATTTTTAACCCTATTGATTCAGAAAATCACAACAAAAATTGTTTGCATAGCTGGTAGGAGATTCATTTCCACATATTTGTTGACTTGTTTGTTGTACTGTAATTAGGTGTAGATTTGATTGTGGATGGTAGGGACATGCCTTCCTAGTGCCACCAATAAGTTCTATGCAGAGTTGGCAAATCTGTGCGTTTCATGACTTATTAAAATTTACATCTGCAGACTCTGTGTCTAATTAGAAAATGAGACAGATGGGATCCTGTATTAATGTCATTATGTCATTAACAAATGTCAAAACAAAAGTCTTGAGTTTTTCAATTGTAGTAAGTCAGTTGCCTGCAATTATACATATTAATAGTTATTATTAATACTAATAATAAATATTAATATTAAAAGTCTGCAGGTGGTAAAGTTAATAAGTTGTTTATTTGAAGATGCATGCAGCATGTTGCCCTTTTCTTGAAGGTAAGTAGTTAAACAATTTTCATCAACAAGTTTCATGCTGGAGGATTTTCCACAACCTGGCAATGCAAAAGTTGTATATATATATATATATATATACATATATATGTGTGTGTATAGGTAAAAGGCTGACTTAACAGAAAGTGATATCCATGAACTCCACACTGAAATGAGTTTCAATCATAATTTGAAACAATTCATATCCACACAGAGGATGTGATTTATCTACTCCTCACCTGTACATAAAGGTTTTTTCCCACTCGATGGATTCTAACTCGATGAAGTCGTCCGTCGGCCAGGTTGCTTACGGTGGGACTGAACACATCAGGACTCCTGTCTGTCTGAAGGTGATACCAGATCTGCAGACTCCCTGGGCACAAAACATGAAAAGACATGTTGTGCTCTCCTTCAAACAGTCCTCAGTGTTTATCCCCATCTGAACACTTTAGGATGGTTGAATCACTGTTGTGTTCAATTTGAGTTTAAAAGAAAGAAATCCAGTCCACTGACATAAAAACTTCATTTCACATTTATTTCTTATTGTAAGTATGTGTACATTTCAGTTTTATCCCCAATAGGGGAAGAGAATACACCTATATTGACACAATATGACTTCTAAAATAGGCCGCTATTTAATAATCTTAATTTCTCCAGTTGCCAGTCTTTGCCAGTGCTGGCCACTCTTCACTGGTTACATACTGATGACAGAATTGATTTAAAAATTCTCTTAATCACCTATAAAGCAGTACACGAGCTGGCCCCACTTTTTTAAATTATTGTCTCCTGGCCACAGTGAGTCCCTCAGGTCTTCTGACAAAGGCCTTCTGACTGTCCTGAAATCTAGGCTAAAAACTAAGGGTGACCGAGCTTTTGCAGTTGTAGCTCCCACTCTCTGGAACCGTTTTCCCTTACTTATAAAAACACAGAGTCAGTGGACAGTTTTACCAAGCTGCTAAAAACTCACTTGTTTCATAAGCACTTTGTTTTGTAATGTGTATTTGCCTTCTGTGTAGTTTTAATGTCTTTCCTTAATGTTTTTATTGTACAGCACGTTGTAACTCTCATTTCAAAAGGCGCTTTATAAATAAAATGTACTTACTTACTTGCCTTTATTGAGAAATGAAAATATTTATAGCATATCTCTTCACTCCCACACTGAATAAGCTGCTCTCTCACACACATTCGCTGCCAGATCAAAGAGCCAGGATGATATTCACTGTCAAGTGGAGCTGCGTTAATATTATAATTCCCGGTCAGTAGGTGAAGGGCCTTGTGTTTTGTTTCATGTGCCTCTACAGATGAAAGTCAATGGATGAAGTAATCTTTGCCTTTCAGTGTTTACAGAAACCTGACAAACATTCTGATTTAACATGAAGGAGTATCTTAGGGCACTGATTCATGCACTGCGCTAAAGTTTGGACACAGCTTTAAGGCCGTCAGCTTAAGGATTTGAAGTCTTTCATGTGCCAGAGGCTGAATACACAAAGACTCTGCACTGACAGCAGGACATATACCCTCTTATAATGGGGGTCTCATTGAGAGTCCCTTGTTTCAAATGGTAGTAAAACAGAGTAGGTGTATGTCATCCTGTATGGAATGAGAATTTTGAGAAATGTAACTGAAAACAGTTTTGTTCAAGTGTTTAAAAATAGGTTTAGTTGGGTCTTATTTTTTTATCGATATGTTTAACTTTTTCATTATTTTCTGTTTGTATATGGGCTGGCTTATGGTTATTTGATGTTATTTCATACTTGTTATGCTGTCTAAAGGCTTACAAGTGCAATAAATAATGAGGCTTTTCAAAGATGCAGAGAGGGAGCAGAACTGCAGAGGTTAACTCATTATCATCACAGTTTGAGTGGAAGACGTTGGTATTATTTCCACGCTGGCTGTCACCGGTAAGATACACATGCTTTAAAGATAAACATAAAATAATAACTTGAATGTTTGATTTAGAGTTTTTGGAGTGTTAAGTGTTAATTATAATACAAGATCATTTGGTAACCATGGTAACACATAATTGGGTCAGCATGTGAGTGCAAGGACCGTCCCTGATAATTAGGAATTGAAAAGCAGTTATAACAGAGGTGCATTGTGCTTGTGTCCTAATCCAAACTCCATGCCCCATTTTATATTCACGACAGATGAGATCCAGTTGCCTGTGAAGAAATAGGGCATAACTTTTTTCTCCCGTGGGTCCATGTCGCACTGATGATGCAGAATGAGTTACCAAAACTCTCTGAAAGAATGAGTCAGTCCTTGTGGCTTCATGCTCACACCTCTTGATTTGTTTGTATCACACAAGTGAGAACACAAAACAAACAGATAAAAACTAAGCAGCAAAGCAAGTAGAGAGTAGCACTCAGCAAACAGCTTCTCAGTTTTACCTGGCGTGTTCACTGCTTAAACTAACAAACATTGCGGGAGGTTTGTCATATAAGCTGTCTCTAATTAATTTGTTGAGTAACTTGTTTGTGTGCTCCCTGTAAACTGGTATCTGTACCTGTTAAAAATAGTTTGTGAGGGAAGAACCTCAGCTCTGTAACACCTACGTACAATAACTGAAGTTTATGAAATTCATATTTTTGTATCAGGATGTTCGGTATTTGGATCAAATAGCTTATAAAAAATAAGACTTGAGGAGGTGATTAAGTAGTTTACAGTTGTTATTTCAAGCTGTCGGATACATATTTAAGTAAATATGAGTATTGGATTGGACTCTGTATAGGCAGTTACCCAATATAAAAGGACCCAGATTGAAATCAGAGACAAAAAACCCCAAAAAACTTAATGGCCCAAGTTCAAACCAAGTGAACTACAGATGTGAAAATGACAGTTGGTTGGTTTTTAACAAGACTGAGACCAGTGGGTTACAAAAACTCAAAACAATTAAGCATTTAAGCTTTTAACAGGAGTAAGAAAAACATTAAAAATAGTTTTTGGTCACTGAGTCACTCAGTGGAAAAACATTTTGATTCCATGCTCATCTCATATGCCTGAAAAAACCTTACATTATATTGAATCAAATTACTGCCCTTTTAACTGAGGACTGAAGACCACAGGGCAACATGTTTCCAAAAGCTCATGGACAAAAAAACTGTATAATTCCTACACTGAGATGCAGATCAGATGTTTTATATAATAACAGAATACAATGGTGTAACGCAACTAGTTTATAACTTAACTGTTTAGCAGCATTGCATAGTGGAAAACACATTTGGTGACATTCCAGTGGTTGAATTTATCTTGCTGGCTGCGCAAATTATTGTTTTCTCTGCATGTTGGAGATGAGAGTTAGAGATCTTAAAAAAGAGTGATAATTACTTAAACTATATATATATTGCTGTCATGAGTTATTACTGTGTAGCAGGATTTATGAAGTATTTGTCCTTTCATATCTTCTATCTGTATGTGCAATCAAATGTATGTACCGTTCCTGGCCAGGATGACAGTGATGTACTGCTGGCTGAAGGTGCTGACAGTCAGCAGCATGGCTGGGCTCTGGGAGGTGATGAAGCTGAAGGCCATGTCCTCTCTGGCCCTGCTGCTGCTGCTTTCTATAGAGACACTGGAGGCCTGCGAGCTTCTGTTCTGCATCACTGAGAAAGGCTCCTGGAAGGTGTAGGTCACTGAGGACTCTCTGTCGAAGGACACCGACACCTCTGCACACATAGGTACACAGAACAATGGGTTTCAGTGCAGTGCTATCATTAAAAGACTAAAGCACAGCTCTAGAGACTGCATTGCTGAATTGCACCTCATTACATGAGAGCGTTTGATGGAACAATCCACACAATCTTATCAGTGGTGGGGTCAAAAATTTAGTTTAACTAAAGGAAAGGCCAATCAACATTTTCGAAATTAACATTTCATGAAAATGCTGTGTTTAATGGTAATCTGGCCATAAGCAATGTCTTTTTTTAGAGGTATAGTAGTGAATACATGCAGCTACATAATCCACTTCTCAGCGGGTGGATTCACTGTTTACCTGCTTAAAGATATCCAGAGATATGCATTAGTTCTCTTCTTGCAGAGCGAGGCAGCACATTGTTACAATATTTAATGTAATATGTTGTTATTATTTTCTATGCACAGGAGACTTTTGTTCCATTATTTCAGCCTTTGAGGCAGTCCCTCCTCCCTGGCACTAAGTATACCAAGCCTGGGAAGAAGTGCTGTCCTAAGAATAAACTCATTTCTTCCCTTGCTTTCATTCTATAACCCATAAGCTTGGTGCAGGGGTATGAATTTAAAGCGTATACTCGAAACACAACTAGAAAGCTAAATGTGTTTTTCATGCACACACATTACAATTATGAAGCAAGCACATTATTAAACTTCATCAAAAAGAAAAAAAATCAATGGCAACAATGACACTGACTAATGGGAGAGGCATCTCTACGGACTTAATGTTAATTGGTGATGTTGTATCGGTTGCCACATTATCACAGGGATTCAAGTTTTGATCAATGCCAGTTAGACTGCTGTTGGCTGCTGTGCTGAGAATTTAAATCAGTCTCTCCTCTGTGTTTTGGTGAGTGAAAACCATTTTTAAAAACTTTTCAATTAAATATATTGTTCCTTAAGATGGGATGTAAATATTCCTACATCCCAATACACCATTACAAATACTGTCCTGTCTGACATTGCTGCAATAACACAGTCCACAGTCACAAGCAGATTAGCTGTATTCAGGCATTGGTGATACCTTCATTTTGAACACACTGAGTCAGAGGAAGCTGTGTAAATATAAAAGTGTTAACAGATTAGCTGCATTTGCAAGCAAAGTTTTAATCTCACAATGAGGTTTCAAACATTTTTTTTCTCAACTGCTTCTATATGGAAGCTTGCTCAGCCTGCTGCTTTTCCATCTATAGGTTTCAGTCTGCTGTTTGTGCTCTGCTCTGTGCTCGTGTATTGCAGGAAATAATTTGGTTTAATGCATCTTGAATGTTCTTGGAGTCTGTAGTCAGGACAAAAATGATTTGTCTCTTGCATTACTTTCATTATTATTGGAGAGCAGTAATGGAATAGTTATTATAATGATTGATTATTTCTTTATAATATTATATAATCAATATGAATCTATTTGAATAATTTACATAAAGTGTGAAGCTCTTGCTAAACACAGTTTGACCAGTACTCACCTTGGTTACAGGTGGTTCCCCCATAGGCAGACTGGGAACAGTCACAGACGTAGCCGTTACTCTTTTCGATACACCTCCCCCTGTTGTGGCAGAGGCTGCTGGAACCGCTGCAGTAGCCAGGACAACCGGAGCTCACCCCTGGTGTCATCTTGGCCCTCTCCTCCAGGTCAAAGCTCACACTGTTGACCATCAAACTCCTGATGCAGCCCAGGAAGCCTTTCTGCTGGGACGCCGTTCCCCCTGGGACAAGGACGGCCATTAGTCACATCTAATACTCACTGGCTGTGCCAAGAAGCATATTATGACTCTATAATCATGGTTGCCTTTAAGGCTGATGAGGATTTACAACAAGCATTTACTTAATTCCAAAGCAACTCTGTAGGCATTTAAGTGTGTGAAACCTCACTTAGACTGAATATACAATGTAATGGACTAGTAGAGAGGTTTCCAAGTTGTTGTTATGCATGTCATTAATCAAGTGTGCAGCACTCTTCCCCCTGCAGCTGATAAATAATAGTTTCAGTATTGTTATACATGAACAAAGCTTTGTCTGTATTTGTTAGTATCTGGTGTTTGGTATTTCAGCTGGAATTTCATACATTTTTATGTTGCTACAAGGGGTGTGCTGAATACAAATATGTTAATTGGCGAAGCACAAATAGTGGGTTTTTACAAATATTTGTTTCATACAAACATTTGAAAGATTATTGGTTTTCGGGAAGCACAAAAACTGTCCTCTGCTCTGCTGTTACGTCTATCAGCAGGTCTCAACGAGGAGAATCACATCCACCTGCTACATGACGCACATTTCCTAATTTGGATATCACTCCCGGAGTTGAGGGTGTTCACCAGACATAAAGCTGAACTGCTGACAAGCAAAGTGCTTACAAGGGACTCTCCATAAGCTGTTGTTCTCCTTCTCTTTTCCGCAAAGTTAGGTTGTAAAAAAGGCAATAAATGAAAATTGAAAAGCAATAATTGTCTTTGAAGTTCTTCCCTACATGTTACACGCTGTGTCTCTGTGTTATGGGTGTATAAATAGGTAGAGGTCTGTCTGCAATGAGGAGATGAGTATTTAGCTCATTAGCAGTGTAATTTTCTATGATCTGGGAGACTCCAGTTCAAGACCTGTTGTGGGGAACTCCTTCAAGTTTATTCAAGTTTGTTCATGAACACTTATTATAACACTTTAATTTTCTAAATTTAAAAGCATAATAAAAAACAAATAGAGGATTTTAAAGCCTCTTTCCACTTTAAATACAAATACAAATAATTTTGCTGTCTTAACAAATACAGATACAAATACTGGGTTCTCTGCACATTCCTACTTGCTACCTGTAATATATACAGTACATGTACCATGTTTTTTGTTCTTGTAATCTGTGCTGCCTGTTGATGGTTTTGGATACAAACAGTTTATTTATCACTACCTGCCAAAGTTAATTTTGTGAAGTCTGTGTCTGCATTATCACTGCTACTAACTGCCATTTCCCATTGAACTTCCATGTGTTGTGTTAGATAGCTTAAGCCATCAGATGTCTAGCAACCTGACATGTTGTAAAAGACAAGGGCCACATAGAAATTTATCTCTAAAAAGTCAATGCATTTGTTTCCATCAAGTTGCTTTATTTCTAAATACTAAAATTGTCAATATATAAGCTATCAGGACATTTTGTCAATGTGTTTTCTGCTTATATGGCCTCAGTTTAACCAGTGGAATAGGCATTTGACTCTTGGTATCAAAAGAACAGGATATATCTGTTGCTGTAAACTGAAATATGAAAGACGGTGGACACTTTTAAGTAAATAATTAACAGCCTTACAGTATTAAATAATAATACATACTTATTCCACGTAATATTCCAGTGTCCATCGCAACTGTTTTGTGACACAATTAGGCACATCTGTCTTCTGTCAAATTCTGCAAATGTATTAAACTTGGTTAAATGTTTTTTGTTTTTTTTTACCTGAGGGTTAGGTCAAAAGTAGTTTTTTAAATAATGCAGGTTATGTAGGCTAAATCATGAAATATAAAGGTTTTTTCTTTGTTTCATCTAATGTATGGTATGGTCTTGTAGACATTATTTCTATAATATGAGTTTTTTACTGACCCAGCTCCATTTCATATTATTCTTATCTACTGTTTTAAACAAGCAATCAGTTTTGAAATGTCAGGGCTAGAGGCCTCCACATAATCACATACGCATATTAAGTCTGTTCTGAGAGAATAGATCCTTTCATGGAACGATTAAATCTTTACCTAATGACAAGTTATTCTGAGATCCATGGAGGACTATTCCTTTCATTTGTCATTTCACTATAGTTAATTATTTCTTAAAGTAAATGATCCATTAAGTGCATGAACTGAGGCCTAAAATGGAGCACATGAGAAAAAAACATTCTTTTTAATGGTATCTCTGTCCCTTCCAGAGGGCTGGTGTATTATTAAGGAGACACATTAAAATGTCAGATGGGAAAAGGCTCCTGGAGAAATGTGAGAGGACAAAGAGAACGGCCATGCTCCTGAAGCAGAGAGATAATAGAAAACAATAAAATAAATTAGTTCCCCATAGTTGCTTAAAGGATAAGTTGAGATTTTTTGAAAGTCTATCTTAATACAGTGCTCACAAGCCATGTACAATGTAAGAGTCATGAGTTTATGTTTCAAATAGGAGACAAAATCCACAGTCCAGTGTTTGTGTTTGTTTTATTTTGGTAATATTACAAACTCTGACAGAGATGTTGGCACATTCTGTCTAAGTTTTTGATTCACATGGAGTATATACTCTTTCTATGACAATTCCATGTGTATTATGTGCCCTGTAGCCATACCAAACTACATGGGAGAAAGCAATAAAAAAACTGGTCACAAAAAAAAAAAATCCATAGTCCTTATTCTGTTAAATGTGAGGCTCATGTGATTTATATGCCAAATCAAGTGGGTATCTTTGTCCTGGTAATATTTATTGTGGGTGTTTTGTCACGGCAATAAATGTACATGTGACCATCAGGTCGTATCTCTCCACCACAGCCAGGAAACACTGAATCACAAAAATGGAATTTCACACTTACAAATTTGTCTTATTCAGACTGCTAACACATTTTTTACATGATGCGAGGACTATGGATTTTGGCCATCATGACTGAATCATGGTCAATATGGACATGAGGAATGATTACAATGATCGATAATTCTTTCAACATGCATATGGCTTGTGAGTACAGTATTGTATTAAGACATACTTGAAAAAATGTCCTTTAAAGCTGCACTAATTAATATTTTTATGTTGCAATAGAAGAAATGACTGTAATATTGCTTATAATGACCAACCAGCTGAGAGTTATCACTCAACTCTGCAGTTCCCCTCAGCTCTACAAAGATGTTTAGTATTTTTCAGCTCATTGTTTTGGTTAAAGTCCCTTTCCTGTCAAAAATATGTTTGACACTGGAAGACTATTTTCACATTCACTACTGAAGACAGAAAATTTCCATTCGTCCATTCTAAAAGGATGTTACTGACATCGCATCAATTTTGGAACTAATCATGGTACAGTATGCAACTTACAAAAGTGTGATGTTGATGGACTCAACATTCAGGTGGGAGATATCTTGTTCAGTTCAAGTAAACTTTTGAAATGAACAATAATTACATATTTATACATTCTGTATTTTTCAATGAGAAAGGAGGAGCAGATGTCATTTTAATGATTTTAAGTATTTTAACTTTTTTGTGGAAAAACAATATCATACATATATTATTAATCAAAGTAAGGCATTTTTAGGTCTTAGGTCTGACCATGTTTAGAGGGGATATTTAACTTCTTTGCTTCACTCTCTCCACTCTGATCAACCTATTTTGCAGCCACAGCGGGCAGCTGTTATCAGAGAAAAAGCTCTAATTAATCCACTGTATGCTACCTTTTCAGCACCCAACAGTGAACTGACAGGTGAATAAAGTGGAACATTTAGCAGCTAGACAGATGCATATTTACCTCAAGAACCCAAAATGGAACTAAAAAGAGAGTATCTAACTTTATAAAGGTGATAATATGTCAATGTTGTGTTTACAGGTTGCTTTGCTTCCCCCAAGTGGCCAAAAAAATTAAAAATCAAGTAATACCTGTTTGATTAAACCTCTGTCTCTGGTGGAGGTCTGTTGAGTCTGATGGTGAGCCTACCTACAAACAGCTGACTGCTGAGCCGTAAGCGAAGATGTCCATCAGCTGGAGCCTCCAGGAAGCGGAGGGGGAGCTGGTCAACCTGCAGGGAGGCCTCCTTCACGTTGCGCTCCGCCCTCACGTGGTGCCACTGCCTGTCATTCAGAGGGAGGTGGGATTTCACGGACAGGACCGCTGGACCGTTTCCCACATCAAAGGAGAAAGTTACAACCGAAGGAGCTGGGAGGCCGGCAGGGGAATGTACACACACACACAGACAAACACACACACGACAGCCAGGTCAGACTAAATGCGATACTAGTTTTTCCTTTTCCTTTCTGATGCGATGTGATACAATCCTGCTGGGGAAAACTTGATGACCTGAATAGATTTATGAGACGGGCTCAGCTGACAGCTCGTCAATATTTCACAATGTCTCAGATGCTGCAGTGAAAGACGATGGCTGCAAATATCCTGAGAACTACTCCCTTAGGTTTTTTTTTTAAAAAAAAAACATGCTGTAATCAACAACGTCACACCTTTTTCAGCACCTATCATCAACAAACTAATAGGTTGCTAGTTGAACTGCCTCTCCTGTGAATAGAAATAATTAGTAGATGTCTCTGGAATCTTAAATACAGTCCTAAAAACCAGTGAATTACCTCATTTACTCATGTATCTTATTCAACAGTATCCTAGACTCCTGGCATGCATTTCTGAATATCAGATATATATATTTACAGTAAATCTACAAGATAATTTAATGAATTATGTATACTTTATCCATGTGGTGTATTCATTAAGGATTTCAACACGGTAGTAAGGAAATGCTTTTAAAGTCTGCTCTGACAGCACGACATTGCCTTTGACTGGCATTAACATTACATCATGCTGTGCAGTGTCTGACAGCTAGCTTCTCTGGGAAATTAAACTGTCAACTACAGTACAGCTAGCATTTCCATCCAAGAGAAGCAAAAAATATCACCGGCAGCTTTTATATATGCTCTTATGTTTGGCTGCTCTTTTTCCGCTGTTCTTTTCATGTAACTGTGACCATTCACTCACAGCTGAGCTCCACTCTGATGAAGTCTTTGAGGCCCAGGTTCTCTAGAAACACTCCTGAAGGAGCACTAGTCTTGAAGTAGAAGGAGATGTCAGAAGCGAGTTCGGCCTGTGGAGTGGGGAAGTAGAGGTAGGAGGACTCCTGGTAGAAAGTGGCTGCATTCCATACAGACTCTGAAAGAAAAAGAAAATGAAAGAAGGAAGTAAAGTAAGAAGATACTTGGATGATGTACCAAGTAAGGTGCATCTCATTTGTCTTAATTGTCTCCATATTTTCAGTCTTCCTTCTCACAACATGAGGAGAAAAAAAAGTGAGGAGGAGAGTTAGTGAAACAGGACATCTGATCTGTCATGTTTCCCTCCAAAGACAGCTGGTAGGAAACCTGATGTGTGAGATGAGACATCTCTAGTGTTCAAGTCTCCAGACCTCCTCCCTAATGAGGCGGTATGATAATGTTGTGCTTTTTCCTTTGCTACTGAGAGAAATAAACTATTATTTGCATTGACAAGAGCTTCTTTGTTAGGAAAATGTCAACAAAGTAAAGTAATTGAACCAACAACCAAGGCAGCTGTTTTTGTGGTGGGAGCAGTCTTTGTATATCACATGGTATATTGTTTTCCGCCAGGTCCCAGCCTTTCAGCGATTAAACCTTTACAGCTGTTAATTGATTCACACATTGTGACAGGGCCTAAGCCTTAAGACCAATTTCCGGTTTGGTTTGGTTGCTGGGATATGGTGAGTGGCTCGTTGGTAGTCATGGTTGACACTTGAGTAGGTGTGACTGCTCATCTACATATACACTCACCAGCCACTTCATTAGGTACACCTGTGCAATCTAATACAATCCAATGCAACAGCACTGCCATAAATTCTACATTTACAAAGCTTCTACATTTTCAGTTTTTGTTGATATTGTCAGAAAGGTGATAATTCTACTTTATGTTTATTAGTGGGTATGCTAATGGTGTGGACAAATTATTAGGAATACCATTTCATATAATGCACCCCAGTACACCACCACCCACCACGACCTCACTTATAAACATAAAGTAGAATTATCACCTTTCTGATGATGTCAACAATAAAATGAAAATGTATAAGCTTCATAAATTTAAAATTTATGGCAGAGCTGTTGTATGCTCATTATGTGTGTCTGCTCTCATAGATTTTTTCTTCACTTACTGTACATGTTCATTAATTGATTCTATAATTGTCCAGATTAGATTATGCAATGTCTCACAATGATTTAGAATCCAATTGAATTAGCCCTCATTACAGGTATAATGGAAATATTCTAGACATATTGTACATCATTATATAAACATTTTTCTATAATTCAGCCTGACATATTTGGTTTCTTTGGGGAACTTTAGACTCTGTTCAATATTCTGGGGGTTTGAACTACATTTGACTGCAGATATGCTACTAAAAAATTGCAACCCTCTGTCCACAGCTCACTCTGGGACATGAAGCAGTGAATATCTACAGTCCCTTTCATGCAGGGCCTCTGTCCAGCTCTAAGCCCCCTGAGCTTCCCCCATTTGGCAGCTCTGCCTGGCTGCACAACATGAGTCCACAGAGCCAGTGAGACTTGTAACAGAACAGATGAAGTTAAACTCTCTTTTCATGGATAAACACATAAGCACGAAGTAAACACATCTTTTCAACATGGTTTGTCTCTGATCAACACAACAACCTCCATCTGCAACCAAATCTGGCACAGTAGCTTCAACACTGAGGTGATCACCTACTGTCTCCATAACAACGCAGAGGGCCGACGTGGTAGACAGCCTGCGAGCCTGTTCTGTTGGTGTCTCCAACCACTATCTGGCTCACTGGTAGGTGGTCTTTATAGGAGAGGATTCCTGTGTCATTTGCCCTGTGACAGACAAAATATAAATAAATAAATAGTAACACTGAGCCCTCAGGGGCTGGATGCCTTTACGGGGGTCCAGATAAAGGCATCCATTCTTCTGCATTAGCACAGAACGCAGAGTAAACACATTAAAAAGGGAGCAATCTATCACAATGCAGACAACTCCCTCTGGAAATATGCAAACTGAGCTGAATCCAGGGAAGCTTTGGAGTGGATTAACATACAAAATGCAAAGAGCGTTTAATACACTAAAACTATAATGCAGCCTTTGTTCCTCCATTCAGTGCTTGGAAATTAGGATCGTAATTGTAATATTATGTATAAGCTATAATTAATAATTTTGAAGTACACCATGGAATATTAAGATTTAGAAGACATTGTCTACTGTGATCATCATACCACACAATCTGAAACAGGAATTTACATGAGCATGATTTTTTTAATTTTTATTTTCAAGAAACAAATGATATTCTGTGGATAGATGCAGTTAGATGCAAAATAAACACTTAAAAAATTCCAGATTGTGAGGTTCTTTTGGTGTCTATATGTGATTTGTGCATTTTAGGAATATTTTTTCTGGACTTGTTTACATAAGGTACCATGCTTCTGTATCTGCGTCACAGTTGCAGAAGTAGTTCATGTCCATGCAGTTCTCCTCCAGGCTGCAAGAGCACTGCTGAACTCCAGGCAGGAAGCCTCCCCAGTAGCTTCGCTTTTCTCCCTCCCGGTCCAGCCACCAGGACAGCGGGCTGCCATCTGCAAAGATACACCAGACAGTCAGTGACCACCGCCACAGCTTGATGCCTGAGAGTGGCAAAGCTCAGATACCTAGGTCAAGGTCATGGGTTATATTTAGAACACTGCATTGTTGAGCTTTGTATATATATATATATACATACACACACACACACACACACACACACACACACACACACATATATATATATATATGTATATATATATATATATATATATGCCCTGAAAAAACAGATACAACAAATACAGCAAACAAAAAAAGAAGGCAGAAGGCAGCTGTTTCAAGAGGCCTATAGAATACGTAGCATAATAATTAGCAGAAATTCTAGTAGGTAAAATTTAAATAAAGGTAAACAAAACCTAACCTAAACAAAATAATGAAAATCATTCATTTGGATCATTAAACAGATTAAACATTTAAGTACTGTGAAAGACAGAAACAAACAATTCAGGCATGTATTTGTGTATTTGTCTGCACTTTAAAATACACAATATATACAAGATGTAATAAATGGAGATATTCACACACACACACACACACACACACACACACACACACACACACACACACACACACACACACACACACACACACACACACACACACACACATAACATAATAATAGAAAAGCAATTAAAAGACAATAAACAAATAAGTCATTTGGAATGAAAAAGAAACATTTCTCACAAGAAATTTTCTCATAGAAATTAAAAACAGTTAATAAATATCTTAAATGCACTTATTTCCTCATGAACTGAGCCCTTTTCTATTCTCACTAATGGGGTTATTTTCTCAGTTTTCTGTTTTGATCCTCTGCTAGCATCATGACAAGCTGTCTGTGAGTGTCACTGAGGCTACAGCGAAGCCATCAAAAGCGCGATTCATTACCTCCACTATGGGGTTAAGTGGTCCAGCTTCAATCATCTGTCACACAACGTGATCCTGCATTGGAGATGATGCCAGCGAGCAGGGAAAAGCCCATTAAGCCTCATGTCACTATACATAATCAAGTGTCACATGCTTCCTACCCAGCATACATTACAGCTGCATTAGGCAAAGTTTTTATGTATGGATTCACATGTCATATTAGTAGTCACAGAGTGAGGCTGAGACAATGCGGGGTGCCATCAATTCACTCTGTTTGCTCAACACCACCTGGCAATCTCCTTGGAATAGGATGCAATGACCTATGGCTAACAGTCTAATGCCTTATTTAGACTGAAATTGGAGAGACAGAATTTACGTGTATGCAATGGCAAAGTGCAGACAGGGCAATAAATCATGTGGGCGAGAACTAAATTAGCTAGAAAGTCAACATTTGCATTACATAGGTTGAAAATAATACACTCTTTATTGTCTTTACCCTCTATAACCCTATACTTGAGTCACTGCAGAGATGCTGCATGCTTACTGTTCTGCTGCTTGTTTTAAAATGCTATTCAGACACCGAACAGGTTCACAAATAAGAAAAAGGAACATTCAATGCTCCCTGATGGGAGAGGTCATCATACTGTCTCCCACAAATTGGCCTAATATTGGCAGAACTTATTCATGAAAACAAAGCTAATTAATTTTACTCACTCCGTTAAAAAAACAAGACGCTATATTTTGGTGGGTGCTGCATAAAGCCCTGTAAGCAGCCCATAGAGTCTGCATCTCACAATACAAAAAATCTGGGAATGAACACTGATTATGGTGCTAGAAATTTCAGAAACTCTGAAATACAAAAGTTCATCATTTTGTTTGTGGTGGTGATACAGCAGGTCAGGGGATCTGGACAGTATTTGCCGATATGTTTACCTCTCTACAAGAATCTCAAGAAAAAAAACAAAACAAACAAAACTAATATACCAACTAATCAACATTCTGATTTGTAGCAGGAAAGAAACACAAAAATCACAAGGCAACCTGACCAGTCAGGTGGATAAAGACAAATGTGCTGTATGCTTAAATGACAACTTTCTGAAAGCTAAATTGCCACTGTAGGTTTCATGTAGACAGCTGAAATAAATACCTCTCAAATGTATCAGCACTGAAAAAGACATTGTACTGCTGCTTGTTACAAGGAATAAGGCTGCAAAGAGCAGAAAGACAGCAGAGAACAATGATTGTGAATCTTAATTATTTCTTCATTGTCATGTTAAAGGCCACTGCGTTGCCTCTAAGCAAACTTCTTTCATTATGGTTATCAACAAAAGAAACGTGCGTCGAGCAATGCGAATCAGACCACAGTTGAACACTATTACAAGGATATTAAATGAACGGAACATCTGTATTTTAAGTGAACAGTAGAGATTGATAAAAAAAAGATGGGCAGAGAGGGGACATGTTACTCCGGATGTGAACCGGATGTGACCTTGGCACATGCCTGCGTCTGGAAGCCCAGTAGATGGATTGTAACAGCTGTTGTTTTTGTTTTTCTCTATTAATTAGCATGATTAATGCAATTTTGTTCAATTATTAAATTGAATATGCTGTAAAGTGTGTTTGTTGTCCAAATGGATATTGTTTGTGTCTATAAACTCGACATTTGACATTTTTCCACAGGAGATGTTTGCATTCAAACAACAAATGTAACCATTAAGCTATTGAGGTTGTTTCTGTAAGTGTTCAGGCAGCTATAAAATAACCTATTTTCTGACTGTCTTTGGTGTCTGGTGTGATAATGAACTTGTTTGTTTGCTCACACATGGTAGCAAGGGAATAGTGGAATCTGGGACTTCATGAATGTTTCATGAATTAAGTGCAAATGTTTGGATGTTTGGGACACCATAGGTGCCCGAGCACTGCAGGATGAATGCACACAGAAAGATTGGAGACCACCTTTCTGGTTATTGTGAAAATATGAATGAAGAGCAAATCAGGAGGAAGGGTGCTGAAGGGGCAGTGACTCCCAATGTGGTAAAGCACAGACAGCCTGACTTTAAATTCACGATTTAACACAGCAAATAAACACTTCTGCAATGCTCCAATGTGCAGTCAACTCACACAACATCCACACTCAGTCCATATTCAGACCCACTTTAGCCCTGTGTGAATAAATAGAGCCCCCCTCATTCATTCATTCATTTAAAGTCCCTCTCCACTCAAAAATGTTTTTCTTCCTGTTCCTACATTTGGATGTTCACTGCGCAGAATGATGTCTGTGCACAGTTTGACACTGCAAGTCGGTTTTGTATTTATCTGCTGAAAGTAGAAAGTTTCTTTGAGCTGAATGGAAATCTGACTTTAAGGGGCAGGCCTATGAGCAGGTGACATCACAACTAGTTTGGGAGCCAATCCTGATCAAATATTCAATGTACACAAGTGTGATGTGGAAACTTGAAGCCTCCAGTGCACAAACACTGAGAATGGACTTCACAGTGAAGCAGAAGACATCTTGTGTCCAGCAGTTAAACTTCTATAATCAACAATATTTGCATATTTATAGATTCTGGAATTTTTCATGAGGGAGAAGGAGTTGTAATAAACGAACCCAGGGATAGAAAAAGAAGATTTCAGAATATGATGTTTTAATCTCATAGTCTATCTGTGTAAAGAGCACACAGACACAATGACCTCTGACCTCAAGGCATGAAGGATGCCAGAAGAAAACATTGAACAGACCTAAAAAAAAAAAAAAGCCAGCTTTTCTTCTCTCTCCTCACCCTGAAGATCAACTGATGGACTGTCCTGCTTTCTTCTGCTTCCTCAAACCTCAAACTAGTTCTAGAGTCATAAATTTGGGATAAGCTCACATTCTTGAGTGTCTCTCTCTCACTCTTCATCTCCCTTTCTATTCACCATGAGTGTCTGAAATGGTCAAAATGTTCGCTAAAATCTGTCAGAATATTTATCTGTCTAATCAATGCTAACCTTGGATTTGTCAGAATCATATCATTATTTTAAAAACATAAGAAATTCAAACTCTGCTTCAAAATTCTGTTAATTGACATGATATAAGTCACTATTACAACTACAAGTGTATTATTAGCTATGATCATGTAGACCTTTCTTAATACAGATCAGAAAATGAAGGTAGTCTGTATGTATTTGGTTAATTATTATTATTATTATTGTTATTGCAATTTATAAGTGTTTTCCAACAGGTTTTCATGATATGTTGACACTGAGGACAGAAATCCAAAAAAATCCAGTTGTGTCTTAAAATATTTTATTGGAAAAAAAAATATTCCCCTTTAAGATGAAGGCCTTTTTTTTTTCTTCACAGAAAGGAATCAATAAGTAATCCAAAGCGTCCCCCAAAAGATCTTATTTATTCCAAAACCCACCTCCTTAGACCATAATAAGTTTTCAACTTTTGTCTGGTGCTTGCTAGAAGTACCACTTCTGCTGCTTCTTCCCTTTTTCTCCTGGCCTTGCCTTGATGGCCCGTTCATTGTGAACATCCAACCAAGAAGAAAGAGGCCTAAAGCCACAAACCAAGTACCAGTTTAGTCATTGCACACCATTTGCCATTTTGTTGTTGAAATCTCTGTTTTTGCGCAGTTAAACTTTTAAAGACTTCTCCTATGACGCTTGGTAATTTAGAGCTCCAGCATCCAACTCTACAGTCCAATGAACGCACCAAGACAGGAACACACACATCCCTGCTGTGTGTTTACTGCGCTGCCTCAGCTAGTGTGAGACTGGATTCACTCGCTGGAAGAAGTGCTGAACCAGCTACTTTACTAAACCTGCAGCGGTTCTCATCCAGCTGTCACATTGGCGACCCGAGGATCACCGTGTCTGCTTCTCCATGCTCGGCACTTCCTGGGAAGTTCTTCTCATCATCAGCCGTCCATCACCGCAGAAACAGTAGGAAACCATCTGCTATGCAGTCTGTTTCGCAGTTGATGCGGAGCTATGTTCTAATTTCAATTTTTATCGGCCTTAGTTAGAGTCTTGGCCCCCTCATGGCACTTTTGGCTTGATTTTGATAACATTCATTCATTATTTTATTCATTCTGTCGGCAATAACTTGTTAATGTAATTTTGCCCATTCATTCATTCATTCATTCTAGGTATATATGTGTACACTTCATTGTTCCCTATTCATCTCTGTCTCTAATTAATGAATGATCGATTAATTAATCAATGAGGTGATGCCCCTTATAATCTTATGAGTGCATATTATTAATTTCCAAGTCTAGTAACCCCTACAGTGTATATCATTTTAAGGATTTTAATGTGGTAATTTTGCTTTTTTGTGAAAAAAACAAACATATCAGACACACATTATTGTTCTAAGCAGAGTATTTTTATGTCTTAATACGTGTCTGGAGGGGATCTTTATATAAGGCCACAGTGGGGCTGCCCATGCAGAAAGCTCTGGGCAAAAAAAAAAATCTAGCATAGAAATTAAACCTGACTCAACTTTTGCCAGACAACAATGAACCTATTCCTGCAAGACACCAGCCTTGCCAATTGAATATGTGCAAGCGCACATTCCTGTTTGACTACTTTGTAACATGAATGTCGTGATTCTGCTGTTAACATCAGCAAATAAGATGCCTAAGTTCGGAGATGTAAAATTGTTTCTTATAATATTTGCTGCACGGTGTTTAGGCTTCTCAACACATTTATTTGTTACTCAAATTGGAAATGCTGAGGAGTATTTTATTGTCTCACCAATACCTGAATCAACATGCCCCTACCAACACAGTTTTTAGCATTTTTTAAATGCAGGGCTGTTTTTCATCTCAAAGCCCACTAAGCCAGATGTATCTCTTCTTCCTCCTATATCAGTTGGTACAAATCTGTGGATCACAGTCAACATGTGGTCAGGGGTGGCACCGAAAGCCTGGTTACACTGCTGAGTCTCAGCTGGTTAAACATTTGTTTGGTTCCTTCCTGCTCTCTGATCTGATCTGCCTCAATTACACTGTTCCTGTTAACAGATGCCAGAACGAGAATAAAACGATGATCTGATCATGGCTCATAAATACTACAACTCTATGAAAATTTGTTACTCGGAGCAAAATAATACTCACCTTTTGTATTAAAGAGATGGGACTTCCTGCAGTTGTAAACAACTTCCTGTTGGCACTGCTCTGACCTTGATACAATGGCGTGCAGTTGTTCAGCTGAAGCGCTGTAGTTGAACTTCATGATGTGAGGTCTCTGAAGAGAGGAGCCCTGGACGGTGACTGGAGCTGTGCTGTTGTGAGTCAACACCGTCCACACCTTCTCGTCTAAAAGAAAGAGGTTAATCTGTGAATGAACCCAGTGTAAAGACCTTCTCCATGTTAGACTGTATAAACTCATCCACATCCACTGTGTTAAGGTTAGCCTGTTGGCAAGAACCCACAGTTCACAACTTTTACACAGAATATAAAACACTGTCTGTTTGCATTTACTCATTGCAACAGCAACAAATACAAAAATCAAGTTACTCTGTTGGTATGAACCTACTGTCCACAACTTCCCCTCTAACTATAAAAAGATATATTTAAATAGGTTTGTTTTCTAAGGCAATAATAAAATGAAAATACAGCTGCAGCAATCAATGAGGCGGTCTCTCAGTTCAGCCGCAAGGGGAGTGTGATTGTTTAATTTGAGCACCTTGTTAGAATTAATTGTTAAATTTACATCACATAATTAAGAAATATGTCTAGTGTTTTTGTGTAAAATTCAGGTGGTCACAGTAACTAATGTTTATGTTAGGTGTTTTATCATGTTGTGTTCTTATGTGTGGCTACACAAATTTATAGGTTAGGTTCACCTGCACAATCTAATTCAGCCCTGTGATAAATAATAATTATTTATAATTGTTTGTTAAGCTTCAAATGTTTGTGTTTCTTTTGGGATCTGAAAGGTGTTGACTGAACTTTATGGACATTTCTGATATTGTAGTCAGTGGCAGTGCATTAGATTGCATTACAGTGAGAGCTATTTTTAAAATTCTGTCTGTCATGGATGTAAATGGTGTAGGCAGAAACAAATGGACACTTTCAATGTACTGCAACCTAATAAACTCATAATTTCAAATGTATTTGTGACTTTCATTTCAAGCACTTTGTGGATTCTTTTGAAAAATCGGACAGGTAGACATTCGGTCCAGTGGATCAGCTATGGTAGCCATGGTGATGCTATGACCTATTTGTGTTACTACACATCTCTGCATCATCGCTGGGGTCATTACTGAGTCGGTGAGGCATTCTGTGTTGCTTCCCAAATCATCAGTGTTGCTGGTGACATTTTATAAATACTCTCAGTTTTGCATCTGTGAAAAACTAATGAATCCACTTGTTTCCAAGCAACAATTTGATGACCTTTTCTATTTTCTACAATTTATGTCCCCAAAATATAATATAATGATGGCCTCTACCTAAAAAAAAAGCGCATTTTGCATTCTATATTTCCAACTTTTGCATAGTGAAACTGCCTGATTTTACATTCACTGAGAAGAGGACTCCTTCCTCCTCACTTAGTTTGCATTATGGGTATTTCATATTTACTCTGCCTTACAGAAAATCCCTCTCCACTTTGTGATTATTCACGTCAGGTTAACAGGCTTATTTACATCTCTAGCTTGAGGCACACCTACTCAGATATATGAAGGGAAGATTGAAAACACAAAATGCTGAAACACGACAGCAAGAGGCAGCAGCACTCTCGTCTGTAATGACATCAGTGGTACATTAACCTTGCAAAGGACACAGAAGCTTGGGAAGTTGTGACAGCTAAGTGATGAATACTGTGTCGCAGTGTCAAACTTTACTGAATACCTTTTGTCCTACATGTGATGAGAAGGGAAAAGGAAAAATTATTGAACAGACTGACATGATATAATGAAATCCATAATATAGATATTTGTGCGTCCAAGAGCATGATTTGTAAAGATTATATTGACTCCTTACCCTCATCTCTTGTTTTCCACAGGCAACAGGTCAATCATGTCACTCTAAGCAACACATAAATACCATACTATTTCAAAAAAAGGCTGTGAAATTTGATGCACATATTCCCCACATGATGAATACTACTATTTTGGTTAAACCACAATCAGGTACAAAAACATCACTTGTACACAAGAAAATCCGATCAGACAGGGTAATTTATTTAACACATTTCTGTTCTCCTGAGGATGAACACTGGATTTTGGACACTGCTCTGTAGCACCACTCTCAGTTTCAGCCTTACACACAAAATATCTCACAACAACGGCACCACAGTGAAATTTACTGCCTATTAATGCTCCTGAGGGGATGGACCCATTTGAATTTGATGACCCAGTGGCCTAATGGAATGATTTCAGTGGAACCTGAAAGGCAGAAGATGCTTTGTGTGGATAACTGAACTAAGGGATGCTTGAATTATTTGTTTGAGACAACATGGTAACTTCTTTTTCATGTTTTTTTTTCAATTAAAGTTAAAGACAGGTTAATGACACATCACACTGCTGGCAGAATACTTTCTCTTCTTTTATGAAAATAAGAGTTTATGACCCAATAACAGATGAAATGAGCTGTCAAGATACATTCTTGCAATGTAACCACATGGACATTTATACAAGATATGTTGTAAACACTCAGAGACTGCCCTGAGTGACTGTAATGATCTCTGACTAGATGGTAAACTGTCATAAAGCCCTTTGGGGCATGAATCAATGCAGAGTGAAATGGACTTTAAGTGAGTGGACTCCGAGCTTTCTGCCAGTTCCCAGTGGAAAAGAGTAAAGGTGACAACATGTGGACTACAGTGATCTCACCTGTCATGTTGCAGTATACCTGTGTGGGCCCCAGGGGACCACTCCCATCTGGATCAATGGAGTAGAAGCCTGAGGAGCTGCCAATCAGCTTGTAGGCCTCACAGGATAACTCGTAGATGGCTGGAAGAAGCAGAGCAAGGAGAGAAATCGGCACCTGCTCCAGCAATTTCCTTCTGTCTGAGTCATATGTGCACATAATCATCTTTCATTTAAGTGTGAGCTAATCAGAAGTTATTGTTTCCAGAGTCTAAAAAAAGGTGAAGTGGTGGCTGTTGTTGATGAATGTTTTAGTTCTATCTTTTGATCTAGATATATCCATGTTCTGATGCAGGTTATGGTAGAATAAACGCCTCTGATTGATTATAGAATTGTGTTTCCATTGTCCAGTGGAAACCATATATCTGTATGTCTAAAATCTCATCTATAAACAAAAAGTTATCCAGTGGGTTTTTAAGGGTTTTATGAACATAATTTTGGGACACTTTATATCACACTTGAATTCTTTAACTTAAAATATCCTAATAACTGGCCAAACTACAAACTCAGACATGCAAGGTTTCGCTGGCCAATGAGAATGTATAATAGTAGAGCTGTAGCTGGAAATTTTGGCTTGTATGTGTTCCTCAGGGAGTTTATGATGCTTTACTTAAAAAGGGCCTATTTTTAATTCAAGAGATGCTCTTATCTGTCATGTTCACTCTGACATATAAAGAGAACTGTGTTTGCCTGCATATAAACAAGAAATCAGTATTCTGAGTCAGGGGAGTTTCACACATAGATCCCAACTGCCGTCTCCACAGCAAATATCAAGGTGATGCTGCAGGGTGTCAAAAACTGACACCTGTGAGAAAAAACTCCCACATGTAGATTTTAAGTAATTCAGTCTAATGCTATTTAAGGGTATAGCGCTAAACAAATCTCAGAAATGTGAAATTGAGAATAGCACCCATGATTGTGAGGTCATGTCAAGTTGTAGCAGGACATGCTGTTGCTTTGCCTCTCAATTGCAAAGAAAGATATGAAGGCACTGACCAAGAAAGGTAAAGATGTGTGTACTGAATCAAATGACACAGCTCAGTGGTCCTAGAGTGTAAAGGGTGGTGCAGAAGGTGTAATAGTAGGTTTGAGATTAGGTAAGGAAAGAAAGGTAAGAACTACTGCTCACAGTTGTGACAGGTGGCTCCAGAGTATCCTGTTCCTGAACAGTCGCAGGAGAAGGAGCTCCAAGACTGAGAGCAGCGGCCTCCATGTTCACACAGGTTAGGAAGGCATCTGTAAAAAAAAAAGCATGTTTTTACAGTTTTTACTCAACAGTTTATTAGAGATTCATCTGCTCATTCATTTCTTGATTGATAAATGAATTATGTGGTATATAAAATGAATATTTGGTATTAAATAATAATATAATAATAATAATATAATCCAAAATATTAAATTTACACTAAAATAAAACATAAAGACAGCAAATCCTTTCATTAAACATACTTTTCAGGATTTTCTTAAAAAACACATAGACTCATACAGGAGTAATCCCTCTCAATTATCACTTACAACCCACTAGAAATGTGTGGCAGTGTATGTAACTACGGAAACCCTTTCCTCTGTCAGTATTTTCTCATTTTCTTATTATTTTTCTGTGTTTGGGATGTTTCTAGGCATCGACCTTTGGGCAGTGGGTGTCTGGCCCCAAGCTAATAACAGTGCTTTCTCCGTCTCTCTCCTCTGCGCCGCTCCGCTCTGCTCTGCTCTCTGTCTCTGTGTCATGGATGTATAAAGAGCAGCAGGTCTGTGTGTCTGTTTGACCAAGGGAAGGGCTGAGCTATACACACACAGAGCAGAGAGGCCACAGCGGACAAGATGAAGCTCTGCATTCATACAAAATCCAGTAATGCAGCACCTTCCCACAGGGTTATGCGGAGGTGTAGGTGTATTTATTTGTGCTTCAGAAAATAACTGTTTTATTTCACTGATTCAACGGCTTTGTTCTCGCCAGTGGTGCTTGCTCTCTTCGTTCACTCTAGCTCGCTCGACCACCACTCCTCTCTCTCCCTCTCACTATGTTCAAGCCATGGAGGAGGGGCCAACTTTGAATGCTGCTGGTTTACAAACACCAACTGACAAATCCAGCATAGCATACCTTTAAACAAGCTACAACCAGAGAATGTTTGGCAATTTTGCTTGAAAAATGATTCAAATGACTAATCGATTATCAAAATAGATACTGATTGAGTTTCTTGTTCTTATTGAATAAGCATTTTCAGTTCATTTACTTTTAATACACTTTTATCTACAAAGTTTGCCAATTTAACAGCAATTTGATAAATTCAGAACAAATAAAGCTATTATGAGCAGCACAAAATGAAAACAATTTCTTGACAACAAAACAAAACATCATACAAACCTCTGAGGTATTTGTATTAGGTACTAATAGGGATATTTCCTTTGTTAGCATTTGAAAACTAGATCTTTTATTTATGAGGTAAGTGAGACCCCTGCTCACCCTTGTCTTTTATTCTTTTTTTATGCTGTTATGAACACCAGCTTTGGAACTCACCCAAAAAACAAATTACTGTTTAATCATGTTTTGTAAAGTTGCATAAAAAACCCAAAATACTGTGGAATGATGGTGTCTCATACTGTGCCCTCTGGATTTCAATAGGCTGACAGTGGTGGTGTTTCTCTAAAAATAAAATTACTGTCACCTTCAGAGTGTTTATGGGATTTTACCACAATGAGCGCTTCACAGAAATGCTAAACCACACTCTTCTGATTAATAGTCCCTTCCTCAAGCCTCCTTCAGTTTCACATAATTGCCAGCCTTTCAAGCATGCATCTATAATTTCATACACTTTCATCTGCTACCTGTTAACTGCAGCGGAGCACGCCAGCCGCAACACGGATAAAATTGCAGTCATTGGTTTAATTACCATCAAGCTATTTTCTGTTGTCTTGTTCCTGGATGTCCTTACAGGTCATGAAACTATAGTGTAGTAGCCAGCACACCTAAGTGCATGCTGATCATAAATTGAGTCATAAGGTTTAATTGGACACACGGAAAAGAAGATTAATTCTGATAAAGGTGAACTTTCTGATACAATTAAATTGAAGTATAACTGCGGTCATTAAATAGGCCACAGCATGTGAAATGAAAATTAACATCAATTCAGTTATGCAAAGCTGAGTACAGCTGCCTCACATGTCACGTCCCTACAACAGATAACAGCACAGAATGTTATAAAGGCATCAAGAACCCATCAAAAAGAAGAAGAGGAAAAGAGTGGATAAAGCCACCTACTCACATTTCTGTGTTACAGCACACATATATACATATGCTGTATAATATAATGCCTCTAGACACACTGTTTCATAGGATACATCACACATTTTCCAGGCTTGCATCTTTTATATGAAATACATTATGCTTGTTCTTATACATATTAACAACAAATAAAATCACTAATGTGATAGGGGCCCTTTGTAGTGACGAACCCACAAAGAATGATCGCCCAACTCTCCATCTCTATGAACCTTTTAAGCCTCTATTTGCAATATACTGTCTCAGTCATTCAGTCATTCTCTCACCAACCCTGTTTTCAATTAGAGTGGGTTAAAACAGCTCTAATAAAGACACTGTATACCATCTATCCAGCACCAAATGGAAGGCAGACCAACTTAGCAACTAGCTGGTAGATATGGAGCATTTAGCAGCTAAAGATCCAGAAGTGAATATTGGACTCAGATTCATCAAGTGGACATAAACATTACTGCAAATGAATGATAATATTGATCTGTGTCTGCTAGATGTGTAAGGCAGCTGTTATCATGATGGCAACAACATGTTTATAAGGCAATAAAATGTCAGGGAATTGGAGTTCGTCTGCACCCTAGTGACCAAAAAGTGATCAATGTAGCTTTAAATATGCTTCTGCATAAGATTCACAATGATTAGATATGTGTTTC
This sequence comes from Euthynnus affinis, assembly GCA_029490765.1. Taxonomy (NCBI): domain Eukaryota; kingdom Metazoa; phylum Chordata; class Actinopteri; order Scombriformes; family Scombridae; genus Euthynnus; species Euthynnus affinis. Next base: position 6,754,196 of record CM055850.1, on the reverse strand, counting down.
TTTATTCACCAATAGCTGTCTAAAACTTAATTTCACCCAAATTCTAACATGCCTTTTGCACTAATTCCTCAATATATCACATTTTATTGAAAAAAAAAGACTATGTTGTTCTGTCAGTTCCTACAGTGATAGTCTGGCAGCACTGTTGTGTTTGTATTTCCTCTGCCGGCAAACAACCTGTGCTAGAAAGCAGGTAGGTAGAAATCTGACAGAAGAGTGGGCAAATACAAGGGGGAAGCAGCATTTTACATGTTTGTCTCATCCCTATAAATGTTCCAAGCCACATGCAGACATTCATGGAACTCGTAGGTCTGCCGAGTCTGTTTGCGGGGCCCACAGCTGTGCAGGGTAATGAGGAATAGCATGCCACACAGGACTGTAGGGAGCAGCTTGTTAGCATAGTCCTCTGTTGGAGAAGGTGTTACAGAGTTTCTGTTGCAATTTAATTGGACGAGTCTGTCAGCACGTTTGTCTCCATTGGACAAGATGTCAGTGACTTTCAGGCTGCTCTGCAGACAACACATTGCCAGCTACAAATTTACAGTTTGGACACAGCTAACTCTGCTGTCAGCTTGGATAATATCTCACAAACTTTTATGTTTGACACCTTTCATGTTCTGATTATTCTCAGAGTGTCTTTGGAATGTATGTGAGAACAGTTCTAAAATTAAATAAGATTGTTAAAGACAAATTTAAACCACTTTACCTGTCTCTTATAGTGCAGGTGTCATACCGAAGGTCATTATAATTTCCCAGCAGTCCATGCTGCACACGACTGAGATTCATTGGCTGGCTGTTGATGAATATGAGCCGCATGCACCCCTGGAAGGCCGGAGATGGGTAGCGACAGTCCAGAGTGGGACAGCCTGGATGGAAATGACACATGATGCAACTTTCAGTTTTGCTGTATATGCACTATAAACCTTTTGAGAAATATTCTATTACAGTATATGTTAAAGGGAAAGAAAATACAGTGTCTTAGTACTGCAAACACATTATTGGCATCCACTAACCTCCGAAGTAAAAATTGCCTCTTGATTCCAGTTGTTCCCATACTTCAATCATGGAGGATGGCTCACTATCCAATGTCAAAGTGATACGTAAATTCCTCGTGTCAAGACTCACAGAATGCCACAGTCCATCGTTGACTCTGTAATCTAAAGAAGAACATTTCAAATAGGGTCTCAATAAAAGCAAATTTGTTTGTTTTTTTTGAGCTGTCTGTTTTCCTGTTCTAATGAGTCAGTGTTGCTGTCGATCTGCAGGCTGTGAAGAATTTCCACCACTGCAAGCAGTGCTTTCTCAGCAGCCACCCATACCTGTGGTATCAGGACTGCATACAGCCGCAGGAGAACATGATTGTTTGTTATTAATTCCACCAGTGTTTGGGATTAGTTAAAGATACCCTTCATGGTTTTGTTATAGCTGCCAGCACTGCCTCCTAATCCACAAAGTTCCTTCCCACAGTTGATTTTCCTGACTGACTCAAGAGACAGTCACACTCACAGAGCTTCCAGCCAACATCACTCTGAGCTTCGAAACAAATGAAGCAAACAAGAAAAAAACTCTACCTCCTCCACTCTGTCATTTGTCAACAAAATTCTTGCTTATTTTATCATTTAAATGTGTTTAATCTGTAAAGAGAGAATGACTCCAATTACATTTGATCCTTTTAAATGCCTTTAACTACATTTTTAAGATTGCATATACATACTTTTACTTAAAGTCCTCCTTCACTCAAAAATGTCTTTTTCTTCTTGTTCTGACAGTTGGATGTTTGAGCTTCACTATGCAGACTGATGTATGTGCATATGTAGAGTCTGACACCAGAAGGCTGTTTTCACATTCATCTGCTGACGACGCAAAGTTTCTCTGTGCTCATTGAAAGTCTGATCTTAAGTTTCAATCTTGAATCCAAGATTGTTCATTGGCTATTTTTACCTTGGGGTATTGCTACTTTTACTCAAGTAAATGACTGTAATAGTTCTTCCACCACTGATTAGCTCCAACAACTAGACAGGTGTGGAAACAGTTCAATGAATCCTCACATGTGGGACTGTACTTTTGTAACTAGATCACTTTTTACATTAAACCACATGAAATCAATGTGATATTTACTTGATACATTTTCTGCCTGGTTTTCTGAAACTTGTATTTGAAAAAACTGGCACATATTCTTTCTTTCTTTTTCTTTTTTTAAATTTTGCTCTTTCACCCTATTTATTTATTTCAAATTCCATAATTATCCAAGCCCAAATTTTAGTCTCTTTTTTTTTTTTAAAAAAAAAAAAAAACAAAAACAGCTGACCCTATGTAAAATGTTCTATTGTTCTGGGAACCAATATCCAGCTGAAAATCCATTCAATCTTTTAAAAAAAAATCTGTCAAAAGCCAAAAAGATGAGTAATAAGGCGACTCAGCTTGATCCGCAAATAATTTATCTTTTAATCGACAGTGACAGCTCATCTTCACAGAGCTTTCAAGAGGACAATGCCATAATGGCAGCTGTGAATGGAAATTACTGAGACACTCTACCCTTCTGACTGTGTTGGTCCCAGACTAAATTAAATTAGCATCCAGATTGAGTTGTGCTGCAGCTTGGCAGCTCAGAGCGGACAAGACAGCCATGCAGAATGCACACTGGGAGTTTTGTTTAGTTAGTCAAATATCAGCTCTGTCCTGGCACTTGGGAAAACTTTCACTCAGGGTCCGATGATGCCTGTTGCTTACAGCAGAAGCTTTTATTCCAGATGACTGTGAATGCCGTGGGTGATTTTCCTCCCCACTCCATTGAATGTTTCATGGAATAAGCACCTGTAGCCGCAAGGGACTACTGGCGAGCATCAGTGGGAGTTTCCCTTCCCCCTTCCCTTTCCTCCTTATATCAGGATCTCCTTTGCCCCAAGCGTGAAGTGTCAACGCACTATCTATATGTTGCACTGTTTTTATATCACATCACCATTAACATTTACCTATTCTTGTCCTATCTTCCCCCACATCTCTGAATCCCACTACTGCCTCCAGGGAATGCAGTTTCATGTTTATTGAAAGCTGCTGTTGTAGTTGCCCCAAGTCCTCAACATTCCCAACTGACAGTAGATGCAGAGTGAGAATGATGCAGAATCTCATTTTGAATATTGTTACTCACTGGAGACACTTGTATGATGTTTGCTTATATGAAAATGAGGTCTGTATACTGTGGTGATGCAGATCATTTCTGGGTTGAACAGAGAAAGAGAGCAACCAATACTCTGTCTACATAAGTGCTCCTGTGCACTTAGCTCAAGTGCAGCACCTCATCAAACAGGGCCAATTGCATTTTTTCTCAAGGTAGTGTACTGTCTAAATTTCAAAATGAAAGAGAATTTTTTTAAGCACCGAGGTGACGGTTCTAATACCGCGGCAAAGTGAGAAGAACGAGAGGTTAAATATGGAATATTTCGATTACTCGCAACAACTTTGGTGAGCCCTGCAACTGATTTTAATGACTGCACTGAAACATCTCTGCCACACTACAACTGACCATCGCTATGAAGCATGTGATATTATTGCACTGTAGGAGGAAAGTGGAAGAGCACAGACTTATACTGAATTAAAATCTCCAGTTTGTTCACAACTTCCCTTGCACAGTGTTACCAGAGGGTGGAATTCACATAGGTATATTGTGTATTGGTAATAGGTTGTTAATTAGATTTTCCAACTGCGCAATAATATTCTTCATGATTATTCCCTCAAGTAAATAAATAGGCCCAAATCACTGAGACGTACTGAGATCTAACAACGCCACACTATAAAAATAGGGTTAGTATGATTTGCAAACTTCCAAAATATAGTATCAAAAGGAAAAAGTACTGATTATGCGAAATGGCCCCATTTACAATAGTGTTATATTAATTATGTATGTACAGATATACAGTGACTGTGGAATGATTTATCCCTCTTGGAAATGTTTATGTTTTATTGTAGTAAAACATGAAATAAAAGGGGATTTATCATTGCTTTTTTTGACACTGATCAATAGAAAAAGATCCTTTAATATCAAAGTGAATCTAAATTGCAAACAAATATCCATCATCTGTTTTACATGTCAAATTCTAATAGCTGTGAAATAAATGTAGAGGATTAAGAGGCATTTCCCTCTAAAATTTAATGGATTAGAAGTATGAAATAGCATAAAAATGGAAATACTCAAGTAAAGCACAATACTTGAGTAAATGTATTTTGTTACATTCCACCACTGATTAATGAGATACTGTCTATACTGATACAGTAAGGTAAATGAATGCAGTGAGAAGTAAATGATATAAAAAGGAACACTGTCCCCTATCTGTGGTTGTCTTCTCCATCTATATTTCCCTACAGCCCAGCTTCTGCTGAAAGTCTGGCATCCCCAAAACAATCATGGTTATCTGTGATACCCTTGCAAAGCAATCCCATACAGAGGATTGGATGATATCTTTCTCCAAGTAATTCCAAAAAAAAACTAACCTTTTTTTAGTTTATTGAGGACAAAGGCGATAAAAGTGAGGGGGATAAAATAACTGGCACAAGCCTGCTTGTTCCATCTCCACATTGTGGATTAGAGCAGCACTGTATTTCTTTGTCTGCCTCAGTTGAATGAAGCTTTAAACACTGGGCATAAACTAAGAGAAAGGCAGACCTGTTTCCTTGCCTCTGAGGTCTGAGTTAGGTTAGTCTTGGGTTTAGGACTAATACAATAGAGCTAGATATTACTTAGCTGTGGTTGCCTAACTCTTTTCTTCTTTGTGACAGTTTTAATTTATGAGTAAAATGAAGTATGAACATTAAGTACAGTCTTTAACATCACAAATGTGAATTTTGGAGATGTAGAAAGATTTCTTTTTAATGCCTTATATTTAAAGTAATTGCATGTGTAGTTTAAAAGTGAACCAATCTGTGGAGATCATCAAAGCCATTTATATAATTCACAAAACGTGTTATCATAATTACTCATCACAACAGAGGTTATTTTTAAAATCAGAAATACAGGGCAAAAACTCAATTCAAAGACTGAGAATTCAAGATAATATCAGCATTTAGTGAAGAGGGTGAATGTCAGTATTTTCTCTGTGAGAGTAAATAAATTCAGACATGGTCCTCACTAACTCAGTAATACAAGCCCATGTTTTATGTATGTTTTTTTGTATACACTGTATGTGTGTGTGTGTGTGGGTGTGTGTGTGTGTGGCCTGTGGACTCACCGGCAGAGACCTCTGATTTCTGTTGTCCTGAGCTGTGGAGGGTCAGGTGCAGCCGGCTGTTGCTGATCAGCAGCTCCAGTCGCTGTGGCTCCGGGTTCAGCTGCACAGAGAGCAGCAGCCCGTTTGTGTTCCACGTCCTGAACTGGAAGCGGACAGAGAAACCCCCCGTGGCAGACGCTGCTGGCGGAAGCGACAGAAAGCTGCTGCTGGAGCTCAGGAAGGTGCAGGCCACCAGCTGGGGCTGTGAGCATGAGAAGGTCACATTGCCCTGGAGGATGACAAAGCCAAGGTTGCAGATTTACACTTAACTCAGACTGGTCTCATGTGAGATGGATTGTGATTTGTATGGAAATCATGTTTGTATGCACAAAAATGGAACAGATGGTTAAAGAGCGATGAGCAAAACCTTTTCCTAACCCAAACTAAAATAATTAACATTTAACCATTTAAACTGAATTAATCAGCAGCAATTTGTACTACTAGCTGCAACACTTTATGGAGTACAATACGAGCAACAATACAAAGCTTTTACCTATTTCAGTTTAAGAAAATATGACTGAAAGAATAGTTTGACATTTTGGGAAATATTAGCCTCTGAGCTTTCTTAATGAGAGTTAAATAAGAAGATTGATATCAATATCCATATGTTAAATAAGGCTTCATCCAGTTAGCTTCGCATAAAGACAAGAAACAGGGGGAAACAGCTGGCTTGGTTCTGTCCAAAGGTAACAACATCTGCCTTCCAGCACCTCTGAAACTCATTAATTAACACATTATATTTTTGTTTAAAATGTCAAGTTGTGGTTTTACATGTGTTGGAAGTTATTGCGCCCAGCCAAGAAATAAACAGCCAACTGTTTTGTCCTGGCTGTTGCTTTATATTTACAGGTACAGATATGACAGTTGTACCAATCTTCTTATCCAGCTCTGCAAAAAAGCGAATAAAAGTATTTCCAAATATGTTCCACTTACTTTCTTTAAAAATGTAATATTGGGCAAACCGAGACTATTCTAAACTCTTCTCCTTTTCTTGTCATTTTAACACTTTATCTCTGTAAATTTCAAAAAAGATTTCCCCTACGATAGGGAAGAAGTCCATGGCAGCAGAAGCTGCATAAACTCCAAAGTAAGCAGAAAAAACCAGATGAATTAATAAAAGTGTTTAAAATGTATTCGCTCTAAACCAATATGGTAGAGCAATCAAGATAAAAATGATTTAAGTTTACATTTCAGTTTAATTCTGTGCAGTGCAGAGGTTGTGTCGGGGACATCCAACCACACCAGTCATGTCTGCTGAGGTCAGAGTCTTATCAGTCCCGGTGCCTGCAGGGCAGCACAGAGCAATCAGCTCTTTGACTCTCAATGTGATTCTCCTCCATCAACCTCAGGGAGATTGTCCCATTGAAATTCCATTACAGCCTCCATCCTGGCAGCTGCTCTCTCTCCACCTCTCTGCTTTTGTTGTCAGTGAAGGACTTTTAACGCAGCAATCACTTTAAAGACATGGGTTGGCTCAGATGAGATGTGCCTTGCAGCTCATGGGGTGACCATGTGATCTGTGTGGCAGGTTGACTCTTGGAATGAATCCATCCACACACGGACTTAATGATACTGTAACTATCATTGCATTTGACATGTCATGATTGTTTTCACATTTTTCTCTCACTCTAATTTCTGAACAAAGTCGCTTAAATGTGCACAGGAGTTTAAGAAAACCTCATGGCAAGGAGAAATTAAATATACATTTGCAGCAGTGCTATCACAACGGCTCTGGCTGGTAATGCTGGTCTGTCAGACCACTACCACACAGAAATATCTCTAAAACTATAAAGACTGACATGAAATTTTGTGCATACATTCATGGTCCCCAGTGGGGGTGCGCAGAGAGCTTCTTATTTGCATTTGTATCTGTATTTGTTTTGGCGGCAAAATTATTTGTATTTGTATTTTAATACAAATTAATACTTTTAATAAAAAGTGGAAATCATTTTTTATTACACCTCTAATTTTAGGATATCAAAGTGTTAAAATGAGTGTTCTTCAATAACTTTTCTAATAATTATGAACATTTAAATGTAATATTGTTTTTTTTACAGTAATAAACATGTATAACCGTAAACATCACTGATAAGAAAATCATTTTAAAACTAACTTCAGGTCCTAATCCACACTCAAACCAATAAAATAAACTCTAAGCTAGTAATTGCCCATTAACAGATATATATGAGGGGCCATCAGGGACATTATTCAGAATTACCATGCATATACATGTACTTTTCATCTCACATACACATATGAAATGAAATTCCTTCACATACCATACTGAAAACCACCCACACATACAAGTGAAATGTTTTTACACAACTGAAACACTCACACAAACTGAAAAAATGATGCACTTACATACACAACTGAAACAAACACACTGAAAACTATTGAAAAAATTTTCCACATTATAGTAAAGGGTGCCCATATATACAGTGAAAATGCTCTCATATAGTACTGTGAAACCGTTTTAAATAAACTATTCAAAAGTATTCACAGTTACTATTGAAAATAATAATTTTGTGAGGCAATCATTTGTAAAAAATTTGTAGGCAGCATGACTTAATTTGCACTGGCTGTTTTCATGTAGTCTAATAGTTACATTCTTATTTCAGAGCTAGGGCACAGCAGCATGACCATTTCATACAAGGATGTAATACTACTCTTAGAGCACTTTAAAAACAAACAGAAAAACAAACACAGGTTCAAGAAGTGCAATCATGATTACTACAAACATACAGGGCACAAAATTTACTTTTTTGTTCACTGGCCAAATAGTTTGTGAATGTTCATATTTTACCAGCCACTCAATAGATTACCATTGTTTTTTGGGCTGGTGAGTGAAGCAAATCTACCAGCTACTTGCATATTTTACCATTTGGCTGGTGGCTGGTGCAAAATCTTTTGCTCTGCAAACATATATAACAATGGCATTTGTTCTAAAATGTACATGATTCAGTCACACACCTTATAGGAGATGGACACATGCACACACATGTACTAATACCATTGTATGAGTAGTTAAACTACATAGCCTAAAAGCATTTTTTGTTGTTGCAATATCCCAATCTTCTTTGTAGCCTCCAGTTTCTAATGGCTTGTGGCCATAAACTATAAACTGGTGTCCCCTAAGCTCTACGAGGGTCAGGAGCTGAATGGGATGCTAATCCATGAAGTTTATAAAACCAAAGCTCTGTATTTGAGACCATCAAGGACCTTTTAGTAAGTGTGCTTTTTGTTTGTTTGTCTTTTTTTTTTACTACTTTACGTTAAATGTGATTATCTTTTGCAAACGAAATGTATGCTGTTTATTGCTTGTAGCAATATAGAGTATATATTTAATTAAAGCAGAGATATTTGAGAGCAATCAAAACAGAGAAAAGCATGAACGAATGTTTCTTTTAATCCATTTTCAATATGGTTATTTAATTTCATAATTCATAATGTTTGCTTTTGATATTGATATATATATATATGTTCTTGTTTCTTTCATTTTCTGTTAAAAACTGACTCAGAAGAAGAAAATTAACTTTCCCACATCACTACCAGAGGAAATGACTACCCCTGTACTAGTAGGCATGATGGAGATGGAAAACCCTGGCACTACTCTTACTGATGACTCTTCAGATGACGAAGAATTACACTAGGCTATAATTGGCAGTATGGAGAGTCAAATGTGATTAGCACACACGCAGCATGTGAGTTTGAGAGATCAAGATAATTGTTGTGGATAACTACTGAGGATGATGTGATCTAATACTTGATATCAACTGTTTTATCTTATTATGATTATTATGACATACACATTTTTAATTAGATGGTTGCTTACAACCAATGACAAACAAATTAACAAAATAGAGGTTGTTACAAATTGTATCAGATCACAGTGTTTCTGATTATTCATTTTTGATGTTTTCTTTATAGTGTAGAAAAGATCCCGGCAAAATTAGCACAGCAGTGCAAATTGAATATATACCACTCCGCTTTCTGGGAGGGAGCCGTGCAGGGCTTCCAAAGAGTATCCTATGACTACAATCTGTGTACAATTCTCAGAGGACATGGGGAGAAGCAGGGAAGGGGTTGATTTAGGAGGACCAAAGAGGGAATTTTTGAAGCTGCTGATGGAGATCTTTGCCAGGTCAGCCATGTTTGAGAGAAAAGAAAACAGCAAGAACTTGGCTCTTGACAATATTAGTAATGACTTGCATTTCTAAAATGAATAATGTTAGCCATTTTCATTCATGGTGATTTTTATTCATTTATTCATTTATATTTTGCAGCTCTAAGAGAGGATCAATACTACACAGCTGACAGAGCCATTGTAGTAAGCTTGGTACATGGTGGCCCAGCACCAAACGTACTCTCACCAATAGTTTTTTCTCTTGTGGTTGATGGTTCAGCAGATCCTGTCCTAGAAGACATAGCCAACACAGACCTTGTGGAGAAAGTCAAAAAAGGTCAGTTGGTAGTTTTTAAATGTTTTATTGCATTAGATTTAGGTTACATTACAATGTACTCTTGCTGTTATCCATTTTGAGAGGGAGTTTTGGTCTAGCCCAATCTACCCATTGCTGAATGCCCACTTTCCATATATTGTTGTTTGAACTCCAGCATTATTCAATGGACAAGTGTAGTCAGCAAAGTGTTTTTCCTTGTTTTTGTCAAATTATGGCAATATGGAAAAAACTTGCACTGCTGTGAACGGGACCCTTGGGCATCATGCAATTATGCAGACCTCTGGTGTCTGAGCTCTTACTAATAAGTTATAAGACTAATCAGTAGCTTTCATAACAAGCCATCTTGCTGCTCCTTGCGATGCCAGGTATCTGAAAAAACAACCCTTGAGGACAAGTCAAGGGCACCTCTGCTTGACCAGAGGGTGCTCCCAGAGGGGAGCAACAAGAGGAGATGGTTATTACCTTCTGGAGAGACTCCAGGATGCAGACAGTAATTGAAAGTTTACGGTGTTAAGACCACTAACTGGTAGTCATCATGCTGACCATAAACCAGCTGACTTGTCAATCTCATTCCAGAGGTAAAGAAATTCAAATGAAATCAGTTTGACGTGGATTTTCTCCTTCTCAAAAACAAATCATTTTTAAAGTATTTGTACAGAATAAATATTCATAAAAACCCATTATTTGTGCTTTGCTGAACACCAGATTCTGCTTCAGATCCACCCTTTGTCCCCAGATGTATCCTAATGGCTTTGGTAATCCCTTAACTTTTCATCTAGTGCCATCATTAGGTCAAACTTTTACTATGTGTTTATTGCTGAATTTGCCGATGTTACTCTCACAAACACGGTCAACTTTGTACCTTATCCTAACCTTATGTGGCTGGCAGTAGATCACTATGTTTTTAACAGTGTCTTTTTAACCTGGTAGCTGCATCTGCATGCTGATATTTTGTAAAGCAAATATATTTTTTGTCTGGTCTCAAGATGAGGTCATTCTGTTTTTGTACAGTGCTGGAAGTTTGGAAACATAAGTGACTAGTTTTTCATCCATCTCCATATATATGCATTTTCCTGTATATATATATATATATATATATATATATATATATATATATATATGTCTGGTGACATGCACTGTAAGATGGTTTTCAAATGGCAAAGGGCTTTCTCACACTCACACTGAGCTTTTAAATGCAGTAAAAAGCACAAGGACCAGTCTCCAGGAACCCCATATACATATATACAGTACACATGTCTGATATTGTTAGCTTATCATATATGTCACTGATATGTAACAACAAACAATAGAAATGCCTAAATATGTTTAAGATCATTTAGAAACAGTGACTCCATTATATAGCTTGTTGCTCGAGAGCACTGTTTGCGTTTATGTCCAACTCAGTACATTCCTTGTTGTTTAATAATCAAATTTAAAGTAGACTTATGTGTTTATGTAAAACCACAATATTTTATAATTATTTATAAGATTTTTAAATTTCAAACACTGAGCAGTATCTGCCTCAAAAATCCATTATTGCCCTGACTATTTTTAAAAAAACTCAAGCTCTTTAGGATACTTTTTCAAAAGGACCTGCTGCATTTTACAATACATGTTGTGTTGAATGAAGATGGACACAATACTGCATGAAAACTGGAAGTCTGAAAATCTTTAAATGCAACTTACCACACTGTGTATCTGTGGCTTGCGTCTCTTTGCCAGGTCTATGATATTGATTCCGTTGTAGTAGAGGTTTTCCATGCAGCCGTGGAAGTTCTTCCTGAGGAACGTACCAGGTTTACCAGGCAGCGGGATGCCTCCAAAACTCAGCTATGATTGAGGGAGAACAGAAACAGTAGACCTTAGACACAGAAATAGCATATTCCATATTAATATAATCTGTGAATAAATAAATAAATATGCATATTGATCTACCTATCTTCCTATCTATCTACTTCATTCATTTTTATAAATAATCATGTGCAATTAAATTCACATTCTGTCCTATATTTTACTGTATATTAAACAATCACAAATGTAAACACATATCGAACAGTCTCAAAATACATGATGCATACAAACACACACACACACACACACACACACACACACACACACACACATATCCTCACCATACTACATGGACAGACAGAGCCAGTTACAAACAATAGCCACTCACTGAATCAAACATACATGGATAAAGTATGTACACACTTGGTTTGGGGCTGGTTTTCATGCTGTGATCATTGTTCTTCGGTTCCAATAGGCCTTTTTTCTCAGCAGAAATTCTGATTTTAACTTGTATTACTAATAACATAAACGATGACTCTGTTCTATTTAAATGTCCCAGTAAGCCATGACGGTGTGACAGTGACTTAACATGCAACCTGGACCCTGAAACTTAAGCACCTGAATGGGATTTTGCAATCATTAGTTTTTATTATTTATATCTGTGACATGCCAAAATGTCAAATTTTTAATTCTAGAGCCATTTGGACAAGGCATTTTACTATTTCAACATGACTAGTCCTTTGAGCTTAAAACATGCTCCAAAAAAACAACCTGTTTTCTGATTTTGGTCAGGACAAACTCCACTGACCTACACAGAGTCCTAACCTCAACTCCATCTAACACCTTTGGGATGAACTGGAAAGATGACTGAGAGCCAGGCCTTATCACCCTTATCATGTTACTAATACTTTTGTGGGTGAGTAGGAGCAGATCCCCACAGTGAAGACCCCACATCTGGTGGAAAACAGTCCAAGGAGGCTGTTGTAGCTGCATATTAATGCCCATCTTTGTCATGTATATATAGGAGTAATGCTCAAGTGTCTACATATTTTTGATTATGTACATTCAGGAATAAGTAACCTGTGTTGATATTTTTAGGAAATGAACATTCAGCCCTATCTCCCTTAGTTACTGTTGCTAACGTTTGCTTGTCAAGATTTCCGTTCTCCATGCCACATATGCAGTTTACACAATAATGGTGGCAGATTTAACACTCAAAATTTGTAATGGGTCCTTGATTTCAAACAGAGGTAGACAAAAGCAGCAGACTTCTCATTTAAAACAGGCATCAATTTCGCCAGGCAGAAATTACAGCTGTTGCTAGCAGATTTGATTAACTTTAGCTTAGCTTCATGGGTCCGAATGACTTATTTTAAATGGGACATAACATGCATATTTTTAGGCCTAAAATTTTAATCTGGGGCTCTACTGGAATATCTTTGCATGACTTAAAATTCAGAAAACTCCTTTTTTATTCTGTCTTATACTGGCTCTTCATGTTCAGCCTCTGTCTGATATAGGCCATTTTAGCTCCTGTCTCTTCAAAGCCACCCTTTCAATGAACCCACTCTGTTCTGATTGGCTAGCTCCCAGAAGCTTCCCTTCAAGAGACATCTGGCAGCTCTGGAGGCTACGTAAACAAACAGTAGTAGTAGGACTTCACTTCTTTTTCCTGTTCTTTACTTCAAATATTAACTTCTCAAATACATGCGTACATTTTTGAGCCAAATCTGAACTGAAATAGTTGAGTGGACAATGTGAACAACCCATGGAACAACCTTAGCAAAGGAGATGTGTATGTGGGCATGCGTGAACGATCTGACGTCAGTTCAATGGGGAAGTAGAGGTAATATTGCAAAAGAAGCTCTCAGAGCAGGCTGAAGCCTGGACTTGACTTGCAGGTAGCATTTTGCATATGTTCACTTCAAGTTATGGAACTTTGACCATGTTTAACAGAGATGTTTGACATCATAACAGCATAAAAAACTGAAAATCACATGACACATGTCTGATAAAAAGAGACATCACCAAAGCAGCAAGACCAGACAGGGTGTCACACTGCACACTGTCATGTGCTGATCGACTAGCAGAAGATGTTCACCAGTATCTTCCTCCCTACATCAGGCTGTAGTTCCCACCTGCCTGAAATCCATCACCATCTTCCCTGTACCCAAAAAGACAGCAGTTAAAAGTCTTAATGACTATTGCCCAGTTGTACTAACCAGTTGTTATGAAGTACTTTGAGAGTCTTGCAAAATCTCAAATCAAGGCCAGCACTGCAACTGATCTGGACAGCCAGTTTGCTTATCGAGGAAACATATCTATGGAGGATGCAGCTTCAATTGTACCTCACACAGCCCTGTTACACCTGGAACATCCAAACACATATGTCAGGATGTTATTCTCTGATTTTAGTTCTGCCTTCATTACTATAATCCTCCATAAACTGGCAGACAAACTCAATAACCTGGGATGAGCCACTGCACTCTGCTTATGGATTGGATTATTCCTCACTAACAGACCACAAAATGTCAGATTTGGCAATCATACATCCTTGACCCTCATCCTGAGCACAGATGTGGCTGGGCAGGGCTGTGTGCTCAGTCCAGCTCCCTTCACTCTCTTCACCCATGACTGCTATATAAGCTTCACTATAATGCACTATAGTGGGACTTATATCCAGCAATGAGGAGACAATATAGAGAGGAGGCCCAACATTGGGTCGAGTGGTGTTTGGACAATAATCTGGTCCTGAACACCACAAAAACCAGGAAGATCATTGTGGACTTTAGGAAATCCAGGAAGACCACACATCATCCTCTTCATGTACATGGTGAGGAGGTGGAGAGTGTCAATGACATCAAATTCCTGGGGATTCACATAAAATATCTCTCATTGTCCCTTAACATCTCCTGATAAAGAAAGTTCAGCAGAGACTTCTCTTCCTAAGAAAACTCATACAGGCCAAACTTCTCTCTTAGCACCTATTAAACTTTTACAGAAACACCACAGAGAGTATCTGCTACTGTGCGACAGTATGGTATGCCAGCTGTGCTACTGAGAACCGGAAAGACTTGATCGGAGTGATAAAAAAGGCACAGAAGATTGCAGGAACTTTGATCCCAAATTTTGACACAATGTATGCTAGCCATCTACTCAAGAGGGGTAGCGACCTCAATAAGGACCCAACTCACTCAGGTCACAGTCTGTTTGTCCCCTTGCCATCGGGGAAGAGATATAGAACTCTCAAAGCCTGAACAAACAGAATGAAGAACAGCTTTTTACCTAGAGCTGTAGCCTCCATCACCCCCCAATCTCCCATAGCTGCTGAGGACTGCGGACTGTAAATATTACCACCCAACCCCCACTCCCCAGCTGCTGGTAATGCACTCCAACACTTTATTACATACATCTAACTTGTTGTGCAATACATTTTAAATTTTTTTATTGTCTTGTTTGTTCTCTACTGCTGCTGGTCAAATGGGCTACAAAATGGTAAATGGGCTGCATTTATATAGCACCTTTCTAGTCTTCTGACTACTCGACGCGCTTTAACACTACATGCCAACATTCACCCATTCACACATTCAGAGACTGATGACAGAGGCTGCCATGCAAGGTGCCAACCTGCTCATCAGGAGTTCTAATGCTCATTCTCACACACACTCACACACCGCTGGCATTTGAGGTTCAGTATCTTGCCCAAGGACACTTTGACTCTTTGTGATAGAGATATTTGGCCCTATTCAGATAAATTGATTAAGTGGTACACTCAATTTTACCAAGCTGTTTTGACTATAACATTTTCACTTCATGTAATTTCATCCCATGCACTCACCTCATAGTCCACCTCCAGTGAGTGCCCTTCCCCTTTGGTTTGGAAGTGCTGTGAGTGGGAGTCCACTGTGAGGTTAACCTGCTTGTTGAAGCGCTCCACATGGACAGAGTGCCAGTGCTGGTCATCCAGCAGGCTGCCCACAGTGACAGCGACACGTCTACTGCTGAACCTCAGCCTGCTGTCGTCTGGAAAAACAGCAGGGACACAGTGAGCAGCTACACATCCTCCACAGTGAATCTATTGATGTGTGAGGGCAGCTAGACTGGGCAAAAAGCCCATGGACATACACACAATTACATGTTGTCCATTCACACAGATTATGTGTACTGTCGAAAAGAAACGGGTCAATAGGTATGAAGTTAGGTGAGGAGCTAAATTCAAGCAATGAATCATTCTGTCCAAAGAAAAATACAATCCATGCCTATTCTGATATTTGAGTTCAAACACCAACTAAAAATGTCAAACATTTTTAGGTTAAAATGTATGAAATGTATCGAATGTGAGAATTTCTTTCTTTTCTCCTCTTCATACTGTTCTGAATTAAATGCCTCTGGTTGAAAAAGATTCCTACCTCAAGATATGTATAACCTTGCATACCTTTTTTCATTTTGGTCAAACAAATGTAGTAATTTGAAGAGAAAAATTTGGTTGGTTGCTCATGCTGAATAACCCATTAACTGAGAAAAGTAATATATATACACTATGATGAGAATCATCCTCCAATCATTTGTTGCAGCACAGTTTGATGAAATGTACTAAAGAAAACTACCACAGAGAATATCCAAACATACTCAAAAATACGCCTCTGTTTAAGGACAATGAATGGTTCTCAAAACCACCACAGACAGACTAAATCCTTGTTGAAAAAAATGTGTATTTTGAGAAAGGTTGAAAACACAAACATAGTTCACCTAAGTTGAGGTAGAGGTCTAGTCTCCCTCGGTGAAGCTCCAGGGTGATGTAATCTCCTCTCTGCCCCTCTCCATGCAATAAAACCCCCTCAGCCTGATGGCTCTTGAACCGAAGAGAGATCACATCTTTCACTGTTGACATCGACTTCTGGTTGAACCGATACAGCAAGGAGCTTCTGCCGTCAAAGTCTGCCACATATGACTCTGAAAGAATATCAGCATAACTTTCAAATCAGTGTTACACCCTGTACTTTCTGTGAACAATAAGAAAAGTGTGCTGCATGCTTGTGAAAGACTGCACTTTTACTATTAAAGTTATTATCACCTTCTGGAAAATTTGTCCTGCAATTAAGTCTGCATTCTTTTTTATGATAAATTCATACTTAGACAGCACTGAGCAGTCTCAATTTTCTTGTTAATTTCTATTGACACAAGTATTAAAAAAAATATTTTTGCATTTTACAGGCTCAAATTAGGATAAAAACAAGCTAAAAAGCCAAAAAAAAGGCATGCCACTACCGCTACTCTTACTCATACTATTGGTGCTACTAAAACAGCTCTTTTTACTAAAGAGAAAGAAAGAAAAACAAAAGAAGAATCTTTTTTTAATTTCATGAAAACCGTGGGGTCACTGTCAAAATTAGCAGAACAGGTGTCCTCAATTCACAACATGTTATGTGCACATGGTGCCAAATCAGTAGGAAGAGGAATCTGGCAAAAAAAAAAAAAAAAAAAAAGTGTAAGACTAGTTTGCAAGATAGTAATGGTATGCCACACTAAACACAATACCATGAGGAGCAATAAGAAGAAATAAAAGCAAGAACAATAACATAAGAGGATAAAGCAGATGATAACAACAGTTTCAGTAGACAAGCTGTCCACTGTTGTTTCAAGCCATTGCAGAATAGTCATAGCCACTGGTTATAATATACTGGTTTTAATACTTATTGCCAGGGAGTTGGTTACACTACAAACAGTTAAATTGTGTCAAAGTAACAGTCTTTTCACAGTATACCATCCAATTTTGTGGGTTTATCAGTCTTTAGCAGTCATGCAGCTCTGTTGATCACAGTTTGAATGTGGTCTGTCTCTTTGCTGTCAGACTGTAGTAGTGATGGGAGTCAGGCTGCTCTACTGTAATATGAGTGAGAAAGGCAGAGAGTATTGTACAGTTGAGGATATACATATTATCAGTGATGAGGATGTACATATGATGTACAGTTGATTCCAAACAGTTCTGAAAAACGATATCTGATATCAGTTAGTGGTAGTGGACATTCTCAGCTTCACCTCTGTATAAACCTGCTTTAGAGAGACACTCCACACACTGCATAGATTCCTGTCTATTATGTAGCAGGATGAGCTGCATAGCAATATTACCTGCTTGTGTCTCTCCATTTCAGTCCATGCCTCGCAGATAGTTTCTGTAACATAAATAATTCCTTATCTATGTTGTAATTCATATACTCTTTTAGGTTTATATTTATAGACTGACACATGAATCTAAATTGAATCTAAAGTGAAGAACAAGGGAGCCTGTGTGGCCGCATTAATGTTTTGCTTATTCATAATACACTACAGTACTGTGTAGTGGTTGGGCATTATAAAACTGCTCACTGTTGGATATTCTGACGGTCTTTCACAGTGCATTAATTCACTGGCTCATCTAGTTAGTGCTGCTCCACAATGCGTGGGAGAGGTTTGTCAGTGAATCCCTTTATTTTTATTGAACATTGCTCAGGATATAAATGTTACTGTGTGTCTGAACAACATTCCTGTTTATCATGTACAGTCACAGAGGTCCAGCCTCTTTTTACATGTAATCACAATCACCATTATGACATTATCTCAAAATTATTATTTTGAGAATTAAAGCATAATTCTGTGATCGCAACTTAATGATTTAATTAGCTTAAGATAACTGATGGTGGCCATAAAGCCAAGGGTAACACATTAAAGGCATGTCATGTGTTTCAAAACACCTGCATCCACACAGCGACACCAGCTGCATCTTGGTGTCGTCATCATGGGCTGACGCATTGACATATTCAGATATGCCACTGTCTTAGTCTCCAGTGTCGATATACGTCAGCTCTCCAGAAAATCAGTAATTATATCACATTCACTCTGGGGATTCGCACATCCAGGCTACTGTGCCTTAACTACTTATTCTCTCTACTAGGCATGTCTGATGTTTGCTACAGGTATCAAATGACATGTGCCGATTGATGTTATGTGTGATGCATACATGTGACAATGCAGTGTGATGGATTGTGTCATGTGTTGCCTTTTATGTGCAGGCCTACTTATTATTTCTATTCTTACTTACTCTTTGTTTTGTGGCTTAGAGCAATGACTTAATGATAAAAAACCCACCTGGAGAGAAGTATAAAAGCATGTTATCCTGACATAATAAGACATTTAAGTTATGACGATCAAAATATAATCCAATTGTTATCTCGGGATATGCTTGAATTTTGAACATAAGCACAATTTAGTACCATGACACAACAACATCATTTAGTCATCATCGGGAAGCTAAATGTCAAAGTGATTTTGGCATTAATCCGCCTAATGCAGTAGCATTGGCGTCAATAATAGTATTGTAATGATCTAAGCTGCACTGGGCAGGTTTTTATATCTCTACTTTGTGTTTTGTAGGTAATCATACTGTACTTTGCAGCAACACATATAAAGAAAATAAGCTGCACTAAACAGAGAAGAATTGGGGAAAGTGTTTTTGGATTTTGGATTTTGGAGTCCTTTCAGTTTGCTGAAAAGTACAAAAAGTCTATAAAGCTATATACCCCGCGTGCTATCCATCCCGCATGTTCAAAATAATACTCCCTTTCATGGTGAAAAGTTGATGCTGATACTGATTGTGCCACCACTGAGATCCACTGGCATTTTTCTAACAACTGAAGCGCAGTGCTCCAGAATCACCAGATTACCAACAGCTGCTGAAAAAGAAGCATTTAATTTAAAGTTTTACTGTGGAAGTGCTGAACATGAGGCAAACATACCCTCGCTGTGTGGTTTTAGATTTGTGTCTTCACTACTGTTTGGGGAACCAAACAAGGTGTTAAAACCAAGTGAAGTGAAAATAGTTCTCACTAATCCCCATTCAAGGGTGTAACTGCAAAGCCGGATGTATAAATGATTGAATCCTTGCAGGTGGTGTAACCACAGAGGCTTGATGTGAAGACTGAATGCTTTCAGGGCATGCCATTAACTGGTGGATATGTGTTACTCACTGTAGGAGCAGCCGTACACCTCCACTCTGAGGCCCATCCAGCCACTGGGGTTCCAGTCAAGAGGGACGAAACGAAGGAAACGGGTTCTCACTGAGTGGGACAGCTTGTTCTGGATAACAGCCTCCGAATTCACATTCCCGACAAACCTCTGCAGGGCCAGACAGAGACAAAGATGGAGTTTATGATAGCGGCAGAAAACTGATAGAAAACAAGTCACAAAGGTTCCACTGAGAAATATCAAATGACCTCAGATTGTAAATGAATGATAATATGTTCACCAGGAAGCAAGAAATAATACTAAAAAGATAAGCTGAATAACAATCTAAAGTCTGTAATAGCACAGAATACAACACAGCGCTGATCAGATGGACCCAAGGGCAATGTCTTCACCCTCTCCTTGAACATACTATTTGATGTAAAAAGATAAGAATCATCACATGGTATAGAAATATGAGAATATCTGTTCAAACAGGTCCACATGAGATGTAGAGAAAATGACCACTGGGGCAGCAAAATAAGGACTCTCGCATTGTTTACTCTCAGAAGAGCAAAAAACAAAACACCTCTGAGTGCACTTGTGAAATCTCATTCTTCTTTTTCATTTCCATCCCTCCTCAACATTCACTTTGCACCAAACAAAGCCAGAGGATATAAACAGCAAAACAGAGAAAGAGAGAGTGACAGATGGATGCAGAAAGAGACAAATAACCTCTCCTCTCAAATGACTGATTACCACCTTCTTCATAACCAGTTCAAGGCAGGTGACATATCCAATCAATAAGAACTCGTACTACAGCACAAAGAACCATAAAGATAGATCAGCTTGAGGCTCTTCTGAACATAGTAAGGCATGGCCAATAATTCAGCTTTCAACAACAGCAGAAACACAATATCATATAGCATAAAAGGGTGTGCTGAGTAGCAGCACAAATGGCCGTCCGATGCACGTAGAGCACTCCAAAGTGGAGGCATCATTAAATACACCAGGCTGCTGCTTCTTGGTACATAATCAAGGCAACAGTGCGACTCATAAAGCTGTTATTGGGATTTACGCCACCGCTTTTCCATTTTGAGCCATTTACCGAGTGGAGCCTTGTGGTTGAATCTTAAAACAGGTACAAGTACGCTTATTTATACATGCACTGTAATCCACAGCTGCACAGGGGAGGGAGGGATTAACTAATTGCACTGGGGTTTAAACATTTGATTAAAACAAATATATTACTTTGGCACTACAAACAGCTTGTGTAGTGCAAATTGAGAAATACGTCAGCCTTGAAAACAAAGACATCCATATTCATGACATTTAGGTTTTTGAAATGCTTTCAGCCAAAAACTCTCCAAAACTGTCATTTGTCAGTGTTTTCTTGAGAATCAGACTGATGAAAACATGCTGCTGTGCTTGTCAGACAGGACTCAAGCTACGATCTTGTTTTGTTTTTTTTTTTAGGCTTTGTGTAAGACACATAAAAGGATGGAGCACAAGAAAGACAATTTGATTGCGCCACATTCAAAAGCTATGATTTTAACTGAAAAAAAAACCAACCCAAAAGCAATGTAGCAAGCAAATGTAGCGTGGTAGATATAAAAACATGTCAAATCTGAAAAATCAAGGTATTGTTTAATGTGTGTTTGTCTCCTTCCTCTGCTTCTTATTGTTGTCATAATTATCAACCCAGTCTTTTATGGGCTAAAATTAGGGTCAAATGTATTGTACCTGGGTATCACTATATGAATGTGTCATTTTGTATGAATATATTCAAACATGGGCATAGATTTGGGTATGGACGGTAGGGACATATATCAAAAGTCATCAATATCAAGGTGTTGCTCGGTTGTTCCTGACAATATTTTAATCGATTTCCAACAATCTAGCCCCTTTAACTCCATGTAATGTTAACAGTAAGATCTCTGCAGAAAAAGAGAACTGCAGAGACCAGGTTTGCATGTTTTCTGCAAAAAAAGTGTGCTACTATGATAAAGAGTGAAAGAGAAAAACATGGTGGATGTTTGACCTAATGATCTGGCAACCCTCAACTTCAAACTGTACACACTGTTGATTAGCAGCAGCTTGGCAGCAGCAGCAGTAGTAGTGGAATTGGTGAAGCGGTTAGTATTTATAGTTTAAATATTCCAAACATCATACAATTGAAGACAACTTCATTGGACAAAACTAAGCTCTTTTGATATTATATTTAAATGCAGGCATTATGAGGGCTAATTTGTGAGTGTTGCTCAGACATGTTGCTTAATTAAACAACTTTATTAGCCTACTGTTGGAGAAAATTCCTCCCAAAAGAAAATTAAGACAACTGGTTCTTTTTAAAGAAGAACCAACATGTCAGTAACAGTTCTGTAATTAACCCAAATATTCATCTGTGAAATTAGTGGGAGAAATACTTCCTACTTAATGTCATCTCTCCCCTTTTCCATTAGTGGATCAAGAGAATTATTATTGCATATGTGTCATTAAGACATGACTATTATTTATAAGCTAATTAATTGTTTGTGACTGTAAGGCATCATTTAATTATGAATATCCTGTTAGCAGCAGCCTGGTGACAGGTGAGCTATGATGTCAGAGAGAAAAATCTTGCCATAAGTTCAGGACTTGAATGTAAAATAATAAAAATATGTTTTTTGAAAATATTTTAAGAGTATTGAGCAACAGAAACTCTTGAGTTTCATTACTAAATCAACAAACTGACAGAAGGACAGAATCTCATGAGTCTATCAATAAAATAAAATGCAAAGAGGGAGAAAAAATCATAATACAAATCCAGTTTCAGGCAAGATAGCAAATGCATATTCAGTAAAGTAAAAATTTTGCACAGTCAGGCTCTTTATGTGTGTATGCATGTGTGCTCATATGCCTATGAAAGAGAAAAGAGTGAAAGGGATATATACATATATCTCTTTCACTATAGATATAGATATATACATATGAAAAAGATTTGTACAAATAATTCCAGTCCAATTTCACCCACAAACAGATAGATGTGTAACTGAAAACCTTTTTTGTAACTGCAGACCCTTGTTTGCAAATCGTCTTTATGCACTCATAAATTGGAAAATATTTATGCAAATCTTTTTCATTTGTTCAAAAAATGTCATGCACAGCTACAAATCTCCTTACGGATTCAAAAATTAAATCTATTTGTTCAGATTTTTTTTACACATTCAAACATTTGAATGCAAGGGTGAAGGTTTGGTTTTAACACACACTCATATATGGTGATACACAGCTACAATAATTT
The DNA here is from genome assembly GCA_029490765.1 of Euthynnus affinis. NCBI lineage: Eukaryota > Metazoa > Chordata > Actinopteri > Scombriformes > Scombridae > Euthynnus > Euthynnus affinis. The sequence goes on along the minus strand of CM055850.1, from coordinate 6,731,421 downwards.
GAGCCCACAGTCTTTCCACTTGTCTCCCAGTGGAACATTTGGAAAATCTAAACTCTGTTTGTGGCTGCAGTGCTGTTATTACTATTCATTAGCTAAGAACACTCAGCATGGGTGATTAGTATTTAAGAGCAATATCACAACAAGCACACCACTGTTGAGCCTGTCCTGAACTATGACGTTTGTGTTTTTTCCTCTTAGGAAACAACTGCAACAGGACATCCTATGTGTTCCAGCTGGGAGATGAGGCAAAGTCTGTGAAGAAAATGCCTGAGGGTGCATAAGATTTTCCAGGGGACCACAGGATAGAGGTTGGCCCTTATCCACATAAACAGTCCTAATCCCACAGTGACTTCATTATTTCTATTTGTGTTTCTGTCACCGTGGAACAGCCTCACTCCTCATTCATTAAGACTCTTTACTCTTTCTCTCCAGTGATGAGCTCCCTTGTGTCAGTTTTCCACATACATTTATTTTAATAAATTCACTGGGGGATAAATCTTGCTGCTGGCAATGCAGGCGCTATACAGTATGTTCCAGAAGGTCATTGGCCAGTTAAAGACCCTGAGGGAACACATGGGAAAGAGAAAGCTGTGAGTTCATGACCTTGCCATAAGTCAAAATACCGAAGCAGTTCCCAAATGCCAGCCAGGAGTAACCCGACCAGGATCACCCAAGTCTTAGATATTTCTTCGATGTCTTAGGCCGTAGAATGTTTGAGATTTCTCTATTACTGACAACAACAAACTTTCAGCAACACCTATTTATCAATTTACATGTTTATTTATTACAGAATGTATCTATAATTCTGTCATTCTGTTTTCCTATGCTGTCATTTTGTTATCTGGTCTATTCTGTACACACAACATCTATTGCATGGCTGAACATCCTGGAGTTTTTCCTTTTCCGATTTGAGGGTCTAAAGATAGACATTATTGTATTACTGAACAGATTATAAAGCCTCCTGGGACAAATCTGTGATTTGTGATATCGGGGTATATAAATAAAAAAAGACATGACTTATCTTGACTATTTAGTAAGATTTTAGCTCAAGTGTTTTATGGTTAAGGTCACATAAAGTGGGATATTTTGGTTGAAAGTTACATCAAGGTATTTTCAGGCTTTTTGTTTGGGATGGGATGAGAGAATGACAAAGTGATGCTTTAAGCAAAATGCTAATGTCAGCATGGCAACTATCACGACCTCTATCCAGGGTGCTGATTCTGTGGTCCTGGACATTTATTGCGCAGGCAGGCTGGAATCTTGTTAGAGGGGACTGATGGCCAGAAGTTTGCCATGACTGATCAGCCTCATATTTTGTTTAAGCTCACGACATAAACCTTGTTGTTCCAGGTCCTGGTTGCTGTATCTTGGGGATGTTTAAGCCATGTTATTTCCATTCAAAAAGCATATTAATGAACTTACTAAATCACTGAGAGAAGAGAGACTTGTTTTACACAGAAATGCAGAAAACAAATTGTTCAATCAACATTTTTATCTGTTTTGGACTGTCGTGATACAATTTATATGCACACTCCTGCTGCTACACAATCTCTAGATTCAGTACATCAATCAGCTCTTGGATTCATAACTGGAGATGGCTTTAAAATGCATCACTGTATATTATATGAGAAAGTTGGGTGGAAATAGTTGGCAGTGAGAAGGGAACAAAACTGTATTTTATTTATTTACAAAGCACTACTTGGCAAACTTCCTACGTATATCTCATGTCTTCTCAATTATAGATCACTTTCACACTACACTACATCCCAGGATTATTTAGTTCTTGAAGAACATCAGGTCAGTACTGAGGTTGGAAAACTAGCTTTTAAATATTTCACTCCATTTGGAACAATTTTGCAAAAGCTTGCCAAAATGGAGGAGCTGATTCCTTACATTCATTTCAAACGTCTTTTGGCAGATTTAGTACAGTGTGAATGTACTTGTTTTCTATGAATGGTGTTGATGCCTATGGTTGAATGTCTTTGAATGTCATCTCTGTGTGTATGTTTGCTGTAAATCTTGTTGTTTGTTACTTTTGAATTTGTACACTGTAAAATTTCTTTTTATTGTCTGTATGTTCTGTATTCAGGGCAGCTTTGAAAAAGGAGAACATGCTCTCAATGGCCTCTCCCTGCAGAAATAAATCCAGCCATTTTAAGAGTTATTTAGTTATTTCAGTTTCCCCTGCACATTCTGGTATCAGTATCTCTTGTTTTTGTGTTGACTTCTGGGAAATATGTAATGTTGTTGTTGTGAAGTCTGAAATGTGGGGAGTTACAGGCAACATGTTCAAGTGATTGGTTTTGTAAGTATTTGGCCATAAACCTAAGTATTGGAAAAATAACATTTTGTCCTGATGATGCACTAGATAAGAAGTCAAGGCATCATCAAATTTATTAGGATTCATTGACATGCCTACTGTGGCTAATGATTGATTGAAGATTATTTCAATTTCTCGTGAGATCACACTGTATAATGTTAAATGTGCAATCTAAAGTGTTATCATGTTATTAGGACCAGTGAAATAGGAGTAGGTTTTAATTTACTCAGATAAAAGATAAAGCACTCCTGCAAGTTTTAATACTTGTTATATCTCCTGTATTCCATCTACCTGAATGGCTAACAAGCATGGAAATTTGTGTTTAAATTCACCCCTTAAGGGGAAGAATTTATTTCATACATTTATTCACAGCAGCATTAAAATAGGTTTTAAATAAGGCTCTTCAAGGATAAGGATAATGTTAATCTGGACCCCTGCTAGAATACATTCCACTTTCCCTGAAATAAATATTTGCAATGAGCATCAACCTAATTTACAATGGAGTATAATGCAAATATTGTACTGGAAATTGGGTTAAACCAGGATTTAAAACAAGGGCCGTTTTATTAAAGAGTTTACTTTAAAAGCGAACCATCAGGAACAAACACTTTGTAATACATATATTTCACATAATGAAAGACTCAAGAGTAAATGAGTTTAAGTCAGTCACATTCTGCAGCATATGAGATAATAAAAGTCAACAAGTGATCTCCTCAAAGCTTCTACAGACAAGTCATTTTAACTTTTATTACCAGTTTGTAGAGGAGTGCTATACTATAGTTTCATATGTTCCTCTTGTACTACTCATACTTTGATGAGAACACTCTCGCAGACAGGGGTCTGTTTGTTGGAGCAGATGCTGATGTCACAGAAAAAAGAGGTAATATACATGTATGTGTCCTTGTATGTCAAACTCAAATTGTCTACGCAATTTCAGTTTGTTTTTGAGTGGCTTTGTAGTGCAGCTTAAAGATGAACATGTCAGTAAATCCTTCCAACACTTTGATCCAGAGCAAGATATCTTCATAACTACTGTCCAGCTGGCTGTGAATGGTTGCCATGGTTGCCATTGATTTTGGTAGCTCCAAGACTTTTTTCTCTATTGCCTACATTAGGGAGAAAATTCCCCCAAAGCTTAACTCAAAAATGTTTGCTGGATTTGTATGTTGTAAGGGAAGTCTTTCTGACCTTTCCTCCAGCACCACCATCATTTACATTTGCACTTACACACTCAAGGGGCTTGGAATTTGCTCAGCAAATTCATGCTGCTCAAAGGGTGAAACTTTTTCATTCTAAAGGGTTTTGCTTCACCAGCACTGACCAACCAAAATCTCAGCTTTGCACACACAATATCTAATAAACATAACATATAACAACATAATTTATGCTCACATGAGGATAAACTTAGATTTTGACCACATGATCTTTAGTCTAGCATCACCCTCAGGGCAAACTTAATACATGATATGTTCTACATTGTTATTATTTTGGGCCAGACCGCTGAAAATATCAAAATGACCAGTACGTATTTGTTCCATTTCATTTTTAGACAGTGTAGCCTGATGCCAGCAGGATTGTCAACCTTTTGTCCAACTTTTCATACGGCAATTTTTTTCTATGGAGCTAATTTGGCTCGGCGTTAGCTCAGAGTGGCTGAGAGATAGCCTTCGTGTCAGCAGCTGCTGCTCTCTCATTAGTCCCCCTCAGTTCAGTTTCTGGCAGTGAGACATTACACTTGAGCTTCACTGTTAAAATGCCAGATGGATATGGGGAAGTATCAGCCAAAGGTCTCAGTGAAAGCTGTCATAAGTCAGTTTGGATATGAGTTTCATTAGAGATTGCAGACAAATTATCTGCCATTCATTCTACACCAACTTAAAATCCAAGTTCACATAAACACCAAAAATAATAATAAAAAAAAAGAATAACTTCAAAAAATGTTGCCAAGTTTCAGAGGATTGTGCCTTTTTTGATTAGTATGATATGACACTGTATGTCTTCAATATTTAAAATAAGTACAACATCTCTCTTTTCTCTCTCTCATGAGTCAGTTACAAAGGGTGATAGTAGGTCATGTTGGTCATATCCGAGTATACTGCATCATCTCCTCACGACTCAATAGTTTTTCTCCCTTTTCCAGCCTTAATGATATGAGAACCGACAGCATGTGGAAGAAGCTGTGAGCTGTTTATCATGATATTTCAACAAGTCAATCACAACAGAAATGTCCTATTTGATTTTATATTTCAACTTTCCATAATAATGAGACTGAAGAGGACACATTTTCTTCACATTTGCACATTGCAAAGTACATTTAAAAACGGTTAACCAGTTGTTATTGGAGGTAAATACCTCAGACCTGCTCATCTTAAATGTAAGAAAAGGCTCAGTCTTGTGGAGGGAGGTTTTGGCTTCGCAAGAAACACAACTGGAGTCAGAAACTTATTCCAAACTCGTGTTTGATTTCATCCTTTGTTCTTACTTTTGACAATATTTTTTTAAAAAGTTGGAGGAAGATAAGTAATTTAAAACAAAATGCAGCACAAGACATGATGTCCACTCTCACATCTCTGTGCTCTTTTAATTTCAACACAGTTGGTCTTGTGCAAGAACATTTTTGTATAATAAACCTCTCTTGGTTTTTCCCTATGAGGTTTGCTCTTATGAGTCTTCCAAGTCAGACTCAACAAACTGTCAAATTTGTCATTTGTCGCTCATTTCAACATGATGAATGTCACTTATCCATGAGTAATTATGCCTTGGAGAGAGGTAATCGTTATCATAATGATCACCCATAAAATTGTCATGTTCCACTGTGTTTGTGGGTGAGTTTCATTCAAAAAAATGTTCCCAAATAATAAAAAGAAGGATTCAGAGCTTCAGGTCCTGCTTTTGGAAATCAGCAGACAAAAACATAACAAATTTATCATTGTCAGTGGTAGGGGACCTGAAACGTTTAGAAAATAATAATACAGCTGCCAGCAGCGTGTCGTCAGAGCAGTGCTCTACTGTGACAGAAATAAAGAGGGAATGGTTTGACATAAGGTTAGATGATAAGCAAAGTGGTCCATGATGAGAGGCAGTCAAGGGATGTGACAGTCCAAGAGATATTAGACAAAAGAATATTATAGCCTTACAGTAAGTGATGTTACTCAGTCAGGAGACAGATAATGATCCTGGACAGAGACCTGTAGAAAGACCCTAAGGCAGCTGTCAGAATGAGAAAATTTTCCAACAACTGATGAAATGTAGAAGCTGCTGTGTTGAAATATGCCAATGATAATCTTGAAATCTTAAAAAAAAAAAAAAAAAGCGTAGCAAATTGGCAGTCATGATGAGGATGATATGGTGAGCAGATGATGACTTGTCCAACAGGTATTAGAAGAGAAAATTCCAAGTATATGAAATTGATTGAGTACTATAAATTGTCTGAAATCACTCACATGTGCCACTTAATTTCTTGGTATGAGTGCTTCTTACATGAGGGCCGATGAAAGAAAGACTACTTTGCAGCACTGACATGCCATTGGGCGACTACACACTCTGCTATTTGGACTGACAAGTAGGATAATTCACTGAAAAACAATTTAACGTCTTGTTAGCAACCCTTGACATAAATGGGACAAACACTAGAATTAATGACATATGCCAACTTCAGATCAACATCAAATTTTGTTAGTCTGTAAGTCCTTGTACAAGCTGGCATAACACGCTGTGAAATTACATGGAGGATAAAAAAAAAAAAATGCGGTGTAATAATTGCCATGACACCAGACACTTCACACGCCATGAAATGTGTGATAAGATGTGTTACCTGACCCTGACCTGCAGTGCCATCAATAGATTGGTCCATAGAGATACGAGTGTGAAAAGGAGTTGATATCTCATGACTATAGGCTAAATAATATCTGACCATAAAAATCCTGAAAAATCACTGCAATTCTCCAGTGTACCTACAGTACACAGTAGATTTTGGACACACTTTCACATTCAAATAAAGTGATCAACTGTATATTGTTAGTTGTTCTTTGCACCCTGAAGAAGACCAGACAAGGCACATTTTTAAAAAGCCATAAAAAGCCAGGAACAAGCCCTGAACATTTCTACACCCACCCCCAATAAACGCCTCCACAGTACATGTCTGATGACAACACTCACTGAAATTCTTTTAAAAATGACTCTGGTTGTATCCAGTTACTAGTGGTATACCACAATGCATCCAAAGTGACCTCACAGCAGAGCTGATCAAATGAAATGTCCACCTATTTACTCACCGCTACACCGTCTTCATGCCTGTACTGTTTCCACACCCGGCCCGTGTCACTGTAAAGCAGCAGGTAACTGCTGACCCAGTCCCAGCTGTCATAGCGTCCCTGTGTGGCCACTGCCGTCACCTCCATCTGCTCCCTGAGGTCCACCTGGAGCCAGGGCTCTTGGTCGGTCACCATGGGAGACCAGCCCCCTGCTCCTGAAGGAGAACAGAGAAGTACAGGTCAGAGAGGGGATGCATTCAACATTGATTCTGTGGATGATCAGTCTGGATTGTTTGCGGTTAATGCTCAGTCGCCACTGAGCTCAGATTGCAAAAACGTATAAAGTCCTGATGTAAGCACAGAGAGGGCTTCCAGGTGAAGTTGCACTCTCACATCCAGAGTGAAATGTATACAGACAGCAGAAATCACACTCCTTTTCCAAAATAGCCTCTGTTACACTAGCCTCCCTTACACAATGTACAGTACCATTCAAAAAATTAGTCACACTAACTCATTCAAGTGAACAAGAAGGTGTATCAAAACTTCTAACTGCTACTCTATTTTAACATCAAGGGTGTCTGAAACATGACTAATCTACTAGTGGACCTACTAGCAATATTAAGCACAATTTCAAAAAAATTAAAGGGGATGTATCATGCACATTTTCAGGTCTATTTCTATATTCTGGGGCTCTTTGTATGATTTACAGTTTTTAAAAAAAGTAGCTCCTGTCTCTCCCCTAACTGATGAGCCCACTCTGCTCTGACTGGCTAGGTCCCTGAAACTGCCCCCAGGTAAACAAACAATAGTAAGTCTGATTTCACTTCTTTTTTTTTTATTCTTTACTCAAAACGAAAACTTTTCAAATACATCAAGGACAACCCATGGATCAACCTTAGCAAGAAAAGCTACAGAGCAGACGGCCATTTGTGTGTATGTGTAAACAATCTGATGTCATCATGAGGAGAAAGTAGAGGTGACATTGCAGTATCCAGCAGGCTGAGGCCCTGGATTTTGATCATCAGGGAGCATTTTAGCCACATATGTTGACCTCAAATTCTGTTTTTACTATGCTAAACATAAAACTCCAACATTATGAAAGTATACAAATAGCAGAAAATCACATGAAGTATGAAATGTCCACTTCATTTTTTTAGCATTTTTTTGGGTTTTGATTTTGTATATATGTCTCAGGCTCATAGGAACTGCAGTGGTTGAGTACTGTCTATTCGACATCTCTCTCCTTTACATATAATAGAAAGCCACAAGTTGTAGTGTATCAGAGGAGCAACTGGCACCAAAGTGATGAAGAACCCATATGGCTGCTCCAAGATAGTTTATACTGTATAAGCACACAGCTACAAGACATCACTAGTCAGGAAAATGTAAACATTATCTGATGGAGAGAGGAAGGGGGAATTAAAAGAGAGACAAAAAGAGAGGAAAGACAAGGTCATTCCATGGCTACATGAGTGGTTACTCCTGAAAATCTATTTCAGTCAATCCATGCCGGAATATACTCTGTAGTACTCACCATCTCTTCTGTTGAGCTTGGCGTTGTAAGCAGCATAGCTGACTGAGGACTGAGAGGAGCTCTGAAAGGATGAATGGGGTAATGTAGACACCAGAGGACCATTGCAATTATCTGTCAAAGAAAACCAAAGAAACAGAAGCAAGTAAGTAAAAAGAATTTTAAAGAACATAAATAAGTTGGGAGGAAATATCTGCATGTGAAAATTGTGAATTCAAAGCATTTCTTTGTTCTGTCTTTCACATGTTAATCAGACTGTAAGAAGAATGAAGGGGTTATGCTCTTTTGGATTTATCCAGCTGACAGAAACAATAGAAAATGCACCATAGACTAGTTAAACCTGTTGTTCCAAAGTGCATCATTACCTGCCAGCGGTGGAGTTAGCAAGGGTTAGGGAAAATAACAAGCCTGCCTCACTTATCCAGCTCTCAGATGCCTCAAACAGTCTATTAACCCACGCAGTGACCCTTGAAATCATGACAGAAAAGAAAATGCTTAGGTTCCTTGTGTGTTCACAGTATGCGTGTGCTCTTTTTAATCCAGTGCAGTGGTGTGGCATTACAATACAATGAGCAACAGGCAGGAGCAGATTGAGAGTCCAGTGATTTAAACCTGTCAATCTCATCTTCCTCTGATCTACCCTGTCCGCCACAATATGAGCAGTAAATCGTACAACAACAGCCGCACCACTGTTTGGCTTCAGTGAGCACAGAGCTGCATTAAGGCCTGTATCTGAGAATGTGATGAAAACTGGCACCAGCCTGATTACAATTATCCCTGCACTCTCGCCATCAGCGTGCAGTTCACTCCTCTGAGTGTGAGAGGCTTTTTGCTTTAGGATGCCATTCTACTTCAAGTTCAGATGGATTCTGAGCACATCTGGAGTGGCAATTGGCCATCCATCTGGTCGACAACAGCCCAGCAGAACTGACAGCTTGTGCTTCTTCCCCTTTTGGGCGTCCTGCTGAATTTCGACTGACCTGATTTGGCTGCTCTCAGATCATTTGTCAAGAGATTTTCCTAATCCTGATTTCAAGTGTGACTAAAGTGGATCAAGCTGTTTTGTTCAAGACTCAAATTGTTGGCTGAGCTACAGTACAGTTGCAGATGTTCATCGGGGGAAATGAGAACACTGGCACTCCATCTTAACGTACCGCAACTGGGGTTATTACGCAAGCACTGGGCTTTTAATCTGTCAAAAGTATCCCAGATCCTACTTCTGATCCCAAAAGGATAAGTCTTACTCTTCTTATCTCCCTTTCAATCTGTATCCTGCCATCCTTTCTTGCATGATGCTTCACTTGCTGAAGTGCTGACTGAACCTCTCTGATGTGAGCTTACACCTCAAAAGCCTGGTCCATCGCTTTGCTCCTCCATTTCATCTATACCCTTCTCTCTCTCTCTATACATATATATATATATCTATAGATATATATATATGTGTGTGTGTGTGTGTGTGTGTGTGTGTGTGTGTGTGTATATATATATATATAGCAAAAGAGAGCACAACAGCTACAACAGGCAATGCAGTATTTTGATGGTATAACATACGCTCTCAAATTGATGGTGAACCATAAATCAGACAGACACTGACGTTGTTCACGGCTTCAATCTACAGATCTGGTGTGTGAGCCAAATGGCTGCCTGTGACTCAGGACGACTTACGGATGGAAGATGATTTGTCTACAAAGCTGCTCTTTGGCCTGTGGGATAACTGAAAATCCTCTGAAGCTGACTCACAATTTCTATGCAAGGCTCAGTTGTTTGAATCTTATAGCCAAATTAACCCAGACATGCATATAAATGCTTTCAGATTTACACATGTGCATGTACACGACGAAAACCATGAGGGAACACTTAATCTCTCTTGAAATCAATCAAGTACATCAAGAACTATGAAGTAAGAGCTTTTAGTATCAAGCACAGAAGTGCTAAGAATTGCATTTTTTTTTGCATGGACATTCAGGAGGCTGGCTCAGTGGTGTCATAATGACGCACCAGAAGTTATCACTGAATGTGTTTTAGATAAAAATAAAAAGTGAGAAAGAGTAACACCTGCGCACTGACTCTAAATGACAAAGCCAAATGATAAGAAAAGTGTTATGTTTTTTTGTATCCAATAAAAAGACCAAAACCAATTATGCATTAGTTAATTAGTTCATCACTTCTTTCAGACTTCTCTGTCTCAGCCCCAAGTTACTGCTTATGACATAATTCTTTAAAAAATAAGTTCCCTACATACTGTATAGTTTATTTTTTTAAAATGTATATAATATCCTAAAACAACTGGAACTATAATTCCAATTTTACTAAAACAGGAACAAATAGCGCATTTTTGTGGATTATATTCAGCTGCAGACCAATGGAGCCTCATGGTAGTTCAGGCAGGAAGTCAATTTATATTCACATGTTCCATAGACCCTTCTGTCATGTATGTCCACAGAACTACCTATCAGAATAGGTGGTTCTACCCTTGCTTCTACACTACTACCCGCTTCAGAAATTTAACTCCCTCCACCTCCCCAGCCTCATCTTGTATTAGCATTTAATTGTTTGTGAATCTTGAATGCTTGAATTCATTGTTCATGTTCATCAAGTGTTGTGTATCTCAGGCACTGCAAGGTGGGGTTCTGACCTCATGAACAATCTGTATCAAGCTCATATTTGTTCCAGAGCATCACATGAGCAGAGCCACACCGCCAAACTAAAATGCATGTTGCTACAATAAATAAAACCTTGATGTGAGTGTCCTGACTGACGTATATGCCCTTGTATTTATAGCAGAAGCATGATATATAATATTGACTCAAAGTAAACTACAGTTTTTAATATGTTTCAGACAATATCAGTGGTCTATGGCACAGAGAAATAAGCTATCCCAGACTATGCAGACAATACTTGTTTGTAAGATCAGTTAATTGTTGGTTTAGCTCTTTTCATGGGTTTTGTTGTCTATAAGAAACTGAGAGCCAGGCTCCTTTTTGCAGGAACGCCCTGATCCAACCCTGTCTCCTAGTAATTACAAAACATAGCGCTTCATTCAATGGAAAAACGTCATCTGTGAATAAATCCAGACAGCGATTACGTTTGCCAATGCAGTAATTGGGAAAACAGTTTATTTGTATATCAGTGTAATTTCTAGGAGAAAGGGTTGCCTGATCACACTTACATTGTTACATACCTGGAAGCTTATAGTGATATCTTTGACTATAAGCCACAGCCAACCCTTTTTCAATGTTCTTCTCTGCCTATTAGCATGCATGCCTGTGTGCACAAAACAGAAGCTGTTTCACAAAGAAATCAAACTCAATTATTAACTCAAATGTGTCTTTTGTAGCACACATGGGCTGAATATTTAAAGTTCTTTTTGCAGAGGCATCAATGCACCTGAAGAAGACTATGTGCCCAAATCAAATAAACATGGTTCACCAGATATGAGAAAGCCTTGTTTCCTCTTGAATTGTCTTGGGAAATGTAAAAAACTTTTATACACTAAAAATAGAAACGTGCAATGGAGATTGGTTCCTAGAGTAGCTTCTCAGTCTGGCCTGGTCCTCTTCACTGGGTGGATCAAACTTGTGTATTTAATGCTACAGCTGTGTTTATGTTGGTCATGCTTCAGAAACATATAGGTGCACAATGGACGTGCTTGTTTGAATATCATAATTTTATTTGGGGTTTTAAATATTCTTAAAAGGGTTTGAATAATCTTATTATTAAAGTTTTGTTTGGCATAAGTTCCTGTCATTTTAAAAACATCCTGAAGTAAAGTCTAAGAAAATGAAAATTCTGAATATCTATAATGGATCCCTAAATCCTCTGTCTGCCCTTGCTCATAACTCTCCATTACTGAAAAAACAGTCTGTGTGTGTGCCTGTGTGGGGAATTTCTTGCTATTGCTATAAAACTCACAATTTACACTCCACACTTAAGGTTGCGACTGATAGTTTTTTAACTTAATAAGTCTTTTTCTTCCATTTAGCAGATTGTTATTCTATGAAATATCAAATGTTTGATATGAAGTTACCACAGCCCAAAGCAATGTCTTCAAATTGCTGAATTAGTCTGACACAAACTCCAAAAACTCAAACCTTTACAGTAATAGAACTATAGACCGAATCTTTTACTTGATAAATTCATCAAAATTGTCATCTATCTACACAGTACAAAGTCTCCAGGCCAGAAATTATTATGGTAATTTTCTGCTATGGAGCAATGAAAACCTTTAAACCGTATATACAACCTTTGTGGCAGTGATAAACCCCACAAGAGCAAAGACAGTCTGTTGGAGGGTGCAGAAGTTCAGTCAACACAGACCACAGCGTCAATAATATCAAAGGGTGCAGAGATAGTATCTTGTAACAGAGTGGCCTCAGACCTCTGTGTGGTATTGATAAAGCCTCATATGATACCTTGCATGGACTAACAGGCTTTGGGGCTCAGTGACCTCTGCTCAGTGATACCCTGAGTAGATCTGAGGTATCGGCTGACAATTAGTCCCAAACGCTGGCTGAATTCAAGGAAGCACACATCAATACAAGTGATTGAGAAACACGGCTTGCTTTACTGTAGCACTTCATTTCTCTCAACACTACAACAATCCCACAGTGCTACACATAATCTAAAGGGACATTTACAGGAAGCCTGCAGGATGTTTTACTGGGCTATTGACAGCTTTAGTGATTATACACATCTCATCTGCCAAACATTAATTATTCAATGCTCATTCAAGAATGTTCTGCGACAGGATTTGTGTTAATTTTCTGCTGGATTACAGGATTTCCGGGAGCATTTTACATAACGGCTTGGTAAAGATAATGGGGTAATAATGGGCAATACTGCCATGTACTGCCGTTGTAAAAACAGAGGGAGTAATCATGAAGGCCTAATATCTTGGTAATGTAAAAGTAGGGTTTAATTTTAATTAAGGCATTACTGAGGGAAAACTCCTTAGTAATAATATTGTATCGGGTGGATGGTTTGTTTCTAAATGGTCCTAAACTAAAATGCGGTCGAGTTGATATCAAATACAGCTTAAGTTCATCCTTATTTCCATTCATAGCAACAAATTTGACACTTCTTTTTTAGGAAATTGTGGTCTATACAATAGATAAGTTTCACCTGAAGGTGCACCCTTCGCTTTTGAGTTAAAAACAATCTCAATTTTTGATTCAATTTGCAACTAACTGCATGCAGTAAGTGCCTGTGCAAAAAAATGCAGTTAAGCATCTTACCAGACAGTGAAAAGAGTAGCAAATGTATATAGGTATAAGTAGATGAAAGAATATTCTGAAAGAGTAGTATGTGCAGAATACATGGGATAAAGGGTATAAAGCTATTTATTTGGTAGTCTGATTTTAGTTAAAACCTAAATAAAATATCTTTGGAAAGAGTGGTTTTTCATTTCTTATGTGTTTCACCTGTTCAATGAAAGCTGACTGGGTTTTATTCTTACAGCTTTACCTGGCGTTTGGTCTCAGTGTGGTGGTGCACGCGCAGTCACTCGGGTCGAGACACATTTATAGATAGAATGTCAGTGTTATTGTGCTAACCTCAGGGTGTTTTGAGATATTCATTGGTTCAAATCGGGTTGAATAAAGGCTACAAAACCCCAGATTAAAGGACAACACACAGTAAAACCATATTTACACACTGTAATAATACTGTGACCTCAGACTATGTAACAGAGAACCAGCAGCTCAAGTTTAGTGTTTTTTCCACTTCCTTGTTAATGCATTATAACCAATATACAATCATAGAGTGTGAACATATAAGCGTGCGTCTGAGTCACAGGAAACTTCACAGTGTAATTGCATAAACTAATAGCGTGTGAAATCCACTTAGGTGTGAGCAGGCCTTGGCATTTTATCCTTTTTATTTTAACACCCAATTTGTTCATTCTGAAGACTGAATGTTCAAAACAGAATCATTTCTTTTTCTTTTCAATGCCTCGTTTTTCATCACTGCAACCAGCCCTCGCTGATTATTGCATCCATCTTATTGGCACAGTCGATAGATAGTGGGTGTTGATAATCCTCTCAAACCCTCTGCCAGTAACGCTGAAAATGAATAGAGGATGAAACTTACAGACTCTACAGTTATTTGAAGCATATTCATTGCCCTCTATAGATTGGGAATCGGTGCAGCATCATTGTGACCAATACAGCTGGAAATGTAATGGCCTCCATTCTGGCGCCACATTCGTCACAATAGATTTTTTTTTGCTCCTGAGAGACCGGGCTGAAATTATTTCTCTAAATAGTCTTATATCATGTATCCACTGTATTTTCTTCTTACTCGTTGCAATCAAACAGTATTTTGTGCTGTGCACTGAATCTCGGTAGAAGAATAACGTAAAAACATTCTTATACATTTAGTTTTGTGAATTTTGCCAGTAAACAGTGTGGCATATTATCAGCTTCTTTCTTTTTCTGGGTTCAATTGATTTTCCACTTGATTTTTCATGCACTCAAATAATGTGAGAAAAAAAATCTAAAACAACAGTGTGAAGACGCTACCTCTCTCTATGTATGGTCTCCACATCAAGCAGCCTAATAATTGAATAGAAATGGATCAGAAGAAACATAATGCTTTGACTGAGATAAAATAGAGACTATAAATGCCTCTGCAAAGCAACAGAGATCCTCTGTAAGGCTGTATGTGCTCAATTTAATCAAATAAACATGTCCTTTGTAGTAGTGCTCTTTATTCTATTTCAGCTTTGAAAGTCACTCTGATGGTAATCATCCATTACCATTCTGTGGGATTATACTCCGCTCTGGGACTAATCATTGGACACTTTACTTTCACCATAGAACTTTCTTATTTATTTGCTTATGGACCTGACCACTGCACAGGTTGCACATTTGCTATTGTTTCTGATATTGCAGATGATTGTTATCATCTCATTTGATACTGATATATTTTTTTTTTCTTTTTCTCTACTTCATACTATGCTACCCTGTAAAGTACTATCCTATCTCATCTCATCTCATCTCATCTCATCTCATCTCATCTCATCTCATCTCATCTCATCTCATCTCATCTCATCTCATCTCATCTCATTTAATCTTGCAATCAATTGGAAGGTAATATGGATGGAAATTTGTTTTTTCACATACAGTCCACTCAGTGATCTGCCCAACACCAAATGAAACATAACAACAATGATTCTGTCCTCTCAAATATGCAATCCAATAATTATTATTCTAAAATTATTTAAGTTAAGGTTAAGATTTCACATATTAACTGTTAAAATAGTTTTACACAACAAATCTAATTACAATAAAATAAATTAAAGAAAGATTTTGAAAACCTATAAATAAAAACTTACAACTAATTTCACTCAACATTTTTCTACACATCAGAAACCACTTCTTTGTACAAAAAGTACAATTTCCTGTGACATCAGGTTGATGAGGACAATAATTCTCTTGACATATATTTTTGGTCTGAATATTAATTTCATTTTCTTTTGTCTAGAGGAAATATGTTCCGTACGTTTAAATATGAGGAAAAGTGCCTTTGCTAGAAAAACCATGGTGCTCTGCCTCATTATCTTTTGATAAATTTATCAGGCCTTCAGTGTGTACAGCAGTAGGTGTTCCTTGAGTTACCTGGTTCACATTCATTAGCTGAGTGAGTCTGCAGCTGTTCTGCTGTAATGCTATACAGAACATGCCAGCTCTGCTTCAACATGCGTCGGTTGCTTTGGATGAGAAAGTAATGGAAAGTATCTGCTCACTGAGCTAACTTAAGGCATGAAATTTTAAGTAAATATATGTGTGTGGTGGTGTGCTATGGATGCCTAGTGCTGGAGTCTCTGCTGTGAGGGAATCGCTGAAAGCATATAGCAATATTCCGCCCACAAACCCTCAGTGAGGAGTGTCTTATCATCTGGTAATGAAAGCCTCCATTTTTCCCAGCCTATAGCAAAAAACACATTTCCACTCGTAGAAAGATACATTCCCTTACAAGCAGCCTCATATTGGCCTGTGACTAGGCCATGGTTGGCATTATTCAAAAGGTTTACATAGGTGGCCTGGATTATATGAATTATACAGTGGTTCTACAAGAATGGTGCAAAAGCAGTCCAATAAATTACATATCAGCAATGTCATACAATATCTCAGTATGAGAGTTTCCACTGTATTTTGATATCATGTATAGCCCTCCATGTATATGATGTAATTGCAGTGGAGCAGAAGAGAGACAGTGAACAAGGTGAAGCACTGGAGTTGATGAGAGCTACATTTGTTGTTTTTCTGTAAGGACAATAAAATCTTCAGACCAAGAAGAGTAATTTATAAATGTAATTCATGCAAAAGATTGACAGACTCCAAATGATTAAAAAAATACTGCTGTAAAGAATGTTATTTGTGACACAACAAAAATAAACAATCTATCATCACATGATATATATTGTGATATCGCACAGCCCTACCTCCCTAATAGACTTACCAGTGGTTAGCTAGCCAGCTTTCTAACCCAGATTTCCCTAGTTTTTTTTTAACAACTTCCTGTCTAACAGGAAGGAGAACTAAAAGACTGCTATGTTTTAACTTCCAGCAGGTGTCACTATTGTTTGCTAAACTAAATAGGTAAATAACACCACACAGTGACAAAGCTGATACAAACTCCATGTCTTTCAGTAAGACTATTAACAGTGACAGAGATTATTAACTGTAATGCAATAACTGAATTGCAAATTGCATTATTAGTCAGTAATGCTCATCATGGTATTATAGCCAAAATAGTTTGAAGATTGTTTATCAAGTAATAATAGAAAGTGTGGTAACTTACACTTTAACATCTTTGTAAGGGCAACTGTCATCAATACAAAACCATGTTTCACCATGATGTGAACACTGCCAGTAAAATCATTAAAAATAACCTCAGATCTAGCCTGGGAATTGTGCACAGACCTGAATAAAAAAATCAATGTATGTTTAAAAGAGATCCTTCACTCCCTGTATGAATAGTTTTAATAGCTTCTCCTTTGCCCTTTTTTGCTCTGTTACTATTACTGATATCATTGGAAGAGAACATTTTGTGGATTACTGTTGTCGCTAGCTCTGTGTTTTAAAGGTGCGGTGTATAACAATTTAGAGAGGGCCTTTCGTGTTTTTCACAAGTTTAGGTAGGTAGGTTCTCCTACATGCTTGGAAGGGGAGGGTAAGGGGAGAGATATCAGCTGGTTGCAATCTTCAACCTCACTACTAAATGCCACTAAATCCTACACACTGGTCTTTAAATAACAGTTTATTCTGCCAGTCAAAACTAGTGTTGGATGAAAAAATTCACTCACATAGAAATTGCAATTCTTATCTTCTATGATTCTAAAATGATTCATAAATGCTGAGAATTCATTTTCTAAATGTTAATTATTAACTTTATTTTGACAGAAAGGAAAAGGTGGAGTCCACGCACGTTTTTTTCTAAAAATTAAGGCTAAATTACCTTTGTGAGACGAACCTGAAGTATATTGTACACACTTGATAAGCCAGAGTTAGTGGATCAGAGCAGCGATCTAAAGCAGTAACAAACAAGACCGGCTGACCAACACACTGCAGCACTGAAACAACTTAAACCAACTGTGGTGGGGTGAAGAAAATAACTTGGTGTTCAGTCCGTTTAACTTCAAATGCCCTGCAACCATCCAGTGTTTTGGACAATGATGGCTTTCCCCGGAGCTAATGGTGCAGCAGAGAGGCTGCTCTCCACTGCTGGAAACATGACATTAATAACAACATCTTATAATAACCTTACTCCAGAGTGAACACGCCAACTTCTGTTTTCACAAAAGACATTTAAGCAGTGATATTGGTCAGTAAATTACATTTTCACTTCATTATTCTCATACAGACAGAAGACCATAAGATGCTTCTAAATTAATGCAGTTAACTTTTTAAAATTAAAACAGCTAGACACACACTTTTCTCTGCTGACAGTGCTGACCATTCAACTGCCAGTGATGTTTCATATTGCATTTCAATGGAGGACACCAGTGAATGGTTTGACACACAGTATAGTGGAGTAAGACCCCTTTTTCTCTTCATTTAATTGAGAATTGATTTTGAATTGAATTGGACAACAAGAATCCGAATTGAATTGTGAGATTCCTGAAGATTCCCACCTCTAATCAAAACCAATCTCAGTGGACCATAAAGGGTAAAATAATAATTTCTCTACATTTGTGAGTAACTCCTCTGTTTCCAGTCACTTTGCAATTATTGCAAAGGTGATGCCAATACAGATATCAATTAACTCCTACTCCACTGAACACTGCTGTATCCAATGATGTACTGTACTTGTCACTGTCTCTTTGTAAAGCCAAAGAAATGCAGAGGGACCTCTTAGAGGATGACTGTCATTATCTCCACTATCTGACAAAAGCCCCACAAACCAGCCATGACACATCTCTGCTTCTCTCATTTTGTTTCTCTGTGGTAAATATGAGAGCAGTTCTTTGACCTCCATCTCACCATTTCATCTCAGCACAGCATGTCGGACCTGATCACTGCACACATTTGAGAACCACAGGACTGTCATAAATGAGTAATGCTGCAGTCAGTTTAGCTCACTTCCTCACCTTAACATGAACTGCTTAAACCCTAACACGCCGTGTCACGCTCCCCCTTAGAGAGCAAAGATCGACGAACAGATCATATGTTGTCATGACACTGGTGTATTCATATATTGGGAATCGTTATATTTTTAAAATGGCATGAAGGGTCAGAATCCCTGCTAGTGGATTACATTATTTTTCACATTGTTGTCAACATGTTGTCCACAACTAGAGGAGAGGTCCTGGGGTCAAAACTGACCATAAAAATTTTATTTTCAATTGAGATTCTAGATAACATATCTTTGAAAGTTGACATATTGGCCTGAAAGTGGAACTAGACAGAGCAAGACTTATAATGCGTCCAAAATGTTAAGGTTCATCCTCTGGGGAGAATGAATCAGTAAAATTTAAATCCAAAAACTGACAATCTACTCATTAAATGTTGTGTAGAGACAGCAAATTTCATGGAAATCTGGCAAGTAACCCATGAACCAAATACCGGGCCAAGAGTCCAGCCTGTTCAGCCATGACGACTCAAGCTATCTACATTGTTCCTTTTCCAAATAATTCATTAAACACACACACACACACACACACACACACAAATACAATAGGATTCTTCTGAACTGATATCAGGGATACCATGGGAAATTAGATCTTATTTTCAGAAGCAAACAAGGGGAAAACATACTAATATAAAATGTCAAATTATTCCAACCTTGTCTGGTGATGAAACATATTACATTGTGGCATTTATGTTCACCACACCGACAGAATGAGTTAATATAACACCATTTTACAATCTAATTACAACTGCTTTGTTTTTCTTTGTCCAATATTTTCTTTTATGTTTTATTATTCTTGTTTATAAATTATAAAGCAAACTGAAATTGAGATTATAGTTCAGATTGTTGTTAATATAACACTTGAATCATAGATGCTGCACATGTTCCACTTGAAGGAGGTAGTGTTTTATTAACATCTTACATTTACTGTCAAATCAATAATAAAAGTTCACCCCTGTTCTTTACTCTGTCCACCTGTAAAACTAATGCAGTCCAGCAATAAATCTTACTTCCATGAAGGCTATAATGCTGAATTTTTGGCTGTAGTTCGTGGTGCTCTCGTGGTTGAGTTATACTGAGAGGTCTTTCTGATAGCTTGTTCCTCCAATTTACATTACTAAATGGTAGACCGGCAATACTTTTAACACAGTAACCTGTAGTATTTATCTAGCATTTCTTTGGTTCAGAAATAATTTCTTTTACTCTAAATATTAACTCTGCTCATCTCTCTCACTGTAGATTTCTAAAAGGATTTTTGTATCATGGGTTAAACATAAATAAAAAATAGCTAACAACCATATGACATACACACACGTTTCCATAATCTCCACAAATATAAACACACATTTTATTTGAATTAGCCAACTCATGCAATCATTTGGAAAGATAAAACTAAACAGCTTTAGAATTCAGAATGAAAATCCTTTGTTAAAAGAAAAAAGAAGCAATCTGTGTTTGATGATGAGCTTTCAATCTCTAGTATAAAAAACACAAACAGTGTGCGACATCACAGCACTATGGAAGCTTCAGAGGGCTGTGTAACAGTGGCACACAGCCTACCAATAATAATAACGCCTACTGTACTGTACAGCTGTGGCCAGTCAGCAGTTTCTCTTCTCCAACACACATCAGCAAAACATGTCTAAAGACCGACGCTCTCAAAACCCACATGAAAGCTTTGTGTGCCAAATAACCTGAGGTCTTCTAAACAGCTTTATCCAGGATTCAATCTCTCAAGACTACTGCGTTTGATTTGTGAATGAAAAGAAATAAACCTGTTTGCTTGACCTTCATCACACACTGAGAGCTCATTCTGCTCCACAGAAACACACCAGAGGGGAAACATCAATAACTTCTCCATCTGCCTGATACTGACACAAGAAAAACCGCCTTAAAGTATACTCTTTGAAGTAGACTTCAAATGACCTACAGTCTGTCTGTAATAGTCACGATGCTTCCTCTGCTACAATAGGAGGACGCAGGTTTGAACAACGTCTGTCTGTTTTCTGTATATCAGCGCTTGCCGTCAGCTTCATGTGAACAGACTGGAGAGGAGAGGAACTTACAGGTGAGCTCTGAGTGAAATACTCACAGTGAGTGGCGGCGGATGCTCCGCTAAAGACGCTCAGAGTATAGAGGGTAACCGTATGCAGCAGAAAAAACATCTTCCCAGCCGTGGTGTGGTATTATCCGTGTGTCTGCAGCCAAGTGATCAGTGTCGGGAGTAAACACAGAGGAGAGGTTCCTCCTCCCCTTCTGTCGAGGGATGGAAGGAGTCTGATATAGAGGAGCAGACCGCTCCCACGACGACACCCCTTCACTGTGAAAGGTACATCCTCTCTCTCTCTCTCTCTCTCTCTCTCTCTCTCTCCGTCTCTCTCTCTCCATCAGTCTTTATTGGCAGATCCACAGAACTGTGATGCTCAAGCACTGCTATAAAATGCAAACACACAACAATCACAATCACATCCACGGAGAAAAGCTGTGCATGCAGCAGAAAATAAGCTTATGAGATTTTAAAATAATACGTATGCAACAAAATAAGCTTGGAGTGGCATTTTGGTAATGCCTGCATTCTTCTTACTCTTGTATGTGTGGTAGGGCATTAAACAATGTAAAGCATGTCCGTGGAGTATCCTAATTAAGTTTTTTTTCCCCCCATCTTGTCACGTTTTATGCCAAAAGCAGAAAATCTAACAGGCTTTCTGTCTCAAAGTCAAATTAGCGTTATTGGCATGAAAGCATGTTGTACACGGGTTGTAATGTAAGTACACAAACAAACAAACAAACAAACAAGCAAAAACGGTTTAGTGTATCTAGTTTGCACATTCCCACACTTTTTACACTATATAGACTACATTTTACAACCGCTTTTTTATACAATATCGTAGGCTACACCATAATAAAGAATAACATAGGGTTGTAAAGAAATCAATAAAAAAGAATAGAATACATATGTTAACATGTTACAATGTTCAGCAGTTGAATGACAAGATCCATAAAACATACTGAAAAACAAAAGAGGAAGGCATTTAAGTTTTATTTTAGTGAAGACCTTGACTCTTTATACAGGCTGCTATGTCTCTATCTCTTATTTTTGGCAGGACTGGCTCAGTCTGTTTTCTCTGTATTCTCTCTTGCCAGGTTTGTCTGTGTCCACCAGTCTGGTCAAGTTATGGTCACTCAGTCTTTTTTTAAAATTTTTTTTTTTTTTATTTATTTTTTTGAAGCAGTGTCTTTCTCGGTTATCTGAATTCACAGGAGCATATGAATTGCTACTGCACAGGTTTTGTGATTGCTACACAGCATGTACTGTACGAGGAGCTTGAGCTTCTCAGAAATTTTAAATAACAAAAAGAAGACGAATAAGCTTTACATCACTATGCAAAATACAGTATTCCAAACCAAATACAGTATATAACACTTTATTGAATGAGAAAGGAAGATGAATCTGTATAGAGAATATATATAACTGGATGAAACAGACTTTAATAATAGTTGTTCTATACATTTATATTGTGAAAGCCTTAGAAAAAAGAAATAACATCTGAAAAGTTCAAGGAGAGCAGGCAGATTTTTGGTACAGTTTCATGTGTTTTCTGCTGGTTTTCCCTCAGGCTCTGACACATATTGCTGCTTCCATGGCAATGTCAGTTTGTTCGCGGATTATAAATCATTATGAATCATATTTTGCACTGAGAGTGTGAAGAAGTTGCGATATGCTATGTAATGGTGTTATACACCATTACTATAATAAAAAAACACTAGAATAAATACACATTGGGAAAAAAAAATTCTACAAAAGATATAACAATACACACAGTAATACAGTGATACATTCAGTAATTAATATGAATGGAAGAACAAAAGAAGAAAATGAATTAAGTAAAAATTAAGAAGAGCAGCTCCCTTTCTGCTTTAGATCTTTTCAGCACCACAGCAATGGACAGCTCCCCCTTCATAGACAGTGAAAATAAATGTTCTCACTTTGACAGAGTGTCTTTTGTAGTTTCGTAAGTAAATTAAATCAATTAAAAATATATGACTGTACTTGTGTTCTATGTAACACTTTCTTTCAATTTCCAATTTCCTGTAATTTTCTACAAAGGAACTGATATGTCTGTAAATTCATAGGAAGGCTCCTGGAAAAGAGCATGTAATTGGAACCAAAAGTGTTACAGGACTGGTTCACAATTTTTTCAATCTGTCTAAAACAATATTGAGGTGCCCATCTGAACATTGGGGTATGTTTTTCTTCCTGTAACCACCCCTCTGTTCATATTAACCATCAAGAGACCCCTTCTTAATGCACTTACAATGTAAGTGATGGGGGACAAAAGCCTCCTGTTCAAAAATGTATTTAAAAATTCATTTGAAGCTGAAGCTGAAGCTGTCCACATTAGTCAAATCAAGTGAATATCTTTCAAAGTTACAATCTTTTTAGTGCCAAATTCCTCCTTATTGTTACTATACTTCTACTGCAGCTCAACAGAGAAACACTGTCAAAGGAAACACAAAGAGGGAATTTCAGCCTATAATCGCTGTAACTGTGGCAGATATTCACATGATTTGACTAATGCAAACAGCCGAAGCTGAATTAATCTTTGCTCAAAACCAGGACTGTAGATTTTGGCCCCCATCACTTACATTGTAAACGCATATGAGAATTGGGATTTATTAACATATGAACAGGAGGAATGATTACAGTGAGGGAAACCACTTTCACTGTTGGACACCATATTGTTTTAAGACTTATTATTATAAGTAATAAGTATTATAACTGAAACATTGTGAAACTCTTCTTTAAACTGATGCATTTCCAGGAAAATAATTCAAATTAATTCCAGTATAACATAGAGTTTTTCTACAAGCACAAGTACAAATACAAATTCAACATACATGGAGAATCACTGGAGAATAGTTTCACAAGATAAATAAATGATAAATTTATATTTACTTGGATTTAAATGGAGCAGTTATTTTTCTAGAAATCAACAACTACTTTTAAACTAAGCATGAATAACTAAAACTTAACCGTCTCAGAACTTTGTCACAATTTGTCCCCATAAAACTGCAAAGTTCAACATGCAGTACAACAAAGTGCAACCCCAAGTTATTCCTGTATATAGTATTTCATATTCTAATGTTCTTAGTAGTACATGGTAAAAGTGTAGGACTTTAATTGTGAGAGAGTATTTTTGTTACTTTCACTTAAAGGCTGTGAAAACATATTTTCCACTTGGTAACTGAACCTTCTCACTCACTCTTTTTTTAATGTATTTTACCCACACTAGCAGGGTGGCTCTAGGGATGGCAATGTCAGTCGATTGGTTGGTCAGTCCACTACTTGGTCCAGACTGAAATGTCTCGACAACTTTTAGATGGATTGCCATAAAATTCTGTACAGACGTCCATGGTGCCCAGAGAACGAATCCTAATTACTTTGGTGACCCTCTGACTCTTCATCTAGCACCACCAGCATGTCAAAATCCTCACTTATTTTGTGAACTACCTCAGTAACTATTGGATGGTTTGCCATAAAATTTGGTACAGACATTCATGGGTCCCAGACAATGAGTCCTCATGACTTTGTTGACTGTTATTGCACCACCTCAAGGTTGCTCTGAATATGCAGCTGTCTCGGCCTGCCTAGGAATACTGTGAATTGTTATTGTATATATATATAAACAAACATACATATACACACACACACACACACACACATATATATATATATATATATATATATATATATATTATATCATATTTATATTCTGTCTGTCTATGTGCTGATGACATTCTAGACTTGCAGTTACTAAAACACTATAGGACTGTGCCGATAACAAACTCCAGCTGTCCACAGTAGTTACGTTGCTAAGGTTTAGTGAAACTAACATTAGTAACACTGCTGGTGATTCAAGTGGGTGCAACCAAAAAGGGCTGTGACCTTTGGGTGTTTTGTAATGAATGCTTTGCTGTCCCTCATTTTTCTCTTTTAACACCCACTGAGATAAACTCTGTGTCATTATTTGAGGCTGTGTGGATTATAGCATGTTACAAAGAACACCTGAGTACAGCTTCCTTAGCAGCAAGTGTAAATGGAACATAATTTTACAAGTCTAAACATAGTACGTATATAGTGATTAGGGCCCCTCTTAGCTTGTTAAAGCCTTGCTTGGTCCACTCTTAATCTCAGAAAAAGTTTTCTCATAACCATAAAGTTAATTGTAACTTATTTCAACCTGTTTCCTGGTTAGTTGGACTCTGATTGTGAAGGAGAACACTTCCCTCAAGAACACTATCAACAGAAGTGCTCAAGCCTAAATGTGAGAGTTCTTTGCATCTAAAAAAAACTCTGGCTCATCCATCATCTGTAAGAGTGAAACTCTCAGCAGTGTCTATGTTTCCCAAATTAAATTCTCTACAGTGGCTACATCAGAGGACGATTCACTCAGTAGTCTTGTGCCAGATAAAGGATCCTGACAAAGTTTCAATGAGAGCAGTGTCACAGATCCAGGTGATCTGTGATCCCCAAAAAGGGAAGTCTATACTAGCCTCAGCAGCAGCATTTCACACTTGACAAGTGGATAAAAGCTTTGCAATAGTACAGCTGGAAGGGCAATTAGACTCAGCTTGAATGGTCCTAATGTTATCCTGGGTCTTTGTGGGCTCTTGTGTCCACATGATGCAAATATAGTTCTCATATTCAAATTGTATACAGCTGTAACCATTGACATAAATGTTCCTAATGTTCTCCTCCTCTGGAGTTTAGCCCCACAGAGAGTCATGAAAGGATCAAAGGAGTATGTCTCTACAAGGAGCTAAATATGAGTAACAGAACAGAAATAGCAAATTGACATTGTCAGCTACTTTATTTTAATTGCATGGATCATAAAACTTGTTTCCATAGCTAATGTTTCTTGTTTCATGGGCTTTTTCAAATTCCTCCAGCTGCTTTATCGCTTTCCAATGAAAAGCAAATTATGTCCCTTCATTTGAATCACATTGCTCTTTCTGTCCACACCACGAAAAATGTCCACTTAGGAACTATATGGAAGAGGTTGTCATTATTGAGCGCAAAAACAAAAACCTTTGGGTTTGATCACATAGTTTCCTGACAGAAGTTTCCCTTTTTCTATTGTAACCTGACAAAACCCTTACATTTTATTCTCTGACAGTAATGAATAGTCTTGGGAAATTTTAGAGAAAACCAATACACGGAGACAAAGGATACAATAAAGTATGCAACAAAATAAAACAATGGCACACAACAGCATAGTCACATGTTACAGATGTTAATATATTCAATTAAAGAGTGATTTTCAGGGTTTGAATATTTTTTGAATATTTTAGATGTAATATGAAAATATTAAGCAAAGATTAAACAGTAATAAGAGCAGCACAAAAATGTTTCCCCTTCCCCCTTGCCTGTTACTCATCTCACATCCCTTCAAATTTACCTTATAGCCCCCCTGTTGAAAACAACTGCTTCACACGCCAGCACAACAAAAAAGGAACAAAATGTACAATAAAATCACACTTGAATACAAAATGGTGTCACTAAATCAGTAGCATGATTAAGCAGGAACAATAAGAGCAGCATCCATGTCCACTGACACGTACACTAACTGCAAACAACACATGCCTCAGCTCCCTCCATTGCAAAGTAATCACAGTTTGAATTGATATTGTGATAAAATGTCTGAAATAAAGAATGTAGTTATGACAAGCTTTATACAGTTTTATGTTTAATTCTGTGATATAAAATAAACCATTGAATGTTAGTTTACATTGTGCTAAGTGCACTGGTCATTCAAAACAGACTAACTGACACAGTGAAATGTTAGTTTTAAGAATGACCTTTTAACTGTGAAAACTCTCATCAGGGTAATTTCATAATGGCTTGATGCCGAAATATTCTGTAGGACAAGGCAGCCTTTCCAAGGACATCTAATTTACATTCAAGCTAACATGATTTAGCACCTGTAATGTTCCTGTAGCTCGTCTTACATTGTGCGTACAACAATATGCCGATGTGCATAGCAGAGGAATCACATTTGTGAGGGGATCTAATGAGGTAAGTGCAGGATTTGCATTACATTGTACTGCAGGCTTACTGTGTAAAGGTCAATTCTTTTTCAAATATTTATATTTCATATTTTTGCATGCCCACTAATATTTAAGTAAAAAAGGAACTTGGTGTTGTTAAATCTCCATTGAAGTATTTTGTGCAGTAAAGTTGGATACGAGACATTCATGACACATACTTCAGTCTGACACACATAATGACTTCAGTGCATTCACAAAACGGCTAATGATTACATTTGATGGAAAAGATATTCTTCAATCTTGTGATAATGATGTTTTTCAAAAAATGTAGTATTGTTCTAAGGTACATTTTTTCACAGGGTTTTCATTCACTGACTGAGTCCATTGTTTTGGTCAACAATCACCAAGTTGCTTGTTTTATGCTGTTTGGCATTTACAGAAAAGTGTCTGATAAATGAGTCAAAAGTGGCATTTCTGTCTTCTTAATACTAAATACATATTATCATGTCATTTTAAAAAATCTGTTCCTGTTTTTCGTTTGGTCTGGGTGCATAGCAGTTGCAGATACACACACCATGTATTTTCCAGATCTTATAAACTACTCTAACATGCAATGAGATAAAATCAGCTATTTTGCAGACTAAAACTTGACTAATGCTTTCACACTAGAATAAGTACTTGCTGAAAGTAAGTTACAGCAGTGTGTTTCTATTTCTGGCTGGGGAAAGAAACACACTGATGCTGAATAAATGGAAAAAAGGTTCAAGGATCAATTTACTCTTCTGTAAAATCACTGGAAATACAGTCCTCCCATCTGAATCAGATGGGAGGACTGCCGATTACAAAAACATTACATGTAAATGAAATATAAAAAAAGGAAAGCAAAAAAATATTAAAACAATTTTGTCATCCATAAAAAATGTTGTTGTACTATTTAAAGCCACTACACCAGCTGTCAGTTGTAAGTTCAAACATAGTGCAGTTGCATCAGTTGCATCACCAG
The DNA here is from genome assembly GCA_029490765.1 of Euthynnus affinis. Taxonomy (NCBI): domain Eukaryota; kingdom Metazoa; phylum Chordata; class Actinopteri; order Scombriformes; family Scombridae; genus Euthynnus; species Euthynnus affinis. The sequence continues at coordinate 6,703,633 of CM055850.1, read as the reverse complement.
ATAAAAATGGGTTTCATCACTCAAACTAGTTTTTACCTAGTTGTAAATAAAAATAATCACTAAATGTTTACAGCTGAGGACTGTCAAATGTAACTGTTTTGAACTAAGTGAACCAATTGACAAAACTAGCTTGCTAATACTGTTTAACCTCCTTAAACTAAAGTACAGTACAGTAAAAGAATTTACAACTGAGTTTGCTCAACACTTTTGGACTGACAAGTGATCAAAATGCTGTTTGATGATGATGTAAACTGGGTAGATTTTAAATTACATAAAAAAAACTCAATGTGGCTAAAATGTTTAAATTAATGGAATCAGTGGCTTTTATCCAAAGTGCTTTATAATTTGCCTCTCATACACACATTCATACACACTCACACAATGATGACAGCAAGCTAGCATCCAAGGCACTGCCCTAACCATCTGGAGAAATTCTAAGTTCAGTATCTTGATCAAGGACACTTTGACATATGGACACAAGGAGCTGGGGGATAACTAGTTCTACCTGTCCATGTATAACAATGTAGACTTTATGTTCTTGCAAAGTTGTGACAAAGGAGTTACAATTACATGCACACCAAGAATAAACCCAGAATACAGTAGTTCCAGGCACTACATATAAAATGCACAAAAAGAAATCCTCAGTATTTCTGCATTAAATGACCTCCCAGAATCCAACAGTTCAACAACACAAACACACCGAATAATAGATTTATGAACAGCTGGTGCAACCCAGTCCCAAGGAATGAAATAAAAAGGGTACCTCTCAGTGTGGCCAGCCTACGCTTTATTTCAACTACCATCTCTTTAGTCTTAAACTGATTCAACACTATGTATGCCACAATATTGTATTTTAGTTGTATTTCATCCTGATAATCTCTTAAAGGAAGATTGGTTCAGTGTGTCACAAGTTATTTGTACCACACATTCAAATACAGACGCTTGGTAAATCCACATGACTGCATTGTTTATGCCCACTGAATGTTCTCAGAGTGCATGTCGGTGGTTTGGGAAGGAAATATAACTTGAAACTGGAGGATCTGTCAAATAGTGAAATAGTGAATTGTTGAAATGGGATCATGAGGGCTTTAAATAAAAATAGATATTGCCATATAACTGTATGGATTAGGGATTATTTAAAAACTGCATTGCTTGCACTTTCACAAGCAGGACATTTGAACATAAATTTATATTATGTTATTATATATATCAAACGAAAATTTATGAACTTTTTCAATACAATATCTTGACAAAAATATTGTCATATGTAATATTGTTGTATCTAATATGCAAATATTCATTCTAGATTCATTAGTGATACATTCTTCATGGATAGAAATCATTTTCAGTTTTTACCAAAATTTAAAATAACATGAAAAGGGTAGTTTGGTTTAGTAGTTTGGATTGGATTTGAAAATATTACTCTCTCTTCTCCTTGTTTCCAGCATAGAAGCTGGAAACATAACTTCTAATTATGCTGCGAATTAATTAAAAAAAAAAACAAATGTGAATCTGCTGCATTTTTTTTCTTCATCTATTTCCATTTCTTTTTTAGCAATCAAAATACACCCCTGGATTGCTTATTGAAAAAAAAAGCATATTCATGAGAAACTGTCATTTTCTCAAGCAGATAATGGAGGAGGCAGTTGTATGCAGCTGCTAGAATCATTTGGGGCCATGTGGCTCTTATCCAGTATTGTAATATATTGCAAGCATACTCTCCTCGCCCACTGGGTGACCCTGTCAAACACAGAGAAATATACTCTTTGTCATACTTGGGCTCCCACCATTTCATGGTTACAGAGAGGGAATGGAAGGACCTTGGCTGAAAATCACAAAGCTAAACAAGTCGGATCTGCAGATTGTGTATGTTCATGTGTGACTAAATGAGTGTGTGTGTGTGTGTGTGTGTGTGTGTGTCTTAACATTGTAGGGAGGAGACAAAAAAAGAAGAAAAAAAAACAATGAATGAGGGGCTGTATTCACAAGGTTCAAGAGCTGTTCTTATTGTAGAGTCTCCTCTTAAAACTTAAAACTGCTGAAAGGCATTTTCATTGTAGAATGGAGAGAACTGCTAAGCTAAGCGCTATACTCACAGTGATTGGTTGACAGAGGAAATAAAATGTTCATCAATATAGACTAGAGAAGTGAGAGTTGCAAAGATATTTAGATAGCTAACTAGAAAGATAGATATAGATAGATATAGTTGATATGATTGATTTTATTTCCAGAGCTGATGCACACATACCGATTTGTGTCTCATCCAGTAATGACCATGAAATTAACTTGATTTATTGATTGCATTGGAAATTATACAGTGAAAACATAAGAAACCATTTAACACTGTTTGGTCAGGAGAATGTTTCATGATGGTTTATTCCGCTGACATGTGGGGTATTTCAAGTTCATTTTGCTGCAAAACAACATTTTTCCAGTCTAGAAGTAGTGAAGAATAAAACACAATAACACTCCTACAAGGAAAGGCTCCTGGACTCAACACTATTTGGACAGGAATTTATAACAGAACTTTATAACATTGCACCTGAGAGAATAAACTAAAATGAGTCATTGCCAATGAAAACCTTGATCTATAGTGTTACTAGATTGTTTTGATTTGTTGTCAAGGGATTGCTTCACTACCATATCCTGAGTGACTGTTTAAAACTTTGCAATGATAATAAGCTTTTTAAAGATACTGACGCAAACTGTCTAACTTTGACTTGAATTTAGTGCTGAAATAAACTGTGGATTATCTCACACCGAAGGCACTTAATGTTAGGACTGATGTGGATGATTTTTAGTAGTTTCTCCTACTAACAGCTATACTCAGCTTTAGGATGTTTTGTGAACACAGCCCCTGAGCTGTTTTTAAGGAGCCCTTGATAATCTCACTGAGAAGATTAAATACAGCCTGGTTATGAATTGATATATTCTCTCAGTAGTCTAGTCAGAGAGATTCCATGTTCACTAAGAAGCAGGTGGCTGCAGTGCATTCCAGGTGTTTTGTTTAGTTTTTTTGATGAGTTTGACACTGCGTGATTGTTGATGACTGATGCAACACTGAGAGCCTTTCAGATCAGATAGAAGTGCATATCAATATTAATTGACGTTAGCAACAGAAAAAAAAACTTTGGTGGTTAGACTCCATCGATGTGAACCATCTTCATAAAGTGCATGCCCATATGAAGATACTAGAGGAGATAGGACAGCATCCTCTGATGTTGGATAGTGGTGGAGTAAAGACAGCAGGTAAGATATGGAAACTATCTCAGCTGAATCTCCTTGGATATTGTAGAAAACATGGTAACTAACCAGGAAGAATACAGATGAATGCAGAATAAATTAAATTAAATGTAGTAACTAACTACAGCTATAACCACACAGCACAAAATGGCAGTGAAAAATATTCCATGTATACCACCAGCTTTCTTCTGGTCTTCTTTGAGGAGAGGTTATTGATCAAGTCAACAAAGTCCAATAAGTTCAGATTCAATGAACATGAATGACAGCATGTTCAGACATTTCTGTACCAGATACAGTGCTAACACAATGTACACATTAGAAAATGTTGACTGTAATTTACAATCCTGCATTGCAGCTCAGATAGAGGCATATCTTGTCTCTCAGGTCTAATGAAAAATCAGGAGTGTATCATTTCATTAGCAAGAATTTTGTCCAAATCAGAGGCAGAGGAGAGTGTGATATTCACTCTATCAACTACATTACTGTCTGGTTCAGTCTCTGTTATGAGGGGCTTCTATGAAACTGTGGCCAAGACAGCTGACTAACCATGCAGTAACCATAGTAAATGGTTCAATTTGGAATTTGCTCATCATAAAAGGGAATTTTTTTTATCTTCACTTGTATGTGCTTTCTGGTGCACTGGAGATCATGATTGTATACACCTCAAAATCTTACACCAGGAGTAGCCTTCATCCTCCTTCTGATCTCTGGACAGGTTCATTTGCAGGTGCTGGTGTTCTGTACTGTATATTTTGTAACATTTAATTGGTCTCAAAACCCGCACACATAAAAACCAGGTGCATGCATGTGACATGAGCACACAGAATAGTAGCCATGAGTGAAAATGCATCCTCACAAGCATCATTACATTTCTGCTCTGTGTGCACAAATTGCAGTCCCATGAGCACAGAGCTGTGATGAGTACAAACTAAACCATCAACCATCCCCACATGCTTGCAACTGCCCAACACTTGCTCGCTTGTCAAGTTGACTTTTGAGATTTTGGAGGTGAGGATGGAATAGACAGTTCGCTCCTTTGATTGGTCTCTTTGAATAGTGACCATGACCTTTGACTAGCTGTTTGGTTTGATCACTGACACAGTTGAGGACAGGCAGTTGCCTGAGAGAAGAAAGGGGAACAGCTGCTTAGCAGCTGATTTTCTGTTTGTTTGTTGTTGTTTTTTACCACTCACACTTATGAAAAAGTGTTAGATATCATAGGAAAAGTCTTCACACTGTTTAAACCCACTTTCAGATTAGTAAATTTTTTTTTTTTTTTTGTGAAAAATCACCCTTTTCTAGTTTCCACATACATAATAAAAGTTTCACAAATCTTAAACTGTGTTTTAATGACTCTCTTGAGTCTCCTTGTTAATCTAGTCCAGATTTGACAAGACTAAGTATAGTAGTTTTTGATTTAGACCTGGGGCCCATTCCATAAAGTGGGTTCTACAAACTCTGAGTTGATGAACCCTGAGATGAGAAACTCAGAGTTTTCAGTTCTAGAACAACTGAACAGAGTCAGTTCAAACAACTCTGAATATGTTCTCTCTGAGTTCAGCACATGCATTTATTCACCATGGCAACATGTAAATAAAAGGCAGAGCCTCCATTTTAATCCAGTGGACATAGATATTAATGCATGTGTATATGGATGGTGCATTTATCTTTAAAAAGAAGAGCCTGAATCAGGGTGAGGAAAAGTGTCAACAAGTTAACACAATAGTTTCATCCAGTGTTGTCCATTAATTCATCATTTACCAGACTTACATCTCTTTAACTGATGATAAAGTGGCATCAGACTATGTATCAGGCTGTAGCCTACATTATATTTTAAATATATTTGTTCAGCTTTAATCTGATGGGGGACAAAACACACGAGGAAGCAACTGTAGTAGAATTGTAGTAAAAATATAGTTAGAGATTTTAAAAAAATCAAAGACATAGAGACATGAGTGTAAGCTCAATCTGATCTTTTAGACATCTATTTGTATCTTGGCTCAACAGCATTCGATGCTGCTAACATATATTAACATATAAACTCCAAAAATAGTGTATATTAACCATCAAATATTAATCATCAGTGCAATGAATCACATCATGAATGATGAAGAATCATTCATTGCTCCTGTGTGTCTAAAGCTTCATACTGATTTTTTAAATTTAAAGTAAGATTACACATGTGTGTAATAAACATCAGTGCAGGAGCTGCTCTAACAAACTGACAACTATCTTGTGTGCACAGAGTCACAGTGTTATTAAAGAAAAAAGAACTTCTACTCACAAGAAGGACATGCAGATGTTTTATTCTGAGCTGAGGATGACTTGACGCCATGTAATATTTGAATGTGAGAGCAAAAACCACTGTTCAAAGAACTGACTGATGTGCATAGAAGTGTTAATCTTAGTCCTTGAGTAACAAACTATCCAACCAGGAACACATAGTAAACCTCAGTTAATGAAAGCGCTTCAATACCCACTCTGATATAGACTGAATGAATGAGGAGATGAAACAGTGTGTCCACCTCTGTAAGAGGGAGGAGACACAGAGAAACTCAAGGTTTGTTGAGGAAGAAGGTTCACCCCGAGTTTAAGCCTCTCTTTCTGAAAACCCAGGTTCCCTCATCTCAAGATTAACAAACTCAGAATTTTCATTAAACCTGGTTTCTGAATTACACTCCTGGTTCAATATGGTCTGGATGGAGAAATGTCAGTGAATGTTTTTCTGTTTTCATAAGCAAAATAAATGTTTCAAAAAATCAGAGAGTTTAAACAGTGTTAAGACTTTTGCAAGGATGTCTAAAACTTTTTTATAAGTGTAAGTGGTAAAAAAAACAGAGAATCAGCTGCTAAATATAATTTTTGTTTCCCTTTGTTCACAGGCCTGTCTTTGACTGTGTCAGTGATCAAACCAAACAGCCAATCAAAGGTCATGGTTAGTATTCAAAGTGTGACCAATCAAAGGAGTAGACTGTCTATACCCACCTCCAAAGGCTCAAAAGTCAACTTGATGTGCAAGCTGAGCAGTTGTGAGCATGTGGAGAGGGTCAAGCCTGTCGTCACAGCCCACAACAGAAATGTTTTTCTGCTCGCAGATACTGTTCTGTGCACTCGTATCACATGCATATGCCTCGTTTTTATGTGTCCGGGTTTTGAGACTAATTAATCGCCATAATTTTTTTGTTTCAAAGGCAATGTGATGGGTCACAAATAACTTATGCCTGAGTCTCAGCTGGTAGTGCTAGTGTTAGCACATAAGAGGGTAGAAATAGTAGATATTCACCCTTTAGAGGAATAAAAGCTAAGATTCCTTATTAAACTTTTGCAAAAGTTGCATTGTTACCTAAATGTGAAGCCTCCAATGATCAGTCTTTGTTGATATAAATGTATACAAAAATATAGCATGGATGATTTAAACGAATTCTCAGATCAAACATCAACGTAGCCGGGCTGGCACTATCTCAGTGTGTTGTATAATTATCTGTAGGTCAGTTGTACTGATGGCAAAACACCACAGTGTCAAAACTCAAGCAACACCTTAAACCCCAAGCTGGTTCAAATCTAGCCCCAGCACCTACTGACAAACTGGGTATAGGCATAAACATAACATCAGCTGACTTGTGGTCAGAGTGGATTCCAAAAATATCTATCTATATGTATATGATATACAGAGACGGAAAAAGTACATTAGGTTCAGTTACTCTGGCTGTGAAGGAGAAGTGTGAAGAGTGACCTGGGACCTCATGACGGTAATTAAGAAAATGAGTGTGCTCTAAAACTTACTTGCTGATCACAACCTTTTCGAGAATATGGCATTGTGGCTTTATACAATAAGGCAATGTCATACTCTTTACCTTTACTATATACTGTTATATTGATGTAGAATAAAATACTTTTCAATATCACTGCTGCCTTTAGATAATAGTTTCCTCTGTCTGTGTTCGAGGACAGGAAAGAGGTCAGTGTGAGTGCACTCAGCCGGTGGTAGAGCTACAAAAGCTTCACATAGGGGCTAATTCACAGTGTAGCCCTCCACCATCAAAGTGCTCAGTTGTGGATTTAATTGAGAGCAGCTAAGCTCCCAACTGGGGATTCTATACCAAGGCAAGCTGACATTGGCAAATCATACCACCTCTTCATAACTGAAGCTCCCTTTTTGCTGAGACAAAAAAATGAATTTATAGCTGCAATTACATTCTTTTCTCTCATCACCAACATGTTTTCCCCTTGTGAATATCTCAGAAATTGCTGTGCTGCTACAAACCATGGGTACGTGTTTTTATCCCCAAGTCACTTTTTACAGAATTTTTAGTGGGTCTGTTTGATAGAATCACTAAGTGAGGCATCAATAAATTCTCATAATTGGCTGCTGGAGTTTAGTTACCAGTGTCCTAGTTAAGGAAATTAATAGATAGAGGTTTGAATGTCGTCAGCTGATTGGGCTCACCTGAATGAATGCCATATACTGGCTGTGTTAGCTCACTAATATTCTTTTCCTTGTCTAGGCACCTGTTTTTTCCCTGTCTATATGTTTTGATTCAACAAAGAATGGTTTAACATAATTTTGCATACAGTGACATGATTAACATAACTCCCTGCTGTGTTGTCCATACATATTGTCTGATTTCCCAATCATTTTGTGCCCTCTGTAAACTTTCTTTCTTCTACCCAATATACCCAAAGCACCTGAGCCAGTTAAGCATCTACAGAATTTCTTTCTGGAAATGGCTATGTGTAATTAGACCTTTCTGACTTTCCTGCAGAGTGTGCCATCTTGCACATTCTTTGGGGTGAGCCATTTGTGCTTGCTCAGTCAATTTTGTACTCTGTTAACTCGGGGTCCTCCCTGTTTCTTTCATAAATTAATCTCAGAGACCCTCAGTTTTTAGCAAGAACAACCTCCAAAGAACTATGTCTAAGTGGCCTTGGCCATTTCCTATCGCAATTTTCTCCTACTGTGTGTAATTAAAGCTATGCAAGGGGAACAAGGGGAAACATGAGAAGCCTGACAAAAGTATGAGCATGACAAGAGACATAAATATCGCCAAGGCAGTTCTTAAGCATATTCTGTTCATGACCAGATCTCTCCTGCTCTTGTAAATAAACATTATTGCTTTCGAGAACCAGGCAGCAGAACACAGTCAGTGGGTATAAAGTGAGCCTCAAGTAAAAGCTTGGTAATCTAAGTAGAAAAAACATCAGGGTGTTACGAGGTTGGCATTAATCACAAAAGGAGGCAGTCAGTGTCAGTGTGAGTCTTTCTTTGATGAGAGCTAAGTGATGGGAGATTAACCATTCAGATAACCAACCAGATAACCATAAAAGACTGGCTTTGGTGATGTCAGAAAAGGCACTAATAATTCAACAGATGGGGATAATTTTCCCCTCAGGTGTAAAGAGATTGGAGAGCTACACCTATAATGTCAGAGAGGAAGAGGTAAGCAACTGAACATTGGACATATTTTTGTGTTGTGTTCCTATTTGGGCTTGCCAAATAAAAAATATCTTTTGAGCAGCTTATTTCCATCAATGAAAAGAAATTATAACACCAAGAGTTGTATTGTGAGACGATCCTACCAAGAAAAACAGGAGCAAATTCCCCAAAACGACATATTTACATTCAAGTGACACAGCTCTCTAGGGGTCATAGTAATTATGATATGAGTAAAGGAGGAAATCAGGTTTTATTTTGTAGATGTATTTTTTATAGAGATGACAAGGTCTGTGTAGAGAGGAGGTCAGAGTGGATGGATGGGTTAACAAAAACATTAAACTTTAACATGGGAGTTGGTTTTGTTTCCCATTTTCAACTGCAAGTCAACTTTGTTTTTATTCTAATAATGACTAATAGTGCCCTAACCTTAACCACAGGGTTGTTATTGTAACCATGTCAACAAAGAGTGCTACACTGAATTAGCATTGCACTCCTAAAACGTTATTGGATTCACGATGGACAGTTGAAAAAAGTCAAAGCAGCAAAACCAAAGACATTGTCTTTTTTTATACCACTCTTCTTTGTCAAAAAAAAAAAGAGATCCGGTTATGTTACTAATAGCTAATGTTGCCTCAAGTAGAGATTTCACATATGCAGTAGTGTTCCCCAAGACCTGTAAACAGAATTTTCAAATATAAATTTGGACAAATGTCTATTGATTATCCTGGGTAACCTTGACATTGTCTCTGGATGCTGTTGAAGTTTTCAAAGCTCAGAATGCCGCAAATAAAATTCCACCATTATAGGATTGCTTTGATGGAAGAAGTTTCAGTGGCAAATATGTTAAAACCTGGGCAAAGAACACTTTACTATCTGTATGACCAGACCCATTGGAGATAAGAGGAAAAACATACATATTTTAAAGAATTTAGGTTAACTGACCTTTTAATATAATCAGGTCTCACAATGAGGTCTTCATTCTCCAAGGACAGCTGTTTTGGCTGTCAAGTCTGTGACCTGGAACCAGAGTCCCACACTGCCATTCAAAACACTGTGTTATCCTCTCCTGTGTCGGGAAGGTCAGCTACTCCCTTGAGGTCAGTCCTGATCCTCTGTGCAAGGTGTAAGACACTCTCCTGCAATATGTATATCTCCATGTGCAGCAGTGTTGAAATGCATGTCTCTCACCATCGGTTGTCGCACTACGTTTTACATAACCATTTTTCTTGCATCCTTGACTCACAAACAGGAGATAAAGTGGTCATGTCAAACATCAGGCTGGGCTCATGTGTCTAACATTGCTCAAACACTGATCAGGTCTCCTGTAAATTCAAATGTTGAATTAATTTCTAGCTTTGAAAAAATATGTTATAAAAATTTTGTACTTTTACTAAGTCTGAAGAGATCCAAAACATACCAAAAACTAACTGTAACATCAGGTGCATTCTGGAAAAAAGGACAAATGTTATTGCAGCTACACTTTCTTATATAATCCACTGGGATCTTAAATTTACTACCTGAGCAATATCCTCAGCTCCAGGATCATTGACACCTTCTGCACTGTTTTCCACAGCCTCTGCTAGATGCGCCTGTCCAAGGCTCACACTTTCACTGAACCATCTGCTCATAGAAACACCCACAGGGATAAATTCTTCATCAGACAACAAACTCTGTCTTACAACTCTAACCATGTTAAGAATACCTAACAGACTTTTTCAGAAAATAAATAACCTAATTGACAGTTAGATGCAGCTACTTACGTTATCTAATTTGTAAGATATACTAAAAATAAAATGTACTGTGTGCATTGAAAATCATTTTTGATGTGAATTTGAGGAAAATCCTCAGATGTTATGAGATAAGATTTCAGATATTGACCAGTTGATTGAGTGGCTTGATACTTTGCCATCTTTTCCTCTGTGTCATCTGAAAAATAATGGTGTTCACTTCAGCACAGTGCATCATTACAGGATTAATGTGTGTTTTGGCTGCCCGAGGACACCTCTAATCTGATACCTCACCTCCTGCTATTTGTTAACGCCGGAGAAAGCGAACACTCATCCTCACAAGGGATGATGTAGACAGTAAATGTCTGGAACTGTGTTGCTGCCAATAGCAGCTCTGTGTGGACAAAAGACCAAGTGTGATTATACATTATCAACATCATCATTGACTTCCTGTCTCTGTCATTTTGTTGCTTATATGTACAGAAAAGCACAAGGAGCAGTCAATCTGAGTAGCTTTTATAGCGACAACATGTCCGAATGTATGCAGTCCTCATTACAGAAAATCTGTTTCCATTTTCAGTGCATGATTACCACAGACAGTAGCAGGACAAAGGAAGTATTCGTTGAGTCAAGAATGACATCATGCTCAAATGAGTATTTACAAAAGATACATGCAGTGTCATACACCTAATAAGAGCAGGAGACATTATCATGAATGCTGGTGAAACAGACAAAGAAGGTAAAAAAAAAAAAAGACTCTCAAAAATTGAGGCTTTCTCTAGAATTGTAAGTCCTGAAATTCATGCTGGTTTCATAGTGACTTCATTTGACTGAGAAAAGAAAAAACGGATTTTGACTGCCCTCTCCCCTAACCCCTCTATTATCTCTCACATTTGTCTATTGCTGTTCCAATATGTGTTTGTATATTGCTTTCCACTGGTGTTTACCACCATAGCCAAGGAAGATCATCCGTTCATCCATATGGGTTGCAAAGAGATAAAATCACAAGCATTCTGCTTCAACCACATCCCTAGGAATAAAACACTGTGTGGCATTGACTAAGTCTTAACCCATCTACTAATGTTTAGTGATAAGCAGATTACAGCCTAACCATTACCAATAACCAAGTACAACTGAGGCTAATGTGAACATCACTGTCTACTTTGTCTACTACTAAGCCAAAGTAGTAGACAAAGTGAAATTTTTAACCAGATAGTGGCTGAAGACCTTATTAGAACTCATGTATCAATTGTTAAATGGTAATCCATCCAACTGTTGTTGAAATATTTCACTAAATATAAATGAATAAATGCTCACTCCATTGTAAATTAGTCCTTCATACTGAATTATTTTCTTTTTCTAACATGGAATACGCCCCCCTAATTGAACTGTCTGCTGGGTTGTACTTTCATCAGCACTCCCCGGACCTTGGGTCAGAGGACTCACTGTTTTTGGCAACTGCTTTCAAAGTCAGACAGTGAGAATTGCTGCATCTCCTCATTTTAACTGCAGATGACCAAAGTTAGTTGTTCAAATTCATGTTACTGTATTTTAATTTACTGATCCTCCGGTTATAATAGTTCTTCTAATTCTATTATTAGTTTGGACAGAGTTGTTATGATGATTTAATATTCACGTAGATGGCATTTCTTGTAGCTGTGCTTCTGATTTGTATAATTTACTGAGTACTTTTAATTTTATTCAACAACTGTCTGGTCCCATATATATTAGGGGTCATACCTTGTTTTTACACTTGCCTAAATATTGATTCTATGTGTTCTGCATCTATGTGAGCTGCATGTTACTGACCATGATTGCGTTCTATTCAACTTGACTCTCAATTTAGATTCTTTGCCCAGCAAACATGTAAATTGCTGTAAATTTAAGATTGCATCTTAAATCGCCTTTCAGCTGAGAAGTTTTCTGCAGCTTTTGACCCAAGCGCAGTGTTTTCTCATGATGATGTTACTCATCTGGTACACTCCTTTAACACTCACTGCTCCACCATTTTGAATAAAGTGTCTCCAAGCAAAATGAGACTTGTTCCCTCCCTCAATTCATCCCCCTAGTTAAATGACAATATTTGTTGTTTCCAGCATTTCCAGAGCTAACTGTTTGATTACAACCTGAGCCAAAGATGATTATTCATGCTTTCATATACTTCCAACTAGAGTACTGCAATTCCCTTTTCACCTCCCTTAACAAGTCGTCTTTGGACTGTCTAGAAATGGTTCAGAACACTGCTGCAAGGCTGTTGACCAGGTCCAGCAGGACGACTCACATCACACCCATCTTATCATCTTCACACTGGCTTCCCATCAATTTTAGGATTAATTTTATGGTTCTTGTCTTCACATAGAGAGCCCTGCATGGTTGGTCAGGCACTGACCTGCTTCATCCTTATCACCATAGTCATTTACATCGTCTGACCACTGGCTGTCTACTTACTGGTTGTCCTTCGCTTTTGACTAAAAAGAAAAGGTGTTTTTGCTTTTGAACTGGTGGCTCTGACACTGTGGAATGCTCTTCTTATAGAAATACAATCTGCAGTCTATTGACGCCTTTGAAAAGCAGTTAAAGACTTATTTATTCAAGTTGGCCTTCATCTTGCCTTGTGCAGTCAAGTGTTTGTAATTTTGGGTGTTTTTAATGTCTTTCCATTGCTTGTATTTTATTGTTATTTTTCTTTGTTTACTGCTTTTTATGGTCTTATTTTTAATAATTTTATTCTGGTGAAGCACTTTGTGACTTTGCTCTGTGAAAGGTGCTGTGCTAAATAAAATTTACTTACTTATTTACTTGCTTACTTACAAAAAAAAAAATATGAACGTTATGGTGGCACTGGGAAAAGTCAGGGGATCATCACCGTCAGTAGGATTCACCCTCCAGGAACCATGAATGTATGTACAAAATTTTGAGCCGATACATCCAGTAGATCCACATTTTCATCTGCTGGTGGTACTGGTGAGCGACAGATGGCATGTAATGGCCATAGTAATTATTATCTGGGGAACCTAACCAGACCTTAACCACAGCATTGTCACACGATAAAACATAATTATTTTTCACAATTAGAGGTGGCATATTAGAAAATGCTCCTGTAGGCTGTTCTGGAGCGCAGGTACAATCCACCTTTGTGGTTGTTTCATTATGAGGATGTGTTAGGCCGACAAACATTGCCATTCCCAGAGCCATGCTGTTAGCATGGCTAAAAAGAAAGGGCTAAGGACATGACATACTCTATGTTAAGATATGATGAATATGTATGCTTAAAATCATACACTTGATTGAAGCTTAGCAGTAAAATGATTTCTTGATCATCTCAGTGTTTCATCAAGCCCTTTTTTGACCAAACACAAAATAGAGAAAGAAAAAAAAATCAGAGCCCAAAAGTAATAAAGATTTCAGGCTTTTCTCCTAATCTCTAGGATTACTTTGAAAGCTGATTTCTTTCTTTTAGTCTACAGCTTTTCCTTTGTTACGTAACATCTTCAACTTTGATAAACAATTCAGACCTCTCACCACTGCTTTTTAGACTAGAATTGATTTAGCTTTTCCATCAATGAGTATCTCCATTTCCATTGTACACTTTTCACTTTAATTTTCATTCAACTTGTATTCTCCCTTGCAGACACTGATACAGCACAAAAGAAATCAAAAGAAAGCAAAGACAAACAAACATTTGTTTTCTTTGCTTGTTTTTGTCTTTGCCCAAGCAAAGAAATAAAATTGACTCATGAAGGAAAGGGATCTTCAAGAGTCCCTCTTACCAAAGAGATGGAGCTGGTTTCCTCCAGAAGGCACACTCTTAAGTATCACACGAATGCTTCATCTCCCTTTGATGTCTCCCTGTGATGAGATATAAACCCTGATGGCAATAACAGACCTCTTTGAACAATAAAAAATCGAATCTCAGCGTATCAACACCAAAGTGACTCCACAGAGAGGCAGTGCTTTTGCAAACAAGCTGTTCCCTTGGGTGAAGGAGGCTGCATCTGCAGGGTCACTACTGCTGAGCTGAATCACACAACGAACTTTGACTGCCCCGTAGGAGCACATCATGCAACAACTCCATATAATTGTTCCATTATCAGTAAAACTGTTGTTATTAATGCTCATAGTAAAGTGAAATGATTACATTTCTTCATTACCTCTGTTTACTGTGCTCAAAGAAATCACACAACAGCTTCTTAGGATATATGAAGACATTTATTAATAGCTAAATGTCTTCAGGATAAATGATAAAGCATAAGATATTGAATAAAATAATAATAATAATGCCTATAAATGATAATAAAAATAAAATAATAAACAAAATTATTCAGGAATAGTGGCTCAAAGTGTGTGACTTGAGGTTAATGTATTGCGACAGGGAATGCTAAGGGAAAGCTAATTCAACCTCTCTAAAGAAATGATCTTTTAATTTTAACATTTGACTCAAAGCCTAGGTCACAAGGCCATGTTATGCCTTACTATTGATGAGTTTCCTTGCTGCAGAGATGTCGTCTCAACAGGTCCAACATTGCTGTGGATTAAACTGTAGCTGCAGTCACAGTTTGGTGTGGCAGGCCCACGTTGGACCAGGTTGAATCTTTTTGGTGCAGTGGTGTAGAACGACTGGTGGAGAGGAGTCAAGCCATTTCAGGCTGCTCTGAAAAGAGTCTCATGGTTTAACTCCCAGTTGGGCCAACTGTGGTCAGCAAGAAGGCCAAGTTCCAGTTTCAGGCATCGCTATCTGCTCGGCTGGCTTCTTGTAATCTTAGTTTTGATGCTGTTCTACACTCTGACTACACTCAAATATTAAGCACATAAACATAACAAAAATAGAATACTATATGTGGAAACACAGGACTTAACACGTACACATAAAACAAAAACAATCTGAACTTGTTTCAATAAAAGATTTTTAAAAATGCACGAAAAACATAGAAAAGAGATGTTTTAATGAGAATTTTCCCATAAGTTTGGAGGCCAGCTCAACTGACTTCATTTAAGCTTTTCTATTTATAATGTTAGTCAGAGCAGGTGGAGCTTTGACTTTCAAGGAGTGGTTGGCTTTGGCTTGAGGGAAATAACTTTCTTACACTGTGGAATTAACTATCTCCAAATACTTCATTTCATCTTATAGCTTGTAAACCCATTCAGAAAAACTAGTTCAACATTATACATTCACTTTGTAATACGTCAATTCTTCTATCACCATATCAAACATTAACCATCATATTACCACTTTTCATGATGTCTAGACATCCAAACTTAATTGATTTAACTTTCTCAAACCATCTACACTGAAATAAAAGTTTAATACTATAGCGAATGACATAAGGTTAAGCAACACTTATGTGATTGGATTATTTCAGAAACATATTCAAATATAAATTCAACATAACTCTTAATTCATAATATAAAAACATTCAATAAGACTATTGTTTAAAACTTCAATTGGAAATTCTTCAAATATTATATCTTTACATTCCTATTACTTCAGAGAATTCATTCTCTGTCTTTGTTGGTGGTATTCTCTCTCTCTCTCCATAAACTGGTGTGATGGCAGTGTGATGGACGTTTGCAGCATCCTCACCTAGTTCCCAACTTTGCAGTGTCTTTGTCGATGTTTATGTCTATGTCATAATGTGGAGTGCAAGGTAAATATGCATATGATCATCAGTTTCAACAAAGATAACAAAGACTTTTGATACAAGAAATACTGGCTGGGAGAGCTTAATCAGCTGAGCGCATCTGGTCTACTATGCCCAGTGTACCCAGAGAAGACCACGGCCTTGCCTGGAGCAGTGAGAGGAAACATCGAAAATAGTGCAACAGGAGTATAAGCTAAGCTAACTGTTAACCCATACAGACTGGCAGCTCCAACAATCATGTTGCCTAATGTTCTCTGGATAGCAAAATGGATTATATGGATTATAAATTGAGCTGGTCACTCGTTGACATGCAAGAGCTATCTACATCGAACTGAGACATGACATCTTTTCTCTCTAAATGCACTTTAATGGACTGTGCTGCTAACTGCTCGTTCTTTTTTTCTCTTGCGATTTATATGCTTTTTATAATTTTTTAAAGGGAATTTTTAGATATACACTACTTTATCCTTTCTGTTGTCATTGCACTGCTGTGGGCTGAGAGGAACAGTATTTTTTTTTTCTGTATGCAGATACACAAGAAAATTACACTAAACTAAATCTTGAATCTTGAAATTTGACAACATTCAGTGAACTGCCATTGAACAACTGTACCATTTTTTATTTCAAAATTTAACAACCCAATAGGTTGATGCTTTGCATTTCAACTTTCAGTGTTTTATTAGACATGACAGATTCTTGCAGGACTCATCTAACTTGCCCTTCACAACTTTGATTAGATCAGGGTGATTGTACAGTAGTTCTTTCAGGATTAACTAGGCTTTTACTGGTTTGATTCCATATCCTTTTATCTATTAAATGTTTTTATTTGTGTTGTGATTGCAACCTTGGATGGTTCAGTGTCTTTTTCTTATCATGGTTCTAATTAAAATGTCATATATTTCAGCTTTTACTGGCTTTTGTACACAGAGTGCCAGTACAAAAAAAATGAACACCTTTAATGTCAACTCTAAATGAAAAATTGTAAGAAAATTAAGTGAATGAAAATAAGATGACTAAAGCTGGAACACATTATGCGCTCTTCCTCTCCAGTCCAGATTTGTACAGCCCTGATTCCAGACCTCTGAATCTCCACTCACATCTCTGATTTGTTCAGCATTTCATTTCAATGAAGTGAAACAAAATGCCAATTCAGTCTGATTAATAGGCATGACATTTAATTAATAGTTAAAAAATAATTAAATTGATTAAATAATTCCAAAACAAAATACTTTCTACATGTTTTCTCTGTTGATTCGAGCACGGTTAAATATGATACACCAGCCTTTTAATATAAAAGTTTAGTTAAAGGTTAAAGGTGCTATATGCAAGACTTTGAACATTAATATAGCAGCAAACAACTATTTGCTATGTAAAGGTATAGTGGAGAAATGACGTCCTGAGGAGAGAATGAAATCACACTCCCTGTGTGTTTGTTGTCATTCAAGCTTCTCTGATCTTTGTTTTGGTGGGACCTCCTAGCATTCATAAAGAGACTAAGAGCATGACCTCCCACACAGCATTGTAAAAGTGAGATGGCAGAGTGCAGTTTGAAGCATTCAGCTAAAGGTGACTTTCCAGAATTTCCTCCTCCTCCCTCCCCCAGAAAAACCAACAAAGATAGAGATAAGACCAGAGTCAAAGTTGGTATGGATATTCTGGGACAGAGAACCCTACCAGCTGCAAAAAGGGTTCCAACTTGACTTGGAGCTGACTTTTCTTCTCTTTGATGTGTAATTAACCTGATGGGTTCATAATGTTACATGTCTGTTTTCATTAGTGACCAGCTAGACTAGGCATGATAGCTAACTAGTTGTTACCAAAAGTATGAATTTGTTCTGCAAATGTTGCAATATCTAGTTAGCTAACTGTAGCATATCATGGCCATTCAATGACTTTTACCGTGCTTGCTGGTGCTGGTTGTGGCTTGATTTATTTATTTTTTATTTTTTTTGCTTTCAGGTAGACAACCTTTGTGGTTGTAAATGAACATGCATTACTTTGATTACTAATTTTGCAAGCCCTGTCGGAGCCTCTAGTTACAATATCCCATTCTTTGTTCTAACTGTATTCTAAATGTTAAGCTCTAGCAAGCAGCAGGGTCAACTAACATATGCTACTCCAATAGCATTACAATGCAGGCTGTGACCTACTGCAGCTTGGATCAAAACATGTAGATAGCCAATATGAACTTGGAGTGGACTACCAATCATTGTCATGAGAATACAATTGATGCATCAGAGGTGCAAAGCCTACTAGACAGGTGAGTGTTGTTGTTGTTGTTGTATTCTCTATTTGAGAATGTCATTGCAGGTTTGTTTTCATAATGTTCTTATTCTGTACATGTGTACATATGTATAGTACATTACAACGTAATCTGTCATTTACAAAATGTCATTTTAAGTACATGTTCATTATGTTTGCATTACGTTGTCATTCCGTCCTTTATCTCATCATTCTCACTGTCATCCTAGTTTTGAGGGGGAGATGGACCTTGATGAGGACCAAGTCAACACTGGAAAATTGTGTGTAAGTAAAGATGTCTGATTTTATGTGTTTATTTTAAAGGCTTATGTTTTATGATCCCTTTTGAATTAAAGCTTCATCTCTGTGTGACAGGACTGAATTGGCCTCTGAGTTTGAAAGTATCTCAGCAGAAATAGCTGAAGAGAGAGATGACAGTTCTGACAAGGACTATGCCCCCCTCCACCCCACCCCATTTGTATACAGTACTGATTTCACTATCACTTTATTTTTAGTTTATTTTACAGTACACTGTTGTGTGTGTGTATTTATTTATTTATTTTTTCACACACATTTCACTGTTGTTGTCTGTCTCATCTTACAGTCTCATCACAGTCGATGACACAATCCATGACCTCCCTTAGAACCTTGTACCACCCGCTGAAGAGATGCCTCCATTACATGATTTGCTGTTTCCTACAGAGCCTCATAAGGTCCTGATTGAAGAAGACATCATTGGTTCCTGTGCTTCCATTGTTTATGAAGAGAACATACGTCAGCTGGCTGCATTGGTTCACTTTCCAGTGAAACAGTGTCCCCACAAATATCGACTGGACTGTTGTGCCAAACTCTCCGCCCATTTGAGTGTATTATTCAACAAAGGTGTACTGCCTTCATTGTTGAATGGATAATTCTCATAACCTAATAATCTTACCATAATTAGATTTCTGTCTGTCTTTGTCCACTACACTGGTTTCCTGGATGTTTAACATGCTCTGCTACATTTACCACCAGGAATTTGGGATATTTGCAGGTGACTTCATGCTTGGAATGAACATCCTGTTGACCAGTAACAACTACACTATATACTATATACATTCAAAATATGTGTTTAATATCCTCATAAATTTACTGCTGGCCTCAAGGCATTTCAGAGCCACTTTCTGATGTATGCCAGCAAACACTTTACATTCTCACCACAAGTCTACGAAGCCAGAGTTCTACTTGCTGCCCTTGACTACAACTTTCGGCAGAACAGACCCCTATGCTGTCTAAAGATGGCAAGAAGATATGAGTTTCATATGCACACAAGGACATTACAATTAAATACCCAAGATAGGTCAGGATTGCAATGCCAACTATTTTTATATACTGGATGTATTTGCTGTTAGGTGTGACAGAACAAAAAGGTAGAAATCACATGGTTTTCAAGTAAAATCTCCTTCATATATAGCAGCTAAAACTGGAAATGTAAATTATACATTTGTACATATTGCTCTTTTCTAGTCTAGATGGTTACAGCAAGGACAATAAAGACAAACCTTGCACTTTGTAACTCACAACAGCTGATTCCTTGTTAACTGTCACTACAGGCAAGGAACAGATGGAGAGAAAATCAAGTAGAGGTATATTAAAGTAGTCTCAACATTACTCAGGAATAGCAGCAAACACCAACCAATCAGCATGTGTTAAAAAAAATTCAACATGTTTTATTAAATTTGTCAAGTGAACCATTTATAGTACACCTAATTTGTTCTACTTTAACAAAGTGATAAATGTTCTTGATCCGTGAGGAATGAGAGGGTGGTGGAGGTGATTTCCACCTCAGTAAAATCAGATGTCTAGCTAATAAGGTAACAAATGCTACAAAGTCTGGCTTATACTTTGGAAGCAGAGTGGAAGGCAGAACCCCAAACAATGCTGTGATTGCTGTCAGTTCAAATTGAGTTCTAATACAATCTGAAATTAAGTTAAAAATTTCTAGGCAATAGCTGTGTAGGGAAGGGCATGACCAAAACATATGGATGTGGGACCGGGTGATATCTATCACACATAGGGTCAACATCACTATAAATTCTAGAGAGATTTTAGTTAAGTGTGTAAGGTGAAGGATTTTGCATTGGGTTAGACCAAGTCTTGCACAAATAGATGAGGAGTGAACCTGACAGAATGAAATCCTTCAACTCCTCTGGAATCTCCTCCCCCAGATCTTCCTCCAGTAGAGTTTTTATATTATGTAAAGAGGCCAGACACATAGGATGGATAATATCATACAGACATTTAATCATACCCTTTATGGAAGGGAAAGGGGTTAAGAAAGAGTCAATAGGTGAGGCCTCTGGGAGATTAGGACAGTGAGGGCTAGAATTATGAACAAAGCTGCTGATCTATAGCTACCTAAAAAATTAAGTCTAGGTAAAGGGAACTTTCTGCTGAAAGGATGCCATGGTATTGCCAATATATAAGTTGCTAAATGTCTCAATACCAGAGTAGGACCAAAAGGAGAATGCTCTATCAATCAGAGAATGATGAAAAACAGATTAGCTGATACTGGAGCTAAGAGAGAATAGATCTGTAGACCAAAATGGCATTGCAATTGCTTACAGACTGGTTGCTATGGTCTGTGGATACATGCTCTAACCAAGCAATGGCCTGGTCATGGGAGCTAAGTTTTTGTTGCAAGGGTTCGATAGTATGTTCCTCTCTTCCTGAAGAGATTTCAGCCTGCAGGTCTTTGGACAATGAATCAAAATCTCAAATCTCCCCTGTCATCGAGACTAGCATAGCTTGTAGTTGTCCCAAATTAAATGAGTCACAGGTAGATTCAAAACTGTCAGAGACAGAGGACAACTAGTCCCAGTTAAAATCTCCAGCAGGGAGAGTCTCATTAAGCTCTAAGGTTGACAGTTGTTTATTCAATGATGATAAAGCCTCACTGCTTGCTGGGGGGTTCAATAACAACCTACAATAGTGATAAAATGACCCTTAAGAAGTACCAATTTCGAGGCAAGAAGTTTAAATTGTCTGCTGAGAGATACTGATGATAGGATAGAAGCATGAAATTTGTTTGTTGTTTTTTATGTAAATGGCAACACCACCTTTTCTGAGATGGTCACGACGGAAAACTTAAAATGGTAACCCCTTAATTGCAATGTCTTTGTCTGTGATTTATTCAGCCAAATTTCAGACAAAACAAGAATATCACTATCTGTGAAGAAATTAATTAAAATTACAGCTGGGGCCTAAAACAATAGGAATAGAATTTAAACCACCAGTATCAGAGCCAAGAAAGAAGCACTTTCCTTTTTCAAGAGAAATTTTGGAACATCAAAATCAAGCTGCATGTTAGCATTCCAGCTCCGAGAGGTGAACAGGCTCCATGGTCGAAACAGATGGAGCAATCCAGGTTCTCCAGAATCAGCAAGAATGTAAGCCACATTTCACATATGATCCCAGTACACCATATGATAAACAGGTTCCTTTATGTAAACTGAGATTGAATAATAAAGGCAATATCGGGAGATGCAACTAGGCCCAGCACGTTTCTTGCATACAGAATTAGCCTGACACAACCTACACCAGACCGACTACCAGCGACTTGTAAAGTGGTGGTATTATCCGAACAACTCGCAAAATTGACTGGTATTTTTCAGAAACAATAGCTATTACTCAGTCACACTAGAACAGCCACACAGACATATGGACAGGTATAGACATGTTGCCATCTTGGAATGACCAATATGAACAGCCATATACAACAACTACTAATAAGTAAACAGTTTCTCTGGCCCACTGCACCATGTTGCCAATAAATAAACGCTCTATATGCAGTGCAGTGGCACTCCTGGTTGCCATCCTGAGGCTCCCTTGCTCTGCCAAGTACCATGATGTCCTCCCTGTAGTTCCTGTGAATATGCATAAACCTGCATCAAGGTAGTCATCAAGGCATCAAGGAGAATGATAGCAGTTGGCTGATGCAAAGGGTTGGCACACAGCACTACCTCTCCTGATCTGTGTGCATCTCCCTAGTGTCAAATGGCACATTTCCATTACATGGTACCGGCTCAACTCAACTTGTCTCGCCTTTGGTACCAGGTACTCGTTTTCCATTATAAGGTAGTACCCCCTCAGGGTACCTGGTCGTCATTAGCAACGGCGCTGATGTCCTCTTCAGCGCGACAAACAAAAGAACAATATAGGGATAGCAGTGTTTCCTCTATAATAGTACAGCGGTTCCGCCAGGCCAAAAAAATTTTTAATGTCAAAAATAACACCAAATATCCATTCATTCTTAAATCAATAGCATTTGGGAGCCACTGAGCAGCGCTGTCTCGAAACACGAGTTAACGTTTGTGTCGTTGCCATGGTTAAGCAAGATAGAGAGAGCATCTGAAATAACGGTGAATGCTAGTGGAGCAGAGGAAAAGGTTGGCAGCAGCAGTAAGTTGTCAGTCTGGCAGTAAATGTACAGTACAGAGTACAGTGTGTCAGTTAATAAATGCTGCAGCTTGTCAACACCATGAAAAGTCACGTCTGTTGTTTCCCCCGACTGCTGGAAAAGGTTAGCTCTAAAGTTAGCAGCAATGGGTTAGCCTAGCCTGACAACGCTAAACTGATAAAAACGTAGAAATGTGTAGCTGCCTGCTAATCCCCCCCTCCCACCCCAGGCCAAACAATTCAACCTAGGGGAAACACTGGATAGTGTATTTGATACTCAGTATGTGGCTGTTTGTCACAGCAAAGAGACGGATTTTATTTCAGAAGAGAATTGCGCGTTGCCACACCGTCACGCCGAATGATTAAACAATTGCGGCTGGAGCTTGGAAAATATGAACAACTTAAAGAATGAGATGTAGACAAAGGTTTTGGATAGCTTATAAATCATTATGCCATGAATGGATAAACTGGCATTTCACACTAAGCAAGAATAATGGTTTGGCCATTTACTTCAGTAACTATTGTGGGCTTTCATGTGTTGTATGTTTTGTGTAGATGATTTATCATTACACTTAACTCTACATGTAACAGAGGCACAGTTGGTACAAACCTCTGTCTCCTCTCCCCTATCATTATGGAGGGCCTTTGTACACTCTGCCTCCATTGCCTCCACTCTAGCTGCCTCATCTGTGCACCTTTTGCCTATAGCTGCTCTGCCATGGGCTACTCTACTTCTACCACCTCTTCCCCCCCTCTCTCTCCCTTGAGATGGCTGCCACTGGCTGCTGCTGGCCTCAGTGGTGGAATCAAATAGCAGTTATTCAAGGGGGTTTCAAATTTGTAAAACCAATAAAAAAAGTACTACACTCTATGAATGACTATGGGCCCTATTTTAACGCTCTAAAGCGTTATATTACATAATGCGCCCTTAAAATAACAATGTGACGTTGCGGCATTGACTTTAGACCAGGTTTTTGTTGGTCAAAGGCGCAATCGTTCTCTGCTTCCTCAAGATAGCAATGCACCAACAATGCGCCTAACCACACCTTACTTTTGAACGAACACACCCATGGGCGTACTAATGGGCGCAAGTGTTATTGCTATTTTAACAACGCGGGCACTGGACGTGAAAATGACAAATGCGCCGGTCTTAAAATAGCTATGAGACTTGCGCTGCGCTTAGCGATACACTGTGCCGGGCGTAAGATAGGGCCCTATATCTTGGCCATATTTGCGTATCAGCATAAAAAATAGAAATATGCTGAAGCTGTTTGTTAGCGATGTCCCAAACATTCAATTATACCATCAAACCTTAGCCATCTAAAGCATATTTTGATATTTCTTGATGTTTCATCAAGGCAGCTAGTATTAGCAGGATAACTAGCAAGCTAATTATAATGTTACATGGATTTAGGTCACTCAGCATATCAAAGAAATAGCTCCTTACCAAGCTGAATATATTACTAATGTTACTAAAATAACTATACTGTAAAAATCGATGTTCCAACCAACAAAATAATAGCCAAGATGTACATCTTCTTTCTTGTCTAGTGTATCTCATTACATGTGCAGGGGACACTTTCTCTGTGTTTCACAACATCTTGCTGAGAATATGAATGGAGGATGGAGGTGTGGCTGGCACACCCATTTGTTTCGGTCTGAAATGCTGGTGCTCTAGTGCAACATTTAGTGGCTCCTAAATGTTGTATATAGCACCTTTAAAGTTACCCCATTATATGCAGACATACATTTACTACATGTGTAGAAAATGCCTACATTGCAGGCACAAATAGAGACTGACTTTATTATGTGTTACTGTGATCTAATAGAGGGGTTTGTTGCACAGCTCAGCACTCAGTGAGAATGATGAGTGCCAAGAGAGCAGCTCTCCCCAGCTTGCTGCCTGCTGTGACTGTGTCACAGCCACTTGCTATGTCAACAGGCCTGCCTTCCACCATCAATATTTATCAGTGTCTGCACGCCGAGGGGACTACTGCACCCACCTTTACTACACTCAGCTCATATGTCTACATACTGTAACTTTGTTAGAGCAGTTTTCTGAGCTCACACTGCATGCTGGCCATACAGAATGACTTTCCACTATACCACATTAGGGCAAAGATGTCTAATAAATTACCTTTCCACATGGCCTGGCTGGTCTGAAGGAGGAAATAATGTCATTGGTTGAGATAAATGTCAACGAGCAGTGTAAAATACACAGATTTTAGGATGACAGATCAGCTAATTGGCAAAGTAGAAAAGAACAAACTCTCATTCAAAATATATAAAACAGACTGAGACTGGCATGGGAGTATGTATAGAAAATATCCATATTATTACATTATTGTTATATTGCAATGATGTTACATTGCAGTCAAAATCATGATGTGTATGTATGTAATATACTTCAATGGAGTGTTGAAACAAGTCAATACAGAATATAAAAGTTCTGATCAAATATTAAAGAAACTTGAGGTGAATTTTATTGGGCAAATCAAGAGATTAAGAGGTCAGTTTCATACATTTCATCTAGTCCATTACTTTAGTGCATCTGTACTTTCTGACCCGGATTGTGAATGCTGTCAGATTGAATTCAAGCTATTCATGCATACAGTGACTTGGAAGAGGCCGGTTCTGCTGCACCAATGACAAGATGTTTGGGAGTTGTCTGGCTGCAAAACGTTTGCACCTATTCAGTCAATCCTGGTAGGAGACCTCAGACAAGATGTGCATAGCCGCATTTGCAACAGTGACAGACTTTCAGAAATAGGATGGGACATACTATACTAACATAACATACTATTAAAAATGTGTTGGCAGTGTTTATCTTAATGAAAAAATGTCTTGCTCAAATGAAATGGTGAGAGGGGATATTTGAGATTTAGATTAATTTCTTTTTTTCACCTGTTAGCTGAAGATGACAGCTAAATGATTGTGTTTTCCTAAAACTACACATTGTTTTATGTGGTCATAACGTTTCTCAAAATCATTGAATTCAGGTTTTGTGATAGTCATTTACTTTTACAGCCTCAATATATAAAGCAGACCTACCTACTAAAATGGTGGATTAAGACAATTTTAATTTGAAGCAGCAAAAGCAGGAAATGTTGGGTTTTCACTAGCAGTTACTTCACACGACTCTGATATGGCTGAAAGTATGAAAGTACTGAAAGCTGAGCACAGATAGGATAAAAATGTCTTACAATAAGCTTCTGGTGAATTCGGGCCTGGTGCTGAAGTAATGGTGCCTAGTGTCTGAATTTATGCTAAGCTCCATTTTAGAAATTTATATTTTGTGTAAAAAGGGAGAACAACAAGCAAAATCTGACTACTATAGTTCATTTACGCTGCCTCTAGAGCCTTTTCACAGAGCTGGGGTAGCTTCCGGAGCTGGCCAATCAGAACAGAGGCAGCTTTTAGGAATGGAGGCAGAGGGAAGAGGAGCCCAAAACAGCCTGTTTCAGAGAATGGCTGAACTGAGGGGCAACATAAAGGGCCAGTATACGTTTTTTGAACTGTGAACCATGCAAAGCTACTCTAGTGGATTCCAACACTAAAAATATAGAGCTGGAAACGAGTATAATAGGTCCCCTTTAAATAATGACTCCTCTCGTTAAAATATTTTCTCCTGAACATAAGCACCTAATTATCTCAAAATCTCGGGATATGCACTAATTACTGTAATTGTATAATTATGTGTAGACTACACTTCTTTAGACTCTTGCATTTATGTTTTGTTTCCCTTCAGGCATGCCTGTTTCTCTCAAAGCTTATACAGAAAATTACTTCATTGTGTAACTGACTTAAATAGATCATGAAGTATAGAAGCTCATTATTGCAAGACAATTAAGGGTCCAATCTGTAGTCTAACTGTAAATGAAATAGTAGCTGCAAAAACAGTGCCTCAGCCTCAGCTGTACTCTGTATTCAGTGCTAATTAGCAAATGTTAGCATGTTAACATGTTAAACTAAGATGGTGATCATTGTGAATATTATACCTACTTAGCCTCAGCATGTTAGCATTCTCACTGTGAGCATGTTGAGATCTAACTCGCTTCACTCACAGCCTCACAGACCCACTTGCATGGCTGTAGAGTTTCGTCGTACTGTCAATCTTGACACACAATTTAGAATAAAACACTGAAAAGTAACTAAAAAGTCATATTCCTACCAGAATGATCTCTTGCACATGCATTGCACATGTGATAAACATCAAGCTGATTTAATTGGTAATTTTCTATATGTGAACAGATGCTGTCAACATCTGAAGAAGGCCGTCTACTTATTGTCATTCGCAGATCAATAGTCTTCTATTTATTGTGGGCAAAAAGCCAGCTAAAAGCCATCATCAGCATAATCCATACCAGCAGGAATGACAATTTATAGAAATAGGTCTCCATCTGTGAATGGTTCATTCACAGATGGATCCTTTTATGTAATTATGTATTCTCTTTGCTGAAAGGCGTTTCAACCTCACCTGTTCCAATGAATTGTCATTTCTGCTGGTTTTGATCACACAGATGATAGTTTAAGCTGAAATGTGTTTGTTTTAGCCCACAATAAATAGAAGATGGTTGATCTGTGAGTGCCAGTATTCTGTTTGTTTTGATCCTTGCCACAACTGTGCACCTGATACGGTGTTCAAGATTTGGAGCTGGAGCTGTGTCTACTTGTACTTTTCACTATATCTTCTACTTATTGTGACATTTTGTTGTTGTTTCAGGCCTTTTACAGAACCAGTAAAAGTCTGAAATTAGACCTTTAACCGTGAGTCTCCCAAAACATAGCACAAAGAAATAGCCTCTTAACGTGTGCTTGTGATCGTAAACGTGACACTACAGTCATACATTACCTGTATCAAACATACCTGCCTGTCATTCACACAAAGACTCTTCAGATATTACCAATTCCATGCTTTACCCACTCACAAAGACATCCAATCCCAGCTGCTCTTCATCTCTGTTTTGAGGCTTTGCAGCAGCATGTGTTGGACTATGAATAATAAATCCTCCTAATCAAACAACCACATAGGTTGTTTGACCATGCACTCCAGAACAACCCATAGCAATGTTTTCTAATCTGGCCTCGCTATTAGCAGTAATCTGCAGGACATCATTTGTCTGTGCTTTTCAAAAAAATTACAAATCACTGTTAAGAAATAATGATGTTTTATGATGTAACAGCGGTGGTTAAGGTCTGGTTAGGTTTAGGCACAGATAACATTTGGTTAGGTTTAGGAGTAGATCATAACTTGAGGCATGATCACTTGAAACATGGTGTGGGTTAAAGTTACTACTTCCTTAAAGTTATGCAACATTATTCAATATGGCAACAGTAAACACCACAACAATTACAGTTAAAGTTTTTAAAAAACTGTCCCAACTCACAGTTGGAAATGGGAAGCAAATGGTGGTCTCCTGCATCAAAGTCCAAAATCCACTTTTTGCAAGTTAGGATCTAACCTGCCACCCAACCTACCACCTCTGAATATGGAAATTTGTCACCTTATATAGACATCATCTGAACTGCACTGCTTCTCCAGGTCATAATTACTATGGCTGCTAGATGGTGTCACTCAAACGTTACTATAGGTGGCTTTTTTCTTGGGAGGACGGGCTCATGAATAATGTAAACCTGTCAGAGTTGCATCTACTCAGTGTATTCTAAATGGTTAGCCCAGTTTAAAAGTCATCTTTGAGTAATCTATTATTTATTCTATCACTCTGCTATTGTCCTGAACTCTGCTGAATGCTCTTGTCACATTTTCAGGAAATGTTTTCTAAAATATGCAGCCTGGTTAATATGCTAATCCTGACAGCATGTGTTTTACATTTTGACCACTGTGCTATGAATACAAATAGCAGTTGTGCTTTAGACCATTGCCACACATGCTAATATGATTAAACAGAATACCAAACTGAAAATAAAATGCAATGATAAAACATGGAGTTATCAGATTCCCTGTGTTCTGCCTGTTCAGTGTGACACATTTCCAACTAAGCCTTTAAATGTTATATCTGGTACTTGTCATCTATAGAATCTACTCGAGGTAGACTCTACAACCTTACTACATAGTGACTCCTGGCTTCATTATGGCTGAGAGAAAGGAGCAATCACTGCAGGTGTAGAGTGGTGATGTGAGAGGTCTGAAATATAATGTCACACAGAATGATGTTGTAGTGATTGGGAAAACCTGGATAGGCAGGTTCCAGACCCCTGAATCAGTGCCCAGTGCAGCTATTCATCCATCCATCCATCCATCCATTTTCTTTACTGCTTATCCTCTAGAGGGTCGCAGGGGAGCTGGAGCCAATCTCAGCTAACATTGGGCGAGAGGCAGGGTACACCCTGGACAGGTCGCCAGTCAATCACAGGGCTAACATATAGTATAGAGACAGACAACCATTCACACTCACATTCACCTATGGCCAATTTAGAGTTACCAATTAATCTAACCTGCATGTTTTTGGTCTGTGGGAGGAAGCTGCCCTGAAGCTATTTGTGTTATAAATAATTCAGTGAATCAACAAATCATGATGAAGTTTATGAAATGTCAGTTCAGTCTAATTAAGAGGCTAGGGATGGCTCTCAAATTTTGTTCTTGAGGTAGATCAAGTGAAAGAGCAGCATTAGCTGGGATTCAAGCTGAAATCAGGCCTGTGTTAAAACAACATAGGGGCCTTGTTGTTTAAGGTACCAGTGAGACAATGAAATACAATCCAGGAAGTCCAACTGGAGTAACAGATTAACATGTTTAAAAGCTCATAAGACACCAAAACACTTCAGAGCTACCAGACAGAATTTTATCACAACTTTTATCATGGTGGCAACTAATTTATCTTTAGTCGCAAAGATAAAAGAAATACAGTGTTAAAATAATCCACCAGGTATGTATGTCATTGATTTGTTTGGAGGAGTACTACATGTTGGCACCCTGCTGTGTTGATGCCCATTCAAATGACACAGAGCTCAGGTTGATCTGAATACGACGCACCAGATCAATCTGACCTGAACATGTTGTAACCTTTGAGATTCAGATGTTAAAAGCACAGCCTTCATTGTTACTTTGAAATTCACATCATAAACTGTAGGGAACGGAGATGGTTTGACAGGTACTAAGGACAGATGCTATGAGAGTAAAGTGCAAAGATCTTAATTAGCTCTGACACTGAACTGTTAAAATGAATTGCTGAATGAATTAAAAGATTAGGAAAGAAAAACAAATTTTATGTATTTACCCTATCTTTAGGTTAAAATGGATGTCTCTACTGATCATCAGCTCTGCAGAATGTTTCAAAACAAAATAACAAAAATAGCACAAAACTAGGTTATGCTACTGGGTCTCAGCAGGATGAAATAAAATATTGTACAGTAAATGAGCACATTGTTGAAGTCAAATTTAGTTAAAGTCTTTAAAATATGCAGTTTTTTAGACACGTCATAGGTAGAGTCATTTCATCCTAATTGCATTCAGTAGGTTTACATCATCTGAATTATAAAGCTTCCATTCAACATTTCAATTAGAGAAACTGTTGGGTAATCAGGTTCAATGTTGTGACTGATCTGACTGTGAGCTTACATAATTCATTCATTTTCAAGATGAAATAAAAATCATTCTGCGTGCTTTTTCTGCATCCTATTCAGGGGGAGCTACAAAGAGCCGTGCTGTCATCTGATCAACTAGTAGAAGACGTTGAGCTGAACAGATACCTTGATCTGCTGCAGTGAGAAGCACCATGGTCTAATATAGCAGGTAATAATGTTGTTCTGACACAGAAACAATGGCCCTAGAAAATATAGTCACCATAATAAATTAGTCATTTAGTTATCAACTGTAAAAATGATAAGAGTAAAGTTAGTTAGTGTTACATCAAGTTGTTTTAAGCTCAGCAAGTCAGGTGTTTGTTGTGCTGTCACCACTCACATTGAGTCTAATACAAAAAAAGATTCAAATGCTGACTCATAAATGTTTTCCAACTTTAATGTAGTATTTTACAGCAGTAAATTATATTATATTATATTTAAATGTATATAGTGATTTTTGAACAGGTTACATTGTCTGATATTTTCTATTTAATTCTTTGACAAGCTTTGAAGAGTGTGAGATGAGCTGCAGTGCACCTTCACCTATACATCCTGCAAAACCAGAGTCTCATGTGGATGTGATGTAGACCACTAGGTCTGGACTTAAAATGTAAATAGTATATTTCTAGAAATGTATCTGTTTAAAATTGGGAAGGAACTTTTATTCAATCTTTTTATTTAAAATTTTATAGATCAACATTTCAATACATCTTGTCTTCCTCAGAAGGTTTAAGCTGTGAAAATCAATAAGCTGAAATCAGCAAATGTCCATCTCTGTAAACCAATCATGTGTATGTCTTTGGCAGGAACTGACTGGTGAATTATTGATCATCTATTTATGTGAATCATTTATGCCAGCTTGTTCACCAAAATACATGATGTCTGAAAGTCAGTTTTCTCTTGCTGTGACCTAGTTGGTATTTCTGTATTGTGGGATGCAGACTGCAGACTTTAAAGTTTTGACAGAACACATATACTTTGCTGAACTGTTCTGGTGGAAATGTGTCTCTACCTGCAAAGACAGAAAAAAACAAAAAGTCATTTTTTAAATCTCATACACTGCAGTGCTTAGCAGTCTTTCCTAAGTCTTTAGTTAATCTCTGGGTCATTATATTCTGGTAATTATTTGAACTACTGTAGCAGAGTCCACTATAGAGTGTAACAGTATTGTATGTAATGTAGTACATAATGTCGTCATTAATTTAGTATGAGTTGCAGAATACATTTGACATAGATCTGAGGAGTTTTTGGGGTTTTTAGGACTAGTTGGATCCACTGTAGTGTGCAAGGGCTCCACTCATGCCAAAATTGAAAGAGAACCAATATCTTATCAACAAATATCTTTTGCAGTTTCCCAGTATGAAACTTAGAAAGGTGGGCATCTAAAACTGGATACAACCTAGTCTGTTTGTTTGGAGATAACTAAGTAATTTAGCTTAGCGTCAAACCAGTCATCATTGAGAACTGCAAAGCTGGGATGTTAAAAAATATATATTTTTATGTCTATGTTTCTTGTGAGAGTGACAATAATGGAGAAAGTATGATACAGTTTATTGTAGTTGATTTGTGGCTGTAAACTATTTTGCTAATCGTAGCTTTAAGAATAAGCGCATAATATTGCTGATGTAATCAAATTTTTGAGTGTGAGGATGATATTTTTTGTTGCTGGTTTTACAGAATAATATCTTGTTTATTGATAATTTCAGATGCATGGCATGTGTCCTTGATACTTGAGTGATGTTGATGTACTTTGGCAGATTACTGTGTCAATTATTGCACTGAATAGTCTCTAGTTTCACAGTGGTAAACTAGTTTTAAAGGCCAATAACGGCAGGCTGTGTGTGGTGAATTTTAAGAATAATCTGCCTACTCTGTCCAGCTTTGGCAGGTGCAGCAGCACCTGTGACTGGCAGACAAATCTCTTTCCAGTCATCTGTTGAAACTTAGAATTACTGTCATTCTATATTCAACTGATAACACATGAGAAAAATATCATCAGCAAAATTACAGTGTCAAAAGTACTTTAAGTAACAAAATAACTTTCACCATAGAGAGAGCTGTGGTATGCTGTTAGCAGAGTATCAAAAACAGAAGTGAAACAGACTTGCCTTATCACTTATTATATGACCAGAGTTGAGGAAATGTCCCTGACCCAGCGACAGTCAGAGGAGGACCGCTCAACAGCAGATGCTAGTGAGTCATTTATCTCACTTGCACTTTGACACTGAAGCTGTTATTGTCTGGCTTCTGCACAGAACAGTTCAAGCCTCTCGCATCAATGGCTGCTGCAGACGACTCGTAAATGGAGCCATTTTAAAAACAGAGTATGATTTATGAATCTTGGTCATATTGAACGCTTAAGAGGGAGTGCGAAATTGACTACAGACATTACATTTCATTAAAAACCTGTGAAGCTTTATTATCATAACTGTATTAAATCAGTGTAAGTGAGGTGATGCTTTGACTATTTAAACTGTCACCACTAAACCACTTATCTCATTAATTGTGTTACCATAGTGGAAAAGTCACTCCACATGAACACTACATACTTAAAACCTGAAAGTACTATATTTGGGTTAATCACAGTTGGCAGTTGCCCCCTTTGACAGGAGAAGGTAATCTGTGTGAATTTGGAAGTTGTTCTGTCTTTCAGACACTAGTCTGAATTTGTTTATGAAACAGGATTTGTGAAAAAATAACCTTAATATACCACTTCTGTCAACCTTTAGTGGAGTAACTAATTAAATCCAGCCGGAATTACTTGCTTCCTTTTGATTTAAATTATCAAATGCCATGATGTCTTGCATTGTAATCAGACAAAATTCACCATTTGTCAAAATCAGAAACACATGATTGTGTAAAAATGGAATTTCTTCCAGCTCAGAATATGATGAAATATTTAATGGAGTATTTAATGGAGGTTTACGGATGTCAAATAATAATAATAATAATAATAATAATAATAATAATAATAATAATAATAATAATAATAATAATAATAATAATAATAAAGTAAAGATTAATTAAAAATGAAACGTACGTTTTTTATATAAAGTGCACATTAATTAGTAAAATTATAGGGATTCATACATAGATTTGTGTCAAACTGTAGTGTATGTAATTTTAATGGAGCAACCTGCACTAATATTTCACTTTTGTTGTGTGGAGGAACATTAGTTGAATGACTCTACAGCCATGCTAACAGCTCTGTGGAGCCGTAGGCACAGCAGTGCTTGGAGGTAAATTGTAATGTCAGCATACTAATGAGCTCATAATGACAATGCTAACATGTTGAAGCCAGTCACATATACTCACCAGCCACTTCATTAGGTGCACCTGTGCAATCTAATGCAATTCAATACAACAGCTCTGCCATAATTTCTACATTTGCAAAGCTTATACATTTTCAGTTTTTGTTGACATTGTCAGAAAGGTGATAATTCAACTTAATGTTTATTACTGAGGGCATAGTGGGTGGTGGTGTACTGAAGTGTGTTATAGTGAATCGTGTTCCTAATATTTTGTCCATTCCATTAACACACATGAGTGGGGCAAAAATATATGAAATATATTATATGAAGAGACACGGCCTGTCAATTTACTGTAGTATGTGACTGAAGCTGCTCTGAACCTGGTGATACAGGCACTTTTATAGCCCATAATCCTGTTTACATGCTATACTAATGGGGTTAGTAGGGTGATTTTTTCTAATCTGAATCTTTCAGTTTAATGTATGTTCAGGTCTAGAGATTTCCTATTTAAATACTGACTTCAAGTGTTAAGTTGAAACCTGTTTTAATGTCCAAAATGATATGAGTTGAATATTAAAAGGATGAAAAGTGTTGTGCCCTGGGGTTTCTTGTGTGGCTAAGAAAAACCTTGAAACCTTGAGGTAATTTTCTACCATTTGTGTTGAAATTACAATTAAGTATTGAATCCTGTTTTGTGATCATTTTTAGATATCAAATCTGGATATAGAATAATGTACAGTAACTGAAAGTACACTCATATTACCATGTTTCACTTAGCGCTGTACTTATGTATCAGATCAGAAAATACTTCTGTGTCTGTGACCTTTGACCTAAACTACAGTACCATCAGTTCAGGTTCAATGTGCATGCTTGACCACTGAACAGACAATAATCTAGAGTTAAAGTGATCCATGTCATGTTGATCTTCTAACTTTCTTTCTCTAAAGAGTTGAGAGTGACCTCTCCTGGCAGTTAAAATATAATAACTATACAATATATAAACTATCACTGTCACATGGAGTAAATGTTGATATGGATGTTTTTATTATGTATACTATATTCAGCTTAATAATGTGTAAATGCAAAATATTCAACACTGATTCAATTTGTGTGAGGGAATCATGCAGTATGGGCAAGTATTTCACAAGAATGATTTTTTCTACAGACCAAACTGTCTATGTGGTGTTTTGTTTTTTTGTTGAGAGAAGCCTACACACTGCTTGGCTGTGGTTTCCATAGATTCACAGGAACTATGGATAAGCTCTTCAAAAGCTGGAAACCATTGTGGGGAACATGAATTTCTGTCCTGTCAGCACAGTGCACAGAGTAGAGCTCTGCTTATGGCTCGTGTTTCAAACACAATCAGAACCATGACTACATTCATTATTCATAACATGTATTTAGTTTCTCTTAGGTAGCTCATACTTTTCTGTAGAAATCCATTTTGCAGCTTAACAAGTAGTAAGAGCATTACTTCATTACACTTACTCTGACCTTTTGTTGTGCCTTTCAAATAGAAAATTGGAAATGTGACTGTTATTGTATGCAGATGCAAAAGTGTCCAGCATTTATTATGACACTGAATATGATTTGGTACCAGTCGGGTCAACTTGTGTGAATGGGTTAGGGTTAGGAAACCAAAATGAAAGCAGAGATGATATTGTTAGTTGCAACTATTTATATCACTTTGTGACATACCTTCCAGTAATTAGATCACAACTGTCTGAAAATATGTTGTAATCTGAAACTGTGCCAGGCCATAAAATCAAAACAACCTTTGCAGTTTCTGCACAGATTTCTATGAACTTGCATTATTTTCGGCAACGCATTGTGAAGCAAAAACATTTTATACAAACCTCAACAAGCTGTGAAAAATGAAAAGTAGTTTCAATTTTAGAGTTATTGGTTGTTCCAAGTTTGAGGAGCAAATGGGTGTCATCAGGGGGTCTCTCCTCACATTAACTGGCCCACCATGAAAAAAATCATGTAGGTCAGACCACATTCAGAATTCAGTGGCTTGCTTTTAACGTAACATAAAATTGTACAATTTGATTTTGACTTGATAGCATCATATAAAGTAATTCCTCCAAGGCTACAGTTGGTCTAAGTAGATTATTTTTCCTGAAATGGTGTGGCCATTTTCAGTCAGAATTGCCAAGCCAAGAAGACTGTCCAGAGCTTGATAAAGGGTTTATCCTGAACTCTTTTTTTCCTCACAGTCCTCTGACAATCTCAAAGTGGACTGTGCATTTAGGCTTGCCACTCAGTTTCTGTGAAAATGTATAAGTATGTGCAACTTGAATATGAGAAATTTCTGTCATAAAATTCATAAAATAAATATAATCAATTATTTCCACATGATATATCTTACTGAAGTTGGTGATCCCCTAACTTTCCCTGTAATGCCACCATTAGATTCACGTTTGTAGTTCTGATTCATAGATTACAGTAAAATTATGTACAAACATTTATGTTCACCTCAAGGTAACTAAGTAAACATTGTAAACATTACATCTGCTACATATCAGCATGTTTGTATTGTCATATAAAACAATATAGAAGCCCAACCCCAAAATTCAAGAGTGTTGTTCCCAAACTATCAGACAGGTCTTTGGGACTAATACTACACAACAAAATAAAACAGTCTTAGCTTCCACTTATTGTCAAATGAGAAACACTAATGCTGATTTTTCGTTTTAACTCCTTGATCAAAAATGTGAATGTAGCTGTAACAATGGATTGTTGAAAGATGTGCCTTTAATATTCCTCATTCCAAACATAATTTGGAAAAAAAAATCCTAATTACAACATCACAACTTGATAAATTGATTAGTAAGTAAGATACCAAATCAATCATACATGCTTTCATTTCCTCAAGACTGGATTACTGCAATGGCCTCTTAACTGGCATAAATCATAATGAATTCATAGACTCCAAATTGTACAAAATGCAGCAGCCAGACCAAAAAAGACTACTCTTCTTACACTCCTAGCCAGTTGTTTTTAGAATTGATTTTGAGATCCTACCCATTACGATGGCCCCAAATTACAATTCCCGAATTACACCCTTCTGCACACAGTCTGAGATCCTCAGGCGGGAACCTCCTGGTTTTTTCCTAATGCAAGACTGAGCATAAAAGGGGAAAGAGCTTTTTCTGTCAGGATACCACTATTACTGAATGACATGCATGAGAATCTCAGATTACAAAATCAGTATCTTCCTTTAAATCTCCTTTGAAAATATATTTTTTACTGCAAGGATTTTTCATACTGTATGTGTACATATAAACTGTATGTGTGTTTGGTATTTTATTCTTTTATTTGCTCTTTTTATGCCAGTACTTGTAAAGCATTGAGTGGGTGAGTGTCTCCTAGAAATTGCTTTCATACACTACTAATTAGCAAAAGCAAACATATTGAGAGAAAAGTAATGCCGCCTGGATTAAATTTTTTATCAACATAAAGAGGAAACATAATGTATTTACAAAGTTGAAGAATGTTCAGTGTATCAGGAATACTTAAACTAATAAGGTATTTCATTGGTTTTTCTTTATCTAACCACATGTGGGATGTAGAGTGCAAACCCCAGTCTCCAGTCAAATTCTTGTGCTTTGTATGCCCATCATGCACCCCTTGTGTGGTGCAAGAATGTAGAACATAACAGAGAAAAACTAGTGAACATAATCCCTGCAGCAATTATGTTTCCTTCAAGACATATTTTGCAAAACAAATTATTAGTTTATAAATGTAATCTCTGTGAGACAGGTTAAAAGTGTAAGGCTGGCTGCTTTAAGCAACACAGTGAGGTGGAGGCTGTATGCCCAGACACAGTTATGACAGTTTCTGTATTTTCTATCAAAGTAAAGTGAAGCAAATCTCTCTCTGACTGAAGGACTTAAAAGTGGCCAAGTGTTTGGAAAAGGTTGGGCTTGATTAGTCTGGTCTAATTGCATAAGCTTTGGCCTTTCTCCAGGGACCCCCTTTACCTTAATAAATCATATGAATGTCTGTTTTATACCACAGTGCTGCAGCCATTGGTCATTTCTGCTGCAGGTCTTCAATCGTCAGTCCTCCAATATTCCTTTCCTCTCTCCCGAATAATTCATAACTTCCATCAATCCTGTGGACCGATAATCTTCCACTCTTGATCGATTCGAAGGACACGGCCGCTGAATCATAATCATGGAACAAGTTTCTCTGAGTTGTATACAAAGTTAAAGTTGTTATTTGTGAGAGGTATTGGTCAGACTGCTGTGACTCATAAAGGTAAAGAAGCAACAAAGCCATTCTCTGTTTGTAAAGTGGCAGTGAAGGCTGTAAAACCAGAGCACAGAGGTTGGCACTGGTCAGAGGAAGGGATGGGGATGTCTCCTTTAATCAGTGGACTTTTCACATGCCCGTCAGTGGGTGCCAGATCAATTTCACAGTACTCTTGAGTGAAATTTCTCACCCTATTTTTCTAACAACCAAAACACTCTTAATCCACAGATTTATTTCAGGTTTAAATTACTTTTCATTGCTGTGAAAAATGAGTGATGACAAAAATGTCTAATCAGTTCTGTAAACATGTATTCACTGAAAAAATGCATTATTGTTGTATAAAATGCAAGATTTTTAAAGGGAATAGTTGTACAGGATTACAATTCACCATCAGCATCAGTCAGTCAGTCTAATCAGATCTGTAAATATGTGTTCACTGACAAAATGTTGTTCACATATTGAAAAAAATGATCAGTGCAATTTCCAGATGGGATAGAGTCAAGAACTGCACGCTGATATGTTTGGAGAGATGTTATAAATATGAAGACTGGGCCATTCATCTTCCCATGATGCATCTGACCAGGTGATACTCAATGGACCCTCCAAATGAAGAAATATGAGGGGTTTAGAAAATGTGACCTTCACAGGTCACACTGGCCACTGATACTTTCGTTCTTTTTCTTTTCTCCCTTGAGAAAAAAGGATAATGCTCTGGGATATTCTGCTAAATGTGTACTTACTGTACATTTAGAACCTTTTTTCTTGTGTGCAAGCCTTCACTCATGTTATTATGCATACAAGCTATATGAAACAGAAATTGAATGTATTACACTCAGTTTGCTAATAAACAATCTCATAGGTTGTTGAGAGTCTATACTGGAATTGCAGCCTCTCACACAATATTATGCAGAGTTTCCAATCTAGTTTGTGAGCGCATTCTCTCCAGACTACTCTCTCTGGAGCATGGTAAATTGGTTTCACAAACGTTTGATTATACAGTCTCCCCTACTTCCATTATATTTGCTGTCTATGAGTGATTGCAAGCATGCTGAGATGAAAGACTAGCTCAGGAACTGAGGCGATGAGGCGAATGTGACACGATAATGAAATGAAATGAGGCATGAACATTGTCTGTTATCCCTTAAGAACATGGAGAAAGGGTAAAGGGATGTGAGAGATCTTAGCTCTGCCTAATTCTTGACTACCGTAATGGGCCTTCTGTTTTGTGATGCTGTTGTGAGAGTTCATCCGTATACTGAATACATTCATTCTTCTGAACATTTTGATTCAGAGGAAGAGGAAAATAAGTGTAGCTTCAGTCCTGTGTGTCCTGTGTATAGTTAATCCAACATAAATTTCAATATCAAATATTGGGATTTACTTGCTCATGTTGTATCACAGTAATAGAGGCACTCAAGTCAGGTTTCAGGTTCACATTCACCCCGGACAAAGCTCATCCTTCTGTCACTGTTAACTAACAGTGTTAGTTAGTTTATGTAAGCTGTTTTACTAATAGCCTGAGTCATATCTCCGTATTTAAACTGTATGAAGAAATAGCCATATGGTCTGTAATTTACAGGCAATGTTTAAGACAGGGATATACAAGCAAATGAGTTTGTCCTCTTTCCAGGTCTCCATGGTGATGGAGCTTGCATGGCTCAGGTCTTATCTGTTGCTAAATGTCCTCCTAATGAGATTCATATATTTTATAAATCCATCTATAATTTTGTCATCCTGTTTTCCATGCTGTATTTCTGTAATTTTGCTTTTTTTTTGTCTATTGTTTACTCACAATCTATTGCATGTCTGTCCATCCTGGAAATAGGATCAGTCCTAGGTTGCTTGTCCTGAGGTTTCTTTTCGTTATTCAAATTGAGGTTCTAAGGTTAGAGGATGTTTAATTTCTGTACATATTGTCAAGCCCCCTGAGGCAAATTTGTGTTTTGTGATATTGGGCTATACAAATAAAAGTGACTTGACTCCAATATTCATCGCTTGAATACTTGAAAGGTGGCTCTGAGTTGTTTGTTGCTTGCTGCTTGGCAGAGCAACAGCTGTAATCAACTTGTATTTAAATCAGTTATAATGGTTTCCAGTGGTGATACAGAGGCAAAAAATGTTTAAACTGTTGAATCCACAGCCTACACAGCCTACAGTCTACACTGTCCATGCTTGGTATATTTTTGCAAAATTACAACTAAAAATACAGCATTTGTTGCCAGAATGGGTAACTCTCTATTTGAAAGGCTGGTGACATTTAAGCAAAAGTCTTCTTGCATAAGAAGCCTGAATAACTTGATAACAAAAGTGAACAGCTCTATCTAGTCTAGTTAATGCCGTCAATATCCTTTGAAAATTAATTCATTTTGGTAAAAATTTCAATCAGTGAGTTCATACTTCGAGTTCATAATTGAGCTCAAAGTATGAACTTACAGCTTGACTCTGCAGGGTGTCAGCCTGATACCTTTTATTGTAGGGTTTAAAAATCTGTTTATCCTGAGTGAAATTTTAAAACAAAGTAGTCCATTTCCTGACACTCTTTATTTGAAAAGTTAAAAGTCAGTTTAGTCTTCGTGTAGCAAAACAAAATCCTATATTTTCTTATACATTCTAGAGAAGTAGCAGTGTGGCCAACAATGAACCCCTACAGATTCAATACTACGGTTGTGTTAAGATTATACGCATTAACATTAACATTATATTTACCTGAAAATACATTAACTGTTCAACTCGTGAAATTGGATCTCCTACTTGTCCACTTCACTGATAAGATTCTTGAGTTCAAGATATCCAGCAATTTTGTTAAAACAAGAAAAAAGTTAACCATTTTTCTATTCACTACTTGTTTCATTGCAGTCATAACTCTGACTCACTGTTTGCATGAATGCAGAAATAGTAAAAGTACTGATGTGATTTCTTGTATCCTATATGTACTGGACCTACACAGCCATGTGATTTAAACGCACACATGCTGTGGGTTGATGCATACTTGCACAGTGCTGTGTAATTACACTCTGATTGCAGTAGAAGGTAATGCAATAGTCAAGAAAGTCCTTGGTCAGTCTTGAAGGACCACATAGTTTCAACCAGCCTATCAATTTTAATGAGAAGTTAGTTGCAGCCTTTACTCCTTGAGATTGTGACAAGTCGACAATTTGAAGCCTGCACCACATATGAAAAGTAGGAGCCTGGACAGAATGCCAGCAGGACCACAGACCTGCATTAGGTGGTTCGACAAAACACCGCAGGGTCATCTGGCAAAAACGTTGAACAGGGCTCAACATTTGCTGCAATGCAATGCATCGTCATTGGACAGAGGCTGCAGTGGCCAATCACATACACACCAGTGCTCATTCCTGGTGGTTTACTTTGTAATGTGAACACTGTGTTTCTGCTGTTTACCTCACAATTGTTTGCATGAAAGATAAAACAGTTGCTGCTGTGCTAACTTTCCAGAGTTGTAAAATCCTGTCTATGAGTATCACAAAGCGCCATACAATGTTTACATGAATTAATCTGTAGCTCCAACTCGACTTCCTGGATCATATTTCATTGTCTCACTGGTACCTTAAACAACATGCGCTCACCAATGTAGCCCCTTGCATTGTTAACACAGGGCTGTTTTTTGCTCTGAATGCAACCTTAAGCAAGAAAGCTTGTGGATAGTTACAGTGGCCCTGAGGTGCAAAACACATCAACATGTTGATATGACGACATGACGATTGGACCATTGATTGGCCCAGTAGCCTCCCACTAAACAGTCATGACCAATTGACACATCACTAGGAGTTTACGTCCGTATAGTATCATTGACCAGTCTTGATTAAGTAAAGTTTGTGAAGTAAAGTGAATTTACTTGGGTTCACAGACAGGAATTGTTGTATGAAGGTATTATTGGAGTACAACATCTGAGCACCTGTGGTAGAATTTTTAGTGTATCAGTGAATTTGAACACACAGAGAAAAATGCTTCAGGAGTTGTAAACTTGTAGATTTTGTACTCTCCCACAAACATAACAGTTACACATTTTCAAATTCTTCATTGCAGGAGCACAAATCCTTTTTTTTTTCTTTTACAAATCACAAACAAACTCATACACTCATATTTTTGATACAGTTGCTACAGCGAATATGGTGCAAAACAGATTCACACACCCATATCAAATAATGTTAAGTCATTGGCATGGCATGAATATGTGAATCCATGCAATGAGAGTTGCACACCTGTAGAATATTTTCTCATAGATATATTTATTTTCTTGCATATTTCTAGGGCAAACATAAGTCAGTAACTACGACTGCATGAATCTGCCACTACAAGTCAAATGCTGTTTTTTCACTCACAAATGACAGGTTCCACATACTCTCACTTTTGCATCAAACATGACTTGTGCACCTGTTGAGCCAGGGGCAAGTAGCCAGACCTTATTGGTTCATTTGGGCGCCTGTACTATCCCTTGGCCTGAAGAAAAAAAAAGTGAGCACATTCTTAACTGGTCATTTGTAGAAAATTATTTGTGCACCTGCAATGCCTGATGAGGGAGAGCATTATCAGTGCAGCATTTTCATGCACTGTAGTAACCAAGTTACTGTAAATACATGTATGCAACAGATTAGTAATCACATTTATAACATCTCCCTTGAATTTTTTTCTAGTGCGTGCATGTTTGTGTTGGAGCAAACTGACAGCACAGTGAGAGGAGAACAGACCGACAGCGGCGATTTCTCTCCCAGCACGAATGTTTTGCCTCAATCCACAAGCATGCATTCATACAAGTTTCAAATGATAACTCAAAGACAATAAGAAAGCAACATTTAACTTATATTTTTATGACATTACATCACCTGCAAAGTCCAAACATAGACTGATAAAATAATAGGTGAATGAGACATACATTCCTGCCATGCCGTTTTAAACTCCCAGCTGTCGCCAACAAGTAAATGGTTCATTTGATTA
This sequence comes from Euthynnus affinis, assembly GCA_029490765.1. Classification (NCBI taxonomy): domain Eukaryota; kingdom Metazoa; phylum Chordata; class Actinopteri; order Scombriformes; family Scombridae; genus Euthynnus; species Euthynnus affinis. The sequence continues at coordinate 6,660,861 of CM055850.1, read as the reverse complement.
CTATAACACAGATGGTTACACTTATGTCATGGTTGAAGTTATAATATGTCAATCAACAAAAGATGCTTTCAGTGTCTCACATTAACAGTGGATAATCTGGATAATGAATATGTTCTTTTTTCTAACTCCTATGACTGGGTGGGCAGTAGGACTACACTGTTAAAAACAATTTTACCCATTTACCATAACTGAAATGTTTTCCCCTGTTTTGATTGCTCTGAACCCATTCATCCACAGATCAAATTCAAATGACAGATGACAATTGACTAATCCACAAATTGTTCTTTTCTGTAAAGAACATTAGGACATGTCATAAATCTATAGGATCAACAGGTAGCATCAGTCAGCAGCCACCTATAATATAACCAGAGCAGTTTTGTGCAGATGTGCTACTGATATGTCACAAGGGGTTATTAAGTGGGCCCCTCCTGTCGCAACTGTCTCATTGAATTAAGTCAGAATTCAACAGTGGTTTCTAGCATTGGGCAGAAGAGGAATGTAAGAATTTGAACCCCAGTGGATGTGGAATATGAGATTCATAACTCCTTTCAGTCACAGCAAGCATGCTAATAGCAAACTGTAGTATACCAGGATCCTACAAGCACATCACAGCTAACAAGAGAACATAAAAATTTCCCTTACACCATGGCCAAAAGAAATACGTGGTTCTGGTAGGCTGGCAGGTGTCTGTCAAAAAGGAAACCTCATGGGTTCTTTGTTTTCAATAAATGGCCATGTCAAACTACATTGTTATATACTTTCGCTTACACTCATTATTTGGCTGCAGCTGGTGAGAATGTGCTTTTTATCAATTCGAACTTGTTAAGTGTGCTACAAAAAGAATTTTCGATTTTTAGCAATCATGGCAAAGACTTAGAGTGGATAGAGATGAGGACAATGCGTTGGTGTTTAAGAAAGTGGAACGAAGTTCTTGAGAAGAGGCCGTGTAGAACAAACGCAATCTTTACTGACTGTTCCTTCATTCTGATGTCATGTATTTCTTTTGTGGATGTGCAGGGTCAATGGCCTATTAAGTAGACTGGAGTTCCTCTTTAAAACAGAAATAGACAATGAGGTGAGAATTTTATTGCTGACTTTAAAATGGATGAGATTGTTTGTGAAAAAAAAAGAAAATTAACGTCTTTCCATGTTTGAGCCATTTTCATAAAGGCAGCAGGTACTCTTGCTAACAGTGTTTTTGATAGTATGTTTGGTGACTTAGCTTGTGTAGGAATTTGTGCACTCAAATATCTTTATGATGTTATGGGGAATTATGAATTATTATTGTGCACAACTCCAACATTAAATTATTTGTCCAGTGACATAACACATATTAGAGTATGTGTAATAATAGGGAAATAGCCCTCCTTGCTGGGCACACAAGAGAGGTCTATTAGAATTATGATTGTTATTAATTGCAATTATGATTTTGCAAGGGTATAGGTCTTTTAAGGTTAAGTGACTGAGATGCGAGCACAATAAAACACAAACAACTTCACCTTAGTTAAACACATTTATTTCTAATACTACAGCTACAAGTACTAAACACTACAACATTCTACAAACAAGACACAAAAGGAAAAGGGAGACTGATACACAAGGCTATGGCTGGTGAAAGTTCAGAATGCATGATGCTGAGTTATCTATTGTGTAGTTGGAATGGGAAACCTGATAAACAGATGAGATAACTGTTACCTGAGAAGCAGCAAGTCAAATCAACGGTTCCACAGCTTAGTTCCAAATTGCTAGTTGAAATCACCAGTCATGAAAGCACCAGGGTTTAAGCAAGTTGATGGAGGTATATATGAATACTTGCTTGTTCCCTGGGGTGGCTTCTTGTTGAGAATGGGGTCCGTTGCTGGGGTGAGGAGCTGGAGTCTGGATCTGGTGGTGATGAGTGAGTCGGCCGGTCCGTGTTTGAAAAGTTCCCACTGGGAAAGAGCTCCTGGTTTCTGCTCTCATGCTCTCCTATGCTTGACGCTCAACTCATGACTCCAGATTCAAGAGATGCTCTGAGTCACATCATCAGACCAGCAAACTGCAAGCTTTCCACTGGCATGGTGGAAAGCAAGAAGAACCAGCAAGCAGCATCAAGCAGCCCAAAACAGTCGCCTGAAAACAGCTGGATCCAAACACAAGGGCAAAAAGTGGCAAAAAGCCCCACGCAAAAACCAGCCCAGAGTCTCAGATGAGACCCTGTTTTAAGGTTTCAGTCTGCCCGCCCAGAAGGTGCCTCCTGGCCAATCCCAGGGGTTGCAGAGTTCTGGGGGAGCAAAGTCAGTCCTTCCCGTCCAAAGACAGGCGGGTACAGTTGCTGAATAAGGATACTCCATAAGATAAAGAATGTACAATTTGACAATTGCATGATTCTTAATTTTGTACTTTGGAAGGTAGCTTTAGCATTATGGCAATGAAACAAGCAGAATGGTACTAAACATGATAGGGTTATCATGTATGATGGGGTTATGTTAATGGTACATATCCTGGTTTAAAGGCAATGTAAGGAAAGTCAAACTAAAAGTATGTTAAAACAACACATACTATGAAATACACACACATACTAACAAACAACAACAATTGGCCTTACACAAGGTCTAAAACTACATCTGTAAGTCCATGGGTTTTACAGTCCTTTGTTCTCCACAATCTGACTTCAAACAGCAGGGGTCCATGCCATTGAGTGTGTGTGTGTGTGTGTGAGTGTCACTGGGGAATGGCATATTGTGCAGCGTGTCTTATGCCTTATGCTAATTTACCCAGTGACCAGTTCTTGGGTTGGTCACCCAAGATCTGAAATTTAAAGTCCACAGTGGGGTTGAAGTTTGGTGCCAGTTCGTCTCTGCATGTGACGGGCTCTCAGGTGAGGGTAATTTGTCCAGACGGTGCTTTCAATTCACAATGGGGTGTGAATTGGTCTTCCTATCTTTCTGTCTCTTGTAGCTTGAAAGATCAAAGCATTTAAGCTTTGCATTTTAAGGTTTAGATTGTTATTGGCACACCAAAACATAAGATAGGTCACTTCTATCCCATAAACTGAATTTGGAAATTGGATTGGTGGATTTGAACCAATTTAAAGAACAGTTCCAGAGGAATGGCTTAGTTATGTTTGAGCTTGTTCACCGGCTTTGTTCATAATGCACCCCATTAACCCTTACACTGATTTCGGAGGCACCGTTTACCTGAAGTGGCCCCTCCAAAAACAGAGCTATGAGACATACTGTAATGGAAAAAAACCCTGCTATGGGTTTGGAAATGGGTTGGTTGATAACACTATATGCTCTGTCATCTTTAGTAAAGTTTGAGTGTGCAGAAAGCTTACTACAGATATATTATTGCAGTTATCTGATGCCAAAATTTCCCATTTGGAGATAGATGGGGAGAATTTAATGGTCACTAGACAGAGTGAATTGGGACAGCAGTGCATCTGACATGAACATGCAATCAGAAAAGGAAGGGTTGAGAATGAAGTAAAAAAAAATGGGATGCAGCAACTGAAGAAAGAAGTCTCATCCTTGGGAACAGGCAGGGATATATACAATGATGGGTAAAGATGGCAGTGAGCAGTGCGGCTAGCACAGTGTAAGTGTAAGCCAGAACTGACTCTGCTTTAATCTTTTCTGGAGGGGTGTGTGCTTTCAAACTGAGTTGCACTGGTTGCTATATGATCTGGAAGTATCTAGAATAGTATAGGAGGCAGACAGACAGGGACTGCAGATGGAAAACAGCTAGTGGCTAAATCTGGTGCAATGCATCTCTTCTCCTTGCGTGAGATGAATGTTTTTTGTACATGTACCCTGACAAATAAACTAAACACTACATCATTTCAAACAAGCCAACAAAGCTGCATGAAACAACTGTTCTGATATAAGATGCTTGCATCTATTGCTCTTTGTGGGAATCATGTTGACCACTGAGCAATACTGACTGAATGGACTAATGCTGTTTCATGGCAAAAAAACAAGTCAAAGGAAGTGATGCATTGCAGTTCATTTGTGCAAGAACAGTGTGACAGTGACAAATGAAGCTTTGTGGACATGATTAAAGCCAATGTCCCTTTGCCATATTCATTGTAGCTAAATAATGTATTGATCAAACCTTTGCAATTGCATCTCTGCTAATGATGTTCAAGTGTTGTACATGAAGTATTAAGACAGAATGCAAGATGCCTTTGTTGTTAAAAAAAAAAAGACAGTTTGGAGCGTCTTATCTGGATGGATACTGTACATGCAACATAGGCTCAACATTTGGTTTGAGCCCAGCCAGGGACCTTTGTTGCATGTTGTGTTTCCTATCTGCAACTTCACTGTGACTGTCCAATAAAGGAAAAAAATCTTTATAAAAAAAGAATAGGGCAATTCATCTTTACACATGCTAAACTGACTTGTCTCCATTATGTGGTGCATCCACAAAGCAATACAGTTGATTAATTGTGTAATTATAGCCACTTCCACTTGGCTGCAATGACTCTGCTTAAAAGTCTCCAACCTTTAGGACATATTATTCTGCTAGCAAACATTTTTATGAAGAGTTCAGCACACACAGGAGAACTGAGGCTCCATATACTGTATACAGGTAGAGATGTATCTGTGTTACTGCTTTATAAGTCATTCATTAAGTCATAAACATGACATACTGACAATGGTATAGCCGCACGTGTTATAAGTTTCCTTCAAGTCACCCATCACAAGCATTTCAAAGACAAATATATAACAGGTTAATACATGTCTCATCACAACTCCTGATACATAAACAGGCTGTTTGAAGAACTATGTTGCAGTTGAAATTGAGGTTGGAGGGGTCTAAGAATAAAGTACATCGGGCCAATAAGAACAATAAGGTACATAATCACAAGAGCTACTTGAGTATCAAGCTCATGCTAAACTATATCACTGGGACTGGGCAGGTTTTACATTTGCTCCTCCACAATATTCAATCACTGGCTGAGGGGAAAGAATTGACAGGCCTGCCTGGTCATGATGGATGCAGTCAGCTCTGATCATCATTCAGTCATGCTGCACTGTGCAATAAAAGCGGGGATTAAGCAGCAGGTTAAGGAGAAAAAAACAAAACAAAAATAGTGTTCTAGTTTGTGAAACACCAAAGCATTCTCAAAATGGTTTTGTGTTTCCGTGTAATCAATAAAAATTACATTATGATGGCTACAGAGAATTATTAAAGACATTAAAATGAACTGTCATTTTCAGCACAGTACATCAAATCATCATATTCACACCTGCAGTTATTTAAAATTGATTAAAAAATATAATTACAGTTGTTGGTTTTTTTTTTGATGATTGGGATGCCAGAGGCAAAGGGCCAAGTTTTTTTGAATATGTGACAAACACCAAAGCTGTGCTCCAGCTTGTATTTGTGTCCCCAAAACTCTTCATACAAAAACTAAATTACATACAATAATGGTGTCTAAATAGAAACTGCACTAACAAAAATTACCCGAACAAAGACAGCCATATAAAAAATAATCCTTTTCAATTAAGTTAAAAGTCAAGTCAAGTCAGTTTTATTTATATAGCGCCAAATCACAACATAAGTTATCTCAGGCATGGGTTAAACAAAAGTACATTTTTAAGCCCACTCTTAAATGTAGAGAGGGAGTCTGCACCCCACATCAAAACTGGAAGATGGGTCCACAGGTAAAGAGTCTGATTGCTGAAGGCTCTGCCTCCTATTCTTCTTTTAGAGACTATAGGAACCTGAAGCAAGCCTGCATCCTGGGAGTGCAGCATTCTAGTGGGAGAATATAGCTCTTTAAGATTGTGCCTGACCATTAAGGGCTTTGTAGGTGTGTAGGATTTTAAATTCTATTCTGGATTTTACAGGAAGCAGGTGCGGCCAAGCTAAAATGGGAGAAATATGATCTTTATTTCTAGTTCTTGTCAGTACACACACAGTTGCATTCTCGATCAGCTGGAGAGTCTTTAGAGAGCTGAAGTACATATCCTGATCAGATCACATATCCAGATAATTCCCAGATTCCTTAAAGTTGTGCTGGAGGCCAAAGTAATGCCATCTAGATTAACTATGTCATTATGTTTCTGAGGTGTACAGGGCCAAGCACAATATTGTCGGCAGAAAATTGCAAGTCACCCAAGTCTTTATGTCCTTAAGGCATGCTTGGAGTTTAGTTAACTAATGGTCATAGTCATCTGACTAAATTGATAAATATAGTTGAGTATCATCTGCATTACAATGAACAATTATGGAGTGTTTCATAATAATATTATATCTAAAGTAAATGGAATGGTAAATGGACTGCACTTATATTGCACCTTTCTAGTCTTCCAACCACTCAAAGCACTTAACTACATGCCAACATTCACACACATATTCATACACTGATGGCAGGGGCTACCATGCAAGGTGCCGACCTGCTCATCCTGAGGGGAACCTCACACATGCACAAACACAAAGACATGCAGGACAGCCGCCGAATAGTATTTGTGGATCTCAGTGTCTAACTTTTGCATGCATGGATGTTAACGTGTGAGTTGATCTGATAAATAGGACCTAAACTAGCTTAGTGCAGTTCTTTTAATGCCAATTAAATGTTCCAGTCTGTAATAGGATGTAATAGTCATTGGTGTCAAATGCGACACTAAGATATAGCAAAAAAAGTACAGAGAGAAGTCCTTTATCCAATGCAAGTAGGAGGTCATTTTTACACTTTTACCTGCATTGTCTCATGTCTCATGTGCTGTTTAATGATGTGCTCTAAATCCTGACTGAAAATCCACAAATAAACTGTTGTTATGTAGAAAATCACACAATTGGCTGGTGACTGCTTTCTGAAGGATCTTAGAGAGAAAGGGAAAGTTAGACATAGGTCTATAGTTGGCTAAAACACCTGAATCAAGAAGAAGCTTTTTAAGAAGAGGTTTAATTACAGCTATTTTAACCCACTATGAGCCAAAGTGCCCTCTAAAAAAACATTCTGAAACCCAAGGCATTTTTTGAAAACAACCTTCTAAAACCTGAGGCTAAGATGGGCGAAGAGTGCTGAAAAAAGCAAACAAACAAAAAGCACTTGGTCTTAAAGGGATATACACCATAATGTTGCAGCCATTCTTAATGTCTTAAAGAACTGTGGAACATAGCCTGTTACTAAAACAGACTGATCATACAATAAAAAATAGAATGGTGTTCCTCAGCCTTGGCATTGATTCTACAAGCCTCTGGAACTCTTCTGGAGGGATGAACACCATTCTTCAAAAAGATATTCCCTCCTTTCGTGTTTTGATGATGGTGGTGGAGAGCACTGTCTGACACATCGGTCCAAAATCACCCATAAGTGTGTAATTTGTTTGACATCTGGTGAATGTGAAGGCCATAGCATGTGATTCACATCATTTTCATACTCATCAAACCATTCAGTGACCTCTCATGCCCTGTGAACTGGGGCATCGTCATCCTGGAAGAGACCACTCCCATCAGGATAGAAATGTTTCATCATAGGACAAAGGTGATGACTCAGAACAACTTTGTATTGATTTGTAGTGACCCTTCCCTCTAAGGGGACAAGTGGACCCAAAGCATACCAGCAAAATGCCCCCCACAGCATAACAGAGCCATCAGATCCCTTCACTGTAGGGTTCAAGCATATACATAAACATAAACATAAACATAAAGCCAGACAGAAGAGGTGTTAACTTAGACAGAAACCGCACATGTAACATATCCCTGGTGCAACTGTTGCTTCAGTACCAGTCAGCTCACAAAGAACAACTCTGCACATTTTACAGAAAACTGCATTCTTACACTCTATACAATCAAGAAAACTACCTATACCACTGTGAGGATTGATTTTCCATTCTTGGCTGTGCAGAGAAATACATACAAATGTGGCTGTTAATGTGGTTCATAAATGGCACATAAATCGGTGGGTGAACCAATAGCAGCACATGATTTAAATTGGAATTGTGGGGGTGCTGACTATTACAACCCCTCCCCCAAAAATGTGTGAGTTTATTAGATCAGCAATCCTACCACAGCAAAAATGATAAGTGCATCTCCCCATTGAGAGAGACGCTGTGTGCACGAGACACAGCAGAAACTTCATTGATTATGTAAATCTCTTGACATGCCAACAGGATCGATCAGGATCTAATGGTAATTAATGTTCCTCTACACATTCAAAAGGTCACACACACCAGTTTCAGTTTCAGTCTAGTGTCATACAATGAAATTGTTTGGAGTAAAGCGGCTGTCCTCCTGATAAATCTTGAGCTCCATCATAGCTGTCTAAAAACTATTTCATTCTGTTTCTTCTGAAGAGTGTCCTCTGTCCTGCCGAGTTGATAACTACAGTTTTTAGTAGTCAGGCTGCGGGAGACAATTCTGGGCATCTCACCCCTGGTTCCCACCCCACTATCACCCCACGTGCAGGGTCTATTTTTGCTGGACTGGCTCACACATGAAAAAATAAATAAAATTATTGCAAAAACACAAATGGGTCAATAGGATGCCAGCCACCTGGAGGCTGCAGCATCCCCGGCACCCCCACTTCCTGCAGCTATAGGTGAACCTGCATTAGGCTGACCAGGAGAAAGCGCTATACTGCCAGGGAACAAGTGGCCAGGCTAACCTTGGTGTGGACTGATGAATTTGGTGGACTCAGTCAGAGGCACTTCCTCAGCTTTTTTCAAATAATACATTCAAAATTTTGTGTAGCCTTTGTTGTAGCCTTAACATTACATACAGACGCAAGAACTCTGTATGATGGAGGTACACCAGCACAGAACTTGCTCAGTAACATTAAAGATGACACCTGAACATAGCCTGTCACGGCAGCCAATTACACCCCACACACACACACACACACACACACACACATACAGATGGCAGGCGCAGCATCATCAACATAAAATCCAATTGTGCACCCAACAAAAACTTTACCCAAACAATAAAACTGAAATAGTCGATAGGCTATTAGTTCAAAATTGTAAATAAGCTTATTTTTGATTATTATAGCAGGAGATAATCGGGCTTGGTGTTTAACACTGAAATTATATCATTATAGTCCAATGATTCAGTCAGTTCTCTTTCAAATGAGAGCAGGGACAAAGACGTCAGTCTGTATGTCATCAATGATGTCCTGACCCTAGTTTTTAACTGACTGACAGTTGAAAAGAGTCTTTCAACAGTACATTTTGTTGCTGCTGCTGACGGTGAAAGGGTTGAATTAGCAGCTAAGTATGTGTCATTATTACTTGGCACTTGTTGAAGAGATACTGGCGCAGGAATAGGTGTCTGGGTTAAGAATGATGGCTGAACTTGAGCTGAATTCCCTTTCTCTTGCTCCTCACAGCATCTTTTTGTGACAAACATAAATAAACTGCTTTGTTTCTCCATGTTTTTTATTTTAACTTACATTGAAAGTAGCTAGCTGGCAGACAGTAGGCGTCTGTTCCTCTGTGCAATGCAGAGGCTGTAAAGTGAGTGTAAGAGGAGGGGCTGCTCGCAATCTGGCATTTGTGAAATGCACTGCCACTCAAAAAATCTGACCTATCAACATCATCATATGGTACGGAATTGTTTTATTTTTATTGGTCCCATAGTCACATTTGAAAAAAAGTATTCATTGACTGCTATACAATGAATGATCCAGCAAAAAAGGAAGCCCTTTGATTGGGTGAGTACCAAGTGGCCAACCAGGCCCACCCACAGCTATGTGCCAGGGCTAACCTGGTAACACTTTTGATTGGCATACAGTTTTTCAAACTAGCCTGTGCACCTTTCAAATTTTTCCATGCCACTTCATTATCAAATGGCTGGCTAAACCTGGACGGGGACAAAACACAGCAGGCTCAACAACATGACTCAATTTCCCAGTGAGCTGGCATGTATGCCTTGACATATTTGGAGACATCACGTTTCACCTGAGTCCAAAAGAAATAGCACAGGACACAGTTCTAAGTTTTCTTTATCCCCAAATGTCCACAATCATTATGTACAGTTTGCAACACCACATCACGCAAGTTGCTTGGCACAATAACCTGACTAACTTCATCCAACAAATCAGACAGAAATTAATCATCCATCTGACCATTCACCCAATCCTTCCTTGTAACAAGCAGAGGAAGATTAGGCAGTGAAACCACCTGTTCATCAAGCACCATTCCTTCACTACACCCTGAAACAGGCAGGCCTGGATCAGACACGTCACAGCTCTGTGCACATGTCAGAACACAGTCCAAGAAAACACCTGGATCCAGTGGGTCTGGAGCAGACACGTTATGGTTCTGTGCACACCTCACGGCACAGGCTGGAAAGACCCCTGGGAATCCCAAACCGCTCTCATCCACCTCCCCAGATGCTAGCATCTAGGAAACAATCACAAGAGACTGCTGCATATTGGCATACACAGCGCTACAAGCCAGGTTGTTGCCCAAAATCATTACCACATCATCAAGTGGCAATGCAGGGCACACCCGACAGGAACAATGCCCTATACCAGTTGACAATCCAGTATAATATAATGGCATGGCATAGGAATTAAGCCTGACTTCATACCTTCACCATATTGGACTGCAACAGTGGAGCCACCCTACACACAGTAATGTCTGATGGTCACTGCCTGACTCACTCACTGAGGGATGAAGTTACACCACTGGTCAGTTGGCGAGTGTTATGCAGAATACCTATACTGATCGGAGAAGCCACCAACATTCCATATACATGCATTTAAATGTAAAAGAAGAAAGGCCTAGCCTCATGAAAAAAAGGAAAAACATGAACATAGCACCTTTGTGGAAGTTGCTTGCCATCCACTGCAGTTGGTTATCTATAGCACAGTATTGCAATGTTGTGGTTATTGTGACAGCACTAGATGAACTGCAATAAGAGTTCATCTGTTTCTCTGAAGTTTGTCAGTTTTAAAGGTCAATAGTTTCTGCTCTTCTTTAGTAGTCTGGCTCCACTATCACAACTGAGGGGCATTACTTCACACAATGGACAGCTGTAGGACACTCACAGCACCACAACTTGAACTTGGGACTCTGATAAACCTGATGATGGATAGCAGTGTCAGTCAGCCATGAATGGGCTTCCAGAGTGGCCCTCTGCACTTCTAACCCTTCTAACAGTGATGCCAGTCACTGAAATAAGCACGTATGAGCCACACTGCGCACTACCCTTCCCTTCAGTCAGGTCTTTTAACAATACTGTTTAATGTGAATGACAATAGTGTGCTTCAAATCTTGCTGTAGATGAAAAATCGGAACATATTTTCAACATAACACTTCACATGTGTGCTTTAGATGTGGGATTTTAGAAATGACTGTGTGTCTTTGGACTCACTTATTTTTTGTTCACAATTCAACACCAGTCCTGTTGACTAAAAGTGCCAAGAAAAAAGAAAGCACAGCTACACTCCTCTCTACATTGAAGTGTAAGACAAGGGGTGGGATGTTCTTGTTTCAGGTAGGTACAGTACAGTATGTGCTGCTTAATGGTTTCTTCTAAAACAGAACTTGACAATAACAAAGTAATTTCATCCCATGTTTGTCACTCAAAGTGTCATAAATTGCCAATGCACCATCAGTGTTTTTCTGATTTAATAATTTGTTCCCAGAAATAGAATGGTAAAGGGTTTGGTGCAGCTAACAAGGAAAAACACATTCATGCTGAGAATTCATACTATTTTTCTGGCCCACAAAAAAAACCAACCTAAGATCTGATCATCATCATAATGACAACATTTTCACATGTCATTATCTAACATCCAGAGGTTGAACACTTTCATTCTGAGCTTTCCACTAGTGCCATGTTTTGGGCCAAAATGTCAAGATAGATTACTGGAATAAAACTTCACCTGGACTCTTTTCAGACATGGAATACGTAACATTGCTGGCTTCATCAAACTGTTAAAGCTGGCTTTTTGTCATTCAGACACTGCTGACTTTTACATTGATTTTCCTTATGGCTTCATTCAGACATGACAGAACATATTTACAGAAAGAGACTATGCTCGCGTTATATTTGGCACCTGCTGTGCTAGAGGGAGCAAAGAGAGAGTTGATTTAAAATGTTATGATAGCAAGGAAGGAGACTTATCTTCATTCACAGGCTGCACTGGAAGAAGCAGATGGAAATATAAAACCATTTTTTCTGTCAAAGCCTTAATTAATGACCACTATGTGTGTGTGAGGGATGTTAGCTCCCACTTTTCATAGTGAATCCATTAAATCCACCACATGGATTATTGCTATTAGAGAGTGAAGTCTACTGCCTGTTTTATGAAGTCCAACATTCATAATCACTGAATGACAAGACGTTATGTTGCCACTCTCCTACTGGTCTGATATGAGAAGATCAAGCTCCTAAACTGTTTAAAATGGTCTCTTTCACAGTGTTTCCTAGTTTATTAAATCAATTTTGCGCATAAGAGATGATGATTGAGATATTCCACAGGATAAGCATGTCTCTCACTCTGTATGTTTTATTTTTGTGCAACTGCTGCTGCCTTCACGTTAATCTGACAACATTCAGTTCAGACTTGTGCCTTGTTCAAAGTTGAATGGAAATGTTGCATGATCCAACCTAGTAAAATTGCTGCTGTGACATTAATGTAAAAGTGACCAGGGTGAATTCAGACACAAGACCAACATGCTGAATTGCCATCAGATTAACATGAAGGGGTGCATGTCTGAAAGGGGCTTAAATCACTCATTGCTTTTCCTTTATCACCCACATCAGAAAGAAAAAGCAAATAATAAGCACTCTCAGCCCAAATGTGGTGTTGCCAGCTTTTAGTACATTTTCTTTAAAATGACATGGATATTGCTTTTCTCCTCTGAATTTGTACTTTTTTTGTTTTCCTTATTTTTCCCATGTAGTTTGATAAGAGTACAGTGCACATAACACAAAAGGGAATGAATGTAATCATACAAAGAAAATAAACTCTGCCTACATCACAAACAGACAAGATATGTCACCACCTCTGTCTAGGTTTTTTTTTTTTACAATACCAAAATAACACAATTAACAAAAACATTCCCCTTATATCCTATACTCCTTGGCTACAGTAAGGAAGAAAATAACCAAACAATAAAAGAAAGAAAAAAACAAAAAAAACTTTTGTCTACTGTTGATGAGTACAGGATCTTGAAATACACAGTTCAACCACACAACCATGCTACAACAACATATTTAAGAGATTGCACCCACCGCTCACTGTTTACTTTGTTGACTCAGGAAAGATTAAAGGAATAGTTTGAGCTCTTGAGCTGCCTTCATCAGGACTTGAAAAGATTCTATTTTAGCTCCTTGTGCCCGGGCACAAAAAACTTCAAATGATAACACTTTGTAAAATGACAGCTTGCACTGGAATATGAAAACTTTAAAGGGAGGTTCCCATCCCTTTTTTTCTGTCTTTTTTGTGCTGCTGTTAATCCTGCAAATGAGAATCTTCTTATATACAGATAAGGTTAGGGTTGAATCAGAAATTTCTGCAGGGCACTACTCAATCTTTCCAGTGAGAACAATATATTGAAGTTATGTTTGGTGTTTTAGCAGCTCAGGCAAAGTTCAGCAGGTGTATTGCAGGTTTTGTAAATCACATACCTGTCTTTTTCATTACTAGGTTGGGAGGAATACTACAAAAGATAGATATAAGTCTATACAGGTAATCTTGATTCCTCAAGGGAATTCAATATGGTATTACATCATGGAACATGATTTGAGAGCTCTTCATTCTCAGCCCTCACATAAGTAGTGACCCTGAGTTTCATGTGATATTTCATGTTCTCAAAGCTGAACAAAAAATAGTGTTTGTCTGATTTAACCTTGCCTGTTAGAGCTCAAATGTGTATTTTCTGATCTATCACCTCCATGTTTTAAGGTGACATATTACAACCCTTTTCAACACGTTAACCCTTAACTTTTCATCTTGATGTTAAATTTATCATTTTTAAGCAATGAGTAGCATTTTTTTCCAAGTTCAGACAGGCTGTGTCACAGAGAATAACAAGGTTAAGGCAGCACTTTTCACATATTATCCGTGAATGCACCGATCATTATCCTTTTGAACCAAAAGCATGCAACATCATACCATTGTAATCTGGAGTGTAGTGGATCCATTTACTATGAATAATGCTTATTTTATTGATTAGACACAAACATGGCTAGCCATATTGCCCCCCCCAACACGCTAACGCTATGTTCATCTTCCTCAGATGATGGGAGGACATGAAGACCTATGTTGTTTCTTGCAGCAAACAAGAGAACTTTGATTCAGTGGGCTGCTCAAGGAGGTCTTATGTTCAACAGATCCCTTTATGAAGTCATAAAGGAAGCAAAATTTAAACTGTTTTTGCATACACATTTACTGAAAGATGGATAAGGTAGGACAACTATACCTTTTTAAGCGTAAGAAAGATTGCCGTTGCCATTCAAAAAAAAAAACCCTTTTCTAGTGAACAAAGCCTCTTTTCATCACAAACTGTTAAAATAAACCAGAGCACTGGCTCAGATCCTGCTTACTTTAAAAGTACAATTTCAATTTTGGCAGTCAGTCTGTGTCCATCTGCCAAATTGTCACTTACACACAAAAATCCCATTTCCTCTTGCCTTACTTTCATATTTACTTGGAGAGACATTTTGAGGGAAACAGCTTAACGATTAAATATCTGTCAAATAAAACACCAAAGAGAATTTCTTTCAAAGGAGCGACTAAATGAAGCAGCAGAAAAACATTGCCAATTGTCAAAACTAGGTCACAAGTTATTGCACCTCAGAACTTGAGCTCTGATAAAAGGTTTCCAAATGACTTGGTTTGTTTTGCTGTTTTTCTGTCTGTGAAATTAACTTGTGATGATAGTGTCATCCAATTACCCAAGAAGTTTACAAGCAGAGCACATTCTTAATTGATTGGACTCATAATAAAGACCAGTGGCTGTTTGGGTGCAGCCTCTGTGCTGGCTTTTATGTGATGTCAACTCAACAGTGTCCACAGAGACAAACTGCTCCTGTAATTAATTGACCACGGCTTCAAAGAGAGTAGTGGAAAGAGCTCTCTGGAACTGTGGATCAGTATGCGTCTTTAGCTCTTCACTCCTCTGTGGGGCCATATCAGTAAAGTTTGTCTATGCCAAGAAACTAGTCATGGTGGTTCCGAGTAGGGTTGGCCCTTTGGGACAGATAATCACTCCTCTGGTGTGGTGCCAAACACAGCTGGAGATGGTCTTTGGACAATATTTGGTCCTCTTGTTTTCTTGCTTTTAGCTTGTTTCACAGCGGCAAAGAAAGTTTTTGCTTCTGTAGACATTTTATGAAAGCTGACATGACGCCTCACATTAGTCTGCTAGAAGAATGTGTTAGGACCACACAACCAGCCATTCCCAGGCAACCATTCCTAAAAAATTATGTTTGTATTAGACATTTCCACACCTCACAATTCATGTCTAATTCCAACAATTCCCGCCAATGCAGGACATACCATTTATCCAGCAAGGCTGATATTCTTAGAATATTTGATATTCTTAGATCCTAACCAGTTGAAGATCAAAGGTATACAATTTAGAGGTGAGGTCAGGGGCTCAGTACGTACCCTTTAAAATACGAATGTACTCAGTCTATATCAATTGTAGCTTGCCAACTGAGATATCTCTAAAGTGGACATTATTGTGTGAGGGAGGTGCTAGAGGAAAGCTCGTGGAGTGTCCAAAGTGGAATGAGCTCGTCGTCTGGTGCACATGAATGTACTCTGCAAAGGTAATGTTCTCATTAGATTCTTATACTTGTACTGTTTAAATTAATCCACTTATGATGGTTAAGAAACTCATTATTTTTCAAATTTGAAGGATCATGAATATCCACAGGTAAGTTTTTGTAAGGGAAAATTATTTCTGATGTTGCTGCTAGACAGAAGGTCTAGGGGTCACAAAATCATCTAGAATGATCTTTGGAAACTATGAATATCCATACTACATTTAATAACAATCTGGCTAATACTTGTACGGTGTATGGACTCTTGTTAGGTCCCACTGCATTCATAACAAAAGGATTAAGAAACTGTTCGTAATCAAAGGGAAATAATAACAGCCTTCTTGTAACAACAACAACAACATGGTAAGGACAAAAGCTCTCTTTGCGTCACAAGCATTGAAAGGAGAAGCAATAATACTTTTGAATGAATGAGGGGAAAGGAGACATGCTGTGCCAGGTTAAGATGACAGTGAGCTGTACAACCTGAAGTAGCTTTGGATGGAAAGGTCGGCACATGATTGTGGGGAAGTCATCGAAACCAACAGGTGTGAGAAACGTGAGCTGCCCGTGATGGTTACTGACTGTCTGAAGAAAAGTGGTGATTAGCTGACCCGACCTCCTAGAGAGACTCTGAGGATGTGACTGATGTGACCATCAGCACGGTCACACTAACTCAGAGGAAGCTTGTATCAGATTTGTCATGAAGATCCTGAAGGTAATGGGGAGGTGGGAGTAGTGAAATAGCAGATCTGAAAGACAGTCTCACTAAAACGTTTATAGAGCAGCACACACCCTTTTTAAATTACATCTGTGAAAATTGAAAATTGTGCATCTTAGGTCAATTAATGTAATTTTAAAGGCACCATCAATGTTTTTTTTAATCTTTTGAGTCCATAATACAATAATAAATATGCAGTAATGTGACAAAGTGAGTAAGCCATTTGTCCCCATTTCAACCATCATTACAATATTGCTTACAAATTTACCATATTTGTTAATTGTTTGTTTTGAGCCATAGGTCCATCATTAATCTGTAACTTGCAGACACAAACTATCCCGGGTTTGTTTGTGGTTTGCATTATATTTGTTTATAGTTCACATACTGGCAACATTAAAGTAAAACAGACAATTATTAAGATTAGTTATTGTTATTGTTTAGTTCTGTGTTCCAATGGGTTCATCATTTTCTTTCTTTGCAACTATGTTTTCCAGAGAGGAAAAAGGAGGAAGCCCTGACCACTTCTTGTATTTTTACACTGGGTGACATCGTCAGTGATGTCACTGGGTTGGACAAAATATTGGGGGATTTATTTTAATCAGTTAAATGTCAGTTTTTGCTCATTCAGCAAATCTGAGTCTGCCTCCAACCTTCCTATTCTCTCTGGTCAGGCTTCCTCACAAGTAGGAGCATAAATGAATAAATAAATAAATGGTGTATACACATATATAAACAATACTTTTAAAAAAAGATGTTAAAATTAGATGCCTAAGTAGTTCTTCAATGTCAAATGTAATCAGACACACTCCTGGAAAAAAATCAATTAACAGGTGCATCAATAATTTAGAAGGATTGACGTGCAGCAGCTGCTGTGCTACTTGTGAAAAATACCTATGTTGTTTACAGTGTGAGAAGGAGCCCATGTAATCTTAGTTGCCATGGAGCAAAACAGCCTGGTGCACAGTGAGCTGTGTTTCTACAGGTGTGATCTTAGGATCATTTTCTAGATGTTAAAAACACATTCAGTGAATTTGCAGCATGTTGGAATCATGTATACTATTGAGAAACAGCTGATGAGGACTGTATAAACATTTTCAAAAGCTTGGTACATCACTGACTAGTACTTTTAAGACATTTTTTTTATTAAACAGTGAGATTTTTTTCATAACAGAATCTTGAGAAAATATTTACAGCACGACAAAAGGGAATGAGGCTTAAAACCTTGCAATGATTAGCAATAACTCAAACAAATTATATGATATGGCTTATTGAAATTGAAATGACACACCTGAAATGTACAGTAATCCAATAACACAGTAACACAGCTGTCTATGTGTCGACACTGAAGGCCCTCAGGTGCAGTGTTGAGTGTGGGTCACCCATGTTTTGGAAGCTCTCATAGCCCAAAACACAATGACTGTAGTCACATGTATAAAACAGAAGAAAACAGACTCCAAGTCACGTTTATGTGTATATAGTGCAAGGGAAACAAGAGTCATTGCAGCCCCTGTAGACAACTACAGTGATTAAAATAGCAGTGTATAACATTACCTTTTCTTATGATAGTTGTTATTTAAGCAAACCTTTCCTTGTTTACCTTTTTAATAGTGATGCAATGTGAAGTAGCTTACTAGGCAGCAGATTTGTTAACCTTACGTCATTATTAATTTCATGGGGCACTTTCTTTTCTTTTCTTGTTAACACCAACCTCAGATCTATTTATTTTATTTTTTTAATGCAAGCAGATTGCAGTTGGTGTGCGTACAGTATTCTTTTTTTTAATTTTGTAAGGCTTGCTACTTTTATTTCCATTGGTCAGAACAGAAAGATCAGTTTGTACTTTGGACAACAAAAATAAAACTGGTTTCAAAACATTTAATTGTCTGTACAGTTCTCATTGTTTTACAACAGTTTTAAAGAGAGTATTGGGCCCTAGATGGGGTGTTAGTTCAAAATAAATATGGAAATTAGAACATGTTCCATGTCTGGATGTATTCCTTGAATCAGTACCATCAGACTAGAAACTTTCTGCAAAGCTACATTTTTAATCATTCAACTTTTGTTTTTCATCAGATAATGATAATAATCTTATATGAAGTATAAATTTGACTGAAATGTTCAATATAATCTGATGGCTAAAAAAGACTAAAATGTTTTCACTGACTGAAACTATTCTAAAACAGTTATGGTTTTCTCTGACTAAGATAACGCTAAAATGCCCAGACTTTTACTCAACAGATGAGGCTAAATATAGAAACTAACTGACATTTTACTCCAGACAAAAACTATGACAAAATTAACAAAATTGACACTGCATTAAAGTTGTTATTCCCACTGAAAACTCTGCCTATCGCTATAATCTCCAAGGTGTTAAGGATAAAATTATTTTCTTGCACATCAAAAGTATTTTTAGCAGGAAAGGTGCAAGATTCACGTGGCACAAACAGAGGAAGGGAGGGAAGGGATGAATGTCCCTGTTGTCACCCAGAAAACATGGCAATAACCTGCATACAATTGCCACCTCAGTAGAGCAAGGACAGCAAAGGAGAAAGTGTTTCAGTGTTTCAAAGTGACATGACAATGCTAAATGAAATGCAAGGTTATTCTGTAATATGTCATACAATACTAGTTGTTGTATGTTATATGTTCTAAATACTGTGGACCCTTCTCATTACAAATAATAAAGATAATATATCAAAGCAAGGCATAGATGGTTTCAACAACCACCAAGTGGCTTCTAATTAAAGCCAGTAATGAAACATTGACTAGCCAATTTGATATAAGTCCAACACATCATCCTTCTAATAATTAATTGTATAATAGCTGGAAACTTCAGTATGCTGTATAGTAATGCATTACATAGCAAAATGTGGCCATGAACATCACACATATTGAACATCACACACATTTTGTGATTATTGGACATCTAATTCCAAAGCCATGGACATAAATTGGCAACTGTAACAACCTCCACTCTACTGGGGAAGCTTTCTACATGATTTTAGAGCCTGGCTGCAGGGATTTGCCCCACTCAGCCATATTAGAGCATTATTGAGGTCGGGCACTGGTGCTGGGCGATAAGCCCTGGTTTTCAATGGGCTTTAGATCAGGGCTATTTGCGGCCATTTAAGTTCTTCCACACCAAACTCAGAAAACCATTCATGACCTCACTTTTTGCGCATTGTCATGCTGAAACAGGAAAGAGCCTTCCTTAAACTGTCGCCACAAAATCAGACAGCACACCATTGTCTAAAATTTCCCAGTATGCTGTAGCAATAAGATTTCACTCAATCAGATTAAATGGGCCTCGCACAAACCATAAAAAAACATTGTCTACTGTG
The DNA here is from genome assembly GCA_029490765.1 of Euthynnus affinis. Taxonomy (NCBI): domain Eukaryota; kingdom Metazoa; phylum Chordata; class Actinopteri; order Scombriformes; family Scombridae; genus Euthynnus; species Euthynnus affinis. The sequence continues at coordinate 6,641,082 of CM055850.1, read as the reverse complement.
CATACTTTTGGTCACACAGTGTATGTTTGTAAATCAATATGCATCCGTTATTTGATACTCCTAAAAACACAACCCCTGCAATGCATTATTGGACCTGTGAATGACTGCAGTGCATTCATAGCTGTACCTGGGATATTGAGGAATCTATGGAGACCCTCTCTCTGCCTGTAAGTGGATTTTCTGTGTGCTCCATTTTTGCGGGGATTGTTTATTGGCAGCACTCACCATCTCAGCAGTTCCAGCTGTGATAGATGAGCCAGGTGGCACACTCCATCCTCCCGTTGAGGAGAGAGAGAGAGAGAGAATTGCTGCTCCATCATTTCTCATGACCTTACATGCCTGATTATGCTGCTGCAGATCCCTCCGTGACTTTTTCACCGTCAAAGCAGCTTCATTTGCATAAATGTACTTAATGACTACATTTTCTCATCAAGGTATGCTGAAGTATTGTAAGGTTGTTCTGCAAATCTGACTTGACTTGGCTTGACTTGAACTATGATGTGATATGTGTGTGTGTGAGAGAGAGAGTGTGTGTGTGTGTATGTGTGTGTGTGTGTGTGCTATATTGTTTGCTGAATGGCTGACAATGTGTGTAGAATCTTTAATGTGCTATCAGAAACACAAACGCCAGCTACAAGATGTGATTAAGATGAAGAACTTGAGATAGGCGTCTTTGATGACAAAGTGGTTGGGTTGGTTGGCCGATTCCTTCTCTCCGGCTGCTGACTGGCTGTCGGTTAGAGGCTGGCCTGTGAGATCAGATAACGGTGAGGAGGAGAGAGTCTGCCAATCACCAGCAGCCCCAGACAGCACTTTGTTCTGCAGAGCTGCGATACTATCGAACCAAAGACATTTTAGAAAGGACAATCATGGTTTAGCCACACAGTGAAGCTTTCCTGTAGGAATCTTTGCTTCATAAATCTATATCCTTATATTAGTTTGTATAGATTTACACCATGGCAACACTAAATTGTGTTCTGATTTGCCGAAGGTGTGCGCTTTTTCAGATGACCTTGCAGCTCTAATTTAGCATCCCTATCAGCCTTCTAAATGAATACTCATGAATGAAAAATGATGCCTAAGTTTTACAGCTTCTTCTAAAAGGCATTGGCTTTGGTGTTTTGGTAATCCTGCTTCCTAAAAAAAATTACATTTATATACTACAAAAAGCAAATAATTTTGGCAAAATTACATTTATTGTGAACATAATGAGGCAAAACCTAGCATTGTTAACAAATGCATTTAGTTTTCCTTGCAATATCCACTGCAACACGACAACTAAAGAATGATTAACTAAATATGGTTATGTTTAAAGGCAACTGAAAGCACATGGTGTTAAAGAAATATGCAGGTCTTGTTTTAAAATATATGAAGAGTCAAAGCTGACTTGACATTAGTCAGAACAATAAATTTCAGTGTTTTAGGACAGAGGATACGAAGTCTGCATTTTGCATGACCACATCCACTTAGTTTTTTTACTTTTGTCATTCATCCATCTCACAGAACAGAAACTCTTCTATTTTATATTTTCCTTATATATTATATCTACAGGTATTGATTGAGGCTTCCACAGTTTCAGTAAGAGTTTTCCAGTTTATTGGCATGTAAAGCTTGAGGGGGGAATCAATTTTGCTGGCATCTCTTATATCAGCCTAGTGAAGCACTGTGGTTGACTCCAGCTGCTGTCTTTCAAGCACCCCAGTATGCCTGTGCAGCTGATGAGCTGACGAGCTAATGAACACAGTGACAGCCAAAAGGACGTGGAAACCACTGATGACAACAGTTTGAGCTCTACAAGAAATATATGATTTAAACCACGTGTAAGCAGAATCATAACAACTCATGGAAAGCAGCTTATTTGACAAAATGTTGGAATAGACAGGACGAAAACCCATGAAAAGATTTACAATGCAACACAATGTTGGTTTTTGTTCTGAAGGGATATTGCTATAAGCAAACAATGAATTAAAAATATGTAAAAGTGATATAATAACAGGAGCACTGAAGGGTTTGATCTGTGGGTCAAAATTGTCCTCTTCATTGCTACTTTATTGTTTATCAGTGCATTACATACTGTAACTCTGAGTATGTGACAGGTTTGAGGGAAATTTGGCTTTTATGTGCAGTTTTGTGATCCTGGTGTATATCCTTTGACATTGTGTCCAGAAAAATTGTCAGACAGATCTCATGATGCAAACTTCAGCATTATCACATAGTAAAGTGGAGACTTGTTCTTTAAAGCTCACACTAAATCTCATGTGGTTCCAAAACCAGTGCACTTTGAGAAGAATGATGGTCAGGATGGTCAAATTTTGCTTTCCTTATCAAGGTGATGACCTTGCAATTCCTCGCTGCTGTCACTGTCTGAAGTTCAGCCAGTCAGTGTTTGTGCCAGAAGCGGTAGCACTGGGCTGAAGTTTATTTCTTTTACAAATGGCCACAGCAGGTTCAGGAGAAAACTAGGGATTTTATCTATTTTTAAAAGGGTTTGTCGCTAAATATGTTTGAACAACTGTGTGGCTGAATCTGGGTCATGGATAGAGTTTTACTGACACTGGAGGAATATACTCACCATATATGTTAATGGAGTGGGCAAAATATTAGGATCACTTTTCAATATAATGCACCTCAGTACACCAACACCACTACTACAACCTCAGTAATAAACCTAAGGTAGAATTATCACCTTCAAAACTTAATAAATGTAGAATTTATGGCAGAGCTGTTGTATTGGATTGTATTAGATTGCATAGGTGTTCCTAATGAAGTGGCTGGTGAGTGTATATTTCTGAAGAAATCCTTTTTGTCTGAAATTTGTTTCTGTCATAGATATTAATGGGCTTTTCATTTTTAGTGTTTCTAACCCAAACTACTGCAGACTGGATTTTTTGTCATATGACATCCAACTTATTGGTGACAAATTCCAATAAGTTTATCATTGTCAGTAAATATATAATATCATACAGTCAGACATCTATGGGAATGAAGAAAACAGCACATTAGGAGAGTTAACATGGTAATTTGTCATGTATGATTAGCATTGAAACCAACCAGAGGACATTCATTTGTTTAACTTAATTAAAACATACTGCATTAATATGTAAAGTGCTAATTATGTTTGTAGTTGTTTATTTGAATTATTATCACTTTTTCAATTTCTGTAAAATTTGAGTTTAGTATTCACAAATGTGTACCTATGAATTAACTGCATCTTCTAGTGAACAATATAAGTTTTACCTGTACAATGACATGGAGGTTAAAAATCGACCACGTCATGAAAGCAGGTGGCATGAAAAGTGATATGACTGTATAGAACGGTACCAATTTATATCTGTGAAACTGGAAGGTGAGCTGTGTGAAGCACCATCTGTCCTGGTGAGGGAACAGGGAAGTGTTCAGGTGTTAAAAGTATAATATGGCAGCATTCTGGTTCTTTTCCTGGCAAACCCAACATGCCTACGCTTCTTCTGTTCAATATGTATTGTATATCCAATAACTTCATGTAATAAAATCCATCATTATCATTTTAATAATAAATAACCATGAGAGAAAAAATATACTACTAAACCAGCAGTAGTTTAGCTGCCTAAATTTAGCCAAAGCTTACACTCCAAGTAGTAGTTGCTAGTAATTAATTCAAACTGTTAATAGTGAAAGATAAAACACATCACTGAGGAGATTTGTACAAAATCACAGATCTGTTTGGTGATATGTTGATACAGTAAATTACGCAGTGTGTGTGTGTGTGTGCTAATTGTCATTTAAATGTTGACTTTCCCCAGTGCCAACTTCAAAAGCAGAAAACATTGAAAATAGCTAGCAAAAATATTTTTCTGATTTTTTCTTACTTGATTTTTGTATTTTCCAACCTCTCATTAGATATCACTTGAAAATACATTCACTTTTACACCTAAGATTATAGTCTTTGTAAATCAGTCAGGTTCAGCATACTCCAAAACAGATTCATCTGTCCTGTACAGGCTTATAATCATAAAATCTGTTTACTAAACATAAGTTGGAATATAAGTCCTTCAAAAAGAGGATTTTTCTGGTGCCCTTTTTTCTTTTACTGAACAACTTTAATTAATTCTACTGTAGGTGAGCTTGTTCTCTCTAAAGTCCTTTGAGAAATGCTTTGTTATCAAGGCCTCTATGTTATAATTTAATCTCGACTTGTCAGCTTGGTGTCTTTGTTGTGATTTTTAAATGGTTTTTGTCTGCAGTTAGGGTTTGTTGCCCTCTGCCAAATTGCACCCATCACCCATGCAAATAAGGGAATTGCAGGAGGTGAGGAAAAAGTGACAGGGGAGCATCTCATTAGCATTATTTCTTTTCTTGCTCCTCAAATGTTGCTCATAGAGTGACAAAGATATCAGTCTGGTCCTCTATCATGAAGGATGTCTCAGTTACCTTGTTTGTTTTCTGAGGAGTGAGAGTTGAGAAGGCTTCCCAGAGGAGACTTAAGGACAGAAATGCTGAAGCCTGATTAACAAAGGAAACTACTTTCATGCTCTTTTGGTGTCTTATCGTTAATCAAGAGTTTTCTTTTCACAAGAGAGACTTTATTGAGAACACTCCAGTGAGTCATTGCTGCTGCTTTTCTTTCAGCAATAAACACATTTTAATTGTCTGTCAGTGTTATTTCTACTCATGTGTGGTACTGCAAATCAACCACTGTGTGTCAGGTAGTAACTATTTTAATGTGAACAATAATTGCAGTATTTGCTTTTTGCTAAAATGTTTAGACTTTCATATTCTGGATAACTACAGTTTAGGTGAAATATCAATAAATGCAGATGTAAATAGTAATTATGTTTTCCCAATCTATATGGCTGAACCTTCCACATAACGTCAGTAAAATTATTTAAAGGGAACAAATGCACAATTCCACGTCTATATTTATATCTTGGGGCACTACTGAAATATCTTTGCATGATTTACGGTTATTTTTTTATATTTTATTTTATCTTTTATTTACCTCTATTGGTCCTTTATGTAGCTCCTCAGTTCAGTGCCAGCTTCCAGTGATTGGCCAGCTTCTAGAAGTTGTGCCTTGGCTTCAGAGGCTATGTAAACAAACAGCAAGAGTGGGATTTCACTTCTTTTCCTCACTCTTTTCTTGAAATGTCAATTTCTTAAATACATCCATACATGTTCCGAGTTTAAATCTGATCTGAACATCAACCGATCTGGACAACGTGAACAACACATGAAACAACCTTAGCAACAATGGAATGGACAGCCATCTGTGGCCATGCACAAACAATCTGATGTCATCAGGAGGCGGAAGTAGAGGTAACTGCAAATTCATGGCAGACTTAAGCCTGGGCTTTTGACTTGCAGAGAGCATTTTTACATATATCCACCTCATGTTTTGACTATGTTTAAGAAAGACATCTGACATTATAACAGTATATGACAGGCTATGTGATCAGCTGACCTTCTTTTAAGGAACCAAAGAAATGAACATCAGTGCTGAGACCTTGTTGATTTGTAGTTGTGTCAGTAGTGGCTTTATTATATTGTTAATTTCAGAGAATCCTCTTTCACAGTCAGCACTGCTAACAGTCTAGAAAAAAACACAGACAAGCAAAAATTGAGCACAGCGCTAGTTCAGGCAAGTCATGAAGTCAAGTTCAGGTCACAAACCCAGCTACATCAGCTGATAGCAGCTGATCTCAAGCCAACTTACATCAGCTGATGGCTCAGCTGATTTCTTTTATGCATTCAGTTGGCAAATTTCAAAGCCAGCACACATCAGCTGATAGCTCCACTGATTCCCTTCTATGCATCCATTTAGCAATGGACCCCTATTTTTAATCTGTTTCAGTCTGCCTACCCTTGCTGCTTCCTCTGTAAGCCACTTGCAACCCTCCTCTGCTGAAGCTCCTCCTTACATGCTGCGTTTGACTTAAACAATGTCATTTTTGTTGTCATTGTTGCCTGCTCTGTTCTGTACCTGGGTTCTTTGCTGCTGCTCTCCCTGCCTTGGGCTTTCCATGTAAGCACATGGAAGGGTAGGAAGAAGCACAGAGCCATACCGTCTGATAAAACTACTGCAAATGGCAACAAAAGTTTTGTTTTTGACTAAAGTGGTCTTGACTAAATAAACATTACTAAACTATAAACAACACAAAATGACATTGCACTGTGAAGTAAACACAAGTGCATATATATACTTGACAGGCAGCATCTGGTCCATTGATCCAGTTCTTCTGATGATGTCACAGAGTTATAGACATATCTATTTGCTGTGATCACAGAAAACCTCTCAGTCCAGATCAGGCTGGGTCTCTGCATGAGAGCAATGAAATGAAAATAACACATTTCATTGTAAAAGGTCAATAAATTAGTGAAATCTCAGTAACAAACTAACTCTTCTGTTTTGTGTCAGTATCAGTCTGGAAAGATTCCAGATCAGTTTCTGACAGCTCAGACAACAAGATGCAGAATTCCCACACAAGTCCTTTATATAACTCACACTTCAAATATTACTGAGTTACATCATGTACAGCCTTGTCTACTGTTTATCTGACAAAGCCTGGCATGTCTTTGTTTGTTTGAATCAGTTTATCTGTCTGACTACATCAGAAACAATACTGCTGCACTGGCTTGCTGTCAGTTAGAAATACAGGAGACAGAGCAGCATGGTCATTTTTTTGTTGTTCATTGTAGTTATTACCAGTCAGTATTACCAATGTTATCAGGTGAGAGATTATGGGATAAAACAACATTGTCTTTTACTGTTCATCCAGTTCCACAGTGGAGAAATACCTGAATAAAAGTCAGGAACAAACTTACTGAAGGTCAGTAAAATGAATATCAGTTTGAACAAAGAGAAGTCTTGGAAGTTTCATTCACCACAAACATAACAAAACACAAATATCTCATATTTTGGCTAAAGTTTAGTCTAGTCGACAGGCCACAGCCCACCCACTTTAAGCCCTGCTGCCACCTAACCAAGAAATAGAACCTAACTTTACCTCCTTTGCAGAGATTACACACACCTGTATGTAAAACTTCTGACTGCTGGTTGGTAAGAGCCTTAAAAAGTACCAGTTTGAGGAAAAAGAACAATTTAAAGGCACTAAATATCTTCTGAAGTATAAGCTCATTTGAAAATGAAAAAGTAGTAGCTAGTGAAAGAGCTAGGAAATGAGATGGATCTGATGACATATGTGCTGGCATCTCTTGTCTCTAAAACAAAGTGAAAGAAATGACAATGGTAATACTCAACACTATGTTTGGTCATAAAAACATCAGCATGCTTCAAATGAAGTACTTGCTGGGACATCTAACAGCACCTCAAATCCCCTCTCAAGCAGCATGGACAGGCATTGTGGGTCCAGGCCCGCCCACTGAGTCAACTGTGCCCGCCCTGGATGAGATTCTGTCCCTGAAGTTGGACTAGTTAAATGAGTCATAGAGAGGAAATGGGCAGCACAGGATGTATCAGTTTGGGCCAGACTGATGTAAAGAATAACCCCACTGAAGCTAGCATTCATGGTGGTAGCCTACTAGCATGAATGCCTCTGGGGACAGTGTTTTGAGAAGATTTCACTCTGTCCAAAAATGCTACTATCAATCTACTAATTGTGAGTAGCCTGTCTCTCTCTGCAGATGCGGATTTTAAGTGAGCCAAGTTGAAAAAACGAGCCACACTGTTACATGTATATAACCGTGTATAAGTATTTCTGAACACAGCCTACTAGGCTACCTTTATTATCATGTCACTGCGTCTGTGGGTGCAAAACAGTTCAAATGTATTTTAGTTAATGTATTGTATAACTGCCATGTTGCTCTACAAATGTCAAAGCAGGAAGTCTGTAGCTTATTTTTTAAAGCGAGTAGACAAAATCTTTATTTTTGGGTTCGTTTTAACATTTTGTGAGTAGCCTATAGCTTAGGTCTGTGGCATACGTCAGTTGCATACGTGAAGTCAGTGAATCAGATAGGGATAATTCAGTAAGGTGCAGCCACCAGGCCCACAGTGTTCCAATTTAATGTGTTAAAAATGATTATTCATTGACAGTGTGGTTACTCTGTAGTGCAGGTAAACCATAATGTTGTTGATGGAAGACTCAGATTGTTGCCTGTGTTGTTGGGTCAACTTAAACAAATGGAGAGACTGATGCGATGATATATATCCATCTCATTCTTTGTTTTGGCATGAGTGAATGTTATTTAAGAGTGAGAGAAATGAGACTTTTCAGTTGCCTCTCCACTGTTAGGGTCTTGGCTGTTGTCCAGTTCAGCACCATGGACAGAGCCGAGCCACAGCGGGAGAGATATTTGCTTGCCACAATTCTGTGACCTGAAAAAGAATGAAATTAATAGTGAGTATCATTCAAAAAATGAAAACTAATGGTTGTCTATTATGATTTGTCTTATGTTACATTGAAAAATCATTGTGCCCGTCCAAGAAAATGTTATGGCCATCCACAAATTTGTTTCTCCCACTGGGTCTGGGTTTTTGTATCTTTCCAAAACAGACAATCTGATAATCATTCCTACTTCATGCAGCAATTGGCCATAGAGGTGTGCTGTGTGGAAATGTGAAAGAAGGCAGGATTTTTTTTCTCACTTTTTTGTGCACAACCAAGATGAACAACATGATTGCCTATGAGAAGAGACTGTCCACATGTATGCACCATCATCCCCATGAATATGATTCATTTTCTATGACCACAGGCTTTTCCCTCGAGTGTGGCTATTCAGAACAAGACAACACTATTGCCTTTAGATGTGAACTAGTTTGTTTAAAAGCCCATTAAAGCCTTAAAGGAAAGACAGAATCCTTATAATGAAGCATGGGGAAGGCACTGTCATGCTGTTGGTGTTTCTCTGCTGCAAGCCCAGGAGGGATTTTGAACGTGGATGAAGGAATGCAGCAACAAATCCTGGAGGAAAACCAGCTGCAGTCTGACAGGGATGGGAGAAGAGATATTTTTAGGGCAGGAAAACAAACCTAAACATAAAGCCATGCAGGAATGGTTCCAAAGCAACAATGTCAGGACAGGGCTTCAATCACCGTTAAAGTGGGAGGTGTTAGGAAGCAGCGCATGGAGTAGATGTGCTTCCCAATGCTCCTCTGTACCAAGCTTTAGAATTAATATTTTGACAGTCTCATATTTCATTGTAGTAGCCTCAGAAACTTTGTTGACACAGTGAGGTATAATTTGTTAACTTTTTGCAACAACATGCCAAAGAAGTCCAGAGACACCAACTCTGACCAGCTTCAGCTAATGCTAACAATACTAGTGGTGGCTCTTTCAGCCAAGCTATGGGTGATGACTTGGATGATCTGCCACTGATCTGGGAGAAGATCTCTGACAGAATCTTCAAAAACATTAATGACAGGTTTGACTAGCTGGAACAGAGCCTTCGAGTGGTACAAAGCTCTCAAAAGGAGAGAAGGTGGAGAAGGTGGAATCTACCGAGGAGTAGGTGATGGAGCAGGAAAACTGTATTAGCTGCTCGGAAAACTGTGTTAGCTGCTACGGCCTAAAGAATGAAAACAATGCACTAAAGCTCAAGGTTCATGACCTCGAGGATCACTTGTGCAGCAACATATTGTCGGCATACTCAAATGAGAAGAAAGGTGTAAGCCAATGGAATTCATCAAGGCTCTGATCCTGAAAGTTCTCAGAGACAACTTCCAATCTTCAGTGATTATTGACCGGGCATACTGAACCCTGCAACTGCAGCTAATTATATTATTTTGATATAACTTTTACTTGGATGGACTTTTCACTGGATTCCCTTTCTATGTGAGACTATCAATTTGTTTTATTTATTCCAATCAGCTGTGATTGGCAGCAACATTGAGCTAGCTTCTTGAAGCTTTGTTTAGCTAGCTATAGTCACCAGACGTGCGTTCAGTAATCCCAAGCTTACATGGATGCCTGTGTTTTGTTTGGGGAAGCATACTGAGGGCAGGTAGGAAACATGTTAACGGGTTTGTTTAAGTGTGTTATTTTATGCCATAGTGTCTGGTTTTTATGTGTTGTGTTTTACTATATATTCTCTGTTACTCTGTGTGGATGCCAGACTGCCTTCATCCCAGAGTTAATGTCAGTACCTGACAGCATTGCACTTAGCAGCATTAATAACAAACTAACATTGGTCTCATGGGCTTGGAAGGGTCTCTGCCATGTAATTCTCGAGGAAATGATGTTAGCAAATGTGCAGCCTGAGAGCAAATTAGATTTCTCAGGTTTTCCAAGCGCCTTTTACTGGCAAGGCCTACTCTACAAGATCAGACCCACATGGTAGGTACCTAATTATTTCAGGTCATATAAATTCCCTTCCGAATAACAATGCTATGGCCCAAAGATTGATAACCCTGATTTATTTCTTAAAGTTTTTGATATGAAACCAGCTTCCAGCCCTAATGTCATTATTGGAGATGACTGTTATGCAGATCCAATTTTAGACAGACTCTCAACAAAACCACCTCCTGCAATCAAAACAAGGAACATGGTTGATATCTGGCAACTGTCGCATCCTACTGACAAAGACTTTTCTTTCTACTCTCATTTTAGTAAGTCCTAGTCCTTGTCATAGTCCTAAAATCTTCTGAATTACTACCCAACAGTACCACCTCTAACTATCATAAATTGTGATCTTATCATAGCCTGGTCTCACTTCAATTTAAAAATATCCTGTCTAAGTACAGCTGGTACTTTAACCCTCTCCTTCTTGAAGAACACTCTTTCATCAAACATGACTGCACAAATAGATAAGTTTCTTATCACTGAGGACAATGGAGAGATCTCTGACTCTACACTGTGGGAGGCCTTTATGGTTGTTATAATGGGCCCCGTTCTCTCATAAGAAAGGGAACTTAACGTTGTCATATGGATATTGAAAAAATGCTTCCATGACTTGAAGAGGTTTATAGATCCTCCCTCTTACAGTTAGACTTCAGATTATAAAACTGAAATATGAATATAATATTATTCTTAGCAAACATGTTTGCTAAGCCTTTTACTAAAACTCAAACAGAAACATTTTGAACTCCAAGATAAACAAGAGACATTAATAGCAAGTCAACTCAGAGGTGAGCAGGCTAATCAAGCAATCCATAGGATTCAATCTAAATCAGGTAAACAAAATCAGGTAAAACTGGGAGATAAATGCTTGCTTCAGGGACTTCTTTTAAGAGCAGTATTCCAGCAAATTAAAGGCCACTGAAGGAGATTTTAGCTACTTTTTTTGCTAACTTAACTATTCCCCACCTAGATGGTGCTTTGAGAGATGACATTGACATCCTATTTTCTAAGGCTGACCTTTGGCTGCCATTCAAACTTCCCCCTCTGGAAAATCAGCAGGCCCATATGGCTTTGAATTATACAAGGCGTTCCATGAAAAAATAGTCCCCCTCATGTTAAGGATGGTGAACAATTCAATGAAAAATAAGAGGTTCCCTAGCTCTCTTCACAAAGCAAATATTTGCCTGCTTCTAAAGAAGACAAAGGACTGACTCTGCAAATTACAGACGCATTGTTCTCTCTAACCATATCTCAAAAGTTGTACATCCTGATCAGACAGGATTTATCCCTGGTAAATTCTCATTTGGTGATGTTTTTCTGATTTTAAATACACTATATTAAGTTCATGTAAAGGAAATATAAGCCTCCATTTTATCTCTCAATGCCCAGGAGGCATTTGATCAAATTGAATGGCCTTATATGTTTAAGACATTTAAGCGATATGGGTTTAGGGTGAACTTTATAGAGTGGATCAAAATAATTTATTCCAGTCCAGTATCTTCTATTCTCACTAATACAGACAAATCCCAACCTTTTGATTTGCAATGTGGCGTAAGGCATGGTGATCCCCTTTCTCCCCCTCTTTTTGATATTGCTTTAGAATCTCTTGCAATAGGAATCAGAGATCAGCCATGAATCCATGGTGTCAAATTATGTAATGTTGAAAGCCTAGTGAATTCATATGCTGATAATTTACTGAGTTTTTTTAACTGATCCACTAGTTTCCATTTCTAATCTCCTGAATTACATTAAACCATTTAGTAAATTGTCAGGATATATAGTTAACTGGGATAAAGGCGAAGTAATGCATCCCATGAATAATCTGTCCCCTGCATTTTTAAAATCTTTGGGAGTGGCCTAAGCCTTCCTGCATTTAGCCATTATTACTAGGATGCAACTGTGAGGGCTCTCATTTTCTGGCAGTGGGGCTCCCCTGGTGATGACAAGTCTGCTGTCTCCCCACTCTGGTTAAAGAGACCTCTTTCCAAACGTTACTACTTTTTTCCAGAATACAGCCTTCTCTTAAATGACTTAATTCTCTGAAACTCACAAAGATTTTGAGTCAGTACACACCCTTATAGCATACAATCACTTGTGTAAACCAGCACTGATGGAAGCAGTGTTTCTGGATGGCAGGCAGAGGGTACTGTACTGCATTGGAGATCTTTACATAGATAATAAATGTGCCTCATTCCTTCAGATCGAAACTAAATATCACCTTCCTCAATCACATTTTTTATTGCTACCTTCAAGTCAGGCATCCCAGAATCCACAATCAAACCAAAGAGCCACATTTTTTATGATTTACTTATTTCACAGCCAAACTCTAAACATTTGATTTCCTGCTTTGCCACTTTTTTTATGGTACCAGTAAACGCCAGTCATCTGACTTGGACCGAAAAATTGGGAGTTCCAGTGCCAGGTGAGCTGTAGGAGGAGAGCTTGTCCACTATACAGAGCTGTTCTATCGATTCGAGATATAGATTCATTTCATTAATTTAAAGCCCTACATAGACTGCATTATTCCAAAACTAAACGTAAGACATTTGATTCAGTTTCGTTCATGTGCCATAGATGTGGTACTGCTAAAGGATCACTGTCACACTTATTCTGGCACTGTCCAGTACTCTATAATTTCTGGTGTGACATATTTAATTGGTTTTCAAAATAATATAAACAATAAGACATATTATGATCTGACAGGATAAGGGCCTTCCCTCCCATCAGAAGCAGGCTCTGATGGTGGGTATGGTTGCAGCTAAAAAATTGTTATTACTAAACTGGAAGTCCCCATTGTCCCCTTGTTTCAGGAGGTGCTTCCTAAAGCTAACATGGAACAGATTCATATTAGTAAATGGAATTCACAAAACTATTTTTTGAAAATGCTCTGCTACTATGTTGTATATTTATTCAGTAAAATGAGCATACTGACTACTATTTTGGCTATCTCACAACCATATGTGTTTCCTTTTTGTTTGTTTTGTTTTTACCCTTGACCTTCCTGGCAGAAGAGGCAGTTACCTGTTTTGCTGTACAATAATATTGTCATGGTTCTGTCCCAGCCTGGCTCTATATCCCTCCACCAGTCCACCAGATGCCCTCAGACTTTTTCTCTGTTTGTTGAACAGGACAGAGTGAAACGACAGATAAGATATGTTGCAGATTATATCAAAGGACTACTTGAAAAACTGTCGCTCATTGCATTGCATTTTACAGCCTAGTTCATAATACATGTGCTCAACTGGAAGAGCATACAGACCTCAATTGATATATCTGACATCTCAGATTATTTTAGCTCAGCCCTCTTAGTTCTGTTTCTCAGTGTTTTTGTTTGCATTTCTACTAACATTTAAGTCTTTCTTTAACCTACTTGTGTTTTCTGTGTTTTTGTCTGTTTGCACTGTTTCTCTCCTGTGTGCTCCCCCAGCTTGCTTTTCTCTCACACTTTCCCTCCACACCTGCTCTATATCAGTCTTGTTAGCCCTGCCCTGCTCCCTTTGTCTTCCCCAGCCAATCAGCGCCCAACCTGCTCTTGTGTCCTGCCACCTGTTCTTTGTTGTTTCATTGATTTAGTTTGTATTTAAGGCCTGGTTTTCAGTTCAATCTCGCTGGATCTTTTGTTCTGTTCTGCCTTGTTCTGTATTCTGTTTCAGTTTTGCTATGCCTAAAATATAGAATTTACTCTTCATTCTTGTTCAGCCTGCAGTCTCTTGCATTTGGGTTCACCTGCTCCACTCCATTTAACAAATACAGAATCTATATTTTTCAATTTCTTATAATTGGTAGAAATCCCAATTACGGAGCCTAGCCCAATCCATGCAAAACATTTCAGGAGAGCTTCTGTCATATCACATTCATTTATTAAAATTGCCATTTATCCAATACATTTGAGTTATAAATTCACAAGTGAGTGACTCTTTTCATTTTAAAATAGCTAAACACCTGAGGAGAAATATAAGGCACCATTTTAGGAAAGAAGACACTTAGATAAAAACTATTTGTGACTGAGAGTAAACTACTGTAGCATTATTGTCTCTGATGTAGTCAGACAAACTGATTCAGATAAACAAAGCCGTGACAGGCTTTGATAAAACAGTAGACACGGGTGTGCACGATGTAACTCAGTAAATAAATGATAATGTCACTCAGTAATATTTGAAGTGTAAGTTATATAAATGACTTGTGTGGGAATTCTGCACCTTGTTCTCTGAGTTGTCAGCAACTGATCTGGAATCTTTCCAGACTGATACTAACACAAGACAAAAGAGTTGTTTTTCCTTTTATGGAATACACACTCACACCTTTAACAATGAAATGTGTTATTTTCATTTAATTTCTCTCATGCTTACACCCTACCCCATCATCTTGTCTGTCTCCTGTGTTTTGATAACAGGCTGTAGGTTCAGTATATCCACATTTCTTTAGTTCTGCCTTTCTTTGTCTGAAATCAGTGCAGTTCGAGCCCCTTCAGCTGCTGAAGAAGTATGAATATATTCATGTATTTTGTATCTGTGATTGTATTCTTTCTTTGTAAAAGCAGAGTCACAGACAGCAGGATGAAATAGCTACAGAGCTACAGAAACAGCAGATACCTGCTCAGCCTTCTCGTCATCACCTCTGACCCCCAGTAGTGGCCTTCACTCAGGTCCAGGTCTGATGGCTCCAGGTCTGACGGCTCCAGGATGGGGACAACACACTGGATGAGTACAGAGATGAGTTTCAGTTCAGCATCATGCTTTTTCCACAGCTGTACTGATGAGTGCCAGTAATCTCCTTGGGTTGTGCATACTTTCTTTACAATCACCAGAAACGCAGCCTGATCTGAACTGAGAGGTTGTCTGTGATCCCAGCAAATGGATACATCTCTAACTCTGTGACATCATCAGGAGATATGGATCACTGGAATTGATGCTGCTTGTCAAGTAAATATGCATGTGTTTATTCTATAGTGCAATGTCATTTTGTGTAAGTTGTTTTTAGTTAAGTAATGCTATTTTGCTTGTCTATGTTTTTTTCTTATCTGTTAGCAGTGCTGACTATGAGAGGATTCTCTGAAATGAACAATATAATAATGTCACAACCAGAGCTCACTGTGAAAATCAATTAGGGAGCTATTTTTAGGTGAGTCATTTTTCCCTACTGCACAGCTACACTGGATCTTAGGGTTCCCCAACTGCCAAATCCCACTTTAACCCCTGCATAGGGATGAAGTTGGGATGGATGGGGGGTCAACAAAACATCAGGCTTCACCACGTGAGATCACGGTTAGTTTCCAGCCATGAGTCAATACTGTTTTTTTGCAATGACACTGATTGTCCCTTAATCTTAACCATGCTGTTACTGTTATTGTGAGCATGACGATGAAGAGCTCCTAAAGAAGAAGTACATATTTGAATCCAGACCAAGATGTTTCCCTAAACCTAATCAAGTTGTTTTTGTGCCTAAATCTGAGCAGACCTTAACCTTAACCATGACGAGATAAATTATGTCGTCCTGCTGATAGGGGCATCAGATCAGAAAATGTTTCTGTTTTATTCTGGATTGCATAGATCAAATATGTATTCTGTTGACTAATTTTTAACTACTTGCTTGAGGAATATCACACATCTGGCTTGATAGACATGGTGAACTATATCACCAATATGAACATCAGCATTCACAGCTGTCTCCAAGCAGTTTGGAGCAGGTAATGAGAGACCATGAACTAGCTACCTTATCAACAGAGAACAACAAGGCTCTGTTGATGGCAGTAATTAAGTGTTTCATTTTGCTATAACAGGCCCTGACAATAGGTATCTTTTCAAAAATAACACTTGTACAATTACAGTAAGGAATAGCCCACATCTGAGATGTTATACAGATTTCAAAGTAAAAGGAAGTTTACTATAGTAAAATACTGCATGATGATCACATAATATTAACATTTAAAATTAGGTGATTTGTGTCGCACCAATCAACGAATTCCCTTATTTCTGAATGATAGATGTTGGTATCATCATACCTATAAAGTAAACTTAACATAGCAGAATTGCTGGATGAGCATTTACTTGTGTACAGTGCAAAGAGAACAGGTGAGCTGACATATCCTTGTGGAGCTCCAGTACTGATAGTTTTTAGTTGAGGCAGACAATTATTGACCTTAACTGTTCTGTTTGTTAAAAAATGAGTGATACTACTTGATAACTGTAGAGCTGACATTCAGTTTCTGAATTAAAACGTATGGCTGAGAGGCGTTAAAAGTCAAGCTAAAATCAATAAAAAAGCAGCCGTGCATAGGCTCTACTGTCCTCATGTTTTAAAACAAAGTGCATAATGGCAGTCATATCATCATCCGTACTTATGTAGCTTTTTCCCTATCTTTATTCAAGAGTGTTTTATATCTATTTAAGAGCATAATTTATTGATTTCACATTCATATTTTGCCTGCAGTGAGGCAGGAGTCATTTCATTGGTTAACACTAAACCTGGCCTTCTATTAGTTGGGGGATTTTGACAGGGTTGTTGCAAAAAAATCCAAGAACAGAGGAGAAATCTGAGAGCAGAAGTTCCACAAGCAAACAGTAGCAACATGAGTGCGAGGAGAAGAGCTGAAGCTGGAGCACAGGAAATCTGTGCAAGCAACATTATATTTGAATGCAAGCACACGGTTTGAGCAGAAACAGAGCAAATCTAAGTGCAAGCACAGTCTATTTTAATATGAGGGCAGGGTTTTGGGAGACAATATTACACATTTTGAATGTGAAATCAATAAATTATGCTCTCAAATTGATATAAAATGCTCTTGAATAAAGGTAGGGAAAAATCTCCATACATACTTCGCTCCTGTCTGTAAGTGAACTGTAATGGTTCACATCAGCTTTCAACATAGACAGCACACACTTCTCAAGGCATTTCATCACAACTGGTCTATAATCATTGTTTTCAGTTGGATGGACTTTCTTAGGGACAGAAATAATTACAGAGCTTTTCCAAAGAGCAGGAACCTTTTGAATATCCAAGGTCTGTTGAAAAATAGGACACCACGCTGGAGATATGTTTAAAAAGATACTGGACTTAATGTGAATAAGTCCGCAGTCTGCTCTCAACACACTCAGTGGGGGGAAAAAAAAGAAGAAAAAAAAAAAGAGTTCAGCTCCTTAATACATTCTGCTGTAAAATCATGAGTCTCAAGTCACAGATAAAAAATATTTAAATCATTAGCCATTTACAAATCATCATCATCATCATCTGAGCTAGTTTCAAGTTTGTGACAGTCCTCATGGAATCCCATCGTCTTTTCAAATTAGAACTCTTGTTCTAGTTTTCCACTAGAATAACGTTCCATTGTTTCCTGGCTACACTCAGCTGCTGGTTCAGACAGTCTTGAGTTTTAAATGCTATTTTTTCCTGTTAATGCAGTCTTTTATCTGTTTTATAAGGTTTGTTATAAATAACGACTTCACTTTTGGCGACCACATTATTAGTGCAAAAATATATATAGTCAGTTATTGCGTCAGTGGCTATCTATGGCCTGGCTATGGAAAACATTCCAGTCAGTGCAAAGAAAACAAACTTTCAAAGATTCCACACTGTCATTTAACTAAACAGCTACTGTTTTAATCTTCAGAGTGCCTCAGTCTAACAGTATAGGCATTTCGCACATTCCCATAACACTTCTACAAAGTTCTCCAAAGTGGGGGAGAGCCACAAACCATAATGCCCGCTTCCCGGTACTCATAACAGATCCTGGCTTTATTGCATAACTACTCGATTTTATTTTACAGTGATCCGATATTACTCAATATCATTGCTGGCAGCGGCAGTCTGCCAACTATGGCACTAAGTTATTTGGAATAACACTGGGGTTTGTAGATCAGCTTTATTCTGTTATAAAAAATATATATATCTCAAATACTGTACACCGACTTACAGTGAAAGTGAGATACAATGTCTCAGAGCTTCACAGGGTAGAGGCCACTGTAGGAGAACAAACTCAGGAACAAAAGAAATGCTTTTTTTCAGAAAAGAGATTTCTTTTGGTCTAACAGTCTTGTTTGTGTAGTTGCAGGAGCACACATACAGACATAAAGACCTCTGACCTAAAGGCATAAGGATGTCAAGGAGACATGAACAGGACTAAAAACCTATGCCTCCCTCCACCAGCCATGGGAGGAAAATGGACAGTTGTAATAAACGACTTTGTTTTTCTTTTCAGATATAGAATGCACCAACCTGAATGAACCATCCTCCCTTCTTCTGCTAGCTCACCATCTCTTAAGTCCTACATAAGTCCTATCACACATTCCTCTCCTCTTCTCTTTTTCTAATCCACAAGAAGTGTCTGAATTGGTCAGAAAATGCTACTAAACGTGTAAACTCTTAACTTGTCTAACACGTGTTAACTTTTCATGTTTCATTAATGTTTTAACTATTAATGAGATTGATATTAATAAAAATTCAAAATGTGTTAATCATAAGTCACACATTATTAATACTTTCTTAATAGATTTAATTACAGATTAGAAAATGAAGGTTTATTGATTTTATCTTGTATTTCGTTTGGTTAATCAATATTACAATAATAAGAGTGTTTACACTGTGTACAAAAGTGTTTGCACTGTTTCATGATGCGTTGATGGCATTGACAACAGAAAACGAGTGAGTATTAAATTTTCAAGCCTTTACAGTCTTCAAATATACTATATGAATTAAATTATTTCCCTTTTATTTGAAGGTCAGTTTTCTCCTCACACAGGAACTAATTAGTAACCTAAGACATGCCCCTAAAAGAGTGCCAAGGATCCCATTTCTTCTCAAACACAGCTCCAAGACTACAACTATTTGTCAGGCAGCTGTTGCTTCTGTTTTTTTTCTCACTCTTGTGTGTTGCGTTTCAGGCATTGTCTTTCATTTTTCCTGAGAGATACAATCTCTAGTATGGAATTCTCAACTAAGAAGAGTTACTGTAAAGATGTAAAGATTATTTTTGTAATCTCCTATTTTTTCATGTAGTTAAACTTTTTTTCCCAAAGACCCTTTTGATAGTTAGAGCTCAGCTCGAACTCTGCAGTCTGCCACTGAATTCACCAAGACAGGGACACCTTCCTGCTGTGTGTGTCCACTACATGGCCTCAGCTATTCTGAGACAGGATTCAGAGACTGGATAACCAAGTCTGCTTCGCCTTGTTCAGAGTTCTTCAGGATGTTCGCCAATCATGACGCCTTCATCACCACAGAAACAGTAGGAAAACTATCTACCATGCCTCTGTCTCAGAGTTGATGCAAGAGCTATTCAAAAATTACATTTTTATTAATTGTAGTCTAGGCTCACTGCTTTTTGATAACATTCATTCATTAAATCATTCATTCTGTTGACAGTAACTTGTAAATTTACCCATTCATTCATGCAGCCATTCATTCATTCATTTTAGTCGTGTATATATGCGTATATGTTTAGTGTTTCCCATTCACCCTTATCCCTTGGTAATTAAATAAATGTATTGATTAATAGCCAAATTGTTGTATCTGTGTATCCATTATATCAGAAAATGGGAGTCCGAGTATTCTTAGTTCACAACTTTCAGGTATAAGACTTATTAATTTAACACAATTTAATTTAATTTAATAATTTTTCTCCAAATTGACTAATTATTAATGAATTAATCAATGGAAGTGGTGCCCCTATTCACTTTATGAGTGCTTATTATTCATTTCCTAGTGTAGTAATACTTACTACTCACTATGGTAAAGGACATTGTTGTTTTCCTGACTGTGAAGGTGGATGCTGCTATCAGTTGGCATCAAAAAAGTGGCTGTTAATAACCCATCATTTCAGGGACACACTGTAACCTCCACAGCAATGGCTCCTGGACAGAAATTGTGTTTTTTGGTTGTTGTTTTTTGCTCCACACTGTTGCTTTCACGTACTGCTGTTTCATCCATGTGCTACATGGAAAAAAGACCACATATTCTGCAATCTGATAGATGTTCAGATCAAAATCAGGTCACTGAATACATGTAAACACTGATATATTTTCTCGTTTCCAATTTTCTTTGTTGTCAATGATAAGCTTGCATTTTTTGTTGTTTTATGTGATAAGCTTCCATGTTTTTGTAATGAATCACTAACTGGAGGCCTCTACTATCTGATTTTGTTTTGTTGTGGAAACAATTATGTTTTGTTCACAGCTGCAATGGGCCAGATTTCCCCACGGTTTGAAAAGCATGACGATAAAGCAGAGTGATGTATCACAGCTAGTTCTAGTGTGTCAGGTGACAGAGATAACATCCTCATCCTCCTGGAGGACACTGTACTCATCCTCAGAGATAACAAAGGAATGCTGTCTTCAGCCTCTCTGCCTCATGAAGACAACCTGTTGTGTCCTGCTGCAGCTCAGGAGGCAGCACCGGGTTCTTACAGAACTTCTAAAACCAATTGGATATGAGCGTGCTTGGACTCTATGTAATTGCATAAATTGTAATTAGACTGCCACATGTTTCACACCCTCATATAGTAAACAAGCTGCACTAACTAGGTATCAACAGCCTGAAAGCTGAACAAAAAGGACATGAAATAGTCGTCCTTCATATGTTCACTGAGCTCCATTGTGGGTTTGGAAAAGACTTTTCCAACTGAGAGTGACTTAATGGCTGAGAAATGCAGCTTTAAAGAGAAGTAGTGAGAGGCCTCATCATAGATACTTAAAAAAAAGACACAAAAAACCAAGAGAAACCCAGCACTATTGTTAACAATGTTCCCTCTTGATAAAAGCCATAGATGTCTTTCCATCAAGTTGGATTCAGCATGAAAAGGAGTTATTAATAGCTAATTTACTGTGTCCATTCTCCCAATGTTTGATGGAGATTTGGTGGATACTTTCGATTTTTGAAGACCACTGTGGAGAAACGTATTTTTTACGGATGGAAGGAGCACTGTTCTGTCAGTGCTCTTTAAAGTTCCTACACACATTTATGCTAATGTTGTCTTTTTATGGATTCAGATGACAGCACAAGCCAGGAAAAGGGTGATGAATTCATCACGGAATAGATGAGGCAGAACTTCACACCAGGACCCAGAATTTCCTCCTGAGCATTAAATCCCAGTCTGTGTGTCTGGCCCTCTGCCATTATTGGATGTGGTATTACTGGGAAACGATATGCAGCTCTTCCATCTGTCTGCCTTTAGTGTGATAAATGCTTATTTATTCTTCTTTTTTTCCCAATGTGTTAATAGTGGTGTTGATGTTCGTTAAAAAATTGGGTCGCACTTTATTTTACAGTACACTAATAAGACATACTTTGTTTCAAATTAGAAAAAAACTAATGTTCTTCATTAGAAAGTACACACAGTTACACCCTAATTAGACACCGCATATAATGCCATATTAGACCCAACTATACTGTACTTAAAATATAATTACAATATCATTGCATATATATATATATATATACATATATATATATATATATATATATATACAGTCAGACAAAACACTGATAGCTCAGAGGACAACACGCGTATTTGGCCTTTATTTAACATTGTTTCACTTTCTTACAGAGTCATTTGTTGCTCATTAGAAGAAAACTGTACCATGAACTAAAGTCAAACATTCACATGCCCCTCATAGCCTGCATGTTCTCCAAAGTCCTGTGGAGTCTGTAGATAGTAATACATAGCCTAATACATGCTTCCTTGACGCTCTACTTCCATACCAGTTAAGAGATCAGACCATTTAATGCCATGTCACTATCCGACCCAAGTAACATTGGGGAAGCTGCCAGGACACTGCATCTTTACACCCCACTGTTAGACTTTTATTAGATTTTCTTAAAGGGTAATTTGCGACACATTACAACGGAATTGTACTGTAAACTAAAGTGAATATCCAGATTAACAACTGCTAACAATATGCTTTACGCTCTGAAATGGTCTAACCAGCGTCCTGTCTGACGTCTGTTATACATCTTAATGTGCCACTTTCAAGATAATCCTGATAATAAATGATATACATAACCAAACACACAGAAAACACATGAAGTTCATGTAAATGACTGTAACATCTGCCAGCAGCTGACAGTTAACAGGGCTGCACTCTCCTCATTCTACCCTTTGACCAAAGAGGAAGTCTCCAAACTTCTTTTGGCCTCTCTGTCCACCAGTAGTCCACTGGACCCAGTAACATCCAACCTCCTACAGACCTTTTCCCACACTTAACGCCACAGTCACAAACAACATCAACTCCTTGCTTATAACAGGTGTGTTTCTCACCACATTTAAGCAAACTAGGGTCACACCGCTTCTAAAAAACCTACGCTCAACCCAGCGCAGGTTGAATACTACAGACTGGTTTCACTCCTGTACTTCCTATCAAAAACTTTTGAGCACACAACTCAGATGTACTTTGGATAAAAGCTAAATGAAATTGTAAATTGTAAACCTCTCATCACAACTAGGAAAGTTAGAGTAAAGCTCAGACACAATGATGGAGTCAGCTTAGAGTTAGGATGAGAGGGTCATATTTAAGAATTTAAAAACCCTGTGTCATGCTAAATTGCTCTTCACTAAAGGGAATTCATTGATGTTTAACACAAGGATGAATGAGTGGTGATTTCTCCCTGGGCCAATTAAAGAAAGAAAGTTGTCATCTCTTGTTTCATCTGCCATATCACTTAATCCACTGAGGGAAGTTTGAGAGGTTATGAGAAGCTCAGTGCTGTCATGTACTACTTCTGTCAAAGTGAGAGTTGCAATTACTAATCCAATTTAGCAACAAAGGAGTCACGTTCTGGACGTGTGTTAATCTGGTTACTGGAGGTGTTTGGTCTCCTACAGTAAAGGGTCACTAAACTCACATTACCTAGTAAACATATTTTCTCGCGTAGCCCTAGCGGTATCCAGCTGTGCATGTGTCAAGTTTTTTGCGATGTCTGTCACTGAGATTTCTGCCACCGTCGCCTATGCAACAGAGGTGAAAGCAATTTTGTTTGTGATGCTCAAAGCCTTGAAAGAATTACATTAAAAAAAAATATTTAATATCAACAAAACATAATCATGGATAGATTGAATAAAAATGGTTAGTAGTCTTGCATAGAGAAAAAATACTGTTAATGAAGAAGGTTCAAAGTAACTTAAAATAACAAGCCACAACATAGCAGATCGTGGCAGAAAATTAAACACACGCACAGCATCTATGTTTGAACTCTTAAGCAAAATAGCAGGTGGCTTTAATGTATTCTGGGATTTGAATTGGATTCAAATGAATATGGTAATGTGTACGTCTTCTGGGTTTAACCATGCAGTGCAATGTCGTTTGCCCTTAACAACAGCCATTCATATACAGTTGGGGTTCAAGGGCAGAAATCAACAGAGACATTCTCAAATATTTGCTTAATCTACACGACCTAAAAAATCCAACAAGAAATTGTTACATCTAATTTTTTGGAATGCATGAATGCTAAATTACAACATAAAACAAAACATGAAACGGAATACAAAAAATACAGAAATACAAAAATACTAAATAAAAATGTTCAGAATTTGTTTCTGAGTCGGATCATTTTAGGCAAGGCTATGGATCCTGTTGCTTGAGACAGACTAATTTCAAGAAAACAATTCTCTCCTTCTCTAGGCATCAGCATGATCCATGACTGTTTGATCAAACTCACCTTTCCCTGAACTAGCATCTTTCAGTCTCTACATTACATTTCTGAATATTGTTCTGCCCTTTGAGTGTAGGTGCAGTTATACAGCAAGCTAAAAATACTTTTCAATAAAGTTAAAGATAGTAGGTGCCCTTTGACGTCACTAGAAGCAACTCTAAAACAGTGAAAACATTAGCCTATTGGATATAACATAAAAAAAAATTAGGAAATTGTAATTGTGAGTACATGCAGAACTCAATGTACATGCGGTCAACATTGTTGTTTTTTTTTCATTCCTTTGTGTAATTCTGACAGCACTATATACTGGATATACTCTGAGATATATTTTGTGTGCAACAAGTCCTCCAAATTAAACAACACAGTATGTTGCTGGTCCATGCGCCCTATAACAAGACATAGAAGCATTTTTTTAAAGATACAAATCACTGTTGAAAAACAAGTACATTTTATGATGGAACAACAGTTTCTATTTTCAGTTTCTATTTTAAGGTTTGGTTAGGTTTATGCAAAAACAAAAAAAAAAAAATCATAGACTTGGTTAGGTTCAGGGGAATAAAAAATGACTGCTTCCCAAAGACACACAGACACACATTAGAAGACTCTTCTGTAGTGGAGCCACTAGCCCATCTACAACACAAGTACTTACAAAGCAACTCTGTCAAAGAGGCATAGATGTAGCTTCTCATCCAGACATATTCCCCCACACTCCTCTGTTGCATGAGTAAATGTGCTGGCAAGGAGGATTCTAGCAGCTTTCACTACTCTTTAAGCTTCCTGTGTTGATTACCCTTTAGCATTCACAGAACTTGGGGGAAACTTGGAGGCCAATCCATTTTTAATCTTTATTTTTAATCTCTTTTCTGTTAAATGTCATGAGGTCCTATAACTCAGAATTCCTGCTGCTTGCGTTGCTAGGCAACATTTAGCTAAACAGAAAGAAGTGCATTCACAAGGCAAGTTTTGAATTAAGGAGAGAAAGAAAATTTACTGATTGCTTTAACGTCTTGAAGACATTTGCCCTACAAGAATAGAGAATAGCGCTTCATTCTGCTACACATTAAGTGACTTTCCACGATAATTTTTTTTAACATAAATATTATATATAGATATTAGATATAGCTATTTTTACATAGCCCCTCCAATGTCTCAGACATACACACATTTAGCCCTCTAATGCTGTCTCTCCCTCCCTGTCACACTCCTAACAACATTATGGAATTGAAGAATCCCTAAATCACTGTGAGAATAAGTTAATAATCTACACGTAAAATATTCTGTAATTTCACCATTTATCATTTTCTTGTGACTTGGAGAAAAACATCTTGATCATGAGCTGTACTCACTGCCAGAGGACTTTGTTTACACTTGATGAAGATGAAAATAGCATACTATAGATGACGATTTGCCCATCTTCAGATTTCAAAGAGCTCTATTTTCATGCCCAATGCATTGGGGTGCACTTGGATATAGGGTGGGATCAAAAAGAATTCATTATTTGGGGGGGGGGGGGGGGAGGCTGTGACAATCATTTCAAATGTGAATACACCAGCTCAAATGTACTGCAAAGAGCATATGGTGTCTCTTTTTAGGTTGAATTCACATTTCTAGACACTGATTTCGACTAATCATGTTTTCTGTGTGAAATAGTTAGCTATTTTATGTGGCAATACAGTGATCTATACAATGAAAATCTGCGGCGAAATATCTCAATAGAGATATAAGTAAAATGAAAGTAGAATTTAAAATGTGGTCTAGTATTTTGATTGTTGTAATTTTCAGGGACCAACCAGTAACTAGGTTTTACATCCAAAGACATTGCAAATTTTAACCAAATGTCCACAAAATCAGCTAAAAAAAACTAATTAAATTAAAGTTGTAATGACAAATATTTGGAGTTGGATAATCAAGATAAATTTTTCATTCAGGGACCATTAAAACATTTCAGAAGATGACAGACAAATGTCAAACAGTGAAGATAACATGATGGCAACACGATGGAAATATGGTATTTATGTTTGTTCCATGCATTAATTTGAGGAGCATTACAGTTTCCTCATCACCCCACACACATCCGATATTTTCATATGCTGCTACTTTTCATCTCTTTATTGGAGCAGAAGCTTTAGTGACATGTAGGTCACATGCTTCATTTGTCTATTTTCATTATACTTTGTTTTCATTCATTTTCATTACACATTTTGCTTTAATTGATACACCAACTTTTCCACCTCAGCCAAGCCCCCAAAATGTATTTGCTATATTTCCAGATTGTCTCAAATTGCAAATTGAAAATGTGAATAAAAATAAGAGGATGGAAACGTACCTACTAAGGCTCATGGGCACCAGGTGTAAAAAGCAAAAATAGCAATCTATTTACAATTTAATTTTGAATTAATGTGGAAAATTATTCAAAATATAAAATTAGGAAAACTAGAGAAAATGATTTGAAAAAGCAGGGTGCTGTAACTTAAATTGGGGTCGACAAATAGCAACTTAGGTCACTTATGCTAAGTTCAATCCTATTTAACGATACAAACAGAGGGTTTATATATGCAGACAAGCATTTCTCATTCCCAGGTCGTCAAATACCGTCATGTCCCTCTGAGTTTCATGCAGATGCACAAGGTACTCTTTGGTGTCTGTATAGTGACACACTGGTCTTTCTACTAACAGACATTTCTTAGACACTCAGAGCAACTGCTCTTCTGTTGATTCTGATGTTAACCCAACGGTGGGGCTATAAGACGGTGTATTTTCCTCATTGTCAATTCCCATGATGAGGGTTTCTGTTAGTGATTTCCTCAACATTTCTTGACACAAAAACTATTAGTCTACTTGATAATTCTACAGTACAATAGTTTAATGTTATGGTCATCAGTTTGAATTATTTCTCCTTTGATTCTGAGAAGTCAAGGTTTTGCGAGTTTTGGATAGTGGAAGGCTACATTACCCATGATTTTCAGCCACCACATTGGAGTTAGTTGAAAGCCCAGTGTGTCACTATACAAACACCAAATGGTACCTTGTGAATCTGCATGAGATGCAGAGGGGTGTGACAAAGTGTCAGTATTTGATGACCTGGGAATGAGAACAGGTTGAGACAGAGGCTAGCCTACACAGGCACTACTAATAGCATCAAGGCTTATTATTACAGTCAAAAATAAAAGAGTCTACAGCCACACGACTGTTAGATAGATATTATGTCCAAAGTATAGAACAAATTGAAATTTTGACCAGATGATGGCACAAGATGAATGAATAACTCATCCACTCTGGGCCACAAATGTCAACCTGCTGGTGGTGCTGGAGGAAAAGTCAGGTGATCACCAAAGTCAGTATGATTCATCTTCTGGACAACATGAATGTCTGTTCAAAAATCTTTGCCAATTCATCTAGCAGAAATATTTCACTGGAAAAGTGAAAATTTTGATTTGCACGTGGTGCTAAAAGAAGTCAGAGGATCATCACTCATCATTAGGATTTATCCACTGGGGAATTTTATGGCAATCCATCCAACAGTTGCTGAGATACTGTATATCAGTCTGGACCAAAGTGATGGACAGACCAACCAACACAAACACATTGTCATCCTAAGAAATACACCACTAGTGTAGCCTATAGTAGGCTATAGTAAATCAATGAATTGTAGAAAGGGGTGAGATTGTATTAAATTTATGCACAAAAGGTTCTAAAGCAATCACTCTTGGGCATATGTAGTACCTCATTGAATTATACCCACAAAGTATTTCAACCTCAATCTCCTGTGGGACTGAGTGTTTTCTTGAGCCAATCTCCATTTGTAAATTAGTAAAAAGCCAGTGGCTCAAAGATCTTTATGATTTTTCTTATCTGCTCTGTAGGAACTGGTAATGTAATTAAGAGAGAGACACTGATGCTAATTAACCTTGGTGAGGGTGAAGGAGCTGGGAGCTGCTGTTGTTTTAACGAGTGAACTACTGTGTCACAGCAGTGATTAATCACCCGAGGCCTCCAGTCTCTGTAAACAGGGAGAAGGACACCTTGGGTGGGTTGCAATGAAACAGGTACGGTAAAGGAAAAAGCAGGTATGAGCCAGTGGGTGGAAAAAAAAATGCAGCTTTGGGCTTGTTCTTCCCCACAGGATTTTTTTCAGCGGCAAGAGCTTGATGGGGTTCCAGCCTCATCATAGAAATGTCAAGCAGAGGGCATCACAGGAATTAATTTAAACACAAGTGCAGGGTATATCCCAAGGCACCTACCTGATGTAATTACATGTTTTGCCATTATTCATATGCAGACAGGTGTGCATATGCCATTTCTCACAACAAGGTTTGAAACTGTAGAGAACTGCTGCAAACTGTGAGTCAGTTCCTGACTCTTGGTGTTGAACATTAATGGAACCTAGATTGACCTCTCATGTTTGAACATGGGCAATAACTCCATTGTGGTCTCTGTTAATGTTCTGTCAGTTTTGTAATGTCACTTTCACCACTTCACCTTCAAGTGGAATTCAAGCTAATTCTGACCTGTACTACATTTCCCCCTTTTGTATTTATTTTTTTTTCTGAATTATATCTCATTACTTATGTGTCATAAACAGAGGATGTGGCAACACCAGAGCCAGTTACTATACTGTATGTTAGAGCAAGCAATGTAAACAGTAGACAATCCGACAGACAAAAAACACACATTCATAGCATATTGGTATCTAAACCAAATCATTGATCTTATTGCCCTAAAATGTCCCTAAAATTAACATTAGGGTTACATTCACACTGCAAGCTTTAGTGCTCAATTGAGATTTATTGTTCAGATCTGATTTTTTTGTTTGGCTGTTCACATTATATCTTGAATGTGGCCGTCATAAGATTCCGCTGTGAACTGGTCACCGTCCTGAACTGACCCGCATGCACAAAAGAACAACAAAGACATCACATGCAGCATGCGGTCATACGGAAGTAAACATGGAGGCCACTTAAGCCAGCTTTTACAGTTTCATTTAGATAGATGTGCTGTGGAAGCCAGCAAATTCATGAGCAGGTGATAATGAGGACAAGGATGAGGAGAAAGAGAGAAAAATTACGGCTTTTGGTGGAGCAATGGCTGCTACTTATGTACAGAAGTGTATGTGAATGCAGTTATGATACGACACCTCAAGTTTTGTTCATATAGAAGTGTCAACCCAAATAGTTATGGGGTCCAACACCTTTCTCTCCCTCCACTGACTACCTCCATTGCAGCTGTCTTTCATGTTTGCATTCACAAAGTGACTCCCACCAGCACAGAATTGTGACGAATGTCAAAATAAAGTGACATAAAAGTCACATGAATTCTAATATGACTCTTCAGACTGAGGTTGTGTTGCAAAATAATCATCAGACCTGTACTGATTAAGGACCACATATGAAAGTGGCTCAAATCAGATTTGAATTGATCAGATTCCATGTGATTTGTGCTGTTCACACTGTTATGAAACAAAACAGATCTGAGTCACATATGAGCAGAAAAATCAATGTCTAAACATCTGCAGTCTGCAATCTAAACATGGCCTAAGTCAAAATTGAACCACAGGTAGCTCTGTGGAAAGAACAGACTTTTACAATTCTTAGTTTGGATAATAGCTTTCTGTTTATTTTCATCTTCAGTTCCAGATAAGCGTTTCAGATGACTTGTTTTAATTGGAACTTGTTTGCAACATGTCTCCAGAGCTCAACAATGAAGTTTATGAGTGAAAAGTAATCACAAGCAATGAGAAAGATGAGGAAACTGCAAAAAACAAGACCTGGGTTTAATAATAGAAAGCATTTTAAGAAAACGTCAAGCACAGTTGGAGTGATGAATTATTGATTTGCTTTGTCACTTCAGAGTTGATGACTATTTTGTTGCATCCAACAAACACTGAATACCAGTACTACTGGTAATGTGGTCTTGTGGAGGGACAAATCTGCAAACTATGATAAAATATTTTTCAAAATAATTCATGTTTCATGCTCACCCCATTATGGTACCGATTTTTAACATATTTAGCAATTCCCATTGCTGCTGATATAATTACTATCTAGTTCTACAGACTTCACTGTCTTCTCGCTTACTAAACATTATAGATGTTTTAAAAACATTTTGTCAGCATTAAGATGTTACAAAACAAATGGTTGGGGATTTGCAGTATACACTTACAATCATGTGTCTTTATTCACCTGCAGACCTGATTGATGTTATCCCCTGACACCCTCTCCCATTTCCCCTGCAATTCCTCTCTGAGCGATAAATAAATAGACTCAAAAAGCTTTAGGCCTGTAAATTATAGTGCAAGAATGCAAACTAAATGGTGTGTTCAGCATGGGACCCTCAGAGACCCTTCAGCATAAAGTCATTATAAACATCCCTCGGTTTATTCCCTTGACAGAGGGAGCTATATTATCAAGCATGTGTCATGTTGTCATCCTCATCTACACCAGAGATGAGCGTGTTTCCTCCCCTCTAAAGCTGCCCCCCTCCCTCCAGTTGTATGCTTAGAGCCCAGGTGACAGGCCATCACTCTTCATCTCCACCGACCCAGAGCCATGCAGACAGGAGTTTGGGATGAGTGTTGCTGTTACCAGTTTTGTCAATCGTGACAGCCTATACAGTGCCTTAATGCAGAGCAGATGGTGTGTTGGTTCATGTTCCAGTTTGTCACTGAAATAAAAAAGGGCCAAGGGTTTGATCATGTGAGGAGACAGTTTTGGCTTGTTATGTTATATGGTATATTTTTTCTCAGAATCAGTGTTAAATTTAATATACAATGAAAGCAATGCAAGTCATGCTGCTTTTCTCGTTTTAATTTTTTAGTTGAAGAAATGTTGCTCTATGCTTTATGTCTGACCCATCTGTGAACTGTCAGACTTTTATTATGTCCAGAAATGTGATTTAAACTTTGGTACATCACGGATTATAATACTAGTTGTCTCATATGAAAAGCTGGTTACAACTCTCTATTCCATCACCAAATTGTCAGTACACATCATGTCGGGGAGCAGATTGCTTTTAAAGGGGGTTGAAGAGAGTAGGCCATTCCTCAGCACTGTCACCAGCCACTAACACACCCACCTATAATGTATGCTAATGGATTCCTCCTAATCCCACTGCTAACCCTTTGACATCATAAATATTAAAAGTGCATCAGCTCGCCTTTGGTGCACTGGGCACTGCACACTTTTGGTTACCGAAAATAATACCCCACATCTCAGATCTCTGACATCACTTCTGACTTTGATCTTCTCTGTAAATGAGTGATTGCTTTAGACACTGACATTATTTTATGACATATGAGGTGAAGAAACTACCAAAAATACTATGAAGAAGCAAACAGGCACACTGGAGAAACTCAACGTGTCACTTGGTGATGTTTTGGGTCAAGCTCCAGAAACATTCCCATGTTTCCCATCTTGGGTTGGTTTAATTTTGGTCTTTGTAAACCATTGCAGGAGTAAAATATTACAAATAGAAATTCAAATTCAAAACCCTCAATGATGAGTTCTTGCAACCCCCTTTAAATTTTGTATAGAGTCCTGAACCTTCCAGGCTCAAAAGATGTGAAAGTTTAGCCTGGAATTAACACTGGCTTAATGTGGTAACATTCATTTGAACTCCGAGCTAAACAGTAAGCTGCTGTAAGCTGTCTGATTCTTCTTACTGTGCTCAGTTTGAAATGTTTCCAAAGTCAGTCACATATAATCAAGTTAAGTTTGACAGCAAATGGTTTCTTTCTACTGCACAGACAAAAAAAGACTTGTATTTATAATTACTTAGGTATGAGACTGTGGCCAAGTTCTGTTATAATAATTTCAATTAAGATTCATGTTCCTGTGGTCTCAACACTGACGTTTTTAATTCAAGTAGTCTGCAGCACAAGCACTTGACTTTATATATGTGGCAGGAGCAGAGAAAATTTGTAGCAGGGAAATCTTAGGAAATAACAACCATTAACCACTGTGGGGATAATAATAAAACATTGTAATAATAAAAACAAATAAAATATCACACAGGTTTGAGAACACTTGACTGGAGACATGATTCCAAAATTATAGTATATCAATTTTATTAATAATATTTAATTTCCTTTATTTTCTTACAAAGACAGATAATCAAAACTTTAAAATACTAATTAGCACTGCAACAACATTGCTACATAATACTGATACTATTGATATATACTACCCTACAGGCCCATTAGCTTGCTGCAAAGAACACAGTGAAATCATTAGAATTCCTAGTTTCCTGAATGGACAACTAAAGCGAACATGGACAGAGCCACACAGCCAAACCAGTTGCAGTGCAAAACAAACAAACAAAAAAAACAGAAGAAACAAAAGAAGTAAAACCAATCATTATAAAATCAATGCCTGCAAAGTAGAGGTGTGGAGACGTAGAGACAAACAGCAATTGCACCAGGGAGTGGAGGCTGGGCATTTGGAAAGGGCCACCCACCGTGGTGCGCAACCTGGCCTACAAGTTCGAGAGCACGGAGACACAGCTTCCTAAACAGCGGGAGGATAAAAGCCACAAAGCTGCAGCTCAATCACTATGTACTGCATTTTAACAGTGATTTGTAATGGTTTTGGAAAGCATAGACAAATGACGTCCTGCTGATTATTGCTGACAGAGGCACCAGATTAGAAATGCTCCTATATGTTGTTCTGGGGTGCTTGGACAGACAATGTATTTGGACATTTAATTTGAAGGACTGGTTGCAAACTTGACATATGAATTTCAATTAGAAATTAATAACGAACAGTAATAAGAAGTTCATAATAAAAAATGATCCATTAGCTATACTACTTATCCTTTAGAAGTTCCTTGGGGGCTAGAGTCAATCCCAGCTGACACTGAAGAAACCCATGCATTCAGGAATGTGGAAAATATGCAAACTGAATATAGATAATTAATTATATTATTATTAAATATTCCAATCCAAAGTAAGTGAAAAAAGAGTAATCAGTAAAAAAAATACCTTGTGTTAACATTAGCTCGTTGACATGGATACGGTGGTGAATGTAGGACTTTACAGGATAGTGCAATGATATACTTTCTGCAGGAATGCACGCCTCAGCACCTGTCTAGAGGAGATAAAGCACTGGATGAGTGTAAATTTCCCCCAGTTAAACACTAGCAAAACTGAAGATCTCCTCGTTAGCCCTCTACACCAGGTTCAGTCATCCCTCATGCATCATAACACCAGGACATCCCCCTTTCTTAAATCACTAATCTGGGTGTTAGGTTTAACCCTCATCTGACTTTTGCTCACCATATAAGACATCAATGCAAAACCTCTTTCTACCATCCTAAAAACATCTCTAAATCCCTCCCCTCTCTAACCTCATCAGATGCAGAAAAACTTTTCCATGCCTTTATCTCCTCAAGACTGGACTATCGCAATGTGCTCTTAACAGGGATCCCTGGCAGGAACATCCAGAAGCTTCAGCACATTCAGAACAGCGCTGCCAGGATTCTGATGAGTGCAAAAACATGAACATATAACATCAATTTTGTTTTCATTGCCCTGGCTCCCTGTCTCCTTCAGAATTGACTACAAAGTCTTACTACTCACATACAAATCCATCAACGGAACTGATCATTCCACAAAACTCCACCTGTACCCTCAGATCTGCCAGTAGCTTGCTCCTTTGGGCCCCCAGTACTAAGCTTCACACTATGGGGGATCGAGCCTTCTGCTCTGCACAACGCTTATGGAACATCCTTCCTAACCATCTGAAGGCAGCACAGATCCTATGTTATTAATACTGAGTTTTACTATGAATCAAAAGTACAGTACACATTATTAATGATTAATTATTAATTATAATAAGCAGCAAGCAGTAATGGGCGATAAAATGTACTTAATTTTTATGTATATGGATTTTGTTACTTTCACAGCATATACCTGCACTCTTATTTTTGTAATGCTACTTTTCTTTCGCCTAACTAATTCCCATTTTTTATTAATGACCTAAACAAGTTATTTCACAGATTACTAGTTTCATTCTCCCATTAATCAAAACAAGAGTTGTCTGTTTGGTAATTACTTCTCTTTCATCTTAGAGCTCAGCCTGGCTCATGTCTGTTTAAGAGCTGCATTAATGTTTTGGAATGCTTTGCTGTAGGTTGCTGCCTGATGTAAATAAGTCTCTGCTTAGTTCATTATTGCAATAATTGTCACTCAAGTGTGGACATTACTGTGAATGAGTACAACTACCCAAAAGCAGTGTTCTGCTCTGTCCCTTAAACTGCTGGAAGGCTCAACCACCTTAACTGTAACCATATTTTTCCTGAAAGACTGTTCCAAGTTTCATTGGAGAGACACTGAATCAAACACTGATTCATTTCATTAGCAAATGGCTTCTAATGTTTCCTTTATCATCACACATAACATTATTAAAATAGTAGGTACAACATTCAGGCCGCAAAAGTAGTAGTGGAGTAGTTTGATCAAATTATTTTTACTGGTCTTTTTTATTTTATCTATTAGGGGATATTTACTTTTTTATAAATACAATTTGACCTCTTCAGTAAAAGGACAGGCTAGGGTTTCTTAAGTGGGATATTTAAAACTATTATTCCCATGCCATATGTTGAAAGAGGAATTGGTTGCTTTAATCATATACCCATGAAGTGATGCCTCCAAGTGCGAGTAGTTTTGAGAAATTGGGGACAAAATCCACTGTTGTGATTCCATGTAAAAATGCATTCTAAAGTTGATCTAAAGCTAATATCACTATGGCTTATACAATACACTGTATATAATGTTTAGGTTAAGGTTCTTGTTGCATAGAGGTTTCTTGCTAATTTATGTCCAAATATGCATGTGATTGGCAGGATCACTATATCACAGCTCAACAAGGAACCATTGTTCTGGGAAATACACACTAAAAAGACTGCAACTTGAAATAAGTTTTCAGGAAGAGAGACACAATTCTGCATCTAATTCTGTACATATGAGTAAAAGGTGCTCTATACCAACTCTCGATCAGAGGAAAAGAGTTTTTTCCGGTGTTTTTTTTTCCTTTCATTTTTTATGTTGTAAAAATTTGTCATAATTTTGACTCTTAGTTGTATTGAATGGTCTGTGAAAATTGTTTTTCTGACCTCGGAGTCGAGGGCAGTTTAGCTAAATGACAGTACATGAATGCACCATTCCTCTACATCAAACTCAGATATACAGTCATTGGATGATCAGGGGTGGCTGTGGCTTGGGAGGTAGAGCCAGTTGTCTACTAATTACAGGTTTGGTGGTTCATAATAATAATAATGATAATAATAATAATAATAATAATAATAAATTAGATTTGTATAGCACCTTTCAGAACACCCAAGGACGCTTACAGAGACAAAAACAAACAAGAGAGAAAGAGTTCATTTTGGTAACTGCGGGCCAAAAGCCTGAGTAAACAGGTGCGTTTTGAGGGTGGATTTGAAGGAGTCCAAGGTAGGTTCAGTCCCCAGCTTCTCCTGTCCACACATCCACATGTAAGTGTCTGAACCGCGGAACCTGAATCCCAAATGGCTCCTGATGGTCAGGCCAGCACTTTGCATCCTAGCTGGCTGCCATCTACTATATGCCAATGGGAGGCAAAATTGTAAAGTGCTTTCATAAAAAAGCGCTACATGAATGTTGCTATTTACATCCATTAATGCCCAGACCAAATAAAACCCACTCAGCTATGTTCTGAATAACAATAGAAATGACAGCAACGGCTGACTGTGAAATGATTACTTCAAAACTAACAATAGAAAATATCACATAATAAAATACACTGAAATGCTTTCATGATAAAAATGCCACAAGGATTTTTCAACATGGTGAAATTTTGACATATTAAAGATTCGTGTTGCAAAGCAGATAAGCTTGAGCAAGCCTTTGCCAGCACAAACTATGCCAGCTATTTTTAGCAACAGTGCTGTAAGTGGAGCCATGTTGGGTTTTCACCAGGAGGAGATATAGTATGCGAGTCGGTAATTTAGACCTGGGATCAGGGTGTCACATGCAAATTGAACAGCTCTGTGAGTGCCATGCTATGCTGATCAAAAGTTCGCCTTTATACACCGTCTTTTGGTTACTTGTGGAGATAATGAAAAAAGTATTGGTTTTGTCTTTCACATAACAGTTCAAGAGAAAGGGAAAAAAATAAGTTCACATAGAGCAACCTCTCTCACCACAAGGATGACTTCAACATTTTTTGTGTGGATTGTAAGAATGGTAATTGATTTGCCCTTTAGTTTGGACCTTGTAGCAGTTAGAAGATTTATGGGGTGTGTTTGTGTTTGGATGGGAGCTCCTCTGTGTTTTTAGCCGATTAAATGCAATTACTTTCATCCACAGGGGATGTTAATGCAGCTCTCTCACACCGGCAATGCAGACAGTGAATTAACAGCTATCCTGACACACTCACTCGTGTTTCCTCAAACAAATCTTCCAAGAAGGGTAGAATAGCTGCTTGAGTCACCTCATATCCCTCAACATAAATATCTGCACAGTGAGAGAATTTTTATAATTTTTGTACACCACCACAATGGATTTAAGATGAAACAATTGAGATGGAATCAAAGTGTAGACTTGTAGCTTTAATTCAAGGGGTTGAACAAAAATATTGCATAAAAATTTCAGAAATTGTAACCATTTTTATACACAATCCTCTCATTTCAGGGGCTCAAATGTAATTGGGCAAATTAACATTATCATAAATAATAGGGTTGTAGTCAACCAAAGAAAATCTTGGTCCACTAAAACTACATAATCTTCGACTAATCGATTGGTGACAGAGTGCACAGTGGACTAAGCAGCCACACATTTCTATGTTCTGTATTTCACTGTTTTGCACCTTCAGGTTAGGCTAACCCATCCTTGCTAACTTTGGAGCTAACTCCCTTCACTTTTCCAGCACTTGGGGAAGCAACAGACGTGACTTTTTAGCATTTAACTGACACACTGTAGTCTGTGCTGTACATTTACTGCCAGACTGACAATTTATCGCTAACCTTTTCCTCTGTCCAACTTGCTACACAAACATACTATGCAATGCCGTATAACTTAACAGAGTTACGTTCATTTCTCAGGCAACGACACAGAGGTTCACTCACGTATCGTACAGCACTGCACAGACTCCCAAATGCTAAATATTTCTGAATGAGTGGATATTTGGCGTTAATTCTGGCATTCATTTTTTTTTGGCCTGGCAGGGTTTCTCGTTGATATAATTATAGAGAAACACTGATTCAGTAAATGTTTAGTACGTTTCATAAACACTCAGTAATCGTTGAGTACAGTTAGGCCATATTATACCTCCATGAGTTAGACCCAGAAGTCTCCATGAGTTTGGGTGAGTTCAAAGTTGTGAAAACAATGGGGATAATGGCTTAATCCCGGAAAGCTACAGATGTAGCACTTTTCTCCTTATGAAAGTAACACGGAGATTATTCAACCAATGAGAATTTTGCAGGATGAGAGCATATCAACCAATTAATCAACTAGTCGACCAGCAGACAGCCCTAATAAATAAATTGTTTATTTTTAATACTTTGTCCAGAATCCTTTGCAAGCAATAACAGCCTGAAGTCTGGAACCCATGGACATCACCAAACACTGGGTTTCCCACTTTGTGATGCTTTACCAGGCTTTCACTGCAGCTGTCTTCTGTTGTTGTTTGTTCCTGGGTCTTTCTGCCTGATGTTTTGTTTTCTGCTTTATTAGGTTGAGATCGTCTGTCTGACTTAGCCATTGCAGAATATTCCACTTCTTTGCCTTACAAAAACTCGTGGGTTGTTTTTGCAGTATGTTTTGGGTCGTTGTCCATCTGTACTGTGTAGACTTGGATGATGATTATGGCTACCTCCTGGAGAGTGATCTTCACTTGGCTGGATATTGTGAAGGGGTTTCTCTTTACTATGGAAAGGATCCCCTGATCATCCTCCACTGCTGTCTTCCATGGACATCCAGGCCTTTTTGGCCTCTTGTTCACCAGTGCATTCTTTTTTTGTCTTTGAATGCACCAATTTGTTGATTTGGCCACTCTTATTGTTCTTGTGATCTCTCTGATGGATTTTTTTTTCTTGCAGCCTAAGGATGGTCTATTTCACTTGCATTGAGAGCTCCTTTGACTGCATGTTGTGGGTTCACAGCAACAACTTCCAAATGCAAACATCAGACCTGGAATCAACTCCAGACTAGGGGTGGGTGGATTGATCCCAAAATATCAGTACTACAGATACTACTTTTCATTTTTGAAGATCCATTGTAGCATCAATAGGATCAACACAAGTTTTGGGTACCCATTTCATTTAAGAGTAGAACTGTCAGTGCAACATTCCATTGTTGTGAACAGTGAACACATCTTAGTGCATGCACTCGTTGCTTCTCTACTGCTGCTGTTGTGTCAGGTGTACACTCAAACAATAAACATATCTAACGCACAGCGCACCCTGACTAATGGCACCAATCTGACATGCTGTGATGGCTGACAGAGAGGCACATCATGTGGAGCTATTTTACAACTGTCAATGAAAACGTTGTCATCTGTGATGTATGAAAGAAGGCTGTTCACTACTGTGGCAACACCACCAATTTGTTTAAATACATGAAAAACCATAAGAAAACGAACTCTGAGTTGCAACAGAAAAGGGAGGAGGAAGGAAATGCCTCAGGCAGACCCCTGACACAGAGGCAGAGTCTTTCCGGAGAGCAAGGAATATCCACGTATACAGTATATAGTAGCAAAATTAATACTTTAGTCAAATCAGATCTTCAGCATTGGTTAATGTTACATTTCCAAACTGTAATTGGTCATCATTAGCTGTTACTTCAGCAGCCTGGTAAAATACAGACTATATTTAGACATTCCTATAATATATTCAGCCCATTGAAACTTGTTATCTAAATTAGTTATTTCAATGGAATTGAAAAAAACAATACCACATGCTTCAGTTGGGAATCAAACCTTGCTAACATAGGTGGCAAGGCTTGCTAACCTTTGGAAAATCATTCAGTGGACATGAATGTAATCAGATTTAGCCTATTGATTTGCAGACATCTCATAAACCATGACACACTGCTCTCCCCTACACAAAAGCAGATAAGCCGCTTTTAAAAATCAAAAGTATTTGTATTGATACTGGTGATTCTGGCCCAGTATTACTTGGTATTGGGTCGAAACCAAATCTTGTGGTCTCGCCCACACTATCCAGACCTTTTACCTGCTTAATTGATGATGAAATGAAGGAATAGCTCACACCTGGCCGTGCAACAGCTTTTGAGTTAATTGTCCAATTACTTTTGGTCCCTTAAAAAAGAGGGGGCTACATATTAAAGTAATTCCTAAACCCTTCCTCCAATTGGATGTGAATACCTCAGATTAAAACTGAAAATGCATTTTAAGCCCATATTCAATATATAAATGTAACTATATGTTATATGTTTTGGTAAACAGGTAAAATAATAAAACATGTCAGTGTCCAAATATATGTTTAATAATGAACCTAACTGTATTGCTGGGACAGATTACACTATTACGTTTGTAATCTAAACGCATAATTGCAGATGTCGTCATGACTGTTGTGTGTGTCAGTGACTATGCCAACAACTGTGTATGTTAATAATGAATTCTTACCTGCTATTCATTGTGATATGGTTCAGTGATCTTAGGAGGGAACTACTACTACTAACTGAAAAACTAAAAATGGAAGACAATAATTAAAATAGTTATTAAACATTTGTGGATTTACTGTCATAAACAGCAGAATGTCTAATGAAAATAATTCAAATCTAGAGAAGAAATAGAACATGATGGAAAAAAACAAATCAGTGCTGAGTTAGGTACTGTAAACAGTGAGGTTTAGTGCATCCATCAGATACCAGCAGACATCATGAGTCTGTCAAGATGTGATAATACCAACAGTCTGTTTGATTTAGTCCAGCCTGGATTCACACTTCCAAATTCCCAGGGCTTGTGAACAGAAGCTAAAAGTGAGATTGTTTTTTGAGCAACTTCCAAAAAGGCAACCTTCCAGATTAATAATAATAACTTGAAGATGACATTTTTTTGGAGGAACTCATAATTGCTGAGAGCACCAATGTATTATTGAATCATCTGTGAAATTAGAAGCAGCAGGAAGACTGAACTATAATGTGGGAAGAGTGGACAAGGACTTTGAAAGATCAAAGAAGAAAAGATGACACGAGAAAGAATGAGCCAAATAGGAATAAGGAAGGGAAGAAAAAAGGAAAGAAGGGAAATATAATGTTGTAATCATAAAACTAAAAGCATAAAAGGAATTAAACAGCTACAAGAACAAAAACATGGGTTATTAAAAACCTGTGCAATTATAGTATTTTATACCATGGCCACTGAAAATTCTGGATTGTGATTGGTTGGAAGGTTAAATGATTAACTTTTAACAGGGAGGTTTAACTGGACACCTATGTAGGTTTGCTCTTCTAAATTGATGCAGCAGTATTAAACTGTAGCCGGTAATGACAGTTACAGTGAGCCTCAGCTAAAGAGCTTGGAGCTATTTGTGTAACCACCACCAACAACCGCAAAATAGGATAAAAAGCTTCTCAGTGAGAGCAATGCAAATTTAATTTTAAATGGATTTGATATGAATCTCAAAGTCCAAATCAACAGTAAGAGGATTTAAATAGAGGACCCATTAGCCATGGTGAAGCTGGTAGCCTGAGTCCAAGGGGCAGCTGTAGAGGAAAGGAGAGATGACTGGAGAGAAAATGTAACCAAAACTGCAAGAAAATAAAGAGGGTTAGTGAAGGTAAATGAGATTTATCTCAGCTGGTCAGACAGTTTGAATAATATTGTGTAGCAGAATGCAACACTATCCTCTATTCTTCAGATTAAAAACAATCAGTGAACTTCTCTTTCTCTCATGGTTTCAAAACTTGTCAGGATTATAAAACTCAGAGCTCAGCCTTGTGAACCCCTTCCTCTTTAGCTATGTTGCCTGGCAATGCAAACCGCAGATATTCTGAGGCTTAAGGGCTATATTTTATCTTTCAAACAGATTTCAAGATTTGTTATTAGTTAGGCAATATGAGTAAATGTATGACTGATATTTTTAGTTTAGCTTATGGCACTTTGTTGACAAGTGGCCATGGTGTAGATGAGATAATACCCTCCCTGAAGTTTAAACGGTCTATGGTTGTAATGTATTCCGCAGTCGGGTAGTTCTTAGCCTCCACGTCATCCATTACAATCATGGTTTGTACAACATCTCAGGTATTATACCATACAGTACATAGTTCACTGGGTTAGAGATGAACTAAGTGAAGAAGCATCAGTGCAGACTGTAACTTGTCCTTGATTGTACTCCTACAACAGCCTTCTGTTGTCTGCTTGCCATCACATATCGCAATCTGTCTTCATTGACCTGTACACTCTTGTCTTGTTGGGTATTTTGTGGTCATTCATTTTCACTTCGAATGAACTACACCACTGTCCTCATGGAGGATGTAAAGTTGCATTCTCCAGTGTGCTGTTGTGGTCATTCAGTGCAGCTAGTATAACTGGCATCAACCCAATTAAAAATTGGCCTGTAGAGTTTTCTTGCAAACATTTCTTGAGACCTAACATGAGTGCTAAATGCATTTCTTTCCCCTCAAGGCATTTGACACCCATTTGTTGAATATGTTTAAACCTGCAATGTTTACGTCCATGTTTGAATCCATCAACAGCGATGGGGAACAATTTCTGAACACACTGCTACCTAGCAAAACTAATGGTCACAAGATACCACTGGGTGAAAAAGCACCACATTTTGAATAAATCTCATCACCAGACATATTGTTGATATTGGCAACTACAATGAGGTAAAAATTAGGGATAGTTAGTTTGTTTTTGATTATGCTTGAAAACCCATCAAACCCATCACATCAGTTGTCTGAGATGGGACACAAGCTCACCTCTGGTCTAAGTCATGACACTATACACATCTATTTTCCACCACCCCTTTTTTCCACACTGCTGCAGAGAAGATATTTCATAGCATCTTCATCTGCCAAAGCTATTCTTCAAGTTGACAAATATACCTCTTTTACATTATGCCCACTCCCACTATTTCTACTATTCTGCTAAAGATAAACTATTTCTGTTCCATTTTAAAACTGATGCTGGAATGCTGTGATGAATGGCACAAATGGTGCAACCTTTCAACAATAGAGAGGATGAACTTGATTCAGAGCCATAAATCCATACACGACAAATATATTCTCCCTCATTGCACTCAACAGTGTAAACCCACCACAGTCTGACCAAATAGTAAACCTCCTCTTTAGATTACCATTGATGATTTTACAGTGAGACTTCACTGCTTTGTTCCACATCCAGCCCTATAAATACATTGTGATGTTTTCTTATGAGTTTAAGAGCCCCTGTGTACAGTGGACACTTTCCTCCTTTGTTTTATTTATGTATTCTGCTTTGAAGAAAGAATGACAACTTACACTAAGAGAGCTTTCAGACCTACGTCATTTGGTCCAGACCTTCTGACTTTTCAGTTTGAGCTGAACCAAAATTACAAGTGCGAAGCCTCCCCCGGACCATAGTCTGGACCAAACAGCTAAACCTTGGTCCGTCGAAAAGAAGTGATCTCAGACCGGATCAAACTGAACCATGGTGCAGTTCATTTGGTATGAAAATATTTTTTTGGAAGGTCCAGACTTTCTGACCAAGGAAAACAGAAAGTTCCAGCAGGCTATCAGAACCGGAGAAAGGACAAATGAGCTGCGGTAGCCCATGGGAAGAGGAGACAGAGTTTTTAATTGAAATATAGTCCAATGACAATAAAAACCCATCTAGAAAAAAGCTCAAAACAATATCAACACTTTCCAGGTATTTTGGGGGAGGATGAGAGAGAGGATATGAGAGGACAGGAGAGAAATGCCATCTGAAGACAAAGGAACTGTGGCAGCAGCATACAATGGCGCGCAATGCCTTAAAAAAAAAAAAAAAAAAAAAAAAGGTGTGTCAACCAATGAGGAGGACACATTTCTTTTTATGGTGA
Source organism: Euthynnus affinis (assembly GCA_029490765.1). Lineage (NCBI taxonomy): Eukaryota > Metazoa > Chordata > Actinopteri > Scombriformes > Scombridae > Euthynnus > Euthynnus affinis. Next base: position 6,598,147 of record CM055850.1, on the reverse strand, counting down.
CCTGGGTAGCATTCTGGGCACTAGCCCAGTAAGCTCACTCATTAAGGTGGGATTCTTCCCTAGCTTCAACTTCAAGTGCATCTACCGATATGCTCTGTGCCACAGAAAAACACCTGTTTCTCATTTCTAGGGTCATACTGCAACAATGGTTGCAATACAATACAGAGTACAGCTTATCCAACTTTAAAAACTAGCAACGTCTACAATGATGTAAACTTGGGTACAAGATATGATGAAAGTGAAAATATGTATTTTACTGTAGATTAGTGGCAATAGTAGACTATTGACTATCACAATTGTGCATACATTTTATTATAACATTTTTTTATTTTAACACTCCATTTCATTTTACAGGAGGAAATGCAGCTACCAGCAATGAAGAGGAAAATGGACCAGGCACAGCAACCCCTTGTCAGGGCAGAAAGAGGAGGGCCAAGATGCTGGAAGAATTCAGATATACAAGAGGTTGCAGGAAGAGTTCAACCATGCAGAAAAATGGAGGCAGTGGAGGGAGGATGTAACTCTGGAAAGGTGGATGAAAATGCAGGATGACAGAATCCGCGGGTTCCCAACAGGTAATTTGTCAGGGTTAGAAACGGGTCAGTTTCTGTACTGAGCTTTGTGACTGAGGAGAGGAACTTCAGGATGCTGCAGGAGCAGCAGACAGCCACAAATGCAATGTTTATGAACTTTATGCAGATATTCATGCAAGGCATGTCTCACCAAAGCCAAGCTCCATACCAAGCAGCATCCTAGGATGCTGCCAGGATGTTCCCAGGACCACTGTGCATGGGCTGCACAGTGGTCTCCACACCTACCAACTACCAGGCCCAACCTACCAATCCCTTTGATCATACCCCATCCGTCCATAATAGTGGTGAACCAAACAATGAGAAGCAGCATTTTATTCAGTTATAATTTCTTTTGCTAAACGGAGCCCAGCACTGTAATTTGTATGCTGTATTTTAATTTCTAATGTTGCTATCTTTTTATTTTTTACTTTTTCATTTTAACCTTCTATACAGTTTAGCTTTATCAAGTTATATTTTTTATGACCAAGTCTATTAGTCAGGAGCTGGAAAAGAAAGACATAGTTATGCTAATAGTGTAGGATGTTCATTTGGCAAATTCGAACTAGTCTCATGTATTGCACTTGAAGTTGGAGCTGCTAGTAGTAATGCCATAATATAACTATGGTGGCGACAAAGTAAATCTGTTCATTCATTTTCTCAATTCAAATGGCAATAGAAGGCTATCTACTAATTGACAACACACCAACATCAGATGCACATCTGTCTACAAAGAAATGTTAAGTATAGACACAGCTCACTTAGATGATAACAGGACATAGGTATGCCATGTAAAATTCTTTAGTGCGCTTGCATTATTGCAGTGTGAAACCAACTTGCTCAAATGTATACACTGTAACAAAAACATGAACCTTGGTTCAGACCTTAGTTTGGACCTTCAGGTCTGAAAAGGCCTTGTGTAGATTTGTAATTTCTGAGGACAATGTTAAGGTTTTAAAGAATTTGATCCCAGAGCAAATCAAGCTTTCAAAAAGTAAAGGCTTCTTTCTTGACACTCCACCTTACACCAGTGCTCAGGTTCACAGGGAGAAATCTACTGTCAATGACAGTCAGAGGCAGAGTTGCCAATCCTTCTGCCAGAAGAAACCTTAATAGGCAAGACTACATCACAGCCACAGGGTGAATGTTGGTGAATTTTTCATCAATTGATCCAACCCCTTCTTTGAACCCATTTCTGTAATCTTAAAAAAACAGAGCACACCATGGCAGTGTTGGCTCTCCACTTTCAAATTTTCTTAATTGAAAAAAATGAAAAAGAAAAACATGTTCTGCTATTACCATTGCAATCCCTCTCTCCATAAAACATGTCAGAGAATAAAATTCTCTGGAAATAAACACCAACAAAGACTAGAAGAGATAGAGGTATTAAGGCAAAAAGAACCTCTATGCTGCACCAAACATAATACATTAGATGTTGGCAATGGTAAACCCAATTGTAATCTTACTGTTTTACACATTTTACACCTCCCTGTCATTGCAGTTTTTTTGTTTGTTTGTTGTTGTTTTTTTTGTTTGTTTGTTTTTTTTAGGTATTCCTTGGTGTTTTAAACTTGATTTCCATTTAATTTTCATCATATGATCACCAACATGTGTAGACCAAATAGACCTTTCCTAGACATTCATGTGGTGACTAACACTGACAGTAATAAGTCAATGGGATGTGCCCCAAACTTAAACAAAAAAACGCCTCAAGCAAGTTTCAAATATTTTGATTTTAGAGAACCCGGACTAGCAGATGTATTTTGTTTGTATTGAGGTGCCTACAAATTTGAGTACCTTGTTCCTTCAACACTCCTTTTGTAGCCAGCGGGTCAGGCCCTGATCATTTTTTGTGCAGTTATGATGCAGTATTGTACATTGTTTCACCAATTCTTTCCAGTTTCAGCTGTGTACATACAGTATACTACTGTGTATTCTGGTGCAATGCCAAATAAAAAAAAGAGCTGTCAGGCAATAGACAATTTAATCTGAATCTGAACATTGCAGTTTTGTTTTCATTTGGGTGGAAGGGTTTTGTTGTAAAACAACAATGTGTAATCTTTAATATTGTTCCAATATAATATTTATATATTTACATAATAAATAACCATAGCCCACTGGCCAGGCTACATTGAAATTCTTCCAGCTTACAGTATATCTGAGTATCCATGTAAAACACCAGGGAGCTGCAGCTGCTTCTGCAGAGTCATGAAGCCTTCCATCAAATAGAGATTAATCGGTATGACACAGTGATATCCTGGGATATAAATCATTAGTGCAGGGCAGACAGTTGTGGCAAGTCATTTCCTGCCAACAACTGTTTTTTTCTCTTCATTTTGTGTTTTCATATCAACCTTTCTGCCACCAGCTAGTTAGAGTTGAGATAAAAATACATGACTACTGTCAAAGGATTTTTATTTATTTAACATTTTGTTGAGGTAGTGTTGAATGAGTAATCTCCAGCCAGAAACTCACAATGAGGCAAATATGAATAAAATAAATATCAACTTAATAATAAGAATTGTTTTTTTAAAGGGATTGTTTTTATATTTTTGGTTCAGCTTGCCTATATTTCTTCCCAGCCACTGGATCGCCCATGGCATTTAAGAAAATCTAAAAATCAGCTTTTAGAAACAGGTAATCCATCATAGTAAACATACTGTATCTGCTTTTATTTCTGTCAAAGGTATGTCGTTAGGGGGTTGAGAGAAAATTGAGATCAAGAGGTTTTTTGACAATAAAAAAGGAGACATGATAAATTACTCATTTAAAGAATTTGCTAATTTATTTTCATTCACTGAAATGAACAGAAACCAAAGGCTATCAACACTAATGTCAAGTTGATGTGATTTGTAGTAAATGGGATCAAACTTCAAGGTTCATTTATCCTTTATAGGTAGTAAACAGAGGTGATGGTAAACTGACTTTACTGCAAAGTCTAGTGTTGTTTTCTTAAAAATGATAGCAAAATCATACATTATGATTATCAATCTGATAGGACATAAATAATAAATACTGAATTATTAAGGAAGCCTTTGGGTCATGAAATCCATCTCCTTGCTTCATTGAGAACATGGTACAATGCAGTTAGCATGTATTGGTTTTGGAATATGATGAGAAATAAATGCAAAAATAAATAAATACATATACATAGATGTATTTTTATACAAAATGTATACAGTATATTCTAGTTTATAGAGGATTTAGGAGATGTGGTAGAGGCTTAGGTTGTGAATTGTCCCCACAGTCAGAGACAAATGGCTCTACTCAATCACTGCCCAAGCATTACAGCTGCTCAAATGTCAATCTTTATGGTGCTCCATGGCAGAAAATGGCAAAATGCAAATGTCAGCTCCACAATAAATAGCCTACATGGGATTAACGGCAGGAAATCGTGATGAGTAAATACTGCCTGAAAACTGACTACTTTAAATGTTTCATTGTAGAGCTGAATTAAGTAATCTTCCTTGTTCATCTTAATACCAGTGGCTTACATTCAAGCTCTGATTTCTTTCTACTGTTAATAACCCTTACACCTACTCCCCCAAACAAATAGACACACACACACATACATACAGTAATCTAGTTATACTTTCCTTTTCCATCTGAACAACACATCTATTCTGACAACCAGACAATGATTTAATTAAAAAGAGAAGATAATTGAATTTAATATTGTGAGTCAAGCAAGTCATAGTACTAATCTGGTCGTACTACAGTCCATTAAGAAAGTGCCTACCCATGCTAACAACAGCCTTCCCTAAAGACTTGCATTAAGTTTTAATAGAAATGAAGGGTAGAACACAGCAAATATTATAAGATTTATAAGATTCATTCTATAGATGTCAGTCTCATGTTTGAATGCAAATGTACTGACTCTATTGACATACAATTAGGATTACCATAGTATTTATTTCCACACATTGATGAGGTTTACAATGAAATAATATTAATTGTAGCTAATAAATTGTTAATAATTGTTTATGCACACAGCGGGTGTCAAGTTCATTTCTGCAATGGGTTTGCTAGAAACTGCTATCACGTCTACTTTGCTGAGTTTTAAGGCTTTGGATACCTTCCAAAATGTGGGAGGTTAGAATTAGAAAAGGCAGACAGAGTGACAGAATGGTTGATGTCATCTCAGGCAGGGAATAAATATGCAGGAGGAGGCTGAGGATAAGACCTTCACAGTTCTGTTCAGACAGCGACTCTTCCTCGCCTGCTCCCTGCCTACATGTTTATTGATTGTTTCTGTTACACAAAGAGATCACACTTTTTACCTCCTTGCTACTTTACAACTGGGCTGTAGATACCATTTAGCACAGATACTGTTTTGTATTCTATATTATTTTACATTTTATGACTATCATATTTGTTAACATAGGGTGAATCGATTTTTCAGGCCAAGAAAAACAAATTTATGCAACCATTATATCATTTTCCTCACTTGTATTCAGTTCCAAGTGGAGAGGATAAAGCTTTTAGATCTTAATGGATTGTAGAGCATCATGTAGTGAAACCCTGGTACATACAGCTGTTTTAAAATTATTGTTATTATTATAATATTATAATAGAATAGTTGAAGTAACTAAACTATGGGGAAAAAATAATTATGCTAAGCTACTGCAAGCTAATCAACTGCTGCTTGTTGATTGGACAGATAAACAATTTCTTTAAATAATGTAGGTTGCTTGGAGTTGGACGTCTTTTTCTCTTGTCTTATTATTATATATCTATATATATATATATATATATATATATACATATATATATATCTTATTATTATATATAAAAAGTAAGGCACCAGTCGCAAGAATGTGGAAAGAATAACATGAAGCCAAGGGGACAGAAGAAATAGGGGGGGGAGGGTTTCCAACAAAAACATGTTGGCTTCAGGAGAAAGCAATTTTTGTGATGTGTCAAGTAAACCATGGGGTTATTGATAGGAAAAACTAAGCTATAGTTATATTACAAACAACTATCATTATTGGACCTCTATTTTTGAAATCCTGTCAATGGCTCTACTTCAATAGCTCTTCAGCAGGAGAAGTGTCTGAAAATAGCTTGTTGATTTTTTTTCTCTTCTGCATTCCAGGTGACAGACCTCATGGGGCATTATACCGAAATAATTTTGTGATAAAAATAGCTGTTCTGTGCTAGTTAGACACAAACATAAATGTGTATTAATATTACAAAACCTGTACATAAGTTGCAAATACAATTCATTTTCACAATGTTACTTACAACACAATAGTGCACTACATCTCAAGAACCAAGAATATGAAATTCTGTTGAAAGCTCAAAAAAAGTTTGATCTTTTTTGGTCATATTAGATGAACACTCACACCACATTTAGATTGTGTAAAATTTCAGCAGAACAACAGTCACTTTTGCTGACCATTAAGTGAGTAAGGCAAGACAACTCAATGTCTTTTACTGACTGACTAAATCAATAGTGATAGATTGTGCATATGTGAGATGAAGAATGTAGCAAGCAGACTCTTGTATCGCTGGGGTCCTGTGGTGGGAGAGTTTTCAATTGTCTGGCAGTGTCTGTGTATCATTTCGTATAAAAAAAAAAAATCAGGTGTTTCCTGCACTGACAGCAGGTGGGAGTTTGCAGCAGAACAAAGCTTTTGACTGACTGGTGGGAGTAAGTATGTCTGAATACATGCTAGAGAAAGCCACTGTTGACTTACAATTTTTAACTTTGTCCTACAGAGCAGAAAGTGGTTGTCAAGGGAACAAAGACAAAAGAGAGGAGGAGGAAAGAGAAAGAAGAAGCAGGAGTAAATTATATCTGGATGAATCTAGTAAAAAAGTAAGTAAATAATAATAATAATAATAATAATAATAATAATAATAATAATAATAACAATAATAATAATAATAATAAGGGGTGGGGGGGAGAAATTTTCTACATAAAATCCAAATTAAAATATCAAAAGGCATGAGGTGAATAAGCAAGACAGTAAATTAATTAGATGGTAAAATCAGAGTTAACTTAACTCAAGGTATGAAGGTCAGGTCTGTTTGTGCATGCCGTTCTACCAGATGACTGTGGGAGACAGAAGAGGGGGACAGCAGGCAGACACCAAAAAGCATGCACTAGACACATAATCTCTAAAATCTACAATAGAATATCATGCAGTGTCGGAGTTAAGTATACACACCGCTCCAAAGTGTCGCCCAGTGTAGTCCCACCACAGGAAGGAGCCAGTGTGCCAGTATGGACCCAGCCTTGTACAGAGTCAAGCTGTTAATACGGAGGAGAGGAAAGCAAACAAGAAATATAACATACAATAGGGGCCTTGCACCCAAAGCTGAGCATAGCCAAAGCTAAACCTCGAATGCCAATAGATTGACCATGGTACCCAGCAAGCAAACAGTCAGTGGGGACTGGGAATCAAAGAAACCAACAAACAAGACAACAAACAAACAAGAAGGTAAAATACCAGCAGTAAAGAGTCGCTGGCGTGGTTCTTTGCAAAGATTCATAAAACTACTGTAGCGCAATAAAGCTGGGGGAGGGAGGGAGACTTCCCGTGCCAGAGCAATATCTCCGGGTGTCTATAGCCACAGCAGCTTGTAGGTGGTCACGTCAGTTGTAAATGTCAGATTTGCTCCAGTTCCCTTCATGACAGATGGGACACTTGCATCTGGCTATCATCCTGCATGAGAGGGAGAGTCCACCACCATGAGGTATGTGTAGCAAAGTCAAGGGGCTCTCTACTGAGACCGATGAACTTTTATCACTTCCTGATTGCCTACTGGTCATGCGACTATATCATGTAATGATTGGTGTGCATGTGCGCCAATCACCTAGATTCCCACAAATACATTTCATACAGAGATAACAGATACAATGAATTCAGCTTCTCACACACACACACCCAAGTAATTAATACAAAATAAATTAATTCAACACACAAAATAAAATAACAAAGATAAAAGGACATTTCAGAGATAAAAAACCAATGCAATCAAAAAGAATAAAAGGTAACTTAAATAAGAGATATAGAAGAATACGAGTTGGGAGATACTAGTTGTATTAAAGATTAAATATAAATAGGCCTAACAGTGTTTTACAATTTAGAAACATATTTCATGAAATCTGTATTCACGATTTTCCTTTGACGGGTGGTGCACATATCCAGTAAATATATAAATAATATCCAGACAGAAGATGATCATAGAGCATGATGAGGCATAAAAAAGATCTGAAATATGAAGTAGTCCAAGACCGGAGCTTAGTCATGGTTTTAGAGCTTTGTTTTCGAGTAAGATCTCATTAAAATCAATTCTTAAAGATAAGGGAAGCAAGCGCAGCATGGTCAAAACTGCCTGGACATGTTCTTTCTTTTGTTTTAGTTTGCAAACCAGTAGCAGAGTTTTGAATCAAATGAAGCCTGTCAGGAGTATTTCAGAGGGCTTGTGAATGAATAATGAATTACAATAGTCTCGTCTTCGTTCTTCTGCATCATTACAGGTCAGGGAGGGTCGAACTTTGGCAGCGGTTCTCAAATAAAATGGTTCTGTTTTTGAAACACTGTTGATGTGAGTTCGAATCCAAACTGTCCCTTAAAGGTACAGTGTGTAATATTTAGAAATATCTAAAAGAACAGACTTGGTAAAAATTGAATAGATCATTTAAAAGTACATTTTAATTAGTGTCTAATCATCTGAAAATAATGATTGTGATGCTTTTGTTACCTTAGAAAAAAGGCATTTATATCTACATAGGAGCGGGTCGCCCACCGTGGGAGCTGACATGTTAGTCTCTACAGTAGCGCTGAACGGGAAAAACTAACACAAACGCGTTTTAGATTCAGTGGGAGACAACCGGAAATCACCGGCTTTAAAACGAAACGGAAAAAAAGAAGAACGGACCAAACATTTTGTATCGTGAGAAGATTTGGAACCAAAACCTGATAAATGAAGATACTTATTTAGAAAATTACCATTGTCATTGACACGAAAACAGAAGAAGCTAAACGGACTAGCAACTACATAAACCCCGATGGAAATCCATGATGAGAGAAATGTTTGCAGACCGATGCTGAAGTTTCCTGTTTCCTGCTGGACAGGTAAGAGTGTAATGTATATTTATTTCAGTCCGCTGGTAATGTTTTATAACTTAGATGGTGTACAATATGTATTAGCAGTAGATACGTTTCCCTGGATAGAAACACCGCTAACGTTACGTAGCGTGAAATATTAGCCATATTAGCAGATTGTAGCTTCAGTTTGAGCCTCTCTCGGAGCTCCTGGTCTGATAAGAGACAACAGGAAGGCGAAGTGGTGCTAATAACCTAAAGATTTATTCATTTTCTGTGGCAGTAAAGACAACGGACCGATAACTAAGGTATTTAGTGCTGGTGATGAGCTAAAGACAGTAAGTCAGAGTAATGAGTTAATGTGAAAGATAAACTGAGGAGAAGTCCGCTCATCACCCAGTTAATACAGTCTGAATATTTTTCACAGTGCTCCACAATTTCATTTTTTGCTGCTAATCTGTCATTTAGTAGCACATGTACACACAGTGTAAAGTTAGCTTATAGTTCAACACAAGTAACGTTTGCCCGTTTCAATGTTGGAAAACATGTAACGTTAATTGCTATCACAGCTCTAATTTTACATTTATCAGTCAGAAGTATAATTTCTGTTATTTATTTTGCTATGTTTATCCAGGCCAGCCAAGGCTCCCAGCATTTTAGGACGTAGCATAATGTATTACAGGGTATGTGACTGTGTCACGTAACTCTTATTTTCTTGACGTTGCTGCTGTTTCTGCAGCTGTGAGAGAGCTCCTGCAGTATAGATGCATAGTGTTGCCTTTATCTTCATAATAGGTCAGGAATATTTCACCATTAATGGCTGCAAGTACGCAGGTTTTCATTACAGCCAAAGACAACAGAAGTTGATTTCACTGAATAGCTACCTGTCTCTGACTGAAAGTGTGTTAATGAAATAATCTGATCTAGTCTGTTGTTGGGATGAAAATCAGCAGTTTCTGATAAACACGTTAGATAGATAGGTAGATAGATAGATATATAGATAGATGATTTACAATAGTAAGTTCATTCATTTGTGCTGTTTTTCTCAGGCACTATGGTTCAGCATTATTCACCATGTCTGTGACATTCACACCCACCAAGTCAGGAGAGGTCCAGGTAAGTGATAAACATCTGTTTTCCTATGTAGCATATTAACTTACCTGTAAGTCCTACTCTTGGTTAAATAGTGTTATTTTCACATGTTCGACTGTATAAAATGTATGAAATAGTAAATAAACTCTATGTCCCTGCAGCTGCTGGTCTACACAGCTCCTGGAGCAGATGAGGAACAGCAGTGAATCATGGGTGTCCTTCCTGCCATGAGAGCATCTTCATCCAGAGCAGTAAACTGAGTATCTTTGGTGTGGTCTGACCCTTGTCTGCTATTATATGTGCAGCAAACTGACTGCTTTTAGTTAAACAGACTAATGATTTGAGAGCTTATTCTGTCTTTATCAGTCAACTCTGAAGAAAACAGAATAAACTGTAAAAATGTTTGTTTGAACAGTAAAAGATTGAAAAAGATGTCCAAAAATGTTTCTGTTAAATAAAAGATATTTATATCATAAATGTTATTCTTAGTGTTGTTTTTTATATTTTTATTTTGTTGTTCAAACTAGTAAATTGCAGTTTACATAACCTGAAGTGATGAAAATGAATCCATAATATGTTCTACAATGCCCTGTTCTGAGGATCAGTGGTACTCAAACTTCACTACTGTTTTATGTTGCTTTATAATATATAAATAACGAAAATATAAATAGTGGAAGTGGTAATGACAATATACTGACACTGCAGGGAAGTACTGTCATTGTATATCAGAGCAATTATTACAGCACATCTGATTTATATCTTTTATTTGGTAAACTTGCACATTTAAATTGAACAAATTGAATTGAAATTGAACCCTGGCTGCCTCTGAAGCAGATTACTGGTGAGCTGCTGTTCTCCTCCAAGATCATCTCTTCAAGAAGTCTGAAAAAATAAAAACAGGAAAAACACAGATAAGGCTTAGTAAGTTATAAGTTTCATGATATGTTGGAAATATGGTGATGGTAGTGCAGAATATGGATTGTAGGCTGTCCAGTGTTCCCAAACAAGTCTACAACAACATGATTCTAAAAAAAAAAAAGTCAAAATAGTGCTGCTCATTAGTGAACTATATCTTATTTATATAACGTTACTCATTCAGTAACATTAGTGTTGCTGATGTTTTCAGTAGCCTCTTTTATACAGAGAACTGTAAATCGAGGGGAGGACATTTCTCTTCGTTTGATAACGTAAAAAGTGAAGTTAGACTTTATTCCTGACTCATAATAAAAAGACGAGAGAGCAGGTGAGTGAGCTAGAGGCTGAGCTGTTAGTGAAGAAGCTGGTGAATCAGATAAATGAACGTTATTTTCTAATTATTTTACAGCTGTTAGCTTCTAAAGCACAAACACACACACACCACCTCAACCCAGCAGCTATACTATGCACCGCCTGATGTGGTCTGAATACGGACTAAACAGAACAGCGAGGCGGATAACAGGCGCAGTATTCCCGCTTTGAACGCACTGTAAAAGAGGCTACTGACTCACATTACACTGCTATAACACGTCAAACTGTACAGACTACAGTAATGTAAAGCAGAGAGCTGCTATGTAAATACCACTGTGTTGTATTGGTATTTTAAATATAATATCGCATAGAACCTGTAGTAATTTGTAAATAACGTCACAAACCTCAGTCGTTTCCCTTCGGAGAGTTTCCAGCTTCTTCCATTGCTGTCACAGTCCAGGTGTTTTCTCTCCTCCCTAGCCTAGCCCTGCCTGCAGCAGCACCGCTTAACAGCACCTAGCTCGCCCTCTTCCTCTCTCTCTCTCTAATCTCTGGTACTTGACTCTGCAAACGGATAATAAAATATGTAAAGTTATCCTGTCAATGCTAACGTTATCTCGCTATCAATATGCCCAACATTAGAATAAAATAACAGTTTTGTTTAGCATTATGTAGCTAATGTTAGTTGTAAAGCACTCATAATTGCTATCATACTTGCGAGCTATATCTTCTAGTATTATAGACTAAATAACTAAATACATCTTCACCGCTTCCCTTCCATGCTTGTTAGAAATGCTCGGAGTTGTCCTGGACGATGAAGTCTTCAGCAAATAGCCTCTTGTCCTCGAAGGCCACCGTAGTCTTAGGTAGGGGAGGGGGGAGCAGCTGAGTGCTTCAATGTAGAACCTCACCTTTAGAGGCCGCTAAATACCCCATATATTACACACTGGACCTTTAACGTTTCAATTTGGATTTGACCTGACAGACAGATTGCCTAGCACATTACATTTGGGGACAAGTAAAATAATGTCAATCTTGTCTTCATTTAGCTTTAATAGGGTTAACAATTATGTAATATGCACTGTACTATGGTCCCAAAGATCAATAAATCAATAGAGCCTCCTTAATTCGTCAAATATGTTGGAGCTGATCATGGTTGACATGAGGTTTTATTATTTTAAAATCAGAATACATCACTAGCAATATTAATATTATATTTACTTAGAAATAATTCCAATTGTCTGTTTCACTTTCAACAGGGAGGAAGATTCTTATATTGCACACATGAAAAGATCCAGAATCCAGTGACATTTATGGGCGGAAAGTTGTGGTTCACAGGTTTCTAGTTTGCAGTATTCCCCATAGGCTCTACTGTACTTGAGGTTTGACCTAATCTTACGGTCTCTTTCAGGAGTATATTTGGATTCTTTTTTCCTGGTTATTGGTCATTTTGCCCTGGGACACAGAATTGCACAAAGCATTTTGCTTCTCTGTGGCCTTTGAGCATACAGATGCTCAGTCACTTTCAAATCCTTATATAGCAACCATTGTTTCCTGGCACACAGAAAAGTGGTTCAGGAGTCCAGCAGAAATGGGGGAGAATATACAGTAGCAGCCTTGATATTCCCAAACCTGCACTTCAACCCGGAGATGATGACCAGGGCCAACAGTGAGCTTGTGGATGTCAGCCAGAGAGGTCAAACCAGTCCCAGTGTATCTATCATAGCTGCCAGGCAGGTCAGTCTGTCAGATCCCCATGGTGAGTTGCCTTCCTGGATCAGAGGGGACGCTCCACTGCCTCTCTGACCCCTGAAAACCTCAAGAGGAAACAGAAGGATCCGACACTGTTTCAATGATTTGAACTCACAGAATATAATAAATTAAACTGAATGAAACCCCATAAGGTGAGGAAGGGTGTAACTGAAGATTGAATGGAAATAATAAGGTTTCTGGAGCTTTGGGCAGTTTGCGGCAATCAATATTAATTAATCTCTGGAATATATGAAATGGGGTTCTCCGCGCATCCTCCAGCTATGTGCAGTCAAATCAGATGCTTCTCAGAACAAATCTATCAGTGAGCTCCAGTCCTTTTTTTCTCTGAAGTTCTTTGGGAGATATTTTTGAATTTTAATTCAATAAGATCCTTTTATAGTTTCCCTCTTTAATGCTCTGCCAAAAAGAAAGGAAGCTGTAAAATGTGATGTAAACAAACACAGAAATATAGGTTCAACCTTTTCTCCTAGAAATTATATTCATATACTATTAGAATTTCAACACCATAAGGGTTTTGAGAGAAACATAATGCTGCCTGAATTACATTTTCTGTCAACATGATGAGAAATTGTTAATTAATGTATCTGGCAAGTTGAAAAAATGTTGATGCTGAATGTAGAGAGTAAACTGAATGCATGGCAATGGCCTTTTATGTTTGCCATTTCGTTGGGATTGAGTTTGTGTGTATAATCCTGGTGTAGAGTTGAGTTAGCCAGGTTGGAGCTTGGGGGCCCAGATATTCAATGAACTCTGGAGAGATGTTGTCATATCCTGCTGCCTTTCCACATTTCGGACCCTGCACAGGACTTTCTCCAGTTCAGTGATCTCAAAAGCCTCAGGATTGCTTTCCTCTCAGAGTTGTTTGCAGCGTTACTTTAGTTCAGTCGTAATTGCTCTTTTGTTGTTTGTCTTGGGTTGCCTTTGCAATCGTCAGTAGGTGGGTCAACACTTACTTGGGTGTGACAGAGGGTCGGCTTTAAGTAGGGGGTTTCTGTGCAGCTCCAAGGCAACAGATGAGGCTCAGTTATTTCCTGCTAGAGTAAGTGAAATTCATCTCTGCTACGGTCTCCTCCCATTTTTGTGCTTCGCTGTGCTTAGCAATTAATTGAAATGGTCTGCTATGTCTGGTTCTCCTGATGTTTTGTAGGTTTGTAGGAGGACAGCACTTTTTCTGATCAGGCAGGGAACAGACAGGGGTTGGTAGCCTTGTAGGATTGTTGTATGGGCAGTTTTGTAGATGGTAGGGGTGGACGATTCAGGAAATTCAATTTCTTGGGGTGGCGATTTGATTCACAATTCAAAATCAATTCAATACATTCATAGATTTGATTCTAGATTGATGTTTTGAGTTACTCTTTCCATTTGACTGCAATAGACACTTATAGATCTCAAAGAAAAAAAAGACAAAGGGTCAAATGAATATTTAATACAAAAACAAAAATGACTGCAAAAATTTCTACCATGTAATTGGTATTTATATATTTACTACATCAATATAAAGTAATGAAATGGGCAGCTGTGCTACCGTTGTTACTGAATTTTATTGACTATTATATTAAAAATACAGAACAGCTGATTAAACGTTTCTTTCGCTGCTGCATCTTATTGACTTGTTTTTGGCAGTTTGTCCTAAGATTCAAGAAGATTTTCAGAGAGCTTTTCACTGAGATAAATTAATTTCTCATTCCCGTCCTCAGATAACCGGCTGGCAGCAGACCTGTTGTGCGCTGTGCGTTAATCTGCGGGGGAAGGGGCTGCAGGGGCCACAGCGAGAACGTTGAAATAGAATAAACATTTGGAGAACGTTTTTGCCATATGACAAAAACATGACTAGGGAGAGGGGAGGACATTTCTCTTCATTTAATAACGTTAAAAGTAAAGTAAATAAGTCAATAAATAAAATGTTATCTTCTGACTGTTTTACAGTGGTTACAAATGAATAAGCCCACAATAACAAAAACCTGTGGAGGAACTCTGCAGCGCCTTATGATTAGTCTTGCCAAGCTCCTTCTTCCCTTTGAGATAATAAAATCCAAAATGTGTCCAAATGATTGCTTTCATAGTCGATGGACCAGGTCGGATTTGTTTTACTGTCAGGTACTCCACTGCTTGCAATCTCTGTCTCCATGACACACACTTCACTTCCTTCTTGACCCCAGATTTGGGTCCATGAAAACCAGCACAACATCACTGGCAATCTATGGGATTTAGCAAGCTAACTCACGTGAGGAAAAATGGAACAGTGTTGTGGCTAAACTGAAAAATGTGAACCGATTCTTGGAATGTTTTTTTTTTTATAAATCGAGTCTGAATCGGCAGAGATGGAGACGTGACTCTTTTGTGAAACGATTTTTTTGTGCACCCCTAGTAGATGGCGATGCAAAATATGCTACATTTACAGTGATGGTTTGGAGTAGGATGGTGACAATACCCCATTCCAGGGCTTTGCTGTATTTCATCCAGTTGGCTTTCCGGAAGTTCCATCACATCTTCCTGGGGCTGTTAATGATTGGGAGATGCAGGCCAATATGTTGGGGCTGGTGTTGGCTTTGTGGAAAGTCGTCAAGGATAAGGATCTGTACAGGACGGGGGTTCCATTCACAGAGCTGACCCAGAGCAGATCAGGGGAGTAGTCCTTGCTCTAACCAGCTGAGTGAAAGGTTCCCCTTTGTGGTCATGTATCAGAGAAAGGTAATTTCTGGACACCCAATCTGAAAGTGTCTCACCGAACCGATCACCAAACATAGCCAGAGAAATATTGATTTTTTAGGTGAAACAGCTTTAAATATTTTTTTAAGAGAAGTGGAGACCTCCGTGGATAATTAGGGTCCCGGGAGAAACCTTATAAACTTCTGGATGTAAAGTTATTAAGATTAATAAACAAGTGTTAGCAGCAGCTCAGCTAACAGCCGTCCGGTGGTCACTAAACATCGTAGGAGAAACACTGATTTTTAAGGTAAAACAGCTTTAATTCATATTTTAATGATTTTAAACTGCGTGTACTTTTTGTTTTTGGAGAAGTGGAGACCTCTGCAGATAATTCGGCTCCCGTGAGCTCAGCTCACAGCCTGTATCTGACGTCCGTCCATCACCAAACTTTGTAGGAGAAACACTGAAGTGGTAAAACAGTTTTAATCAATATTTTAATGATTTTAATCTGCGTGTACGTTTGACTTTGGAGAAGAGGAGACTTCTGCGGATAATTCGGCTCCCGTGAGAAACCGGACGAACGTCTGGATGTAAAGTTATAAGATTGATAAACAAGTGTTAGCAGCAGCTCAGCTAACAGCTTGTATCTGACGTCCGTGGGTCGCCGTACATCGTCGGAAAAACACTGATCTTTTAGATGAAACAGCTTTATTCAGTGTTTTTACCTGTAATCGCTTGTTCTGGAGAGGAGGAGACCTCGGCGAGTAATTCGGCTGCCGATATAAACATCCTGAACCATGAACACCGGAGTTATCCTGTCTGCATGAAGCTGATTATTTAACACCGAAGACAACAACTCCCATGATCCCTTGCTACTTCACACCGTCATCACACTCTGTCTGTTGTTATTGTTTTGATAGAGAGACCCCTAGCGGCTGAAATTACATATTGTGCGTTTAAGCTGCCCAAACTGTACATAAATAAATATGACTGTGAAATATCAAGCTGGCAAGAGTTCAGGGATCAGTTTGAAACAGCCATTCATGACAATAGAGAACTGAGCTAGACTGAAAAGCTAACATACTTGAAGTCATATCTTATGGGTCCCGCCACCAGAGCTATTGCAGGTCTGAAAATAACTGACAGCAATTATGCACATGCCATAGACATGTTAAAGGAAAGGTTTGGCAGAAAGGATTGTGAGTGCACATATGGCTAAATTACTGAACTTGACACCAGTTAAAAAAATCCTCAGACGTTGTTGCCTTGAGACAGCTGTATGATGAGTGTGAGGTCCAAATCAGAGACTTGGAGTAACTGGGAGTCATTTCCGATACTTATGGAGGATTACGGTGTCCCATTCTACTCCAGAACATCCCAGAGGATCTGGCTCTTGCTTATACATGCCAAGCAGGTGTTGGACATGAGTTGAAGGCTAAAAACTCCTCACCTTCCTGCAACAGGAAATTGAAAGCAGAGAGCGTGCGTTGTACTTGTCCAGAGTGGAAACCCAAAATAAGATCAGCCTGCTCAACAGCAACGTCATAAACCGGATCCGGTGCGTGAGAAATACAGAAAGACTATACTACCATCAGCTGCAGCACGCCACATGAGCAGCCAAAGTTTGTTTTGGCCTTTCTCCCTCTACTTCTGATTTAAATTTTAAAATTAATTTCTGTTCAATCGCTGTTAACTACCTGGGTAGTACACAATGTCGAATTGGACATTGCACGCTGTCAGCTGGGTGGTGGCCGATGTCCAATTGGGTGGCAGCCCAGAATGCCTGGATAGGTGGTGTACAGTTTGGATACGGAGTGTCTGGTCACTGGATAGGTGCCAGCAGTATATAAGGCACCAGTGGAGGATTTCAAGTTGTTTCCCTTCAGCGGTGAACTAGTCTACTCAACTTCACTTAAATGCTACTAAAATAGCGCAACTGAACGCTAAGGACACATCAACCCCCCCACCTCCTCCCGCAGCAGGCTTGATAGTGGCTAGTGTGCATTGAGCCACCTCTCAAATGATGGCCACTGAACGTGACCATCTATGGGAATGCGTTACTCACCACACAGAAGTCCTGTTTATTACAGTCCCCGATGAACTTAAATGGCGGCTCCTAGCCCCAGTCCTCACAGTGGATGATGAAAGTCTCTCTTCCTGCGTTGCCAGAGGTGCAACTGAGCTTTGCCTGGTCACCCAGTGCGCTGTCTGGTTTCCTCTCATCTGTAGTCGGCCGATGATGTCCACTAAGTTGCTAGCTGAAGTTAGCGCCAAAGCTAATTAAGTCCAAAGTCCATATGCACTAACTCGGCGGTAGCTTAGCTGTTAGCTTAGCCGAAGAGCTAATTAGCTAAAAACGAAACACTGCATTTAAATAAAATAAAAAATAGCAGTGGCAGAAGCTCTCTGTGTTTCAAAACTTCATTGTTGTCTTTATCGAAGCAAACTGACAGCAACAATAGTAAAACATATAAAGAGTTTTGGGAGCTCCTCTCCGCCCTCTTACCAATGAAGGCATTCAAAACAAGAGACAACACGAATTGCTCTCAGACTCGCCCTCTGTCATTGTTGTCCCGCCCCTAGCCAATCACGGGGTACGGAACTTGACCTTACCTCTTGACTGAATAAACTGAGAGCGAATACAATGAACAGCATAATAGGCTGTGCAAAAAACAAGCAGGTCAGGTTTTTATACCTCACGCATGTCAACCATGGACGTATAATAAGAGCTCTTATAATATATCCATGATGTCAACATTGTACATTCAACCAAACTTTTATGCTGCATTCACTGTCACCAGTAAATCGTACTACCTCCCATGTTAATAGTTATATTTCAGCATTACATTACATTTTAGGAAACCATACTCAGAAACATGGAAAACATCTGAGGGTTTATGAACAAAATAAACCAGGGGGTTACATTAAATTTTGGCTTTAAAACTACTGATGTGAAGTTGACTGTTTTATTTTGGTAGTAGGTCATTTACTTTAGATATATATGCCAGCCAAGGCTTATAAACAAAAGGGTCAGGCTGACAAGTAAGTTTTTTGTTGGACAAAGCTGCAATCAGAAGTCTCCACCACCAAGCTCTGAACTGAACTATTGCAGACATTAAATATTGCCACATGCATAATCACTTCTTTAGGGATAGAGGATTTACTGAATAAACCCTGGGTTCTTCATAAAAAATGTCATTCTAAAGCATTGTATTGACACCCTTTGTGCTGATCATATGTGAAATTGAAGACTTTTTGTTCCATATATTGAAGGACATCTCACCCCCTGTGTAATTCAACACCTGTGGACACCCATTCATAAATTGGTGTGACATAGATTTATGGTCATTAAGCTTAGGTTTCATGGACTGTTTTGTTGTTTAATATGGTCAATGTTTATCTATAGAAAATCTAAGGGATTCATATATTTTCCCACCAGAATGTTATTGCAGGCAGGATGAAGAAATAGTATTTAGACCATAATTTAGAGAAACTGTGGAATTAACTGCTGCTTGCAAGTAGTCAGGCTGAAAACAGCCCTGCATTAATGTTTATATTTATAAAAAATTATAATATACAAAGAGTGAATCCTGTACTACTGCTAAATGGATATGCATTTGGCTTCTATGAGTAACAGAGAGTAATAGATTATTACCAATAAGGTTACCGACTTTCTAATGGATGTGAAAATGTGATGTAGCAATAAGAGTAATGACATGTTTCCTTCCACCTACCAGAGTAGTTAAGGAGCATCAGCTCCTTCCAAAGAAGAAGATTTTTTGATTGACTGATTTATCCAAGTGTCCTTTGCTACATGGGGCAACAGCACCAGAAAAATGCCCGTGGACCATGTACACTCAATCTGACACATTGAAACACTGACAACTGACAGAGCAACTCTGACTTCAAATCAGTCACCTCATCTCAGCATCACAATGTCAATACCATCCGCCAATAAGTGCATGCTGAAGTGGCAGTGCCAAACACAGTGTGTTTTTTCCCCATTGAATTAAAGATAATCAATTCCCCCTGACTCAACAATATAGAGTCTACAGTGGAGCAATTGATGGAATTCCATGTGCAGAATAATAACAGTAATTGGTATATCACTTGATATGATGTGGTACAGTGGAGTAGATCACATTGATCATAAGAGGAAAAACACAAACCTTTCAACTGACAGATGTCAAGTCATGTTTGTCACTTTGTCTAGTGCTATCAGATCAGGAATTTCACTTTATCCAATTCTTAGGTTTCTGACCAAATACATGCAAAAGTAATGACCCTCCCATCCTATCAGCCTCAGCTATACTTTGTGTTTAGTGCTAATTAGTTAAATGTCAGCATGCTAAAATAAGATGTTAACCATAGTAACCTTTACCTGCTAAACATCAGCATATTAATATTGTCACCCCCATTGAAGGCTACTGTGGCTACTATTGAAGGGTACTGTGGTGTGTTTTACTTTTGATGGATAAATATTGGCAAAGTTTTCATTGTGACATTAGCATTTCTGTTAAAAAGGTCTTCTGTGTTCTGAGAGCTGCCAAAATGTGGGTGACCACATAGCAGTACTTGTATCCTACACACATGTAGACTCACTGAAGCTGCAGCTTTTTTCTACATCAGAGTTGATTAAACTCTGATTTCTAATGGTGTTTCTTTTTTAATTATCTGCCCTAAGCCCCCTTTTATGAAAGACCTTTCCTTAATTAAAGAAAAAGAGATTGCATCAAGAGAGAATTGCAAAGCTAGTCTCTCAGCTGTTATCTCACTGCTACTTGTTGGATGACAAACTGTATGATAGCCATGGTGGTGGTTTCTTTTGTAGCGTCTCCAACTAAGTTTGCAATGAAGTTTGATTAGCATATTTATGCACTGAAGGGAACAAACCTTTTATATTTTCAGCCCTACTAACTACTGCTAAAGCACTGATATCATCAGTAGTTTTCAAACAGTATAATGGGCTTTAGACTCTCAGTGTAGTTCCCTCAAACAATTAAATAACTTTGAATTGGCAAACAGTAATGATACTGGAGGTAGGAATATTTTAGCTGCTTGCATAAAATATTCCCTGCTTCATTTTTGTACTCTTGGTAATAACTTAAATGTACGTTGTGGCTGGCCCATTTGTAAATTCTGTGTCTGTTTTATATCCCTTCTGAGATTGCTGCAAATTTTCAAGAAGAGGGACTTGTGAGGAAAGAACTATCTACCTCTGTATGGTCTGTTTCCTATCTGTCTCTCAGGAAGCTATTACTGTGCACTAGCTCTGTTGAAAGAAGAGAGATTGGATATGAGCTTGCAGAGGAGGACCATTGTGAAATATTGTTTGTCTGGTCTCCCAAGATAAAGATACAGTTTTTCAAATTGATAGTTTACTTTGCTTTAGTTTGGCTTTCTGCGTAACTGCCATTGCTGCCAGTAATGTAAGTATAACCGCAGAATATGAACAATAGGCTGCAAGTGTTGTTTGAAGTAAACCACAGACACACTGACACAAACTGAGAGATTCAACAATAGGCTGAAATTTCTCCCAAGTTCATTGTTCATGTCAACATCTAAATCAATACTTCTGTGAATAACAATTACAAATGAAATCATATTGCCTAACTGCAGCTGAGTGTCAGTGTTTGCATGACAACAGGCAGCTATGTTTGCTCATAGCAGGGGTATTAAATTAAATTAGTAGTTGTATAAACATCTGTAGGTGGTCAACAACTGACTGTCAAATCAATTAAAAAAATCAATATTTCAACAATATTCATTGTCAGTTTTCACACTGAACTGGAGGGATTATAAATAATTGCTCTAATAATACATAAATGTTCTTTGCTCATTTCAAGTAAAATAAGGGCTGCATTGGAAAATAAAATGCATAACAGAGAGCTTTTGAAAAATGTGCATCTTAAAATAAAGAGCTCAATATTAGACAAATTAAATAAAAAATGTAGCATGAATTTCCTTTTTTCTTCTTTTTCGTTAGCTCTATGTCACATCTTAACAGTCTCAACCAATTTTCTAATAAACAATCTCAACATATCTCATAAACTGAACAGTTTTAACACCTCCTTTTCTCTTTCTTTGCCTCTTATATCCCACTCCCCCACTTCCTCTTGTTCAGTGAGAGAACTGAGCTCTAGCTTGTCCTGCCAGGATTTTAAACCTGAAATGTGTTGGGATTCTGGTGGATCACTCATACTGGGCTGTTAGATCGTTTGTATTCTGTACCTTTAGTTTGGATTTGAGAGGGTATGTTTGCTCAAAAGATTTGCACTGTGTCGCATAGTGGTGCTTGAAACATATGATACATACTGGTTTTGAATTGCCCGTGGTAAGAATGAACACGTAAGAGTCTGTCCATTCTTGATTAAAAGCCCTTTTCACTATCTACTCTTCTCTTTTTGGAGCACTCCATGTGAAATTACTTCTCTGACTTGCTGATTTCTCCGACTGTAGTTTCTCGTTTTGTCTCTGCCCTGTGTGGTGTGTGTGTATCTTACTCAAGTCGCAATGATTATCAGCATGCACAGATTTGATTGGCAGAATAGCATCACATGAGATGATTTACAATACATGTAATTGGTCTGTGAGTTTCCCGGTCCGGTAAATCACTGCCTTAAAGAAACAATCCATCAAAATGTAATAAAATGTAATAATAATTGTCAATAATTTATCGATTATAGGTCCACAGACACTGTCCTATCCAGACCCTTATCGCAGTCTGCCTATTAGTGACCTTGGGCTTATAGCATATTAGAGAGCAACCTTAATAGTCTGCCTGCTATTAGTGGAGCTCTGCACTATTCTTCTTCTCAGTCCTTATATAAGTGGCCCTTTGTCAAAGTAAGGTGGCAATATGACTCTTTTTGTTTGCTAATTATGTGAACATAGAGTGAGTTATTACAGCTTCTATTTTAAACAGTACCTGACTACAGCAAAGAAACACATGGGAGAAATTAGGTGTTTAACCACGAGGGCTTGCTTTAACAGGGCACACTATAGGTGTGATTATTCACGTAGTAGGTGAACTTTTTAATTTAGAAAGTTAGAACCTTTACCTTTATTTATTGCAGTTCTTCCCCTTTCTTACACACATTTTTTTTTAAATAAGAAGTATCAAACTACATCAACACCTTACCCCAGACTATGTGCCCACTGAACTTCGCAGTTTCCCATCAAAATGTAGTATTGGAATGAATACAGTAAACACTCACAACTTTAAATTGTGATAATTGAGTTTTATGCCTGTATGTCCTTTTGTGTTCAAACAAAGGGCAAGTAGCTATACACAAATGGGAGTGTCTTGCTAGAATCAGCCTGTGGAGGAGGCAGAGATGAGCTGCTACTCTCTCTGTTGTCTGAAGCTCAAATTATAGTTGCCACATCCGCGAGCGTCCGCTGGGGTCTGCGTGACGTAAATTTCGTCACCCGAGGGTGTGCATGTAGGCTCTGTGCGGACATCTGCATACCTGCAATTTGTTGTGTCCACACAGACCTGTCCTTAGCAGTCCATGTAGAAACAACGCTTTGTTCCTGTATATGGCGATCTACTGTGCATGTGTGTAATGCATCCTCCATGCAGACCCCAGAGGGTCCTATAAACACATCAACTATCTGTCCATGGTGTCCGCAACTGTCCGTGTGGAGCATAAATGAAACTTTACAGTTTCTGTACAGCCTCTGAAGGCAGCAGGATAATGTGTTGATAAATCTGCAGCTTCTGATTTGAGAAGTGTCATGCCAGAGTGCAGCGTCATTACACGCGGTCATTCACACACAACTCTAACATATAAGACTAATCGGTTATAACTCAGTATTCTGCCTGTTTATGTGAGAAACATTGGGTCACCACAGCTCATGATCATCTCTTTTCCAACTTTCTTTTCTGCAGGAGTAGTGTTTTGTGTGTTTTTTTCTTGAATGCCATTGTGGTGCAAGCAGTTTTGTGTCACATTGCTTACTAAAAAATGTGACCAATTACAATGTGAGATACAGTAGAACTGAAATATGCAATCCTATGAGCGGCTTCAGCAAATTTGAACTTTTACTATTTATTTTATTATATATTTCTTTCATCATAGTACAAATAAAAGTCAATTTATGACTTTGCAACCACAACACTAACATATTATCTTGAATGCGTGTACTCTTTGATAGACACCATTGTGGTCGACAACCACAATGCTGGCGCATGCATCTTGCGCACATATACTCTTTGGTAGAGGGGTATGACGCCATTGATAGGCAACAAAATGAAACAGACCGTAGCCTAGATTAAAATGACACAATAAAATGATACAACTGAACAAAAACTATAACATAGGTAGGCTATAGTCTTTTTTTGGACATTTTGATGTGGAATAATTATATACAATAAAACAATTATAGCTTTAAAAAAAACACATTATCTGCCTCTGACTGCAAATTTTTGGTACTGTGTGTTCATGTCAAAACACTTTGCACCTCCAGACAACAGTATGATTTCCTGAGGAAGCATATTTCCATTTTATGAGCTAATATTATCATGCTCCACTGTGATTGGCTCAGCTGTTTCAGAGCAATGCTGAGAGTGTGTTTATTAATTATTATTAATAATAATCAATTATTACTCCCCATATTCTATATTCACCTTCACACAACCTTTTTGCTCTTTGTGCTGCTGCACATACATAAACAAAAATAGAAGATGCACTTGGAGATGCCCACACAGTCCATGTGCCCAACACCTTCCTCGATGCGCTGGTTGTTGCACTTGCACAAGATCAAAATAGGGCCCTAAGTCACACTGATGTAAAATTATGTTTCATGTGTTCAGATTTGACTGAGTTATGACTCCAAGGAGAAAGAGTTTTGATGCAAATTGCGGCTTACACCTCACATCTTTCCCTCTGCAACCCCCTTCAGCTCCCTTGCAACCCCCTGGGGAGATGCACCTCACAGTGATTCACAGAACTGATTCAAAGTATAATCTGTTCTTGACTAGATGCAAGATCACAATATATTTGGACATAATTTTGACTCATTTTATCCATAGCATATTCCTTTGAAATTAACTTAATAAACTTGTTTCATCTGAACAAATTCACTAGAGTGGCTTGGAACTGCATTAGTCACTACTAGTAATACAAACCCAAATCCACCTGAACTGTTAATAATAATAATAATAATAATAATATCTTTATTTATATAGCACCTTTTAAAAACAAAGTTTACAAAGTGCTTTGACAGACAAAGCAAAAGCAGACAATGCAAAGCAAAGACATAAAACAGAAAACAATAAAATGGTCAAAAAGAGAGGACAATCAAGAAATTATAAAAGTTTAAAATACAGATGGAAAGTTGTAAAAGGTTTAAAACACAGATGATTAAAAGATGATTAAAAGACAACATCACATAAAAGCCAGTCTGTAGAAATGGGTTTTAAGAAGTGATTTAAAAGAAGTTACTGAATCTGCAAGCCTTATCTCCTCAGGCAGGTCGTTCCAAAGTCGAGGGGCTCTGATCGAAAAAGCTCGGTCACCTTTAGATTTAAGCCTCGACTTTGGAACGACCAGAAGGGCCCCACTTGAGGATCTAAGGCTGCGGGCTGGCTGGTATGGGGTCAACATATCTGTTATATAGCTTGGAGCCAGACCCAGATGTGCTTTAAAAGTGATCAGTAAAATCTTAAAATCAATTCTAAAACGAACAGGGACCCAATGGAGTTAAGCCAAAATCGGAGTGATGTGCTGCTGTCTGTTAAAACCAGTAAGAAGCCTAGCTGCTGCGTTCTGGACTAGTTGGAGGCGAAACAGGGATCTTTGTGTAATGCCGGAAAGGAGGGAGTTGCAGTAATCAAGTCTGGAGAAAATGAATGCGTGGATGATTTTTTCAAGGTCAGACTGGTAGAGCATTGGCTTGATTCTGGATATGGTTCTGATGTGGAGGAAGCAGGACTGGACAGCTTTGTCGATGTGTGGTTTGAAACTTAAATCGGGGTCAAACAGTACTCCCAGATTTCTGGCGGTGGGCTTCATGTAGGTGGAGAGGGAACCGAGACTGATGGAGTTATTTGGGCTAGGGGGACTGAACAGGATGACTTCTGTTTTTGAATTGTTGAGTTGAAAGAAATTCTGTGCCATCCAACAGTTGACATCACTGAGACAATCTACAGCAGCAGCTAGGCTTCTTGGGTCACCGGGTCTCAGGGGAAGGTATATCTGTGTGTTGTCTGCATAGCAATGAAAAAAAACATTGTGTTGTTGAATGATTTGACCAAGTGGCAGCATATAGATAGAAAATAAAATTGGACCTAAAATTGAACCTTGTGGTACACCACTGGTAATGTGGGCTGAGGAGGAAGTAAAATTACCAATGGTGACCAAGAAGGTTCTTTCTAAAAGGTAAGAATAAAACCAATCAAGTGCAGTGTCCTTGATGCCCACCCAGGTTTTAAGACGGTCAATTAAAATAGTGTGGTCAACTGTATCAAAAGCAGCATTTAAATCTAAAAGAATTAAAATTGCGCTCTCTCCTCTGTTGGCTGCTAAAAGGAGGTCATTAGTTACTTTGAGGAGGGCAGTTTCTGTGCTATGTAAAGCTCTAAAACCAGACTGAAATTTCTCAAAGATATTGTTTTGACACATAAAAGCTAAGACTTGGGTTGAAACAACCTTTCCTAAAACTTTGCTTAAAAAGGGAAGTTTAGAAATTGGTCTAAAATTATTAAAAAGAGAGGGATCAAGATTGGGTTTCTTTAAAAGGGGTTGCACAACTGCATGTTTAAAAATAGAGGGATAAAATCCATTTATGAGGGAGCTGTTGATAATTGATAAAATACTGGGGCCAACTGTGTCAATAACCTCTTTGAGAAATTTTGTGGGGATAGCATCAAGACTGCACGTGGTGGGCTTCATATGGGCTATGATATCAAATAAAAATGACAGTGAAATAGGATTAAAATGACTAAAATGACAATTGACGTCCCTACTGGTATGTAAAACATGGGCTGGAGGTGGGATTTGTTGTCTTATCTCCAGGAACTTGGGTTAAAACCACATTGAATAAAACCGCTTTGTGATCAGACACACAGATATCCTTAATGATGACACTGTCGGGGCTGAGACCACTGTATAAAACTAAATCAAGAATGTGACCCTTAGAGTGTGTTGGTTCATCTATTGCTTGTGTGAGATTAAAAGATTCTAAAGTGTCCATAAAATCAGTTACAAACAACTGAGAAGGGCAGCATATGTGGATGTTAAAATCACCTAAAATGAGAATTTTGCGATACCTTGACATGAAGTGAGATAGTATCTCAGCAAACTCTTGGATAAAAACATTGTTTGGTTTGGGCGGTCTGTAGATTATTAAAATGACTACAGGCTCTTTAGAGTGTACCATAAAACCAAGGTGTTCAAAAGAAGTGAAATTATTAAATAAAATACGAGTGCATTTAAAATCATTTCTGTAAATGACAGCAACCCCCCCTCCCCTGCCTGACAGTCGGGGTTGATGTGAGTGTGTAAAATCAGGGGGGGTTGCTTCAATAAGAGCGCTGCAATCTCCCTCAGACAACCAAGTCTCTGTGATTATAAAAAAGTCCAAATTATTAAAAGTAATAAAATCCTGACATAAAAACGACTTGTTATTAAGTGATCTGATATTTAAAGGGCCAAATTTTACAGTTTTTGAGTTAAGAGCAGTAGTTGAAAGAGTTTGAAGAGGAGAGAAGAGGGGATGAGGAGATGAAGGCCGAGAATGTCCATGGGAGGCGAGTGTCCGGTCCGCACTGTGTGATCGGGAGGGCAGGTGCGGTGGTGAGACGGGGGCATCGGACCTGCGTGAGCGGTTCCCCGCTGGCTCAGGGCGAGGGAGAGCGCCCGAGCGGCGGAGCACAGCCTCCTTCAAGATCCTCCGCCGAGAATCAGAAGTCGGAGACCGGGTTGAGGGCCGTTTATTTGGCTTCGTGATGGAGTGACCAGTCACCGGAGCACTGTCAGCCAGAAGTGGAGGGAAAGCTCCGGTGTCGACAGGCGCCGTTGGTGGGTCCAGGGCCAATGGTGCAGCGGGGGCATCCACTGGGTGGACCGGAGAGTCGTCAGACAAGGCCGCGTAGCGGTTCGAGAGGGTCAGGCGGGGGGGGAGTGGCAGCTCCGCTGGAGTCCCTCTTGCGACCGCGGGACACCACGTCTGCCAAAGACGAGTGGTTGTTGGGTGTTGAGCAGGAGGAAGGCCGTGGACAAGTGGCGGGATCCCATGCGACTGTGTCCTGGAGGGCTGCGCTGAGCGACGCCAGCTGTTTTGACTGCCCGTGTGCCACATCCATGAAGCTGGACAGTAGCGAATCCTTCCTTAGCAGCTCATCGGATAGCCGTCGGATATCGTCCTTCAGGTCGGCAATCTTTTTGTTTGCTTTCGCCAGCAGTGTGTTGTCATCGCAGGGTGTAGCTGCCATGCTAGCAAGGCTAAAAACAATGCTAGCCGGGCTAAAAACAATGCTAAAAACTACCGGTACTAGCAGTCAGGTTGTGTTGTTAAAAAAATCCAAACGTCCGATGACTAAAAACCTTAAACCGAATTGAAACAAGAATATAAAACGGTCAGGTTTAAAAGTGCGCTATAAAACTTCGACTAAAAACTGAGTAAAATAGCGATTTAGAGAGAACTTCGGTCATCGATTTTCAACACAAACACACAGCGGTGGCCATCTTCCTGTTGATGGTCAAGTAAGATCATGGGTAATGTAGGCATTAGGTTTTGACAACGAAGAAGAATGTGTAGAATAATAAGACAATATCATTGGTTCTGCTGCATCATCTTTTTTATGAGTCTGACAATGTTATCAGAGTGCAATGTTGAATCACAAAAGGAATCACTAAAGTCATTAGAATTCATCCTCTGGATGTTATGCATGTCTATATGCCTGTAACAAATTCCATGGAATAGTTGATATATTCATGTTAATTGCAGTCTGGACCAAAGTGTTGAACCCACAGACATTAACTTCCACTGGTAACAAAAAGTCAACCCAAGCTTCAAAGAGAAAGCAAAATTTACTCCAAGAAGACAATACTTATTTTTTGTTTTCCTAGATTTCCCTGATCTCACGGTTAATTTATTTAACTTTGTTGCAACAGTGAGCAGCTCAACCATTTTCTTTGTCCATTTCATTGTGGAACATTGATGTCCATCAACAGCACACTCAGAAACCAAGTGCTTTCTAGTCTGCATAATGACTTAATTTTGTAACTTTCCCAGTGAGAATACATGGCATGCTCAAAACCAGCATGTAGTATGGGTTTGGAGTATAGCTACTGTGAATATGAATGGTTGTCTGACTATATATGTCAGCCCCGTGCAAGACTGGTGACATGTCCAGGGTGTACCCCATCTCCTGCTCAATGCAGGCTGGGATAGGCTTCAGCCCCTTGTGACCCTGCATGGGATAAACGGGTATAAATAATGGATGAATGGATAGTTGAAAGTGTTTGGAGTGCTGCCTATTTTCAAACCTTTGCACACCCGGTTACTAGCCTGATGTGTCTGTTGGATTGTCAATTTTGAGAAAGTTAGTGAAAAGTATAGTGCTGTATTAATCTGCAAATCCTAGAAGAAAAAGACATATCTGTTATTGCATTTGATGTTATTCCCTTGTGTCAACATAATGTAGAGAAGTTGAACTTGCACTGAACAAATAGGCAAACAGCAGCTTTGATGCTATTTTCATTTCTTACTTGCATGCAAATATTTCTGTTTAAATGACAAATGGGTTAAACGCTATTTCATCACTGTTGTGTTCGAGGAAAAGCTCATTTGAAATAAAAATGTAATATTGAAAGGTCTCTGCATGGCTTATTCATCACTTGAAACCCAATCAAATACCTGCAATATGTGATGAGGGGATCATCAACTCTAAACTGTCAGTTCTCTTTGAGAGACATTGCACTGTGAATCAATGTAACTTAGTGGTGTGAGGATGATGAAGGGAAGGTCAACACAGAACAAATCTGGCTTCTCTGAATTGTAGACACAACGTTCAAAATCTGACCTTCAGAATTGATCCCTGCTAATGATGCTTAATGGATCCCTCTATCTCCTCCTGCATTGTCTCATTGTGCTCTCTGAGCCTTGCTAATCACATTATAACTAAATATTTTCTCTTTTTTGACACTATAGTTGATAGATATGAAGGTCATTTATCATAGTGGCGACTGACAAATGCTATCAGCTCCTGGCAGTAGGTTTTAATCATCCTCTTATGGATAAAGCAAGTGGTACATTATCCAATACTGCACATCTTGCAGAGTATGAAATGTTATTAAAAAAGTTGCAAAGCTGGTAGATTTTGAAACTTGCTAACTGCAGAGGAGCTCTCAGTTTCAATCTTGGAGTGCCGCATATCTAAGAGTGCAATGAGAACTTTGTATCATCATGGTTGAAACTCCAATAACCTGCAAAACCAGCCAGGCTACTGAGCTCATACATCATATCATATCATATCATATCATGTAGCACACTGAACCTCAGCCAAGCACTGCAATTTAAATTACCTGAGCACAAAATGTAATAGCATTTTAGTAACAAACAGCAATCCTAAAGCCAGGTTACATAGTGAAGCAAATTCTGCTGAAACACTACTAAAATTCTGTGTGTGCTTTGGCTTGTTCATTGGAGTGATGGCATGTTTTTCATGAAATGTACTGCTGAAATGTACTGTCTGAGCTTCTGGGACCACAGGCTTAATTGAGGACTGTTTTATCTCACCTCATAATTAGTCCATGAAAATCAGAAAATCAGGAACAAACAATAATGTGATCTACAACAATAGCTAAAGATGAAACAAAAATGGACACATATAAAGGAAATATATGGTTAATACAAAATGCAGCTTAGTGTGGTAATGAAAAGTATATTTATTGATAAACATTTATACTTCACGTTGCAAAAGAGAGTGGAAACCGAGGCTATATATCTTGACTCAGACAACATATTATATGCTAAGTAGTTTCCCAGATTGGTCCTCCTCAGGGTTGATTATATTCTAATATGTCAAGGACAGTGTTATCTCTTGGTATAATGTGGCTTAGTGGCTTGAAAAACAGTGACAAAATTACAGTTTCCACATGAACAAACTAAAGGTTTTGAAAATTTCAATGAGAAGACAAACAATTGCTGGGGTGAGTTACAGGGCGAGTTAGCCCCCCCCTCATGCCACTTCGCTGTGACAGGTTAAAGTGTGTTGGGGCTGCATAGTCTGTGTGGCAGTGCAGCACAATTCAAGTTAATTGCCACTGCATTTAAATAAATCTACATATATTCATTGAAGTGTACACAGACTCACACAGTAACAAAAATAGTGTTTCTCCTTTAGACCATGGCGCACAAAGAGATAGTTAAGAAGATACAGCTCATACTCACAAGACAAATTACAGTATAGGTCTAAAATTCAGGCCAGCAAAAATGACCTATAGTTACGTTTATAACATCGAGAAGATGTAGTAATTATGACCCAGGGAAGTGACGCAGTTCAGATGATGCAATGATAAGTTCAGATGAGGACTTGATAAGATGATTTTCCCTGGTTTAGGAGGAGGCGGGTTGGGTGGATGGTTAGATAGATAGACAGTGGACTCTGCTGCAGGAAACCAACCATGAGTCAGGACATTTTGTTAAAAAACGCAACATCTGGGTGTTTATTGTTGCCATAGTGAAGAAGGTTGTGTAACTTAGGGTAGTATAGATAGTATAAACTACGTTTCAAGTTATCATTTTAACCCAAACCATGAGCTTTCCCTAACCCTAACCAGGTGGGTTTTGTGCCTAAACCTAAATAGACATTAGCCACAGCGTCACATTATAAAACATAGATATTTTTTAACAGTGATTTGTAACAGTTACTATGGCTTCCACATGGTGTAAACACAACTATAGGTAATTTTTGCCAGTCTGAATTTTAGACCTATACTGTCAATGTTTTTATGAGGATGTATTGGAAGATAAGTCAAAAACTTAATGTTCACACACATAAAAACACAAGGATTAACCAATATATTGTGTGTTGACCGTAATATAGTCAACAGGGGTTCACACCCATAATGTATCTATCTTCCTGTCTAATACATGTGCCATTTGACAGGTGTACTGTAATTTTTTTAGTGAGTTCTTTCACGTGTCGCCTTTCCTGTTCATTGATTTGATTTGATTTGATTTATTGAATGAGACAGTGTGCAGTATTAAGCATAAATGATGCACTGCACTGGAGTTATCTTGGAGCTAATCTGCATCCATAGTCCACCACAATCAAAACATACAACAGCACAACAACAAAAAGTACAAAGCAAAAAAAACAAACAAACAGAAAAAAAAAACCACAACAAAAAAACACACACACAGAACACACCATACAATATACAAAGCTACACACAACAGCACATCACAAACATCCACAATGTCAATTAAAAAATAATAATGTGAACTAAGCTCAGCAGTTACACAGCTGATTCGTCTTTAGTTGATTTTTTAATTTGGCCTTGAATGTAATAGTTCTTCACACACACACACGTGTGTGTGTGTGTGTGTGTGTGTGTGTGTGTACAGTCTACGATAACACACTCAACGACTCCTCTACCTGACCAGTCTGCTGGTTAAATTAGAATGATCAAGTCTTATTCTGTTAAAGATGTCCTCTTTCCTAGAATCTACCTTCATTTCTAAACGTTTGTTATTTAAATTGTAAAGAAACCTTACATTTTATAACTGTGTTTCACTGCTCTTGCCACTCTCCTATTGTTTTCTTATAGCCTCTGTTTATCTCATCTATCTATCTATAGTATCTGGATCACACTTCAGATGGCTGCATTCCCAATTATTCTGACTAAATTTGGGAACCTTTGTTGTTTATTCAGTAATAATTATAGTGTGCCAGACTTATAAATGATAATTATGATTGATATTTGCATGTATCCTCAAGCTCAGCGTTGAGGCTGGAAACTCTAGTTCCCTGAATGGGCCACAAAGGTCCCTAAAAAGCCTCATTTGTGAGAGTTTTTGACTGGATCAACACAGTTATTTGCACCACTTTTCTTTACTACATTAATTATTTTAAGAAGTTTTTAAAACAGAAATTAAGTACTGTTATGCAGTTCCCCTCTGATTCACTCACTGTGGAGTAAGTCAATGACTTGGAGATTTTACTGAGGGTGTATTTTTCATCTTGGCTATTATTAAAAAAATTGATTTCAATAGAGACAAAAAAGTTGATGCATAGCACAACTTGTTTCTGCATCAGTGACCATTACATAACATCTCACTGTTAAATTACCAGGCAGCCAGCAATTTTACAGGGATCAAAATATTGAGATCAACTTAAAGCATCTTATCTGTATACAAGCAAACTGATCCAGACTGTGTGAAATGTTGAAATAAATCAGACTTGGAAGTACACCATTGCTTTGCATGCCAGACAAAGAAGACCAGCTAAGTCCTGCCAGTTCTCCTCATGGAAGCATGAATCTCAGGTTGGGGAGGATTGAGACCACACTTTGGAATTTTAAACAGTAACTGCACAAGATAATCACACTCTTTGAGAGTGCGCTTTTCCAAGAGCTGCTTGAGGAGGGCTTTGCAATCTGCAGTAACAACGCTTAGGGAGTCTTGAGGCAAGTTTCTGGCTTGAAATAGCAGGAAAAAGTAACAGTGATTTTTTTCCCAGGTTCTCAGGCAGTATCACTCAGTCCAACACCTTGGTTAAGACCAAAATATGTCAACCAACAGTAAGCAGATTTGTAGCAGTAAGCAAATGAGAGCTCACGTGTATACTTCTTTACCTATATTCCTTATATTTAGATATGTACTTCCTACAACTTAAGACTTTTTTAGACTTTTTAATGCCACCTGAAATGAAATTTAAGACAAACCTTGCAATAAACGCAATTGGGAAAAAAAACACCACATCAATTACACAGGGTTAGGAACGATTTTATCCAAATGTTTATTTTAACATAAGACATTACCGTTTGGTCCAATGAACAAGTTTCATTTTTAAAAACACTTCACTTTGCTTGCAAAAAACACAGTATAACATATATGCTTGTCACAGCTATGGCATGGATTGGCAGGCTTTCTTCAGTTCCTGCACCTGTTGCAATTCTGCCATTTTTTTTTGTAACGCTTCCTTGGCGTGTTTGATTTGGTGATGAGCTGTGTCATCAGGGTGCCAGCCTTTCCCTCAGCTTGTGTGGCCAGCTGATCAGCATCATCCAGCTGAACCTTTGCCACCTCAGACAAACATTTTTTTTGGCTTCTTAAACGGCAGCTGCCTTTTGGTAGTAGTAGGCTGTCTTTTTGGCAATGCCTGCAAAAGTGCAGGCAATGTCAGAGTTGGGGAACATGGCACGAAATAAATCTCCAACTCTCTCATTTGACTTGTAGGACTGGTGTTTTGTGAGGGTGTTCAGTGACCACAGTACCTCTGTTTTCAATGTAGGTTTGCAACCAAAAATTGTCCGGAGATGTGGTGCTACGGTCTTGGTTGTTGATGATGGGGGTGGGGGCGTGGTGGAGACAATAGTAGAAC
Organism: Euthynnus affinis; assembly: GCA_029490765.1. Taxonomy (NCBI): domain Eukaryota; kingdom Metazoa; phylum Chordata; class Actinopteri; order Scombriformes; family Scombridae; genus Euthynnus; species Euthynnus affinis. The sequence continues at coordinate 6,564,221 of CM055850.1, read as the reverse complement.
TGAAATACCTGCCGTTTATTGGCAGCTCTGCATCTGTGACTCCACTGCCTTAATTCACATCGTGCAGAGTTTAAAACAGTTCTTGCAAAAAGTGCATCGTGCCTCGTACAGATTTCCCGGTACCGATTTCAGCCATGCCGAAAAATCTTGATTTGACAGCCAATTTTCATTGAACTTACTCTTGCCCAGGTTGTCCAAGGTAAAGTGACAGCTATTGTGGTTGCAACATAGAGAAAATGATTATCTGAGGAGTTTAGGTAAATAACTAATAATAATTTATCTGAACCTGATATTATAGCAAGTACCTGATATATATATATATATATATATATATATATATGGAGGTTTTGTGCAGCCTCTATTGATGGTCATCCATGACTGATGGAAAATGATGATTGTTGTCATTCATCATTTTCCACCTGCCTGAACCTGAGTCACATTCATCATTTCCCACCTGTAGAATCACCGAGCCTGAACGGGAAACAGAAAATCACAGTGACTGAACGTCAAAGGAAGCAGATGTCAAACTGATATTGGCCTGGAAAGACATATTGGCCCTTTACTTTACCCTGTCACTTTAAACTGGTAAGTGACCTTCAAACTAGAAACACTACACTATTACTGCTGTGCTGTCAAAGTCTGATGGTGAATGCTGACAGATGAGCAGTTAGTTACTCAGGCCTTCAGCATGCACTCAGATCATTAAAGTCACAGTGAAATGAAAGCGTCTTTAGTTTCTATAATGTAATGTATTTCCCAGTGAAACTGCTAAAATGCAGGGCATGACTTAGCTGTGACAGGGAAATGTGTGTGTATATATAATAAAATGATGCTAAATAATAAATATTTTTGGACATATATTTGGCATATAACAACAGATAACCAAACACTAACACAGGGATAAATGATTAAATTGTTATTTTATTCATTCATTCTAATATGGATTACAGTTGTTCATTTCAACACCAATTACATTTTTCTTTCCTCTTTAAAAAACATAATGTATTTTTTTCACTTTTTAGTTACATCAGTAAAATAATCCACTATTGTTATATTCTTATATTGAGTACTCAACGTTTTGCATCTTGCAGCAATTCAATCAAGTTTTTCCATAATTATTTACAACATTGTCTAAATGTCTAAATCTTTAGGGACTGCTTTCTACATGAGCTGCATAACTGTTAAGACTGTCATTCCACTAACAGCATAAGTAAACAGCATCTATTGTACATCAGACAGACTATTTGTGCCAACAAGTACATAAAAAAGAATGAGAGCCAATGCTCTTGTGGATCTTTCTGAAGGTAAATAGAAAGTGAACACCACAAAACAAATATGTTTTCTGGGTCACAATATTGTGACACTGTCCCAAGTGCCCATAAAGGCTGTGAGGAATTTGTTAGGCCAAAAACCATGGGGACCAGGGATGTTCCAAGAAATTTAGATTGTTACACTATTTTTGGGATCCTGATGCAATTAAATTGTTATATAATAACCTGTTATAATAATGAAATATCACAATAATATTAATGTATTTTTTAAAACGTTTTGAGTCAACAAATTATATACAAAAACATAGGAGAGAAAAATAAGTGAAGTAAAGTAAAAAAAAAGAAAGAAAGACAGACATAAAATTAATAAAGATGCTGTATGTAGGTTTCAACAGTAAGACATATAAAGTACATTGGTGTTTGGTGTAATTTGTAATTGCACAGTTGAAATGGGTAGAGCACATTTGGGAGGGTGTAGTAAGCCTAGCATGTGTGCATTGAACATGTGTATGTGTGTGAGAGTATGTGAGTGCGTTATGTATGCCATAGAGGGATACACAAGAACCATTTATACTGAGGGTGGTTTTGCAGTTGTCCAACCAGCAGTCCACCATGTACAGAGGAGGGCAGTGCAAGCAGGGATTTGGACTGGCTCCCATATTTTGATGAGGGAGCCTGCCTATAGCCAGGGCATTAATCATGTTAGCTTCAATTATTAGATTATATTGTTGGGAGGGTGAGGCAAAATGAGCAGCTCACAAGACCCAAAGGAGAGAGCATGTCCAAACAGGATCTTATACTCTCCTCTCTCAGGGAAACACTTATTTGTGTGTCAATCAGATACTGTGAAAAACTAGATAGTTTCAGTATTACAGTATGGTAGAGAAGATGTTTTAATCTCATACAAGTTACAATAGAGTTCCTCAAAATCACTGATTAGAAAACATTAAGAGAATACGTCAGAATTTATATCCATATATACTTTTTGACATTAAGAGACACATCATAAAGACTATATCTTTCAGTGTATGTCCAAACAGGAAGGTGTGCATATTTGGGTGTGAGTACAAGTGTGTAGAGATGCACATATGCAATCTTCTACTCTTCTGTCCACAGATATGTGTTACTCTGTCTGATCTGTTGGTGGATTTTAACTCATTTTTTGTAATGATAATGATAAATATAACCATAATAACTACAATAATGATAGAAAATAATAATAATGATAATAGTGGAAATGGGTAATAGTAATAGTGCATCTTTGTTAAAGAGAGCGATATGAATGAGAGGTCAGAGTATAATATACATTTCTTATGAGATGGTTTGACAGTGATGGCTGGGAGTAAATACAGTGTTGGTGTCATTGCAATGCTGAGGTCAAGGATATGGGAGAGGCTCTTGTTGACCTCAGAATAACCGACAGAATAACTGAATGTGTACAAAGTAGGGGTGTGCCCTAATACAAATATGACATTTGGCAAAGCACAAATAGTGGGTTTTTTTTATGTATATTTGTTTCATACAAATATTTTGAAAATGATCTGTTTTCAGGAAAACAAATATCATTGCGCAGGTTAGTTACATTGCTATTTCAGTCCCTCTCTTCTGCTTCGCTGTTATGTCTATCAGCAGGTCTCAACAAGGGGAATTACCTCCACCTGTTACATGATGCACATTTCCTTATTTGGACATCACTCCCAGAGTTGGGGTTGTTCCCCAGAGATAAAGCTGAGCTTACTGGCACAAATGAAGTGCTCTCAAGGGACTCTCCATAACTTGTTGTCCCCCCTTCTCCTTTCCACAAAGTAAGGTTGTAAAAAAAATAGGCAATAAATGAAAAGTGCAAAGTACTAATCGTCTTTGAAGTTCTTCCCTATACATTATACGCTGTGCTGTCTCTATTATGAGTGTATAAATAGGTAGAGGTCTGCCTGCAGTTAGATGATGAGTAAAGGTTTAGCTCAGAGGTCAGTACAGTCGTATATGATCTGGGAGACTCATTGTGGGGACCTCCATCATAAGGTAGTTTGGTCATAAACACTTACTGTAACACTTTAATTTTCTAAAATGAAAAGCAGTATCAAAACAAAAACAGGATTTTTAAGCCTCTTTCCACTTTTATTCAAATAAAAATATAAATACAGATATTTTTACTCGCTCAGCAAATACAGATGCAAATACAAATAGTGGGCTTTCCTCACATCCTTAGTGCAAAGCCATAATGTATATATGTGATCTATGTATCTATTTGATTACACATAGAGCACTGTTTTGAATCCCATAATGTGTAGTTTATGTTTTGCCAGGCGTGCTAAATGTAGGATCTGGCATTGAATCTGCTGGGTTTAAGACATTTTATTACATGTTTAAAATGTTGGCATGGCATGATTTCAAAATTGATCTCTCCATTTAGTGGTTGGTATGATATGTGTTTGTTTGAAGTACAAAGGATATGATATTTCTGTGCTGAGATGTTTTGCAAGTAATGGAAATGGATTCATACTGGTAGACTGGTAGAGCTTGATATGGCTTTCCAAAGCTTCTTTTAGCTGAATGAATTGGAATATGCAGGTGCTCTGTCACTGAAGAGGTCTCTTGAATGGAAAAGAGAGCGTGTCATGGCAACAGTGCTCAGCAGCAGACTCTCAAAACTCCAATTCACTTTTCAGTAATGATAAAGAAAATCAGACAAAACTAAAATGAGATATGAAGTATGATAGATCGTCTACCTTCAGAGGGTTTCATGCAGTTTCAACCTGTAACAAACTAGACAGGCAGATTCTTATATTTTTAATGCCCTCCTATAAATATATTTCTGACAAAATTAAATAACAACTGGAACAATGTCCCAGATTTAGTTCCAACTGGAACAATAACAAAAGGAAACAAGAACAAGGAAATGGGAAAAGACTTCACTCATTGCTGAATTTCTTCAGCTTCTTTAAATGTGTTTGGCACACATTACAGCCTCTGTTCAGTTAACTAGAGATATGTAAGGAAAGACACTCTGTTACTGTACTCATCAACCAGGTTGAACTATGACATCAAAACAGTTACTATTACCAAGTCACCATGACAATCTTTATTCCCTTTCTGCACTATTACATGGCTTAATGGTTAGAGGATAAACACTGTTATCAGCTACTGGTTACCAATGTCTTCTAATTATATGTGTTTCCTTCATGTTTCATTGCAGTTGCAAAACCACTATCCCTGCTGTAATGGCCTGTTGTTGTGTTATCATGCCACTTATGATGTGATACGACTGCCCTCCTGTCACTGATAGGCTGCTCTACAGCCCTTCAGAATAATGATGATGATGATGTATGGGTGTTTGTGCAGTGGGCTCCTTTGAAGCCTGTGAACTGCACTGCTCAATCTCTGTCCATCATGTTGTTATTTAACAGCATCTCAGAGCGATTGCATGCCTGCTGGACAGGGGGTTCACTGTAGCGGTCTCCACGACAACGGGGACCGATTACACGATAGTTGTTCTTTGGAAATGTGGGAAACAAATAGGGTTTTTTTTTTTACATTTTGACTTGTAGAAGCCCTCTTTGACCCTCTGTGGACCAAATCATTAATCATTATTATTATTACAAACATTCTGATATTAATGATGTTGCTGTTAATCTTATAATTAGTATAGTAAGACAGTCATCATCTTCAGTGTTACAAATAATCATTTTCAGTGACTGAACTGAGGAGGAGCAATGCTTGTTTGAAACTTGACTGATTCATTCTTAATTGGTTTTCATCAGTTAATTAGCACTGAAAGGAGACACTGTGTTGCACTTTGTAGTTTTAAATGCAGTGTAATGTATAGAAAGATTTGGGGAAATTCTAAGTGGTTCCATAAATTTTCTTTTAGTATTAAATTAATTTCCAAGACTGTCCTCCCAAGAAAAATGACACAATAGATGGTAATGTCAGTCGTCCAAAAATGACATATAGTTACGTTTGAATGACAGTTGCCAGTGATCACCGTTTCCTATGATGAAATGTTACTATACTGACGGGAGTGATCTCTTCCAGGATGAGAATGCCCCAATTCATAGGGTGAGGGGTTGCTGAATGGTGTGAGTATGAAAATGATGGTAACCATATGGTATGGTCTTTGCAGTCACCAGATCTCATCCCCTGTTTTGGTGGCACATGGTGGCCCAATACCTTACTAAGACACTTTATGGTGGTTTTTCCTTTATTTTACAATTTACACAATTTACAGTTTCATTTAGCAGATGTGTGTGTGTGTATGTGTGTGTGTGTGTGTGTGTGTGTGTGTGTGTGTGTGTGTGTGTGTGTGTGTGTGTGTGTTTGTGTTTGTGTTTGTGTGTTGACAAATTTCCACATTTGGAGATATGACCCAACACTGGACTTTGCCACAGGAGATTGCTGTTTGTTACCCATTTCCAATTGTCACGTTTCCATCCAGTCCCTTAACCCTGTGGTTATTATTGTAGCCATGATGACGAAGGACACTTATCTTTGAGGAAGTAATAACTTCAACCCACACCACACGTTTCTCTAACCTTCACAAAGCAACTATTTTAACTCATATCATGATCTTTCCCCTAACCCTAACCAAGAGGTTTTTGTACCTAAACCTAACCAAACCTTAACCACAGCATTGTCACATCATAAATCATCATTATTTTTTAACAGTGATTTGTAACAGTTTTAGGAAGCACAGACGAATGATATTGTCCTGTCAATTACTGCCGATAGAGGCAGCAGATTAGAGGAGGACTTGTTGTATTAATGATGTTGCTGTTAATCTTGCAATTATTATAGTAAGACAGTCATCATCTTCAGTGTCTGCAATTATTGCTTTCAGTGACATAACTCCACAGTCTATGAAAGCAAGAACATTCTTAATGATTTTTGTCAGTTAATTAAGCAGACAGTGCACCGGATGCAGGGCATATTTGTTTTTGCTGCGTTACACTTGTTAGTTTTGAATGTACTGCTATGTATAGAAAGATTTGGGGAAGTGCTTTAATAAAATCTTTCACCTCTATTCTATGGAATCTGATTTCACCATCTTCCATTAATTATCTTAAAACCCACATCCAAATACCAAATACTGTAGGCTGTTGACTATTGGTTAAGATTAATATAGCTTTAGAAGACCATATAAACTGGATAATGATTTGTTTAATTAGTTTAATTCATGTATTTACATTATTTATAATTTACTCCTATAGGCCACATTCACATGTCTAATTTGCCTTTATGTAGTGAAGATCATTGAGTCACATCAGACTCATATCAATGGGCCCTATTTTCTTGTTGGCCCAAAGTAGTGCCAAATAAAGCAGAGTAGTGCGATTTATCGTACTTATTGTGTTGATCTGTGTTGCTCAAACCATCAAATCTTTTCCCGAAAAACTCGCACTAAAGCTTTATTAAATGTGGCCCTCAGTCCGTATTTGTGTAATAACCTTGACTCTTGAACATATCACAAGCATCCCTGGCAGACATGTTGGGCATGAACAGGCTTTATACAACAAACTAGACTGATGATGCTTCCCTACACATAGCCTTGAATTCGCCAAAGCCTTTTCTATGTGTGAGCTTCAGGGCTTTGGAAACAGATTGACTGCTGCTGCTGTTGACAGATCCAGCTACTCTCTCCCTGCAGCAGCTGGGAGAGCACAGACAAAGTAATGTGACACCCCTCCTCTGGCTGTCAGAAGATGCCTGGAACTGCAGAGGCTTTTTCATTTGTTACACTGCAACCAACGACACCTCCCTGCAGTCTTTCCTGTCGCAACTTTTGTGTTTCAGCTTCATACTTTGATCATTTCTCATGTTCGTCCATCCTTCCAACAGCGACTAATAGAATTTTTTTTGTCTCTGCATGCTTTTTCACTAAAGGGGGGGGGGGGGGGGGGCAACCATGTGAGCACACAACACATTATGTGTTGCTGTTTTTTTTAACAATTAATTAAAGAAATAGCAGCAAAAATAGCAGTCCAGTAGAGTCTTCTGATCTTCAGAGTGATTACTCTATAAATATATTAATTATTCTGTTTTGTCAGTTTCTATTTCCTGGAGCCCTTAGCGCTGTGAGAGTCTAAACTGAATTGATAAAAAGAGTCAATATTCATATATACTTCACTTCTAGTAGAGAATATTTAGTTTATTATTCATTGCAGATGTTTCTGTAATCTGTTGGATTCACTGGGTGGGGCAGTGGCCCATTTTAGCTTTACCAGAGAGAGTTAACCAGCACACTTCCAGATGCAGCCAGACAGGCCTTCTAGGCAACTGTAGCAGACCAAGTCTACCCACCATCCATGATCCTGTTTGGCAACTGTACTTTTCTTGTTTCCACCTCCCACCGCTGTAATAATAACTGCAGACTGTGTAGCACATGTCAGTGTAATTCTATGTGTCACAATTGTCAAGATGGAGGAGAAAAAATATTTCTGCTGGGAAAACTTTCCATATTACAGTGTTTTAGCTTGTTAAACTTTCTCACATGCATATGGGAGTATTACTCAAACTGAACTTCCTGTCTTCCATCTCATCTTCTCACCAGTTCTCGTTGAAAAGCACCGACACTCACTCCCTCCTCTGGCTATTTTTTCACACCTGAGAAAGGGAGAGTGTCAATCAGCTATTGCATTTAAATTACAACACTAAAATATAGCACATGTTGGTGTAAATATGGAGTAAATGTTTGTGCTTTGGTGTCACTTATAATGTGCCCCATCTACAGATAAATGAACTGTTAACTGACATCACAAGTGTATTCTACGCACTACCTGTATATTACACAAGCACAGAAAAGCTTTGAGAGTTGAAATAAGGCCTCCACATGTCATATTTCAAAATGTCCCTGCTTGGTATTAGTCAATTTTCCTTTTTAAAAAAAAATCTATTAATGAAAAAATATGGTGGAAGAATGTTATTGACCTAATCAGCCATAGAGAGGGTTTTATGGATGTGGGCTACAGTGTAGAGAGGGAGAGTGACTGGCTGGCAGTCTTTGTATTACTCTCTAGAGAGCTTTTAAAATACATACAAAGGCATGCTTTCAATGCTTGTAAGATGAACTGAATCAATCACTGAATGTGTGCACTCATTCTGGAAAACAAAGTTTCACATAGTGGCAGTGTAGTAACTTCTATACATTTTAAAACCTTAAAAAGTGTGGCAACCTTTTTCAATCCAAAATCAAGACGTATATATCCTACAGGGGTCCGTCTTTTATACTGTGAGGAAAATTCAAGTGAAACATGTTTTGCTTTGTGACTTAATTTATCGATTGCAGCCTGCTTGCTGTATGGCCACTTGCACAATGATTATCATTCTTCTCTGTCTGCAAACAAAATCATTAGTGGGCTCTAGTAGACTTCTGTAGTCGATGTAATAGGGCCACTGATTACTTGTTTTGTTGTTAGCAAAGACATCAGCCTCAGATGAATATTGGCATTAGTACTGGGCGGAGCCAGACGTGATCAATTCTCTGTTAAGGAGTTCTCTCCTCTTCTCTCTTTATTCCCCTGTGCTGTCTGCTGAGCCGGCTGTCCTGCATCTTCACAGGAAAATGGGACTGAATGACCTAAACTGGCTCATCTATGAACCTTTAAAGGTCATATGCAGTAATATCTTGGCAAACAGCCACAGGACATTAACGTGTTCAACTGCATTGTAGTTTTCATTTTGTCGTGTCAGGCTGATCTATTGAGGAGGGGAACATTATATTTTACTGAGCAATCATCATTTGAAGCAGTATTTGTTATGAATGATGTACCTTCTTAAATTCATGATACAAGATATGAGCTTTAACTGCTATTCTTATGAAATTATTATCCAGCACATATCATTTTTTATATGTTGACCGGTTATTTTCTGTGAAAAATGAAAATCCTGCAGTCTTACTCACTCACTCTCTTGCTTTCATGTAGTCTCCCTCTTTCTCTCTCTCTCTTTCACACACACACACACACACACACACACACACACACACACACACACGCAGAGTGAAGGAGTAGGTGCAATCTATGACTATGAAATCAGTACACTGCTTACTATTCATGGTGTAAAGAGCTTAACACAAAATGCCATCTACACTTGATTTGAGTTTTTCCCATGAGTTTTTTTTCAATCACCTCAGGTTTTAACCTATGTTACAGGTGTACCAGACATAGGAGCTGTTTACCCAGTCTTCTTTACAGTGAGATGTGTGTAGCACAGTGGGCTGCTGTAAGCAGATTTTGTTGGTGATACATGAACAGCGGCTCAGCAGCAGCCCACTCTGAGCTCCAGGAGTGTTCGTCTGCAGGGGAAAACAGATGAGGTTGACTCAGGGGTCATCAGCTCCTGCTGGGCAGGACACAGCTGATCATCCTCCTCCTGTGATGCTCCACTGCTCAACAATCTCAGCACAATACCAAAAACCACAAGGCGAAGGAACATATTATCTCTTTGCCACCCACTGTTCTGCCTGCAGGGCAGTAACACTATGTCAGATTTTCATGGATTGGTTGTATTATGGAAAGTTAAATGAATATGAACATGTAATATATGTATTTATAGATTGCACTCCCATCTTATCAATCATTATGGTCCAGGTACAATGCATGGCAGAACTGAAACTAGATGTTTAATGGTTAAAGGTGTATAGCTTCTATGTATTTTCTTTTGGTCAACAATGGTTTCATGCTCCAGTGAGAAAATGAAGCTTAAATCCCCAGTGACATTACACTGCTGCCAACCACTGCCACGGGTCAATAAAGGTTAACTTTTTCCTTTAACTTCCAACACCTCACTGTTGTTGTTTCATCCAAACCAAAAAGGTAGAAAAACCACAAGTCAGTTGTTAAACACTGTCCTTACATCCAAATCAGATACTGTGTGACACATTTTCATAATGTTCATAATTGCTCCAGTCTGTTTCTCTCATTTAATAATCACACATTATTTCATATTTGTCTCAAATTGTTAGAAATTAAAGATCACATGTGCATTTAATATCTCTTTCTCTAATATACATATATTTGTGGGTGTGATCTAGACTTCTAATGTTATTCCATTTAATCCACACTTGAGCCATGTCAGAAGCGTTGCAGAAGTGTTGTATCGTCTGGTCTTTTCACTTTTACAGAAAAATGAATCCTTGTAAAACATGAGGCTGATGACATGTCATATTCCTAGCACATTTACAGAACGAAGTACGTGTCTGAGAGGGGTGTATTCAGACGTAAACAAAGCTTTAGAACACTCTTCGTCTGAATCCTCCACTCTTCCTCTGAAAAAGAAAATGTTAGAAAATACTGCTTACTGACCATAGAGATATACAATAGAAGCGTAATTACTCTGGAGTGACTGTGTAATCTTTTGTATTAATGGTGTACCACCCAGATAGTATATGGAAGTGGACCACTTCAGGCAATGATGTGGCACAGCAGGCTTTCTTCTAGCCCAGACAATTGGATGTGAGCCTGAAATGGCCCACATGAAAAACAGCAAATATGGCCCGAATATCCCAAATCAGATGTAGGTCTTTTTTGGTAAAGATGTGGTGAAAGTGTCCTTGGGTGTTCTGAAAGGCGCTATACAAATCTAATTTATTATTATTTATTATTATGTGTATTCTGTATATGGGCCAGTTTTGGTTTATCTGGTTTGTTCTTGGTTGACATATGGCTTGTTTGTGGCCCAGATCTGGGACACTGGAGTGGGCCCACCGTATTGCCGTCATTCCACATGCTATGTGGGCTTGATGAAAGTGCCAAAAGTCTCTGGGGTGAACCAGATCTGGGCCACGCAATTTTGTTATCTGGGCAGTGCAATATGTACCGATACAGGTAGGTACAGGGGAACAAGATGTGAAGTTATGGAATAAGGGGGTTACAATTCAGGAACTTACAAAGAACCTATACTGTTGTTATTTTTTAACTACTTATTATATTATTACAGGGTATGTACAACCTGCTGAGCAATAATCCGGATGTTAGAGGGAATATATAATTTTACTGTAGTTATTATTTAACTATGGTCTACCTTTACTCTTTTTATGTCTGTTCTGTGATAGTTCATTTGTGAGGTAGTGTTAGCCATTATTCTAGCTGTCTGAGTGATAATACGTCGCTGATTCAATAATGAATTACTGTTGGGCTATTGTTATGTAATGTATTTTTCAACTTTTATTCTAGTGGACTCTATGTACAAGACTACAAGATTAAATACCTCGTAATACACTGAATAGAAAACTAGATTTTGATCTTTTATGGATGTCTTTGTTTCTTTCTGGCATGAAGACTAATAACTAATTTGACACAATCCTTTGGTCTAACTCTCATTTATAGCATTTCATCTTTTTTCTGATTTGTAATTACTATTGTATTAATTTATTGTGTTTCAGACAATATTGTTTTCACAGTTTCTTCCAGTAAAAATTACAATAGACAACTCTTTAAATCCCATATTCATAAGGTATGCAATTGCAAAATTGCAATTACAAATAAATAAAAGCAACTCATATGCAGTGAACATGGGGCTTTGAGTTGCCCTGGGTTAGTTGGTTATTCGGCCTTGCTTCTACTACCGGTACTACACCTACTCCTGCTACTAACTCAATGAAACCAGCTGAAACAGCTTTCAGCAGAAAACCACCATGTTTTTCAGTCTTGTTTCTCATGTTGCAGTTTTATCTTTTTTTGTTTGTTCCAAATGTGAGCTCTTAGAGACCTGGGTGTCTTATTAGGATAACACTAAGTCAACAGAACTTGTAGCTTGTGAGGAAGGTTTAGGAACAAAGATAAGGGCCCCTGTAACAGGATGCTTTCTCAAGCAAAGCTCAGGTGTTAATGAGATTTCAGGCCACAACTACGGACTGTGTTGCAGCATACAAGACACTGAATCATTGAGTTATACTTGGTGTACTTGGTAGTTAAAACAGGGGAACATTCACATGATGGTGAACATTCACATCTTTGCAACTGGAAAACTTTTATTCGTGTCCTATAACTTTGGACATTCAACATATAATTTGTTGGCTGAGGAACAAAATTTTAAAAAATCACGGAATCACCAATCACACAGGCCTCTTCCATAGCACAAAGACTGACTGACAAGACTGATACTGATGACAGACAAATAGATAAAAAGAGCATAGAAAGTACAAAGTACAATAAATCTGCTACATGGATTATAATAATGGTTTATAAATTATTTTCTCCAGACTTGTGTTAATTCTAGTGGCTCTGTAGCCATTCCTTTGACAGCTTTTGTATTTTTGGAGCATGTGTTCTCACATTCAGTTCTCCAGATGAAAGACAGTTGTTGAACCTCTAGCATATGAATGCGGATGTAAGTGCCTCCTATATCTCTTTGGCCTTGGATAATAAAGTATTCAATCTCTCATCTGAATTGCGATTATGAGCTGAAAGTTTCTCTATAGTCAATTGAGAAAGAAAGGCTCACATAAGAAAGCTGAGAGATCATCCCCCTTGTGATTTAAATCACCTTGTGGATGTTCGCAATGGCAAAAATGTTGTAATGATATAGTAATTTATGACTCCTTTAACAGAGAAATAGAACTCCAAATCTTCCATGTTTTAAATTTTAAATACATTTGTTGTGTAATATTTTGATGTTTATACTGAATGTATGTTTTTGGTTTACAGAAACAGACTGTAAACCTTTTAAAGGCTCTGGTGTAGAGCTCTACTGGGTGCAGGGAAATGCCATTTTCTTTCTTTCTACTCCTAATCTAGCCCACTCAAACTATTTTCATCCTCTGAATTTCTGATAACAGTCAGGCTCGTGAAATGTTTGGATAGTTTGTCAGCTTGTTGTCATCTCAGGAACAGTGACAGAAACAGAACACTACTGACAAAAAAGCTGATTCTGTTAATTGCTACTGTGAAAATGGACTTTTTCACTTTTTTAATCCTCATCTGCGCATGGTGATACGTTGCAAAATGTTAGTGCAGATTTTGTATGAAAAAAGGATGTTACTGGGTCATTTTGACAAGGAGACTTAGTTATTGATTTCATTTATCTTTAAATTAAATGTGTAAATCTGTACACTCGGTTTACAAATATATGCACACAGTTTATAAATGTGCTCTTGAATTCATTATCCATGCACACAAACCGTGCACATGGACTTGCAATCCATGCACTCAAACAGCTTTTGCCTTCAGGGAACAAGGACCTCCAGTCAATAAAAAAAAAACGCTTAAGTAAAAATAAATAAAACTCTGCGGTGTCCCCTGTCATACTGAAGTATCAGTTTCTTGAGACTTTTTAATATTGAGCAGGTACCAGAGCAAACAGGCAGAAACAGCAATGAGACTGAAAATCAGTTTACCATGAGTAAAGACAATAAGAAAAAAACCTACAGTTAAAATGATCAAAATTTAGGACTGTAAATCAATTAAAGATCATTTCATGCTATGATTCATTCTCATTTCATCCTCCCCCTCTTTGATTTGTTTTTCAGTTCATGAATTAGCCTGACAATGACTGAACAACACCATCTACAGGCGTTATGCCACTTTTAAGGTGGACCGGAAAATTCCAATAAGAAGCTGTAAAGAAGAAGCCAGGTTCATTGCCATCCATGCATGAAGGTCCTTGTTCTCTGCAGAAAAATAATAATTTCAGCACACATATTTGTAGTCATGGTTAACAAATCCGTGGGCACGTATTATGAATCAGAGAGCACAGTTTGTAAACCGTGCACATGGATTTGTAAACCGAGAGTACAGATTTATACATGGATCTTTTTTTCATTTTCTCAGCTGACTCCAGGGGGGCTCCATAGATTTCCAACCTTTTTGACTTTTGACGTCTTACAAAAAGCAGTGTTTAGTTGAGATCAAATTTCAGATGTCTAGAGTTGTTAACATCTCTACCAAACAATGATTTTTCCCTCTAAACTTCTCACACAGTTTCATTTCAATAAATGTTTAAACGATCCAATATTTCACCAAAAATCAAAAATTTTATATGAGTCAGATAAAATATGAGAATCCTTACAAACAGAAGTAATATTCACTTCAACATATTTCTGCACTGTGTCACCAACAATTCATCATGCTGCATGTCATGTAATGATTGCCTTGTATACAGGTGATGGTTGAAAAGAATCTATCTAATTAAGCTTTTTTTATTGTTACCAGATTAGTCTTGTGTTTACCAAATCCAATTAAAACTGAAGAGCTGGTATTTCATTGTAATTGTACTTTCATCAACTTTGTTTTTTGATTTACTACTCAATTATACCAGTTCTCTTTTCTTATTTTTTTTCACAACACATACAAAATATTTCTGCACACCCCTAACAATTACCATACCACACAAACAAGAACTTCCTGTGGTTCATTAACAGATGTAAAAACTTTTTGCCCTAAGGTTTTTTACGCACAAATTGAAAATGTGAATAAAAACAGGTGGTCGGAAATGTGCCTAGTGTCTTTTAATTTATGCATAGTTAGGTGGTAGTTCACTTTCTCTTTGAAGATCTCTCCACAGGTGATTGGCTGGGAGCAGGTGTGAGGGCAGGCTTAAAAGGACCAGATATCATGATGGCAACATAACCATGTAGTGGCTATCTGATGCATGCCTGGTTCCCAAGAGTGCTGTGTTTTCCCTGTCGCTGCCTTCCTGACGAGCCACACGTTGTAGCCACGGCTGCAATGGAGACTCTGGTGCCTGCCACCCAGCCACTGGTGCTCACCCAAGCCTTCATCCTTCCCACTTCACAGTTGGTTGCTTGTGCCCATACAGCCTGTTTCCCTCTGGTCCAAAGCCATTACGCTAACTCTGACAGGGAACTTCCCAACTCACCATACCTTGCTCTCTTTAATTTTTTGTGTATGTATTTTATAAGTCAGAGTCAGATTAAACTGTCTGTAGCTTTTACATTGAGGGTTGTCCATCCCAGGGTGCAATCCCAACAACAAAAACTTGTAGTGAAATATGTCATAAATGCAGTAATTTCTGTGTTTATCAGAATTTACCTATAGGTGTGTTAGGTTAAATGTCTGTGTTACTCAGTGTTGGTGTCTTTTTTTGCCGGAGTAAGATAATTCTACTGTGAAGCACAGCTTCTCCACACATCAACCTAATAATATGAATTCATAACCTTTATGAAAATAAATAGCTTTAGCTTTGTAATAAGGTGACTTTTGTAAGTAACATCTGTGGTTACTGGAGGACAGATAACCAATAGTCAAAGATTATATTTGTAACATTTATAAAAAAGTGACATCTCAGTTCTGCTGAAATACTGGTCATAGCCTTGCTCGCACCATGACCTCTACAATGTAAATTTGCCTGTTCTCTTAAATACTCAAGGTCTAGTCATTACTCCTGTTGACTGACATTTTTTATTTACCTTCATTTGGAAAAAGCCCAGCATACATTCCACAGAGAGTCTCATGAAATGAGTAAAATGATGAGCAAAACATTCCCAAAGGCCTCAAGGTTAAGTAAACTTTCCAGTGTTGACATTTTTCACCAATGAAAAAATGTAGCATCAGAAAAAACGACAAGGGTAAAAGTTGCATAAAAGTGATGAACCCCAGGAATAATAAATGTACATCTGTCATTAAGGATTTGGCAATGAAAGTTCTCTTATTCTGAAATTTTGTTTTTCAATTAATCATTAAATGATAAAATGAGCCATGTTATATATTTTTTCTTAGTGTCAGCAAATTCCATGAAATGATCAACTCTTTACATATACAGAATTATAATGAATTCGGTATTGAACATATCAATGGATTCCTGGATAATATAAACCTACTTCCATACATCATGTTAGAGATACAAGTAGATACTTATTCCATGAGGAATTTTTCAAAGCACACCCAGTAACCAGGCACCTTCACCTGACAGCTTCCCAACTGAGCTCTGCCAACATTTCCTGCCATATTTATTCCACCTTATTAAACAGAATTACAACAGAACTTTGATTCAAGTTTCTCTTTACACAGTGGGGACACAGAAGGATATCCTCTCTTACCCTCACTCTGTCATTTTCATTGAACAACATGCAAATACTTTATCTTGTAAAAAAAACAAAACAAACATGCACATCTATCTCAAAATGTGCACATTGAAGGCAAACTTTTACCAGACACTACAAAGTCTTTATTCTAGTCTAGATTATGTGTTATTGCAGGTAGAAGGCAGACTTGGTCCCCATAGTATTTGGTGAAAAGGTTTTATCAATGACAGTGATTATAATGACAACAGGATTAATAAAATAGTAAATGGACTGAAAACTCACAATCAATCCAACCCCTGATCTGCCAGGGCAAAGCCAACTTTAGCCTCACTCGTCTTGAAGTGAATTGGAGAAAAAGAACCCACAATCTGTTCAGTCTGCCCAGGCCTCATGCCCTCTCTCAAACTCTGACAGCCACTCATCCCACAAATTGAGTCCCCAAGATAACAAAAGGTGTCAGACTCCCAAGGCTCACCTGTCAGCAACAAATGTCAATATATTTTATCAACAAGTCATTATAGTCTCTAAATTCGGGCCTTCTAATAGGTGTGCCGGTGGTCATTTTGGAAATGATTGCTCCGTTAATAAGATACAAAGACCGACAGTAGCTCTGACAGCTGCTGTGTGGGTGCTGATTGATTGCTGTGATTGACAGTTCACTCTCCAGCTCTGGGACTTGCACTGAGTCAGACTATTTTAGCAAGTTTAATGTTACTTGATGATGAAACCTGCGATGTTAGTTAATTAATGTTAGCACAGGTCGACACTGCTCAGTGGTCCTTGTAAGTTAGTCTTAGCTTTGATCTGAGATAGGGGGGTGTGTTTCCAGAGTGCGAAAGAAAACGGCCCACACTCCTTATTTGGAAGGTCCTGGCTCCAAACAGTAAAGATGGCGTTCACCGTAAGCAGCAATTCTGGGCTTCAAACTGGCTCCAGTACAAACCAGTCAATACAGCCATCTTTATATACAGTCTATGGGTGAGAGAAGAGGAGGTAGACTGTAATGTCATCTGCCTCGAGACTCACTGGCTTTTTGCAAAACAAGTGTCAGTGTTCTCATGGTGGTCTATGGCAACAAGTTTATTTTTGACACACACCGGCTTTTAAAAAGGTATATCAAACAAATAATAATATGAAGATACTAAAGTTGAAAAGTCTTTTCTTTAGGGTTTTAGTCTGTATAATAAGTTATTTCATTATAAGAGAGCTAAATGAGTTTTGTAGCCTTAACCTTAACCTTAAAATTCTCTTTACAATGTATTGAAATGAAAGTCATTTTTAGAGAGAAGATGTCATGATGTCACATTTGGGGGCATCAATGCAATGCAGTCTCATTTAGCATTACTTTATCAGTCTTACTATATTATTACAAATGTCAGTGGGATTTTAAAAGAGCTTTTACGACTCCTGGAACAGAATGCAGAGGTGCCAGAACTCTCTATATTTGCTTGTTTGTGTGGAATCTAGTGTTAATTCATATAATCACAGAATGAATGGGCTCTATTGCAGATAGGATCTGCCAAGAGCCCTTTATGATTCTGTCAACATTGCCTGCTGTAGCTGACGGCTTTTAGGCCCACTGTGGACACACTACAGGCTGTATTTTAATTGGGCAAGAGCAGAGTAGCATGTCTTGGGTACATGGACTGTGTGGGCATCTTCAAGCACACCAGCTATTTTGGGACATGTATGTGCATTGCAAAATGCAAAAGGGTTGGTTATAATGGAATGTAAATTGGTGTGAAGATGTGAACATGCAGCACCACCCCTCTGCAGCCAAAGGCAGTTGTATGTTTTAATCAGTACAACAGGGTTGCCAACTTTGGATACCTGGCTGGATTGAGATTTTGATGCTTAATCGTGTGTATGTGCACATGCACACGCACTTAATCACATGCACATATTTGGAATCAGTTGACCATCAGGGTTTAAAACAGTCTGCAGTTTATACATGTGGTGGGAGTGGGAACTTAGGTATAAGATTTAAGGATATAGCCTGAATATACTACAATAGTAGACATACACTAATTCAGTAGAGGGCACAAAAGTTTGTTCACTAATGAAAGTCAAAGATGTGTTGTTTCCAATATCACAACTACAACATTTATTTGAATTTTCACAAGTTAAAAGGCAATAACAAGGATTTACACACACACACACACACACACACACTCACACACACACATTTTTTCATGGCTGCCGCACTAGCAGGACTGACAGTTGCACTAACCATGAAGTAAATCTGCCAACTAATTTGTCATATCATAACAAAGAATATGTAATGCAGCCAATACAATCTGAGTTAAAAAATAGGCTCTCCTTGAAGTTAGGGTGTATAATGTAATGTAGAACCATTTTTGTTATATTTATTGAAATTCTCTGTACATCCCAACAGCCATCAATAAATCAAATGAAAATCCAGTCTCTGTGACTGTTACTGGCCTGTCCTTCCAATCATGGCATCTAACCCTAGTGAAATGTCTTTTTATACCAGGTTTCAGTCTTTGTCTTTTGTTAGTGGGATGTCTTTAAATTGAGATAACAGATTGTGCCTTTAGAAATATTTACCAGAACATTAATTCAACTAGATACAGCTGTAATTTCCTTACCAGTTTTTCTGCTTTGAATGTGTTCATGTCTCTCCATCACCTGACACCTGGGCTGCTTCTATGTGTTTCTCTTTCCTCCTTAAACCTTTTCTTTCAATCTTGAATTATTTCCTTACTTTCTCCTTGTTTTTCTTTCAACACTATTACGCCCTGCAATTCTTCCTCACTTCTGTCTCCTCTCTCCTGATTTCTTCACTCACTCTGAAAATATAAGAAGCCTTCCTTTAAAAATATGAGTGAGCATAAAGCGGAACTTTAACTTGTATGCTGTTTAATTACAGAAATTGTGGAGAAAACACAGTGGGGATGCATCATCAGCTAATCTATCCAAACTACCAAGCTAATGTTACATTAACATTACTGTAATGTAGGCTAAAGCAGCAACAGATACATAAACTGGATGGTTAAAACAGTAATCCCAATTTTAAAAACTTTAGCTTCAATATTTGCTGAAAAGTTTTTTTGCTAGCTGCTTTCTTTGATATCTTTTGTCTGACAGATTATTATTTGATGCTGCACATGACAGTTAATGTATATGATCGTCTGAACTCTGATTCATTTGTCTGTCTCATGAAAGCAGCTCCAGTCTGCCTGCTAGCCTCAGCACGGAGGGTTTGTTTGATTAATACAGCCATGTAGCAATAGTGGGTGGCGGCTTGTTGGTCGCTCCTTGTTAACAGTAACAGCTGTCTCCATGTCTAATACAAAAGATACAATGTTCAATCTGAAAACAAAACAAGCACTCCTAGAAGATACAACAGGAGCTGCTGTAGAAAGTCGGTCTGAGCCTTTGACAGCTGTAAAGGGATGTCTGCGTAAATGCTATTTCTCAATTTAGTCTCCATTACAGCCCTGTGTGTCACTATAAAAAATAATTTGCTTAGTTTAACCATCACTCTATACCAAAAAGACTGTTCATCTCTGTTGTTGGCACAATGTTTTGGTGTTTGGGCAGTGTGAGAGCGTGAGATTGAAGGTGAAAGCATGTGTCACACTCCAGATGCGTGAGCGTTGACAACCCTGCAGTACTGTTCCCACTGCAATATCCAATTTAAACAAGGCATAAGTGGTTACTGATAATAGGTAACCTACAAGAAAACTTAAAATAACAGCAGAACTGTATCCATAATTTTAAAGTGGACAGCACAGGTTTGAAGAGTAGTGGGTGGGTGGGGTTCAGATTTATAGTGGGAGATGTAAGGGTCTCAGAAGCCTTTTTTTACATCTTGGGGGTTGGAGACAAGATTACTCCATTCCTAATCCATTCCTAATCTGAGGTATCAATTGAGAGGCTGCTTGGCGTTTGAGCTGATGTGCCAGGTGTCAACTATTCTCATCTCCATATTCATAGGACAAACCACAGGAGTGTAAAAGCAAGTGTTCTGCTGTATTAGTGGATAATCTCTTTTTATACAGCTCTGGAGAAGGGTCTGTGGCGTCTTGTGTCAAACTTGAGAATACAGTCAGTAAGATCTTGCACCCGTTTTTTCTTATCCCTGTTCTTGTGAGATGTATAGGAAATAATTTTGGCACATAGAATGGCTTTTAGCATCTCCTTGAATGATGAATGAAATATTTTGTCAGATTTATTACTAAGTATGAAGGTATCAATAGATTTAGAAATTTTATCACAGAAAACAGAAAGTAGCAAGGCATCAAGTTTCCAAAGAGGACATTCCTTTCTATTAGGATTAAAGGAAATAGCCAACTGTGGAGAAGTATGATCTGAGATCATGATTGCCAAACAGTCAACCAATTGGACAGAGCCCATAAGAGCTCCGTCAATAAAAATAATAATAATCTATCCAGGAGAGAGAGTGATGGACGTGAAAAAAGAAAATGCTCTAGAAAGTGGGTTTAAGAATCTCCAGGGGTCCATACACCCAATCTCCCAAGTTGGTCCCTGCCAGAGAAATTTTCATCCAATGAAATTAGCAAAATATCTTGTGCTACCATGTGGGATACACCTGAGGGATTGACTTTGGCAGAAGTTAGTTGGGAAAGTGAGGGGCAACGCTGGTGAAAGGTGAAAATGTGTAAAAGGAAATGGAAGTTTTGTCTGCAAGAGATGTTGAAGATTTGTCCGCAAGAGATGTCAAGACAGACCCAGCCTATGCACAAGAAAGACTGAAACTGCACATGAATGAGAGAATGAAATATGGTCTGTGAGACATGGAAGATATTTGCAGTTGTGCAAACTGCTTTCTAGACACCCAGTAGATCTGGCATTGCTGATTTCAAAGGGAAGTACCTGACCTGTTGTAGAGCTATAACTACAAAGTTAACTACGTACAGTACATATGCTAAATAAACCTAATAAACCTTAAACGTTCCAGTTATAAAAAGATTAAGGATGTCTGATTGGTCAGGCCTGGATTAGTGGGCTTAATGTGACTTTCAAAGATCAAAACTTGCTATAAAATTGTCCATCACAAACAAACACTGTATTACTGAGGATACTGCTAAGAGGATACTGTTACTCAAGAGTTACCTTTATAATCAGTAATGCCAGTGGTACTGGGTGTCTAGAGAGCAGTTCATATATCAGCACTAATAATAACAGCAATAATACAATAGAAAATCATTTAAAATATTTTTTAACCTACAGTTATTTATTGTGAATAAATGTGTATGTTCAAAAAAAGTTCTGTTTCTCCCACAGACATTGCTACATTCCAGTTGTCTTTCTAATGTCTCAAATTATGAATCTCCTCCTTTCCTATTTATATTGTGTACATTTGACAGATAAAGTCTATGGTATATAGGCAGATGATGTGATGATTTTAATTCTGTCCCTTCAACAACCAGTTCAACTTGAAAAGAACAATATTATGAATGCAAGACTGAGACAAATACCAGAAAAAACCCTCAAGAACCAAAAGCATATCAGAAGAGAATTAATGTACACTTAACTTTTGAACAAACTCCATCGTGGCCCTGAGTTTCACTCTGTACTACATGTTGAAAATCTACAGTAATAGACAAACATACCGATCAAGGTGGTGAAGCTTGCCAAGTTTTCGGTTATCACGTCCTGGTCTGTTGCCACCATGAAAACTGCTGCAGACATTGGTGTCACTCATGTGAAAAAAGACTTACACAGGCAAATCCATCAGTTTAAATGCCTCTATTTGCATGTAGTGCACACAGACATTTTATTGCCTCTCACTTACCACATACAACAACACATGGTGTGAGTGGCAGGAGTTCTGTCTGAACTTCTTCTGCAATGCAAGTTCGGTTAACCATGTGGAACATTCTTTCACAATCCTCTTTGAAGTGTGAAAGTAGCATCAACACAGACCCACAGGGTCCATCACCAGCTATGCTCCATGCAACTCCATTTGACTACTCCAGTGGAAGAGACTGAAAGTAGTCTTGAACTCTGGCAAATATCTTGGCCATGGCCTCCTCCAATCCCTCATCGATGTAGACACTAGTCTAGACACGCCATTCTTCCTTAAGGGCCTGTGTATCCAAACCCTCTGTCGTTTCTCTGAGATATGAAGGTGTCTGAGATTATTATTAGATTTTTTTTTTTTTTTTTGCATTCCTCTTTTTTCTTCTTCATCTATGCTTCCACATTCACAGGGCCAGATTCCCATTGAATACAGCCATAGCAGTCTCTCTGTAGCTTTTTATTTCCTGGAACAGTGCAGCTGTCATTTGAAGTGCTCTTCTGCTGCTTACCCAGCATCTCATTTCGCTTTTAGTTATCAACTCTGCACTGAAGTTGTTTTTTCAAAGAATCATTGCCACTTGCAATGACTTCACCTTCTATTCTGTCTTTGAAAGACTTTGAATATGCTAGGACCATCTCCCGTGCAACTTCACTTAGGTGCTTCTTTGCTGCTTTTTTTCAAATGGCAAGGATTTCAGCTGCAATTATGCGAATCATTTCCCTCCTTCCCCTGGCTGATGATTGTGATTTCTTCCTCAAAACAGCAGGCAGCATGTTCCAAGGGACCTAAAAATTGTAGTGCCAGTCAGTGCCTGGTTGTCTAGTGAAGCACTCACTATTTTATGGAGAGAAGATGAGACTCCCAGGTGAGCGTTGAGAAGTAGAGGGTATGCTTTGGCTTGTAGTGACCTGGGGTGTTTCACAAGAGTTTGGGGTGAGCCTGAGAAATTCTCCTCCATGTTTGAATGGTTTGGAGCTGCATCACTCTGAGCTAAGAAGACACTAAAAAGGGACAGAGACACCTTCACTTAAATAGATGTCACCCTTTAATATGGATTACTTGTTGCATGTGTAAATACACTGCTTTTTAGAAAGTGAGGATGGAATATATTGATATCACTTCTATTCAAAATAAAGGCCCTTTGTGTCAATAATTACAATGCATTCAAATGTTCATTTTAGGCCTATTTGAAGCTGGTGACTAGCTAACACATCCTATAAATAATTACAAAGCATATGCAATCAGTTTGGAAGCGCAATATGTTTCCATTCCATTGACATAGTAGCCCAACAGTATTCAGTCATATCAGTCTCAATTAATTCAGAAATCCAGACATAGGGTCCAGGTCATGATATTGTCTGTATTTTGAACATAGAAATAAAACAAATATTTAAAATAAATACATCAGGTATTTTTGGTCCAATGAATACATAAGGCTGGAAATTTAAATCAATACAGCTCAGTGAGAGCACAGCACTGCCATCAGAGACACTTAGAAAATGAAACGAAAATATCACAGCGGTGCCCAAAAACACCTTACAACATTGCACATTTTTACATTTTACGTGTTTTGTTTTATGTCACAAGGTGAGTGGGAAATTCAAATTTTGAAAACTAAAAATTTGTCATCACACTGGTTAAGGTTATATTGCTGAACTTTTTCTGGTTAAGGTTAGATCATTTAATATTTTATAAATCAACATGGATTTTTAAAAAATGGTTGATTGCCTCCAAATCAACAAGCTCAAAGCCCAAAACTGTCAAATATGATCTCATCGGAGTCACGACCAGCTACTTCTGATGTTAGCCCTCCGGCTCCTAGCTTTGATGCTACTGCTTCATCCTGCCGGTCTGTTGAGCCTGACCCCATGAGCCTGTTTGGGAGTAAGAGGAGAACATTTCTTGCTCCCTGGTACCAGAGGAGAGACTGGCTGAAGTACTGCGTGAAAGCAGATGCAGCTTTCTGCTATCACTGCCACAAGTTTAGCAGCCGAACTGTTCATCTGGGTCAAGGCAGCCGTTTCAACTCAGCCTTCACCACGAAAGGCTTCCATGCCTGGAAACACACCACGGAAACCAATAAAGGCTTCCACAGGCACGCCACATCAAAGGAGCACCTGGCATGTTACACTATGTAGAGAGAAAGAGAGAGCCGGTCAGAAAAGGGTTAAGAAATCTCCACTCTACTAAATACAGATCAAATTAAAAGAAACCGTATGTTTCCTCTCTCATTGACGTTGTGGAGTTCCTGGTCGCCAATCAGTTGCCATTGTGGGGTAAAGTTGAGGCCTTCAATAAGATGGAGGAAGTAGATTATTCATGTCTTTGCTGGATTTTAACATCCAGAAGGACCCCTAGCTTGCAGAAATTGTCGAGACAATCCCCAAAAATGCCACCTACACAAGCCATGAGATTCGTAATGAACTGATTTCTGTCATGAACAACACTGTTACGGAGTGCCATTGTGAAAGCAGAGAGTCGTGGTATACTCTTGAAGTTGATGGAACCAGAGATCCCACTGGAGCGGAGAATTTTGTTATTATCCGCTTCTTAAATGAAGACACACTGGCAGTAAAAGAGCGACTGCTCGTGATAACCACTAGCGACTTGGGTGATGCTCAAACACTCACCAGTGTCATCTGTTCTGAGCTTACCAATGCAGTATGTAATTTGTATTCGCAGGGTTTCTGCTAGAGAAGTTGTTATGCTATTTGGAGGCGGTTACCGTGTGTAGAGGTGTTACTATTACAATACTTACTTAGTTGCATCACAGAGTAGCAGAATGAGATGGTTGTCTTCGCTCCTGCTATCTGCTGTAAACACATGAAGCTGCTCCCATTTCTCCCTGGGTCTTGGTGCTTCTTTGTGGCAGAAACTCTCCCATCGTTTCGCTCATCCCCGCATCAGTGTTCACACTGACCTGGAGGATGAGCCGTTGGCAGCAGCATGAAGCCCGTCTTCACTAACTCATTCACACCAAATCAGGCGGTGCAGCGTAAAACGCCAGTCATCCCATTCATTTGGCTGTTTTGGCTGCTGTGGCACCGCACCGGAAGTTGAGTCAGAGTTGATAACGTTAGTAAAGTTTGACTTTCCTGTTGGCTTCCTGACTCACTTTAAAAAGAAGAGTGAAAAAGAGAGAGAGAGCGGCTGTGGTCCAGCAAGCTAGAGAGTGAATGAAGAGAGGTAGTGAGAAAGCCGTTGAATCATATCAGTAAAACGTTATTCTCTGATTGTTTCACAGCAGTTACTTTATAGAGCACAAATAAACACACCCACAAACCTATACACCTCAGCAAGGCCTGATTTGGTGTGAATGCAGCCTTAAGGGGAAGATCTAAACTAAATTCTAACATTAACATCAAAGTAAGCTCTATCTCTCTCTCTGGCTAGCTGTCTCTTTCTCTCTCTTTCTGGACCCATAATCTACTGCTGCTATGCAGCTAATCCTTAAAGGAGCTAAGCTATTTGTGCAACACATTTTAGTTTAGAAAATATCCTAAAATACATTGAAAAAATTCCCTGATGCTGAGGCCCTATGTGGGACACCAGGTTTGCAACACACTGGCGGAAACCCTGGTTTGTGAGTCAGCGCACAGTTTTAAGCGCTGTCAGTGGTGCTGAACACAGGCGGAGCTCTGTGTGATCAGGCGCAGCTGTCTGTTGCTAATTGTTCGTGTGCCTATAGCGCCAGGCCTTTGCCTGCTTGTGAATAATTAGGCCTAAATTAAAAAATAGTCATAATTCGCAATACTAAAATATTGCCCTATATCCTGTAGGTGCTTATGTTGCTCGACCCAGCAAACAAAATCCTGCAGGCAGAGGACACTGACCTTTCCACCGGCATAGCTCTTGTCACATCAGCAACCCAGTGCATCTGAGATCTCAGTGCTGAGGAAGAATTCTGCGCTTTCTGGGATAACCTCACACCTGCCGTGCCTGTTGTCCCAGCAAAACAAAGTCGACAGGCAAATAAGCTGCTGGCCGAGTACGTGGTTGAGGAAACAACTGGAGGCAACACAATGGATAAGGTCGAGTTGCGCAGGCTTTATTTCAGTGTGTTGGACCACATCCTTGGTGAAATGGAGGTGCGCTTCAGTGAACGCAACTCCAAGCTGGCAGCTGCACTTGTCGCTCTTGATCCAATGACAGTTTCTTGGATGTGAGAGCAGTGCAACTCCCTTACGGAGCTGATCAAATCCACCATTGTGGAGACAGAGTGTGTTGTTGCAAAGCAATATGTTGCTAGAATAAAAGAAGGTGATCAGAGGAAGAGTACTTTGGGCCATGCCCACTGTATTACTTGCCCTCAAACTTTCACTAACATTAGGTGCCTCCACCGCCATGTGTGAGAACTTGTTCTCAGTTCTCAAGAACATTTTTACCGACAACAGACAGGCAATGACCAATTCTCACAAGGCTCAGCTCAAACAGCTCGCTTTTGAAGAGACCTTACGAGGAAGCTGAGGGACATGGAAGGACCTTGTGTTGCGCATGTTCAGTGCCTTCAGTTGCAGACTACAGCTATTCTAATTAAAATACTTAATGTTCTTTAGGCCTACACAGGCTAACATTAAAGTTCACTTGTTATGCTGTTCTTTTTATTCAACAATCATTTGCTGTGACCTCGTCATGTGTTTTTGTTATATGTTATTATTGTGTGTGTTTTGAATCAAACATTTCAGTAAAATATGCTTGCCAATGCCTTTATTTAGTGATTTCTCATTGTTTTTTGTCAGATTCTTAAAAAAGTGAGGAAAATGCACTATTTTCGTGATTTGGTTTAACTTTCAATATGCACAACTATGTTGACACTTAATAATTTGGTGCCCAGTTTGTGGTACAGTTAATTACTGTTATTTGATGGTATCAATCTGGAAACTTTGCTGCTAGACTACCATTTTTTTAACAGTGAATTTATGTATCTGTGTCCTTTGCATATCTCGACAACTGTTCGTCTGATGTACTTCACACTTGGCAGGTACATTGCTTGGGGTCCAAAGAAGTGCAGTGTCGAATTTGGTATCAATTGGACATGCAACATGATCAATATTAATTTGAATAAACAAGTATCAGCAAGCCACTCTGCTCTACAGCAGCATCATGAGCACAGGCGGAGATCAGAGCTGTACAACCCTGCCGTGAAAGAGATGAGAGGAGGACATCTCTCTTTGTTTGATCTCTCTAAGAGAGACATATCCTGTAAATGAGAGAAAAAAATGTTGTTTTCTGGTAGTTTCACAGTGGTTATATTCAAAAGACAAATAAACTACCATCAAACACTCAACAGATGATTTGCTATGGAGACAGACACTCTTAGTTTCTGCTTAATTTCCATCCTCTGCATTTATCCTTTTCATTGATTACAAGTAAATACAAAGAACAACAGAACAAATCTGTGTCTTTTCCTTATGTGTGTGTGCTGTGTTTCAAGCACAACAACTGAGGAAGGACAGAGAGAGAGAGAGAAGGAGAGAGAGAGACTAGTTCAACTCTGTAATTTCAGATTTCAAAGAGCTTAATGACCTCAAAAGTAGGAGACATGGCATATCCTGCTGTCCAATATGTATCAACATGCCAACATGCCACAGCCTGTTTTTCATATTCTCTGGTTGATCTGGTCCAATGGCATCCTCAGTCACCATAGTGACCTTCTCCACACTGATAAAATAAGACAGGATATGCTGTAATGTTCCTATTTGGAAACTTATTCTGGACTCCTTCTTGCAGTTCCACAGAAAATAAAATACCGAAATCACCTGATTGAGTTCATGTTGTCACGTGAGATGTATTAAGTATCACTATGCTGTCAGTTTGTTTCACCATAAAACAACCTTGTCCAATAAACCAGAAACTAGTGAAAATGACAAAGTGGAGGCAGACACAGAGAGATCTGTCAATAGCTGGGGGAACGCATCTGCTTAATGGATTGTTTAATTAAAATAGTTGTTGTTTTTACATTTAAATAGTTTATTAATAGTATTCTGTTATTGCAGCAGATCTGCTCCAAGTAGAATGTCAGGAAAGTCATGTTGCACCAGAAACACATGTGGTTCTGAGTTGTCTATTTTCAACACAATGTCTAAGACCCAATTACCTCCAAAATACCAACAACTGGCTTTGAGCTGCCTCACTTGAATGAACCTCCCACGTTGTTGCACTTTTCCTCCCACCTGTGTACCTGCGCTCAACATCAAAATACACAGGCGCAAAGTGAATTTCAAGGTCAGGAAAATATCAGTTATAGTGCTGCTTATGATGGTCATTGCACTCCAACATCTGATCACATCTACGCATTACTGCAGCTTTGTTTTCCACAAAGCAGCATGACACCTTTGCAGCAATAAATCAAACCCCACTTCACTATAAGGTCCTAACAGCAAATCAAAAATAATGGAGCATGCAACAAGATACTCATATATTTAAAAAGGAAAACATAGCAGGGTTCAGTAAAAAAATTGCAGTCAACATGTAAGAGAGGGGGCTGCCTAGAAGGGGCTTTTAGTCCACAGAAGAGGTTGTGGGATGGTGCTGAACCATATCATTTATTATTAATCAATGTTTATACAATTGATCCTGCTGTTTTTTTTTCCATATGATAACTGTATGATGCTTGCAGTTCAAAATACTGTAGAACACATCTCATCTTTGCATTCTCTTTTTGATTCACCAGCTCTGTCAATATCATGACTAATCCCCTTGAATCTCCTTAATCTCCTGGGAGTGACACAAGTAACAGCTTTCTTAACATTAATTGGTTATGTTAACAGTTTCAAAAGTGCTTTAGTATTTATGCATTGTACTTGTATAGAGCCTTTCTAGTGTTCCAACCACTCAAAGTACTTTTACACTATGAATCACATTCACCCATTCACACACATTCATATGCTGAATAGGTACAGGGACTACCATGCAAGGTCCCAACCTGCCCATCAGTGGAAAACTAATTCACTACACACACCAATCTAATTCATTTACACACATTCACACACTGATGGCACAGCCATCAGGAGCAATTTGGGGTTAAGTATCTTGCCCAAGGACACATTGACATGTGGACTGGAGGAGCCAGGAATTGAATCGCCAATCTTCCGATTAATGGACGACCCACTCTACCTCCTGAGCCACAGCTGCCCCAGTTGGTGTGTGAGCCATTTGTCTGGCTTACAAACCAAGTTTTTTTTTTTAGTTTGCTTTTGTTTTGTCTTAAACACGGTGTAAAGTATTTTTTTATTATTTGTGAAAATTGGCAGTTTCAAAAACAATACCGCTGTCAAGCAGTGACTATTCTCCCACTTCTGAGGAGGAAGAGCACCAAGAGCAGTACTTCAGTCACTTAAAGTAAAGTAAAATATATAATACAACTTTAAACAATTCTTACATTTTCCTTGCCACTAAACTTGATTCATAAATACATTGTTTACAACCTTTCAGCCTTTTTTTCAGATAAAAAATATAAAGAATTTGAGTATGTTCTGACACCATTTATCACAGATGGAAATGTGATGGAAAATGATTGTGTAAACATAATAGACTAAACATGTTCAGATGTCTTTCTTGGAGGCCCAAGATTTGACAGGTTGATGAAGTCACTCATTTTAAAAACGCAAAAGAGACATATGGTTTACAACAGGGGCAGAGTGGGAATAAAGCCCACCAAAACGCACACAACATGGCCAATGTCACATTTTTATGTTGTGTTACATTGTATAATATAACAATTGAATTTACAATGAGCTTGAGTAACAGATTTGATTTCTTAAAAGGAACTATTACATTTTGTAGAAATATAGAATCTCCTGTACAATGTTATACAATAATAAAGACAGTTTGTGTTATAATTTTTATTGACATTTGGTCAGATCTGATTCTATGATGAGTTTAAAACTGTATTTGTGAAGTTGTGAGGTGGTTTTGATGTTCCACTCTCATATACTAACTACAAGTACAAACATTTGAATGCAAACTGAATAGTACAGCAATAAATACAGCATCCTGCTAGTCATCATCTCAGTGGCTTTCATTGAACCCTTCTAGAATGAAGCAGGAGGTCTGTCTGGGGGAAAGACGTAGGGAGATGACAGCCACCCGCAACCACTCAGTCAGTCCGGTCAGTCCACTTGACTGGGCCATTCACCATCACAGCACTCTCTCTCCATTTATTTCATTGCATTGGCGCAGTTCATGTAATGGCCCACTGTGAAATCTCTCAGTACCCCAGATGGCCATTCTGCCTGTGCTTATAGCTTTTTGGTAACACTTCATTTTACAGGTCTGCAAATTTCATGGTAATTTCATGGAAAGTAGGTGATAATTAGCAAGTAATTTCCAACTAATTTCTTTGAAATTACCCACTAATCTCATGGTAATTTTATGGAAAATAGGGGATAATTAGGAAGTAATTTCCAACTAGTTTCTGTCTAAATTCTGCTGAGCAGACTACTACATTGAAGTAACTTGTTGCAGCTTAATTACCAAATAGTTTCTGCCTAAATTCTACAGGCCAGTAAATTGAACTACATTTTTTAACCATTTACATTCTTACCAATTTCTGTATCATTTCAGCAGATCAGTCCAACTTTGTAAAAAATTTTTGTTAATGTCATTTTTTATTGTAAGCTACCATCTCTCAATGTGTTGTGTATAAGACCCTGTCTGTGCATGCACCAAATGTCACCTATGGTTGACTTGATAATGGATGGAACCACCTTGCGACAGTCTATAATACACTCTCCAACAATCTGTGATAAAAACAAACTACTGAAAACTAAACTGAAGCTAAGCTAAATTGGAAATTAAAAAATAGTATAGAAATAACAAATAGGCTCATTGAAAAGAGAAAACTTTAATAACCTGTGTGTTTGTGTTTGAATATATGCTTGCTTTATGTCTAACAAATGCCAGATCAATATATGTATGTAACCTTCCCTTTGTGATAGGGAATCTATGCTGCTGATTCTAGGTATAGCACCTACAGTATCTAAATCTGGGGTTCTCTAAAGTATTTTAGACCCAAGATCTTACAGCTCCGTTGGATTACAGGTTGACTCAGTTTTCTAGGTTCACTAAATTCACTAGGTCCGATAAGGTGATTGGTGGTAGCAGACTCTACAAAGAGAGAAAACCTCCAACTCACACAAAACACACAACTGCTAACTCAGAAATATAAAAATGTATTTATACAGGCATTCTGTCCTGTTTCATTTACCTGATGTCTTCTTTTTATACTGTATTTATTGTGTTTGGCCATGTTTTCATTGTGTCATCAGTTTCAGCTCTTGTTACTATAATAACCTTGACACATACACAATCACACACGTCGGCTGATATAGCAGTATAATCACAGTCTAGCTGCATGTCTCGCAGTCACTTAACCCATCGTGAGTGACTGAAAACTGTGAACAGTAGGTCAACAGATCTATTGTCGGACTGTAAACATGGGTAACATGTAAAAGAAGTGGAGTACTATACAGTTGTACCTTCCTCCTCCATGCTGTAAATGTTGTAGTCACCTGCTGTGATGACAGCACTGCCCCATACAAGGTTATCTGAGTGGTTGAAACATGCAGATGACTAATAAAGACCCAGTTAAAATGGATATTTCAAAGAGCCCAAGTGTAACTGCAAGTCACCAGCTTTTTCACTTTCTCTGGGAGATGATGCTCATTGTCCCGGACATTCCGGGAGATTAGGGATGTCTGGATTCATCCTGCACCATTCCATGGCTTTGTGTGTGATCTGAAGCCAAAGTCTTGTTTAGATGGAAGATAAATGTTTTTGAATACATGTGTAGGAGAACCAGTAGACTGTGTTTTTCCCTAACATCATTTCTGAGAGGTTTGTGGCTGAATCAGCAATAACCTCTGACCTCAAAGGTATGGACGTGTATTTTACTTGGTCTGAGAAGGCTCTCAGATAAACTGAGGACCCTTTCTTCACATTAAAGTGTCAGTTTGACTCTTTGCAGGACCATCAGGGGAGGACACCCCTGGTGCAATTTGCACCCAATCAATTCACCTAACATTCATTGACATTCCTTATCAAACCACATGTCAGAAATACTGGATCAAAAAGTACCCTTTCTTTGGAAACATGTAGAAAGACTGTTAATCATGGTGAAACCTCCTCAGCTTGTTTGAATGTTGACAATTCTGCAGATAATTATGTCTCCTCTTCACCCCAATATTGTACGTCCACATTCCTCAAACAGATCCTCCCTGTTTCTCTCACCCTGATGTTACTTCAGATAACATAGGCTAGATCCATTGTAAATTCAGCTAAGCCTAGTTGAATTTCTGTGTTCCCAAAAACTCAGGAGTTTGATTCAACGGTTTGTGAATGTATAACCATTTTATAGTCTGCATATTATTGCTTATCAAATAATGTCTGTTAAACCAATCCGATTCTGGTCTTTCTGCGACAAAGTAAAGCCGAATTAGAAATATCCAGATGTAACTGAATTCATATTGATGTAACCACAGTGCCATGGGCAACTTTATTCAGGTTAAATGCTTTGTGAATCACAATCGAATATTACATTTTCATTATACTCTATATAACTTAGAAGATAGAGTTTATATGTATAAAGTATTACTGTAATAGTTAAAGAAGTAGCATTAGAAGTTATAATGTACATCAATCTTATAACTTTACATTCAGATGTTCGTCCGGTTTCAAGTCAAACATACACGCAGATTAAAATCGTTAAAATATTGATTAAAACTGTTTTTCCTAAAAATTCAGTGTTTCTCTTACAAAGTTTGGTGATGGACGGACGTCAGATACGGGCTGTGAGCTGAGCTACTGCTAACACTTGTTTGACCCGCATCCGGCGTCTGCCTGCGTCCTCATCCTCCACCGCCTCCCCGCCGTCTCGGGACTCGGGTCATACTGAGCCCTGCAGCTCCGCGGCGTAACACTCGGCACTCTGGACTTCGAGTCCGGCGATCCGGGTTCGAATCTGACTTGGCTGGGGGGATTACATATCCCTCCTGGCCTGGGAATGCCTTGGGATCCCCCAGGAGGAGCTGGAGTCCATTGCCAGGGAGAAGGATGTCTGTGTTTCCTTATTCTACCAGCCCAGTCCCGGATAAGCAGCAGAAAATGGATGGACTTTTAACTTGAGTGGTGTGAAGACATTATTATCAGGCCTCAATAAGCAGGCAAGGAAAGAGACTTTTAAAATTGGCAATTAGTAACTTGATTCTTGATTATGAAGTTGTATTTCTCTATGGTTATTTATGGTGGCTTATAATTTTTTTTTAAATGACATTTACAAAATTTGTTACAAAGTTGGACTGATCTGAGCTGCAATCATACAGAAATTGGTGAGAATGTAAATGGTTAAAGAGTGTACTTCAATTTACCAGCTTGGCAGAATGTAGCTAGAAACTATTTGAAAAGCTGCAACAACTTCAATTTAAAAACTACTTGGAAATGACTAATTATTGTGTACTTTCCATGGAATTACCTTGAAATTAATTGGAAATTAATTGGAAATTACTTGCTAATTATTATCCACTTTCTATGAAATCACCATGGAATTTGTGGATGTGTAAAATTAAGTGTTACCAGCTTTTTTAATGTGGTATTATAATTATACTAAACAACAGTCAGATTTCTGATCCTCTAACAGTACTATCTTGTATGTTCTCACGCTTTATTAAAGGATGGCATAATCCTCCTCCTCATCTGGATAATATAATAATACATTTGCTGTTCCCACAAAAAATCTTACACAGAAAAACCTGAGCTCTGAAACAAAATCTTACAGTAGATATACTCTCATCTACTGTAGTTGAAAATGCAAAAATAGAAGTGGAACATGAGGATGGGCCACTGACAAAGCTATGAACAAATAAAAGGCTTCAGTCTTTCCCAACAGGAAGAGAGGGATTGATCTCTCTGTGGTTCAGGCAGCTCCTCTCCCTGACTCACCCACCAGATTTCAACGTCTGATGTGTATGTTCATTATTTCTATCCCTTTTTTCAAGATAAAGATAAAATGATGTTAATTACATGTGGGAAGCACTGTCTGTGAGTCACAGTTGCAGTATAGTTCATAAGCTTTTCTTGACACGCTACCTTCCCACTCATCTACACACAGGCAAACACACAGTACCAAAAAGGGAGCAATACCATGCAGTCATGCTGCAATAACCAGCATTCTACTGTTTCAAATGACTCCATTATATGAAAAGGGTTGCTCATAATGCCAAAATAGATATGTACTTAATGCTATTTTAATTCAGAACTCTGTGCTTTGGTACAGTATTTAAGAATATTTTGAATGCAACTGATTACCTGCCTTCTATACAGTTCATGTTATCATCATGTAAATGTTGTGATGGTAAAAAAATATGTAGTTTACTTGGTCTTTGTCCAAAAAAAAACAAAGTTGGCAACAGGTAGGTCATCAGCAAAAGTAAACAAGTGCAAAAAAGAAAACAACTTGCAAAAAAAGGCAAAGCTCCTGAGCAGACAGGTAGGCTGGCAGTGCAAAGACTGGAATATTATGGCTATGAGGCACAACAGACAATCAGGCCATAGGTGGCACAAGAGACTTTTGTCTTGTTGGGGCTAGCTATGAAATTGGGGACAGTTGTGGAATTTGTAACAAACATAAATATATGACTCTCCTTTGACGAAGTATAAACAGCTCCATAAAAGAGGCATGGTTGTAGACAGCTATGAGATGGGAATTGATGGTACAAATACATCATTGTCCCGTACCATTGACTGTTACTGACTAGTGCTAGCATGTTCCAGTTCCAGAAGTTTACCAACTCAAGTAGTCAGTCTCCAAGCTCCTGAAAACACATATTTTGTGGGACCTCTGACTAAAATTTTATGTGTCACTCTCTGGTGGGACCAGCCCTGGAGGATAAGGTTGACAGCTTTCTATATATTTTTTAAGTCATCAGATCTTATGTGCAGAGTCAAACCAACAATGAACCGATCTTACTTACAAGTATTGTGTGTGTATTAAAAGACAGATATATCTTATTCTTCCATGTCATAGAGCTCCATTGTTGTCCAAAAACGATTAAAAACACATCAATGATCCCCACCACTGCACTGGGTGACATGCTCCTTCATCCCTGAAGAGAGCGATTACTATAGTTTATTAAAAACGGCTGTGTTTTTAATAGTTTTTGGAGAACATTGGAGATCTATGGCACAGAGGAATATGATATATCATGCTTTGGATACATACACAATACTTAAGTAAATAGGACGAGTCCATTGTTGGTTTGGCTCTACACATGATATTTGCTGACAATAAGTAATATATATAGTAATATATATATTATATTATATTATATATTAAGCTTGAGGGCAGGTATATACAGGGAGTCGCTGATCAGGGGGAATGAGGGTGAGGTGTGCAGGCAGGTACTGATCAGGTGAGTAACAGGATCTACAATGATTAGGAATGTAAGAAAACTGGCAGGAATTGTGAATAGGCAGATATAACAAAGATTGAACTATTGCCATGATATTTAAAAAGATTTCCATCATGATTTTCATATAGGTGGACTAACTGCTTCTAACAGTTTTTTGTGAAGACAGAGACCAAAGTGGACAGCAAATGGAAGCAACAGTCAGAGAGTTGTATTTTGGTCTTGGCAATCCAAAATATGACGATCAGACTGTAATGAAATATAAAGACATCACCTTTTATATTTAATGAATTAGCATTGTCAAGACTGCATTACATAGGGAAATGGACATTTCAAACTGGGAGACAGCAGGAACAGCCTGTTAAGATCCAAATATACTTCCTGTGCCTACATTACTACTTTGGTGCGTAAAAGGAAAATATTGTAAAATAAATTAAACTAAGGGGGTGTGGGCCAATCAAATCCACCTCAAGGACACCTCTAGTTTCACATCTATGATGGACTAATGTAGCTCTCACTATAAGGGACACCTTCACAGTTTATAGGAGCAGCCTTGGGGGAAAAGGCCAGTCGGACTCAGCCGCTCTATTGGCTTCAGGGAGGCCTGTGTGAGATGCCTGCTGAAAGGGTGCCCTTCACTGCTAGACAGGGTGCCCTTTTTAAAACACAATCATAGATAGATGGTGAGTGGCAGCCTTACTGTTATCTGTCCCCATTGCTACATTCACTCACGGAGATGTTTTCAAGAGCCTCATTTGAGCATATTGTAGCTAGAGCTTCATGTACAGAACATGACCTTCAACTCCCGACTCTAATCAGGCCTAAATAGATATATTCTGACAAATACTTTTTTAGCATTCATTTAATTTGTGCTTTTATGTGTTTTGCTTTGTATCTATATAAATTCACCATCTTCTCATCTTTTTAGTACTTAGTGTATTCAGTTAAGTAGATTTCATTTATATTTTATGAGTATATCAAAGAGTATAATGAGTGAGGCAAAAGAGACAAAAATTAGCTCTTGAAATTTGTGCGTATTTGGTTTCCTGCATATTTGTCTGACAGAACACAGGTGATCTGTACTTATGGACTCACTAGCTTTAAATAATGAAGAGGGTTTTGTGTTTAGTCTAGTGTTATTTTCAGTCTACATAAACAATATTCCAATTCAAACACAGACCATCCATTTTTATGCAGATGATACACTATTGTATGCACATCTCTTCTCCAATTCAAGCCATGTCTAGATCACAGTCTGCCTATTATTCTTCAGACATCTCTGCAGAAATTCTCAAACCTGTTCTGAATGCTGACAAGACAAGTGTTGTGTTTTGCTCTCAAGAATCTTCCTGCATCTTCCTGAAAAGGGTTTTTTTTTATATCGGAATAAAGCATGTATTTCTCTTGAGGATATGAAACCCATTGTGCATCTGACCATTATGTTTGTGCTTGACCATGGAGATCTCCATCCTGCACTCTCATGCTGTTCATTCCACATTTAAACAGCTTGATAAAGTTTAACACTGTGCCCTTTGTTTCATTGTAGGAGATATATAAAGCACTTCTCACCATGTACTACAGGAAAAAGTAATCTGGTCCTCACTAGCAATAAGAAGAGAACTATATACTATCTTCTTTTTTTTAAGAAATGTCTCCAACTGAATACTGAACTGTGTTTTGTTGTGTGTCTTATCTCTGTTCTTATTCCTTCTACTGTACTCAGGTTTCTCCAAACAAGATATTTATCGCATTGAGACTACCTGATTAAATAAAGGTTATGCAGTGTTTGAGGCAATAAAATGGAATATAGGTAGTTCAGGTTTTATGTAGAGATATTGCAGTGTTGGCAATGTAAGCACTTACTGCATAGGGGGCAGTGAGGGAAACCCTAACTGGCTTTGGAAAGTAGTTTGGATGGAAAACGTAATTCCTACCTGGATATTTTTCACTGGCAATATTTTCCAGTCAATTCCAGACATTTGTATACCGCACACACATCGGGAGGTTTTCTGGGTGGATGGTGGGCTTACAAAGTGAAGGTCTTTGACACTAGAGACCCAAACTCACATCCTCAATCACATCTGTGTTTAGGGAACAACACACTTTGGTTAAGGTAAGAGAGAAAATTTTGTTTCAGTTAACTGTTAATAAAGTAAACATGTCCTGCCTCATGCTTCATGTCATTGTTGACAAAGACATCATTTTCTCTAACCTTGGCCACGTTCTGTGAGTGCCTCAACGTGAGCATAGAGATGATTCTGCTATTTTACAGAACACCTCAGGCAGGCACAGTTTTAAAGGATAGTTTCACAAGTTTTCATCCAGACAACAATCAGGTGCACAGATGAACAACAACACATCATTTTTTGCTGGCCATTAAGAGATACTTTCATAACACACTGTGAAAAAATATATTTAAAAGTTTATTCAAAGATAATATGAGGTTTCAGCTATCTAAATCATTCAAATCAAGTCAAATTTTCCTCTTTTTGTACAGGAAAAGCCTTGAAACACAAATAGGGATTTTATTTTCTAAAATCCACTTTATTTGACTAACTCAAACAACTAAAGCTTCATGTTATCTTCAGATAAGCTTTTGAAAACATTTTTCTCAAAACCAAGACTGTATATTTCGTTGCCTATCATTTACATTGTAAGTATATTTGGAGTGGATCTTTTAATAGCCTGTATGAACAGAAGGAATGATTACAGTGAATGATTTCAATGTTGATACGAGCAACTGTCGTTTTAAGAAAGATTTTTAAAAAGATGTGTACATATCCTTTAAGCACAATTTGAAATGACAGAACTCTCTGGTATTTTCACATTATATCCAATTATATCAAACATAAAGGAATAATCATTACCAATATACCAGTACCAAGCACCCTACTCACACCACTGACAAAAGATATGCAATCTTGAATAAACTGTGTATAATTTGCAAGCAAGAAAACACATCTGCCTTTATAATATAGTGAGCCTTATACAGGAAAAAAAGAAATTTTCATTTTATTCACATTTAGAATGTTTGTTTAGTGTGTTTTTTCTGTATTATTTGTGTATGGGTAGATTTGTACAAACTGCTTTTTTATTTTTTAAACAGACACTTGGTACAGTAATACAATTCAAACATACATTCACTAGCCTTGTTTCCATTGTTTATTTTCACATTTTATGTTCAATATAAACATCTTCCATCTTTTAAAGTATAATGATAATGAGCACACTGAGTACAGAAAGATGCAACACTGATTGAGCAGATTAGTCACTTCAGCTTGACTTCATTTGGAACAGGTAAGCCTTTCACTCCAGCTAAGGCATTTTCCACCATCTTCTCTATCATCCTTCTTGCTGTATTGTAGGTATTGATCCCAATGTGGGGGGTGATCAGCACATTAGGCAGGCTAAGGAGAGGATGATCCCTGCACAAGATGAAGCATAACGAGTGAGTGAGCAGAGACTAGTACATTAATGGTATCCTATATTACTATAGGATAGTGCATCAGTCTGGCTTGAGGTTGTTGTTGTTCTGGGCCTCTATTTATCGAACTGCTAAAAGTGATTTCATATTTTGGAATTGAAAGATAAAAGTAAAAATCCTTCACTTTTATTCCTACTTACAAATTTAAGAATATAAACTATTCATCAAACTTCTTTCGACTTAACAATGCTCTTAAATTGTACTAAATATCATATGTAATGGTGAATAATTCACACATATATTATTTGCATTTGACACGACGTTATACCAATTTTTCTTTTTTTCTTTTGTTGTTAATTTGTCCTGGAGATTTAAAGATTTCACAAATAAAATAAACTTTTCAAAGAGATCACAATTATGTTTGTTTTTTTCAGAATATCGTACTGTACCACTGTGCGGTATAGTAAGGCTATTTTAAGTATATCTCTGATTGGCTACTTCATGTGATCAATCATGTGATGAGAGCATGAGAGCTGCTCTTAAAACAGACTCATACACTGTACACTTTTACACTTGATAAATGTGTGTAATTGCTCACACTCAGCCAAGAACTTTTTTTCTTCTAGGTTGACTCTTTAGAGCATTCATAAGTGTTATTTTTAGAATTTTGAGAGTGTATTTTCAAAGAAGTTAGACCTTGGTAAAGGTTCAGGATGAGTCACATCTAATGCTGCCGCATGGATTGTAGCCGACTGGAGAGCTTTTACTAAGGCATTCTGATCCACAACTTGACCTGAGACATGAAAAGAGCGTTATTAAGGTGATGTTAACCAGTAATGATTCAATCAAGATCAATACAATCAAGGAAACACATTGTTCCCACCTCTGCTGATGTTGACCAGTGTTGCTGTGGGTTTCATGAGGGACAACTCTCTGTGGCCGATGAGGCCTATAGTGTTGGAGGTCAGTTTGACAGCTATCATGACAAAGTCAGACCTCTTCAGCAGGTAATCCAGGCTCTCACAGTAAGTTGCCCCGACTGCCTGCTCATCTTCAGCACTCCTGAATACAATAACAAATTCTAACTTTTTTATACAGTGTTGTCAACATAATTACTGAGAGACTGTATCTTGTTTTTTCTATTCAAAACATAATCTGGGGATTGCATATTTTTGTGAAAAATAATCTGGGTGGGTGTATTTGAAAAAAAATGAAAGAAATCAACATCTTTTGAAAGAACATCTTAACTCATTTAAATACATAACTCAGTATAATATCACCTTGTTAAACATTAGCAGGTGACTGTCACTGGCTCTACATTATTTCCTGTGCAAGCATGTTTGTTTTCTTGCATGGTCTTGTGTAGTGCATTCATATGTATGTAATGTGCATATGTATCAAATGTAGTCATTGGTTATTTTTTCAAAAACGCAAACAAAAAATACTTGTGTCGTTACATGCTAATTAATAATGACCTCATTAGTAAACTTTTTTGTTTCTTTTTTTACCTTCTAGTTCTATTGTGATACAGGATCTTCATTTCAAATCCTCTGCTTCTTTGGGCAATTTTGTAACCAATCTCTCCCATTCCAATGATTCCCAGAGTCGACCCTGTGACTTCAACTCCCATCAGGCTTTGCGGTATATGGGTGGTTTTTGGGTCCAAAGCAATATGATGACCTATGAGGAAAAAGGATTAAAAAATTATTTTATTATTATTTTATTACAGACCTCACTGTGCCAGTAGCAACAAGAAAGTGATCCCTTTTAAACAAAAATAATACTCCATACGTATGATTTGCAGTTTTTCTTTGAAAACGTAATTTTTCAGATGACTTTACCAGGTTATGCAAGTTGATAATGTGCTTTTGCTCCAATGCCAAAAAGAAATAAAAAATATTCCTTATGTTCATCTGAAAATTCTGGACAACTAAGGATTAATTCTCTATTTGGACATAATAAATATGAGCCCCAGGACAAATGAAGGAGTTGCTCTGTCAATTTAAGTGCACATAATTCAACTTGTTTGAGATAGCTGTAGGTCTTGGTTTTGGAATTACATGGAGAATGTTACACGCTGGGCAGGGGGTTCAGATAATCTTTGATCTCACCCTCAAGGATCTTGCGAGCTGATGCCAGAAGCAGACCCATGGCAAAATCTGCAGTGGCATTGGTGACTACGCCAGGTGTGTTGGCCACCTTCACCCCAAGACTGCTGATGAATGGTATATCCAGGTGGTCGGTGCCCACTCCTGCACTGGCAACCACTTTGAGAGAGGGAAGCAATCTGAGCAGCGAAGGCTCAGCTGCAGGGTAGTACTTCCACATTAAGAGGGCCTGGATTTTGGGGCCATGAAGCACTGGATTTAGTAGAAACTCTCTGTAGCATATGATTTGGAAGTGTTGTTTCACTATGTCAGCTAGCTCTTCAAGGTAACCATTCTCTCCCCCCACCTCTGAGACCAACGCCCATGGTTTTCCCTCTTCCATTGCCTGATGGGATATGACACAAAAGGACTTTCTGTAGCATCTGACTGAAAATAGAGTTCAATTAGTACTCTTCCTATTAAGTAATTCAAAAGCAAAAGTTTTCTAGAAGAAGCTCAGGAAAACATGCAAAAATTGTCTACAAGCAAGCATTTGAAATATGTAAAGTTTTCCCACAAATTTAACAAACATTTCCTTGGATTTAAAAAGAGCTGTCCTATAAATGAAAAAAATAATCCCCTATGATTTGTACAAAATTCCATTATTCTCTCCAGAAAACTGTAATTGTAATTTCTTTTTATTCAGAGTTAGTTTTACGAGGAAGACTCACCTTTTCAGTCTGAGCTTGGAGTTTCAGTCCTGCTGTTTCCCCAGACTGAGGTAAAAGCTGAGGTCTTTTCTTCTTTTAAACTGATCTTTGACCAGTGTTGTGTTTTCATTTTCCATGGATGAAGTTAGAGATTAAAGGAAGCAAGCTAATGTGAAAACCTGTCCTCATACTGTGGCACAGAGAGTTGGCAGGGCAAGGAAGGGTGCTTCGTTCATTATTCACAAAAACATGAAGTATCAAGGAATATAGGGTAAAGTGTGCAGGGTGCAAAATTTGAAAAAAAGAATTTATGTTTTCATACATTATTTACATTATATACAGGTGGAATATTAGACTGGACACACCCGCTGAATACAAATGTATGAAAAAATGAAAGCATTTCATCTTTCATAGCATTAAAATAATCAATGAAGAAAACTCTTAAGTCGCATTTGTCTTGTATGAATATATTTATTTTACTTGGCCAAGAAGAAACTTGCACACAACATGTAGTACATGATGTCCTCTGAGGTTAAAAAGTAAAAGCTGTTATACATATACTGTTGTAAGCCATAAAAGAACACAAGGTTAGGGGGACTTGAATTCCTGATGTTT
Source organism: Euthynnus affinis (assembly GCA_029490765.1). NCBI lineage: Eukaryota > Metazoa > Chordata > Actinopteri > Scombriformes > Scombridae > Euthynnus > Euthynnus affinis. The sequence goes on along the minus strand of CM055850.1, from coordinate 6,521,943 downwards.
TGGTTACGATAATGCCTGAACATAATCTTTACACTAACATACACCAGTTGGAGTCAGTTTTCTTTCCTATCCTAAAACAACACATTCCAGTCAGAACCAATTTTGACTCTATAATTGCCTAATTTGACACATGACATCTTATCTGTCAAAAATACCATGTAGTCTGAATCTGGCATTAGTCACTCAAATTTGACTTCATTGGGAATAGGTAAACCATTCACTGCAGCCAAGGCATTTTCAACCATCTTCTGTACAATCCCTCCCACTGTAGCACAAGTATTCATGCCAATGTGGGGGGTGATCAGCACATTAGGCAGGCCAAGGAGAGGATGATCCCTGCACAAGATGAAACAGAGGAGTTGTAAGGAGTGGGCAAGGAGGTCGACTGTTTGGTACATGTTCATTCTACATAGTTCCCTTTGACATTATTTCATCAGTGGGGTTTTGAGTTTTAATTAGTTAGCGGTCCTTGCTTGAACTCCTTATCACTGCCTTTAAATGTTTAATTAAAATAAATACTGCTGAAATATGTCCAGGAAGAGGAGGAAAACTCAGTATATTCATATGTATATCACAAAATATCCAGTAAAACTTTATCATGAGGAGAATAAATATATCACACTGTAAATGACTGATTGTAATTTTTTGTTTGTTTTTTATTTCGTAATTTCCTGTTCAGAACTCTCCACTGTCCTTGTAAGTTGATAAAGTCCCTGAATGCCTAATGTGTCTGTACATATTGTGTTCTGATGCAGACTGAAGAAGTGTGAAGGCCATGTTTAATAAGTGTAACAATTGTTGCACTTTGTTGTACAATAAAGATATTCAAAGATAAGACCTCGGTAAAGGTTCAGGGTGAGTCACATCTAAAGCTGCTGCACGAATCGTTCCAGACTGGAGAGCTTTGACTAAGGCATCTTGGTCCACCAATAGACCTGCAATATGTAAAGAGCAAAATGTGGCTAAATAAGAGAGTTTCAGTTTCTAGCAATTATATAACCAAAATTAATCACTACAGTCCAGCAAACATATTGTTCCCACCTCTGCTGATGTTGACCAGTGTTGCTGTGGGTTTCATTAGGGACAGCTCTCTGTGGCTGATGAGGCCTGTTGTGTCAGGAGTCAGATTGACAGCCACCACGACAAAGTCCGACCTTCTCAGCAGATCACCCAGGCTCTCGCAGAAAGTCGCCCCGACTGCCTGTTCATCTTCAGTACTTCTGAACAGAGCCAAGCAAACAAGAGTGAGCAGAAACCTTGTCTCACTGAGTTATTGCTGTCACATTTTTGTTTGTAATGTACAGTACACATTACAGGCCTTTTATGGTGCATTACTGAATGGCAAGCATAACAAGTTGTTTCAGAGATTACTTTTTTTCATCTGCCCATTTCTATGAATTAATTTATCAAAATGTAGTGATAATGTCATAAAACACGTTTACCTTCTGTTCCTGTTGTGATACAGGATGTTCATGTCAAATCCTCTGCTTCTTTGAGCTATTTTGTATCCAATCCGACCCATTCCAATGATCCCCAAAGTAGATCCTGTGACATCAACTCCCAATAGGTTTTGTGGTAAGTAGGTAGTTTTTGCATCCACAGCTATTTGGTGACCTATGAAGAAAAGGACCAAATCAGTATATAAAAGACTATAACTGCTGCTGCAGGGCTCTAAGAGGCTAACTTTGTATCCACTGATAACCTCAGCTGTGTACTGTATATGGTGCCACCATAATAATTAAACCCATTTATAGTTGTTTCTTCTTGTACCATTATCAGGTGCAAAAGTTTAGTGCAAAAGTACAACACACTAATGTAATATGGTCAGCAAGAAAAAACTGAAAAAAAATGGGTGGAAATCTTCATCCATTTAAATAATTTATTTACTTGAGGACAGCACTATAAAATGTATTAATTTCATTTTTTGTTTTTTTTTCTTAAAATTGTATAACCTATATGTTGTTTTCATCTTAAGGCTAGTCTGTTATGTCTTTTCTCTTGATGTTTTTGATGTTTTCTTGATAGTTTTTGAACATTTTTAAATTACAATGTGCCTAAGTACATCCTCACAAAGACTCTTAGTCTTGAAGTGTTTGATGATCAAGTTGTAATTGGATTTTGAAATTAATTCTTTAAAAGCCCTTTAAATTCTACTTTGTGGTATAACATTACTAATGGGTGTCCCATTATTGACTTAAAGAATTGTTGTAACCTGTCCATCATTTAAAGAAATAGTTCAACATTTTAAATTGACTGACACATTAAGGAGTCTACCTCAAAACCTGAGTCTGACTACCTCTTGTTAAATCTTATGTCAGTTTTACAATTACAAAATGATTAACTCTCACCATTACTCTCAAGAAAAATGTGTACCAGGTTTTGGTTTCGGAATTGTTCCACAATCTCCATGCAATTCGGGGCTCAGTTTAACTTTCACCTTACCCTCAACAATCCTCCGTGCCGATCCCAAAAGCAGACCCATGGCAATATCTGCAGTGGCATCACTGACCACACCAGGCGTGTTGGTCACCTTCACCCCTCGACTGGTGATGAATGGCACATCCAGGTGATCAGTGCCTGCTCCCCCATTGGCTATGACTTTCAGCGAGGGAAGCAAACTGAGCAGAAAATGCTCAGATGCAGGGCAGCAACTCCACACGAACATGGCCTGGATTTTAGGGCTGTGCAGCACGGGGTTCTGTAGGAACTCTCTGCTGGTTATTATTTGGAAATGTGGTTCCATTATGTCAGCTACCTTCTCAAGAAAAGCTTGCTTGACCCCCTCCTCTGAGAGCAGGGCCCATGGTTTGTCCTTTTCCATCACCTGGATGGATGAAACACAAAGATAAACACAGTAGGACTCAAACAATTTTGTTAATCTCATGTCATGAGGAGCTTTCAGTATGTCTCCTTGCTTCTTAGCTCCTCCTGGCTAACTGCAGTTAGCCAGCCCCCAGTAGCTAGTGGGAGCTGACATAGCATAGGAGCATAGAAGCCAGGGTGGCTGGGTGTCCGTCCAAAGGTAGCATAACCCTAAGCAGAAGCCCACGGTCCACCACCAACCAGTTCATGTTTCTAATAGGTTCTCCTCATTCAGCAACACACCCAGCAGCTCCGTCATGAGAACTGTGAAGTTAGCAACACCAGCAACCATAGTCATACTCAGGGCAACACAGCATCCTATTTAAAACAGCTGGCTAAGGATAAATATGCATAAATATGGTATAATAATTATTAATGTCGTTGGTAACGACTCTCAGATATGCCAGTTGGAGGTCACTAAAATAAATATTGTGAACATATGCAAAGACAGTGTTGGATTAAGTAGTTCTCTAGGCCCCTGCAAAATCTGACCAGTGATGACATGTATAGCCATATGTCAATCACTGGCTGTCAAGGTGTTGTCCAGCAAATGATGTGGGCTTTATAGATAATTGGTGGACTTTTCGAGGAAGACCTGGTCCGATTAGAAGAGACAGCTTGTATCCCACTTTGGATGGAGCAGCTGTCATATCTAGAAATATGGCTGAGTTTATTAGAAGACCAAAAGCATGGCAACCCAGAGTTGAGACCAGGAGGCAGAGCTGCAGTCCTAGACATTCCTCTGTGCTTCCATTAGAGCAGTTACCCACCCAAAACCCCATCGAAACTTAATTAAATCTGAAGTAAACAGAGGAGAAGTTATACATAAGAATCAGATAAAATTAACATCACCACTGCAATAGTATGTAGTATGTATTAAACATGGTCTCTTAAACATTGGATCTCTGTCATCTAAAGCTGTATTAGTAAATGATCTGATATCAGATTATCATATTGTTTTATTTTGTCCTACTGAAACCTGGCTTTGTCATGAAGAATATGTCAACCTAAATAAATCCACTCCCCCAGTCATATCAATATGCACATTCCTCAAGACACCATCTGAGTAGGTGGAGTTGCAGCCATATTCAAGTCAAGCCTAATGATCAACTCTGGACATAAACTTCATCTTAACTCATTTTAAAGCCTTGTTCTTGTTCTTCCACACCCAACCTGAAAAACTTTACAGCCAATTCTATTTGTTATCATGTACCTGTACTTGTAATTTTTATCTGAATTCTCCTTGATAATGATAATCTTAGAAGTGCGTTTATCTCATTATTAGACTCAACTGGCTTCTCTCAAAGTGTAATTTCACCCACTCAGTTTCAACCACACCCTCAAGCTTGTTCTTACATATGGCATCAAAATTGCACATTGAAATCCTTTTACTGGACCACATGCAATTTAAGGAAGTGATTCCATCAGCAATGAATTCAGTGCCATGTCTCAATACAACAGTACAACAACTTAGCCCCTCCCAAATTGATCATCTAGTTGATAGTCCCTCAGGGCCACTGCAGATAACACAGGACTCCATCGCTTCTTTAAAAAGAAGATAAAACAAAAGAAGCTAGCTCCATGGTATAACTCCAAAACAAAATTGAAGCAAACATTGCGAAAACTTGAAAGGACATGGCGTTCCACCAAACTGGAAGAATCTTGCTTAGTCTGGCAAGATCATCTTAAAACATATAGAGAGGCCCTCTGTAATGCCAGAGCCACCTATTACTCATCATTAATAGAGGAGAATAAACAGCCCTAGGTTCCTTTTTAGCCCTTTGGCCAAGCTGAAAAAGAGTCATAACTCTATTGATCCATATCTTCCTATAGCTCTCAGTAGTAACAACTTTATGAGTTTCTTTAATGATAAAATTTTAACTATTAGAGACAAAATTCATCACCTCCTGCCCTCAGTAGGAACCAATTTATCCCCAATCACAGGAACCTTGGAAACAGCTGCAAAACCTTATCTATATTTAGGCTGTTTTTCTCCACTTGCCCTTCCTGAACTAATTTTAACGATTTCTTCATTAGACCCCATCCCAGCTAGGCTGCTTAAGAAAGTCTTGCCCTTAGTTAACATTTTTTACTAGATATGACCAATCTGTCTTTAGTAATAAGCTACAGTGCTGCTTGAGAGTTTGTGAACCTTTTAGAATTTGCTCAATTTGCTCAATTTCTGCATAAATATGTGACCAGATTTCCAGTCCTGAAGAGACATCAGTTAAACAAGTGAGAGAGAAAAAATTACACATGTTCATTTATTGAAAAAAATGATCCAGTGTTACATCTTTGTGTATGGCAAAAGTATGTGAATTATCAATTTATTTGAGGGGGAAATTAGAGTCGGATGTTTCAATCAATGGGATGACAATCAAATCTGAGTGAGGCCCCGCCTTATTTAAAGAAGAGAAATCTGGGCCTTCTGATGCTCACCAAGCTGGAAAGGGTTACAAAACCATTTCTAAAGAGTCTGAACTCATCACCACACCACAGGCAGATCGTATACAAATTGAGGACATCCAACACCATTGTTACCTTTCCCAGGAGTGGTTGACCAACAAAAACCACATTAGCATGTTTAACACATTACATCCAGTAACTAGGCCTTGCATGCAACTAACCTCTTCCTAACCTGGCACCTTGATCCTACCTCAATTGGCCTTGAATAAGGAACCACACAGTTAAGAGGTTTAAAACCTAGTTTTGCTAACTTTGGTTCAGGCAGCACATGTGGTTCAAGACATCACATGGTCTGGCCTTTTATCTCTGTAGTTCCCTTTATCAGCCAAATTGTCTGCAGCCATCTTGCCATCCACACACACACACACACACACACACACACACACTGGGCCGTAAAGTATGCCTGCAACCTAGGTAGGTAGGTAGATGGATGGACATGTAGCACCTCCGATGTTTATGTATACACACATAACATGTTTACATATATATATATATATATATATATATATATACATACAGTTGAGCTGGAAAGGGTTACAAAACCATTTCTAAAGAGTTTGAACTCATCACCACACCACACCAGTCAACTGTCAGGCAGATCGTATATAAATTGAGGACATCCAACACCATTGTTACCATTTGTGTATAGGTACACTTAACTAGATTAGTATTGTGTGTCTTGCTCTTTTACCTGTTGTTAAATAAATGCTTTTGGATATTACGGTGGCCCTGAAATGCACATCACAACAACAAATAGGAAAACACGACAACAAATCATAAAACACAACAACAAATCACAAAATACAACAACAACTCATAAAACACTACAGCAAATCATAAAACACAATGACAAATGGGAGAACACAACATTAACTTCTACCAGAAAAGGTAGGTACCTATAACTTGTTGCTTATTGGTTAGGTGCACTGTCGGCCTTTTTAATTGTGAATGTGCTATACGCCTTCATTTTGTGCCAGTGTTATGCATGGATGTATAATAAGAGCTCTTATAATACATCTATGGTGTTATGTTCCAACTGGTTTACAAGCCAACTGGTTTCCATACCTAACAGCAGCAGCTGTTTTCTTCCTCTATCAGCAGATTCGTCACACAAACATATATACCAGTTGTTGTGTTTTGTTATTTGCTGTTGTGATTTTTGATTTGTTGTCGTGTTTTCCTATTTGTTGTTGTGATGTGCACTTCCAGCCTATTCTTGATCCAGGTGTTTTATCCAACCATAGACTTATACCTAGCCTTCCTTTTCTCTCTCAGTTACATGACTCTCTACACAACAATAGTTTATTTGAGGATTTTCAGTGAGGATTTAGAGCACATCATGACACAGAGACAGCATTGGTGAACATTACTAATGATCTCCTAACTGCACTGGATAAACAACTTCTCTCTGTACTTGTCTTGTTAGATCTTAGTGTTGCGTTTGACACCATTTACCATCACATACCATCCTATAACAAAGACTTGAACGTTTAATCAGCATTAAAGTAACTGGACTAAGCTGTTTTAAGTCCTATTTATCAGATCGATTTCAGTTTGTATACGTTAACAATGAATGCCTTAAGGACATAACTGAACTGAACTGAAGCATGCCTGGATGACCTACAATTTTCTGCTACTAAATTCAGACAACACTGAAGTTATTGTGCTTGGCCCTAAACACCTTAGAAACACACTATCTAATTATATAGCTACTGTAGATGGTATTATCCTGGCCTCCAGCACCACCATAAGGAATCTCGGGGTTATCTTTGATCATGATGTGCCCTTAAACTCCCACTAAAAAACTAGTCCACGCATTTACGCATTACTTCCAGGCTGGATTATTGCAATTCCTTATTGTCAGACTGTCCTAACAAGTCTGTGAAGACTCTCCACTTACTTGTGGTTCCTAGATTCTCCAAAAGTAAAATGGGAGGTCAAAGCAGATGGTTGCTTACCTAGAGAAAGGTTCTGCTCAATGTTTCTTCTTGTTCAAGGAGAGATTTTCCTTGCCGCTTGTCATAAGAATTTCTTCTTAAAGACCTTAAAAATGATGGAGACCGGATCCGAAGAATCAGAGTTTAGGTTGAATTTAATTTCTTGTACAAGAAGGAACGCTTTACAATGCAACACACAAGTGGGGTTACAAAGAAAAGGCTCTAACTAAACACCTCCTGGCCTCCCTTAGACCCTTTATGACCTTCTCCTAAATATTTATCCTAACCCATCACCCTTAGGTTATTTACTATACAGGTCACTGAATCAAAGAGAAACTGTCATCTTAAAACATCAAAGGGAAAGGGGGCTCATACCCAGGTATATCCTAATTTTTATAACACCGCTGTTTCAAAGTGCTTGCTCATGGAAGAATGTTAGGTCTCCCCAATATTCAATTAGTGTCCTGAGATAATTTCTGTTGTGATTTGGCACTATATAAATAAAACTGACTTGACAGAAAAATGTCTACATGTTAAGTGTATTAGGATGACTGCAAGGGCAGTTTCATCTGTCTGTGAAATTGCCAATCAAGCCCTTTGTAATGCAGTGAGAAAGTAATCATTTGAGCTATCCCATCAATCTTACCTCCTTCCTACAAGATATTCTTGTGCTAGTAACATCGCACTGCTTGCTTGCACCTTTTGTTCCTGAAGGGTCATAATTTACAAAGCCATGAGGTCCATATTACTTAAACATAAACAGAGTTTGTCGTAGGTATTTGAACAAATTAAAAACATCATTGTTTCTCTAATGAGGACGGTCTCATACGAAAGCACTCACAGCTATAAGTTGGCCTTGAGCTTACTGTAGATTCTCTTTAGTGGATTTGCTTACAGTTATCACAAACATAATGAGAAGTCAGTGAATGGTTTGAAACAGAACCAAGGTTGTAGACATTGCAATCAAGAACATAGCAGTGGAAAATCTCACTGTTTGGAGGATTGCTGAAATGTGAAAGATTTGAAATAGACTGATCTGAAAAAACAGACAATAAAATAAATAAGATTAGGTAAAAGTGGACAGAAAATATCCAAACGAAGAGAGCATCTGAGCAAACAAACTACCAACTGTCAGCCAAGTGTGGAGCTGCACACAAGTCAGAAGCAATGTACTTTTTCAGCTTTACTTTTAGAGTTGACACAAAGTTTGCCTATAAATTGAGTTTACTGGGTTGAGTTTTTTTTAAGGCAGCAGGATAAGTGGTGTTTCAAAGTTGAACCAGATTGAAATGTTGTACAGTGTACTTTTCATGAGGCTGGAAGAACACTGAAAGTGCTTTTTCCCATTTTTATTCTACCTTGCTTTGCTTTAGGGGTAAAATCCCACTGGAAACTGCAGGGTTTAGTCATTCTTTATTCAATTTGCCTCAAACTTTTGTAAAAGAATTAAAAGGAATCAAATGGCGGAATTCCTCTATTGTGAGATGTGTAGGTAATATTTACTGTAAAGGCAATCAAAGTTGACAGGCATAACAGCGTCTGTGTCGAGACCCTAGGGATCTACTGCTCTGAAATCAGTTTGTAACACTTTCATCATGCTGGAAGAAGAAAAACTGATTGTGTTTAGTCTGGGATACCTCATACTTCAGTTTGAACAGTCAACAAACCCAGAGTTTGAAAAGATCTCATTTATATGCATTATCTTGTACAACATTTATTGTACAAGAACTTTGGATTGACAATGTGTTACAGTGTCTGAGTATGACAAATGTCACTGATGGATCAAAACTCAAATACATAAATAAAACAATAGAACAGTTTATTGTTTTATTTAGATGAACTGTGGAAATAAAAAAATGTGTTTTTTTTTCTTTTTTTAACTTCCAAATAGTTGGATATTGGATATTTGATATTATTATTCAGTCGTTTCAGACTGAAATATCTCAGAAACTGTTGGGTTGATTACCATGCATTTTTTCAACAGACATTCATGGTCCCCAGAGGATAAATGGAAAAGGCTTTTTTCCTCTGGTGCCACCAACAAAGTGGCATTTTCAGTTTAAAGTGAAATGTCTCCTCAGTTGTTGGATGGATTGCCATGAAATTTGGTGAAGATATTCATGTCCCCGTCAGGATGAATTGTAATAATTTCAGTGAGCCCTGACTTTTCATGTAGTGTTTTAATTTGTCTCATATTAATGGCATCCCATCAGACTCAGCTGCACTCAGTGTTTTGTGATAATTATCAAATGTTAGCATGCTAGTTCCTGGGGATCATGCACCAGCATGTTAGCTTTAGTGGATAACTGCTAGCAGTATTATTGTGAGTTCGTTAGCATCATAGATGTATAAAGACAGCTGGACACAGTTTTGAAGACGGGGCCCTGTTTATTCTATAAAAGTTGCTCAGAGTTGCATGAAGCCAAAAAAGTCATTTCCCACTGTAAAGAAATTACCCAGATGAAAACATACTGCACACGCTCTATGGGCTCAGTGCACACATAGACTATTTGTACCAGATACTTCTGCTGGCCGGGTTGGCGAACTCAGTTTAGCCCCCTGGCCAACTTGAATAGGATTAAAATGATTGAATTATGTGGCTATTCTAGACTTTTGAAATGTTGTCAGACTAAATGGATCAAATTCTGATAGTAAAATGAGTCAGTTCAGGAGGGTTGTGACATTCAAAAAAATGTTTTTTGGGCCCATCAGACCCAGAAGTTGTAATTCCACGGTTTGGCCACTATGTCACATTGGCTTCAAAGCCGGGTGCCCTTCCTAGTGGCTTGTTTAGCATGCTGATGTTAGCATTTAGCTTATGTTTAAAGTACAGCCTCACGGATCTTCTAGCATGGTAGTAGACTGCCTCATTGTATAAGTCAGATCACTGTTGTGTGTTTAGTGTGGTGGCCCTGAAGTGCACATTACAACAACAAATAGGAAAACACGACATTAAATCAAAAAACACAACAACAAATCATAAAACACAGCGGCAAATAACAAAACACAACAACAAATCATTAAACACAACAACTGACCGATAAGCAACAAGCTATAGGTACCTACCTTTTCCCGTAGAAGTTAACGTCATGTTTTCCGATTTGTTGTTGTGTTTTATGATTTGTTGTTGTGTTGTTATTTGCTGTTGTGTTTTATGATTTGTTGTTTTGCTTTCCTATTTGTTGTTGTGATGTGCACTTCAGAGCCAACATAGTTTAGATATGATGATTTTTTTTTTAACTTATTAGTAAACTCAAAACAACATTAAATATGATTTGATAATGTTCAGTCATGAGCTACTTTAGACTAACCAGGGGCTCCATATATTCTCTTGTCCCATATTATTGTTTGTGAAATGTAATGGTTTTTCTCTGAAGTTTGAAGTAATTTCAAGTAACCAGATAGACTGCAGATAACTCATAAAAACAGCTTGAGTGTACGGAAACAAAGCCATGCTCAGTGCCTGCCTCCCCACCTCCTCAGCTGTCCAAGTGATCCACGCTGCTATAAGCAGTACAGTCGATACAAATCCATTGCTGCAGGATAAATGTTGTTTTTGAGGAAGTATGTAGGAGTACTGTTTAAAAGGTATGCTGAGCAGTTAAAGGGGGTCAAGAATGGGTGAACAGCATTTCCTATTTTAGCTCTTTCTTTTTTAAGCATTTGAAGAGTAAGGTGAATGTGGAACACCACACTCCAACATGCTGGATGTATTTCTTCTGCATCTCATCATCCTGAGAGTATCTGCTTGGTGAACAGGCTAAAGAACTCATCCTCTTTGATGTTAAGTTGCTAAAAGATTTTTTTTTTTTTTAAAATTGGTTTTGTTTTACCCACACATGCTGTCCACATAATGCACTTTAGATATAATGTGTCTCTTATCACCTCAGTTCTCACAAGCCCAGCTGAATTGAAACGCTGGGCAGTTTTCACACCAAACTACTGGGTTATTCTTTAGGGTCTGTTGAGCTTGATCTGTGAAAGAACAAAAACACAAAACAAAACAAAAAAAATGGTTCAGAATGCTGCTTTTATTTCAAACTGAGTTAAGAGGATAGATGAACTAGATGTCGTGTAGCAATCAATGGGTATTGATCAAACTCCAGTAATGCTTTTGTTTCAGGCATAGAATAGACCGCACAGAAAAGCGGTGTGTCATTAATGGAAGACAGGGGGAAATGAATGCTGTATAGTGCTGCCCATTTGTGTTTGCTTTTTTCCTGACCTCTGAGATCTCTTTGTACTGTGTGAGTTAATGAAACAGGAAATACAATAGACCATCCTTTCAAGACTTACAGTTGGGGTTCCATATTATTTTTCAAAACTGAATCCCATATTGAATTCACATACTGAATATGAATCTTTCTCATAGACTCAATTGAGAGCTGTAATTGCCTTTTGTTGGCAGCAAGACCAACAGACAGATTTGTTAAGGGGTATTTTGCCAAACTGAAGCTGGATCTAATATGGAAGCAGTTATTGGAACCTTCCCTAACAACCCTTTCATCTCCAAGAAATTAAGTGTATATACTAGCTTGTTTTGCTGGCATCACTCCTTAAGCTGTGCTGACTTCCAGTGATGACACTGAGTTGATTGGCAGCAGTCTTATTGCTTGGTTTGCAAGTTTGTAACAACAAAACAAAATAACGAAACAATATTTTCATGGAGAGATGGATAGCAGAAACTCTGGTTGTGCAATCACCACAGATGCTGCAGAGGGCCCACCACATAGCGGGCCAAAGACGTGAGCCATCCATACCAAAAACTTTAAGTGTGAAATTTCTCAACTTCATAGTTAGAAAATGCGTCTTCAAAGAAGCTAGATCAAAAGGGCAAGAGCTGTATGAAAAACAGCCAAATCAGTTTGCCCCCCAAGACATGTCAGCTGAAGCAACAGAGAAGCTATGATAGCACACTTTTGTCTTTGATACACCGGCAGATGTAATCAAATACATTTCTGAACTGGGTGATTCCACATAGAGACACATTATCAGGTCAGGTAATCTCACACTTTGCAGGGATGGACTACATATGAACTGCAGATAGCCTTTTTTCTCTTTCATTTCTTTCTCTCTTTTGTCTAGCAGTATGTCCCATGTTTATCTGTGGAGAATTGAAGAGAGGATTCAATCAGAGAGGTATGGATCACTTCTGCATTGTAGCTGTTATTGTTATTTCTACATGTATCTTTATGATAAGACCCCAGTGGCCAAATACCATCACTGTGATTCTGTGTCCAGCCTCACAATATCAAGGTGAGGAAATCAGTTGAGCAGGATTTTGGATAAACTACCTGTTTTCATTTTTTTTCTCTTAATGTATTTAGTGGAGTAGTTGATTGCACTTTGAATTTCCCTTCGGGGATTAATAAAGTATCAATCAATAAAATAAAAAGCAAATATATCATGGCAGGAGATTTCAACTGCACACTGGATCTTCACATAGATAGGTCCTCTGGAATGGAATGGATGAGGACTAGAAAAGTATTACATCATTTTATTTAAAGACATATGGAGACATCTGAGTGAGAGAGTTGCAGACTTAAAAACTCATTTGTAATTCTTTGTTTTTGTGTGTGTAGTTTGGTGTGTGTTGGTTATTGTATTCCTTACTGCTGGCTGTGAAACAAATTGCCCCTTGGGGATAATAAATATTACCTTGACCTTGATCTTGAACTTGAGTTTGCATGCTATTCTGGTGTAAAAGCTACTGTAGAATAGATAGACTTTGGTCTCTGCTTAAATTTTTTCAGAAATTGAGGATATTTTAATAATATAATCATCTCTGATTATGCTGTATTTTCCATTGTATATGTCAAATCAAAACTGATCTTCCCTTAAAATTTGAAATTCCTTTAAGTTTCAAATAAAATGGTTACAAGATCCTAATTCCATAGAGTATTTAGGAGAAGCATTTGATGTGCATTTTGAAATCATCACATATCACAGACTTCTGCTTCCATGAGATGGGATGGGATGTGGATAAAGCATTATCTGGGCTCAAATATAAGTTACACTAGTACAAAATGTAAGCAAGCACAGGAAAAAATATTATTATTATTTAAACATCAGGCAGGCTTCTTGCTTAGCAAATAAAACTTCAGCAAACTGAAAGGGCAGTTACTTAAATACAAGATGCAAAAGGAAATTGCCTACTATGGAAAGAAATAAAGCATTCAAAAATTTCCATGAGAATATCTGTAAAGCTTGATATTTTTAGCTTCTCAGATGACATTAAAGTGAAACTACTACTTCTACATGAAGAACTTTAGTACAACATCAAGACGTTGTGTTGTGTTATGTAGCCCAACAAGCTAGCAAGGCTCTGCAAACTGAACAGCATTCCCACACATGTACAGTGGTGTAGCCTTACATGGAACTTCTCTCTGGAGACTAAAGCGTTATCGGTGTTATTAGATGTTGCAGCCCTTTCTAAACAACGTAGGATCCATTTAAGATCACCAGCGGCTGTCCCAAAGATTACTATTGCTATAAGAACACATACACAAACTAATGGAATCAAAATTGGAAGAACAGAACATAAAATAGTCATTGTAGATGATATTATTTTGTTTTTTTAAAAAAGTTAGATATTTCACATGGTAGCACTACAGGGAAAGTCAGAGATATTCCAAAGTCAGTAGGATTCATCCTCTAGGGACTGAATGTCAAAATTTTATAACAATCCATCACATAGCTGTCAAGATATTTCGGTTTGGACCAAACCAACCAACAGACAGACCTAGAACTACACTGATTAAAACCAAATCAACATTTCCTCTAGGTACATTTCCTGCAGACTGCCAACTGACTGCTAACGTTTTCCTCTGCTCCGCTCACATTCACTATCACGTTTCTGCACTCACTCTCTCACTCAACCACTCATTCACTCATGTTTTGGAACAGCGCTACGCCGAGGCTCCCAAATGCTGTTGATTTCTGAATTAATGAGTATTTGGTGTTATTTTTTGCATTCTTTTGGCCTGACGGGGGTCTTGTTGGCGCCGTGACCCACCAGGCCTGTACTATTATAGGCGAAATACTGCATATGCAATATATTATCAGAGAACATTTTACTGAAATATTCAGTATCTACATTGTACATCTTGGCAGATCTATGAATAAACAATGTTTCTTCATTACATTTCATACAAAATGGGCTTGTTTTCTGTATTTGCAGTGGGTGCAGTTACACAAACAAGCTGATAAACACAGTTTTTAAGTAGTTCTATTGAAACTCTCCTGGAAAAAAAACGCAAAAGGACACATAGAGTCATTGATGTGAAGCATTTAAAACAAAGCCCGACTAGTTTCAGTTTTTCTCTTCTGTTGTACATGTCCTTCTAACATTTTGAGAAGAAACTGTGTGTTGATCAATCTGGTGCAGCACAGGAGAGCTTCTTGTTGCCAAAAGAACATTTTTCTACTACAAAATGTTTGTGGTGTGTGGTATTTGATCAAGTTTAAGCCTAAATGGCTTACAGTGATATAAAAATCATGTAAGTTTAGTAATTACATTATTACAAATCAGTAGCGTAACCAAAGGATGGTTCATGGTGAGTGCAGCATGAAATTACATTTCAGGAAGGCAGCAACAGTGAAACTGACAAGCTCCAGTCAGAGTCTCTGGCAGAGGAGAAAAAGATGAAAAACATTAATCTTATTAAAGCATCTTTTAAAAAGCTTTTGTTTCCTTGGCTGTTAATCTTGAAAATAAAATAAAGATCTACAAAACTACCAAAGTCTAAAAGTCCTGCAAACAAAAACTTCAGTGGAAATATCCCTTAAGTATCAAATGTACACATCGTAAAGGAAAAAGAAATCTGCCTTTTTCATTTTCTGAGAAGATGACAAAAAGATGTTTTGAGATATTTATTCTTATGAATTTAACTTATGTAGAATGTAAAATCTGAAATCTAATTAGTAAATGTAATGGAGTAAAAACACAATATAGGATAGAATTCCTCTCTGGAAAGTTATGCATGCAAAATACATAAAGTGCCAGTATCTATTCTCTTTTTGTACTCTTTCTTGTTGTCCTGTGTTAACTAGAGATATAGATAGTGCATAAATTAATTTGGGGCGTCTACTGCAAACCTTTAAGAAATTACACACCCGCAGGCAAAGCAAATAGTATGAACTTGTGTTTATTACTTCAGAGCCATAAATCTGCTGCCAGCTTTATATTGAATATGTCATTGGGAAACCTGGCAAGCAAGTAAGAGCAAAGAGAAAATGAGCCAATTGAAAACAGTTTGGCAGGAGGAGCCAGATTACACTATTTGTTCGCTGTATTTTTTTGTCTGACTGGGAATCCCTGAAGTGAAATTTTTCGACCTCATTCTTCTTGTGGAAAAGCAAAAACTCTTCAGCCAAGATCTCTGTGTTCTGCAACAAAGTCTCACTTTATTGAAGCTTCAAGAGAAGAAAAAGTACCCCCTCACATAACAAGATACAAGTGTACTTTAAGTTCTCCTGCCTTTGGGTTGGAAATCACAACAATTTTTACCATCTTTCTAGATGTGGTCAGATGTCATTGGCCTCTTGCTCAAGGAGATGTTCCCTTGAAACTCAAAGAACACAAGACCACATTAGGGAGTTTCTCCACACATACCATTAGTTACCATAGTATATCATGTGATGGGTTCTCACAGCATAGGCAGACACTTTCCATGTATGCATTTCACAGATGTGATTACCTCTTCTAATGTATATACACTAGTTAATGATTACAACAAATCCTCTGAATTAAATGACCAAATACGTCCTTTGACCATGCACCTAGATTCACACATAACAGAAGATAACGTGTGGAATTGATTAGACAAGATGAACACAGGAAACACACAAGAAATCAATGAGTTATATGTGCTATGCATCCATTTTATTTTTTAACTCTGCATGTTCCAGAGACTAGCTGTCACTCACACAATGAACGCAGTATTTGGACATTATTTACTTGGTTATATGGTTTCTACTCAGTATCTCAATTACTTCCCACACAAAAGACCATTATTGCTGCCACTCGACAATTAGTTCAATTAGTAATAGAGAGAACCAAAATGGGCATCTTCTGTCTTGAATTGTTAATCCCATGTGATACCCTTGTTCAGTCTGTATGGCAGGAGATGAGAACTTGAAATGTTGCAAGCTGCTAGTAAATAGTGTTGTGTTACACCTGAAGTGCCCCACATCAGGTCAAAACCACATTATCAAACTTAGACTTTAAGAAAATCACATCACAGCATCACAGGGCTCAAATTCAAAATCAGACACAACGGCTTGTGTAACTGCTTTTTCCATTTCTGTGTTTTCATACTTAAGCCAAGGTTTTTAAATAGGGGAATTTTTAGATATCAGTTTAATTCATCATGACTGGAAAGTGTCTCTGTTACCATGCAGCACTTGTGTAGCAAAATGGAAATGGATGTCAACAAGGATTAAAAGCTGAAGCTGCATCACTTGTTTCCCGCTGCCACACTGTCCTCCTACTTCAAAACATTAAAGGTTTTCCTTTTAGTTGCACCACTTCTCTCTTTCTCTCTGCAGCAGAGCAAGCACAAAAATATTAATAGGCCTGCTGACTGTTATGATCATTGTACTGTGCAGAGATACCTGCTGCAGAAAGCAGAAACAAACAGAGGGAATGTTTGTCTTTCAGAATGTGTCTGTATGGATCACGGCAAGATAAACCTGTAAGAGGGCCCTAGAGGAAAAAATGCTTCTGGGCCCTACTGACCCCCACCCCCTGCACTTGCCCTGTGGAATTTTCATCTAAGACACACAAAGTTATGTTTACATTTAGTATTACTTGCCAAAGCGCATTGTGTGTCTCCTTCAGGCCAGAAAAACATGCTGAATGTACTGGTATATCCTTTCTCATAAGACATTTTCTAGTCATTTTTGGAAAAAAATCATGCATGTTTGGTAGCTTGCAGTCATCTTCTTTGCGTGTTACCTCAAATTGTTGATCAGCGGAATCCTGTGAACATGTTGGCAGCTATGTCTGTTGTAGTGCCCGCATGCGTGTGCATGTTCCAAACAAAATGGGGACCTAAAGATATGATACAATATCAACTAAAGTAATTAATATTAATAAGTAATTCATAATTTAGCTCAAATCAAGATTATGACACAGGGCCCCTCAGTAAGACAAGGCCACAACATTCGCTAATAATGTACAACCAGTCTCATTTATATAATTGGACTGCAAATTCTCTAAAAAATTAATTAAATTAACTAAACCAATTGCCTTACATTCCCTGCATGCATGGTCTTCTGGGACACCTGGTTTGGGGCCCCAGGGTAGTCGTCCCCTTTACCCATCTGATAACTCAGAAGATATGGAGCGTTTTGTTTTGTATCAGTTCTAGATACTGCAGTGGCTCTCACTCAGTCTGCCTGACAGCTCAGTACCTTCCCTTCCCTCGCATTTCCCACTGATTCCCTTGCCAGTCAGTGGGGGAAGTTAACGTTTTACTGATTAGTGTGTTACCATGTAGTTGCAAACCTATGGCCTCTAGTGTTCATGGGCTGTTAACTATTACATATTCTGTCTTTAATGACTCAATAGGTTTTTTCACTAAAACTTGCCAGTCATACTGAAAACATTCACAGCTCTTTTAACCTTACAGGGATTATCACAAGATTATTATAAGCTAAGTGAACATTCAGTTTCTTCAAAATGGAACTAGTGAGTTAATGTTTAAAGCATGGGAACTCTGACTATGCTTGCTAAGATGGAAAACATAACCCTTTTTGAAGGCACCTGCTGTCAAACCGCTGTTAAGTGGGCTGGATTTTCACATACAATCTGAAAAGCATCCTGCTGTGTGTTTGAGTTGTACTATATGATGAGTCATAGCTGTCCTTGCTACAGCTGTTACCGTATACTATGTACTTCAGCCTAGTAGGGCAGCGTTAAAGTCCAGCCGAAATCACATTTAATCATATTTCTTTGCAGTCATGTTTTTTTTTTTTAATATATTGATAGTGGTTTTGCATTATTAAAATGAAGAGAAAAGATCTTTGGGGAAATATCTGAAATGCTCCTTTTTGTCTCAGCTGAATGGAGGGGCTGGTCGATCACTTGTTCGATTTACAGCAGGCTGCCAGAGTGCCAGTGGCACATATAAACTACAAGCCCAGGTAAAAACCACAATATCTCAAATCTCAAAATCTCAAAAGAAGTGTTCATTTCAGCAATGGAAAAGTTCAGAGGTCAATTCAGACACAACAACTAAAGCAAATAGGTTGAAAATTCTACAAATCTGTAGTACGTTCTCTTGTGGTGAAATACAACAAAACACATAACATCTAATCAGTGAACTTTTAGACTTTTCTATATGTATGACATACAAAATACCCACAGTATTCTAGTTACTTTAAGCTCATTACTTATACAGCACAACTTAAACAAAACAAGAAAGAAGAAATTCACCCAAGCGACTAGCAGCAGACCTTCTACACACTCATTCAATAATCACAGTCAACAGGTGACTGAACAGCAAATTATTAATACACTTGAGAAATTTCAAAGCTCTGCAGACTTTTTCCCTGCGATTCACTCTGTGTCGACAGCATACTAACACAATAGCTTCACTCTCCTGGGAGACAACCTGCAGTAAAGTTACATATTGTGATCCCTTTGTTGCATTCTTGTTAAGGAGTTAAACACACACAGAAAGCCAGGGAGACATTTAACCATCAGCAGAAATCAGCGAGCACAGACAGAGAGAGAGAGAAAGTGTATCTGACTCACGTTGATAGACATCAAGTCCACTCTCCTTTCTTTAATGAAGATGAAAATGTCTGTACTGCATCTGCTGCTGTGATAATTTTTGTTGACAGATCATATTGCTGCTAGCTATCTAGTGTTAAAACACCAGTGCTGACATCATCAGCAACACTGGAAATTAAGCTAACGCTCGCAGTTATTTAATTGACATTGTTAACTTTCTTTTGTTTATATAATATAACTGGTTTGACAGTTCAAATTTCACAGTTTCACAGTGACATGAAAATGACACTTAACTAATTTTAATCAAAGGATGCCAACTTCCCCTGTCTTCTCTTTGGTAAGGCTGCAACACTATTTTGACCACATAGGTTGTATAACACTTAGAAGCAGTTACAACCCCCTCTGTGATGCTGGGATGATAGTAGCTCGGGCTGCTTCATCCAGCAGAAGCTGCATGATTCAGAAAGCACAGCTCAGCTGGCACTTTTATTTATCAGACCAGCCAGTGCGGCATGTCTCACAGGGAAATAGTGAGGTGGCAAGCAGCATTATATCCTCACACAGAAATAAGACTTCATGCTCATACATTAACTGGCGTGAGGACGCCTCATGTCTGTATAGTGTCAGCACCGTGTCCCGCTGTTTGCGCCACTCTATACAGGAACGGCACATACAGCTCACCACTCGGGGTTATGTTAGTGTGGCCAGCGATATTTCTTCCTCCTTAGAGGGTTATATGCCAAGCCCACACATGGACCAAGGAGAGGAGAGACCAAGTCAGCTCTGCTCCCCTCTGGTTAGTTCTGTTAGAAATACAAAGGATCACACTAACACAACAGGTAACGCTTTGCTGAGGCAGCCAAGTGCATTCTCAGACTGCTCTGTCGGCAACAATAAAACTAGGAAAACAGGGAAGAAAGACATGGATGAGAAAAAAAAAGATAACAAAACAGGCAAGTAAATTTATACACAGGGTAAGCACTAGCATCGCCTATCATAATGCTATCACTCCCATACCACCGTAACAGTAGTATATATGGTAAGTATGACTTTCATGCCTATAGTGAAATGATAGTTACAACCAGGGCCAGTATTACTGGACACATAGCTGCTACTCGCCATAATGACATACAATACAGGCCATCTCTCACAATTCTTGATAGTAACATCTTGCATATATTAACTTTGTCAAATTCTCCATAGTTAGCCATTCAATGTTATTTTTAAGCACAGGGTTCTGTAGCAACTCTATACCAAGTACTTTGTTGAGGAATATGTGACCTGCTCCATCATTTTGAGTCACTTTGACCCAGAAACACATTTTGAGTTTTTTACATGTCTGTAAAGAGGAAAGTCTCAGCTTTATGGTGATACCTACATTATCTTTCTACACCAAATATTCCATGAGATATGCTCTTCCAAAGTTTGACTGTCTTCAAACGTTATTTTTGAGAAAAAGGGCATTAAAGATAATAATACATATTCAGCCATTTTTCACATGGATTAAAACAAATTTATTAAGACTCAAGTCAACATGAACACAATATTTTTTATCTTTTTTGCATATGTAGCCTACATATACCTCCACATATGTGCACGTGACCACGCGCACATGCACGTGCTCATGCACGTGACCATGTGCTCGTGCACGTGACCACGTGCACGAGCACTAGCCTAGAAGCCCATGTAGACTGGAATCCAAAACGTATGGAATGATGATATGATAGAATGATAATTATGATGGAATATTAACAAATATACTGTACATATGATGTAATAGATAATAGTGTATTTAAATATAATAATTTGATGAATATATAATGAAAAATATTAAATATGGAGACACTTGCACATAGGTGCATGCACCACCTTCGTCCTTAAGTCCTAAACTAGAAAATGGATAGAATAAGAACAAACATTCTATACATATAATAGTACATACAAATATTGTAATTAAATATAATGATATAATATTATATTTGAATATAAATAAATAATATACAATATAATAATAAATATATATAATTTAAATACTAAATATAAAGCCACATGCACACAGGCAAATGAGCAAAAAACATAGAAGCCTATATCCAAACAAAAAATACGAAGAAATATTATGTACATATAATGTTATATAATAAAATTGTATTTAAATATATCAATATAATGTTATACTTAAATATAATAATATAGAGTATATACAGGATAATGAAAATATAAATATAATATAAAGCCATACACTGACATAAATATATCTAATTAAATATAGCCATTTGCACAAAATTGAGCCCAATTATGTAATATAAAAATATTACATATATATTATATTATATATATAATGTAATATAATCTAAGTACATGTAATTTAATGTAATAATACAGAAAATGTGGGATATATATATATATATATATATATATATATATATATATATATATATATAACTAATGGATATAACTAACTAACTCATGGATGAGCCACAGCTGGTTTTGGACAAACCAGGTCTTTTGTGTCCTCAGTGCAGAACTCCCTGATGCTGTCGTATAGATACCACTGACGCATGGCACTAAGGCCAGGTGGTTTCTGTGCAGTGGGCAGGGCTTCAGGGTCAAGAATTCCTTCACTGCGAAGGAGTAAGAAAGGCTCCTCCTCCATGTTCTCAAACTCCTTGACAAAGACCATTCCAGGGGCGGTGCTGGTGAAGCGGAAGTGGTGGTATTTCTTCACACCTGGCAGAGGCTTGAAGCTTGTAGTCAGGAAGCTGTGCCAGTCTTGTGTTGGTACAAACACTTTCCCGGTCTCATCACCAATCAGCTGAGGGATGTTCACACCGCTCTCTGATGTGCTGGAGCTAACAGCCTGGCAGATGTTTTCCAGGCTGGAAACTGGTGTGTGACGGAACTTCCTCTTGAATAGGCCAAAACACCAATCTGGGGCAAACTTGGTGTGGCCAGCAATTAAAAAATTGAGGGAGACACTGTCATGAAGGCCCATCATGCACCGCCAAGCCAGGTACCACAGCACGAACTTGTTCTTGTTTTGTCCAGAGCAGTTGTCACAGTGCAGCTGGACATGTTTCTCACCAAGCCCATACTGGGAGAAGAAATGGTGCAGATAGGAGATGACTGCATTGGAGCCCTTGCTGATACAGTGTGCCTCATCTATCAAGTAGTTGACCTGCTGAGGCACACCCTCACAGCAGACTCCAAATACACCACACTTGCGTGGAACCAAAAAATACATTGGCCCAGGCTGGAGAGGGTCACTGGGGTAATGGACCTTAAAAACAAGACAAAACAATACAAGAAAGTAAAGAATGAGTAAATAGTGATTCACTAATTATAAAATTATTTGTTAATTATGAGTGTATAAATTATGCATCTATCTTGGTTAGTACCTTTTGTCACATGCACCTACACATACACACATATGGATTTATGTATCTTTAATTTTTTATTCAGTATTTATTTTGTGTTATATTTCCTCACAATCTGAGGAGGTGACACTGACAACAATTCACCCTATATGTTCGTTGAAACATTATTGTTGTTGTAATAAAACATACCTGCTGCGCATAATCAAAGCTGTAGTGGATGGTGAGGTCTTGGCTACAGGGTGGATTTGGTCCA
The DNA here is from genome assembly GCA_029490765.1 of Euthynnus affinis. Taxonomy (NCBI): domain Eukaryota; kingdom Metazoa; phylum Chordata; class Actinopteri; order Scombriformes; family Scombridae; genus Euthynnus; species Euthynnus affinis. The sequence continues at coordinate 6,499,311 of CM055850.1, read as the reverse complement.
AGCTTGATACCCAGCATACCAACTGTTGCCCTGCAGTTTGCAACCATGTCCTGGTATGCCTGACGCTCTATGCCGACAATATTGAGATGTTGTTCCTGCTTCCTCAATTTGGCAGACTTCACACAGTCTGGTAGGTTGGAGCTGCGGTAGATGGCAATGTTATTTTTTTGGCAGACCCAGCACAAGTCTGTCATTGGTTTCCCAATGACAATGTTGGGGGTTAGCTGCCTCCACAGCTTCCGAAATGTGCTGTTGCCAGCAGCACGGTGGCCTACACCAAAGTTTAAGAGAGAGATTAATACTTGAATTGATCATTTGAAATCTTGAATTGATTTAAAAAAAAATGCTAATTCTAGTGAGCAAAAAATATAAAACATACCATGTTCCTGTGTCTGCCTCCTGTACCTTCGCCACACTGATGTCATTGTCTCCGTTGTGGGAAGCACCTGGATGTCCGATCTTTTAAAACCAGGGATGCGCCCAGGAAGTGGCATGGCGTGGACATCAGCAAAATTAGTGATAAACTGTTTGATCCGCTGGATGTCCTGAACAGTTAGCAGCCTGCTGCTCAAAACACGCCCACCAGACCTTTTCATTCTCGGTGCCAATCCATGTTGCTTGTAAAATTTTATCAGGTTGGTGAGCTTGTTTTGAGATATTCTGTAATAAATAACCATTATGCAAATTAGATTAAGTATGTCATATGCATACCATTTACATTTAAAATTGCTTCATGTATTTTTAAAGTTAACTCACGCATGCAGAAACTTGAATGTTTCCCGGCATATCTGCTGTCCATCGAGGAAGTAGGCAGTCCTTTGATGTTTTCGCTCTTTCTGCTGACCTCTCTTTGAGCACAAAGTATCCTTAGAAAGGGTCATATGGGAGCTGATCTTTCCGAGGAGAACTAGATGTTTTTCATCTACAAAATGACATGGTATAAAATGAAAGATCAAGTCATCACAAAGATTTTAGATGTCTAAATCATGTTGAATCATTGTTGAATAAGGCCTGATCACTTCCATACTAATACAGTCTGATATTCAGAAAACATAATCACATTACATGATCTTACAACCTATAGCTACTCTTGCTATGCATTAGGTTATTTGTTTTGCCATATTTAAAATGATTTCCTCTCTTGTTGTGTCTCTCACAGCAACCCTGTCTCCTAAAAATTACGTTTGTATTACTAAATTGTTTTCATAATGTGTTGTGGTGACAATGTAATGCACACAACCGCGCTGCTAAATTACACACATTAGTAGTCACTGAGTGACAGCGCTAGCTAAACTACTTTCTTAACCTCTTATAGTAATTTTTAATAACCTTTACAAACAAACAAACAAACAAATAAAAAGGGTCGTTTAGCTAAACTAAACACTTACCATTAGTCATTTCTTTTATTTGGTCGCGTCTTCTCACCATCTCCTCCGGTGTGAAGAGCTTGTAGCAAGCGCCACTGTTGAACAGTTTACAGCTACATTTATACTCCTGAGCCATCTTCAGCTCTTTAACGCTGTCCTCATTAATGAAACTGTAATCCGTTACATTGTATGCCACCATCGGGTCACCCATGAGAGGAACATCTTCCCCCTCCTCTTCCTCCATCTCATGTTCACTGTCAGTGAAAGTGCTAATATTAGCAGGCGGGACGTCCGAGTCCGACTCGGAGGTCGAGCTGCCATCAGACTCCGATCCGCTATCCCCCGCCGGTGCGGTGAAATAATCTGAAATTAGCTCGGTCCATTTGTCGTCGGATGTAGCACCTCTAACAGGAATTGAATTTAGAAGTCGAGCGATTTCTTCCTCTCGCGAATTCATTATATCTAGCTAGCTAGCTACCTTTATCAACCACAATCTATCTCACTGTCAATAAACTTAACTGTCAGTGAACGTTATTCAGCTTGTCAGTGAGAAGGTGTTCGGGAAAATTTTTTTCTGACTTAACGTTATTTTTAAGAGCTTCAATACTATACTTATCATCTGAATTTTACATTAATTTTGACACTGTATTAAAGCTGAGACTTTATTTTTTCAGAAACATACAAAAACCCAAAACAGCCCAAAATCATGTTTTTCATGAAAAAACGTATTTCTACAAGAACGGGCGGCTGCGACTTCCGACTCATTTTGATGGAACGCGTCACATATAACAGTGCCTGACCAGGCTGCTTGTGTGGCTACTTTGTAAGTCCGACACACCAGAGGGTGAGTCTTATTGTACTCTTTCATTGGACAGTGTGGATTAGCAGTCATGTGCTCTGGACACAGAGATGTTAAGGCTGCCATCTCCCGTTCAACTGGAGGCATATCCCCCATTCCAGTTTGGAGCCTACTGGACCTTGATCAGTCTCCGACAGCCTGCAGTGAACTGCGGTGCCCCACTAGGTGTGTTCCATGCCTTCTTGAGCATCTGCAAATAATCTCCAGTCACAGGTAACAGAAACTGATTGCTGAGACTGAGAGGTGTCTGCCAAAACTCCAACCACTAGAGCAGGAGTCTCAACTGGAACATTGAACGTCACATTTTTTGCCACACTCATCACCTTGGAGGCTGCAGGCTCACTGTCACCCATGTTGCTAAGGTTGGACTCTCCATCAAATTGCGAGGATTTCAGCTATTCTGACCCAGCAGCGCCATCACTCTGCTCATCACTTCCAAAAATGGAATTTCTAGCATAAAGAGAGAGAATTCCAGGTTGATCAATAATCTCCTCCTAATAAAAAGATAACCTGTCAGGGGAGGAACCTTCTAGTGTCCTGGCACTTACACTGTTCTTGTAGCAGGTCACTGGGCCTCAACTCTATCGAATCTCTCTCAGGCCACGTATGGCAGCTATGATTCACAGCTGAGAGTCATCCTGCTTCCTCTGCTCTCCCAGAGCACCAGGTAGGCTATATGAAGGCTGGGGAGCATGTTTTTTTACCTGGACCTGCCTACAATTACTTCCGGGAATGTTTCCTAGAAACATATCCCCCTTCACTTAGCTGGGTGGGTGGAGTCTGCAGTCTGCTCCACCAGCCTGACTCTTTGAATGTGCTCCTCCACAGGCAATTCAACTCCTGCCCCACACAGGTTCCCAATATCCTCCAATAAATTCACCATGCCAATCATGAAGGGCATTCATGATGGTCATGATGGCTGGGGGTCCATGACACCCCAGCAAAAACAACACAATTGTGAGACCTGGGACCGGTTCCATCAAGCTGGCTAACGGGATAGTCTGGCTCATTTCGATAAGCGTCACTAATTTAAGTGAGAGTTCCGTTCCATCAAAGTGGTTTACATGAGTTGCAGCTCAGTAACCATGGTAAGCCAGGCTAATGGTCAAGCTAAGCTCAGCTGTGTGTCAAAGAATGTCCGACGGACGGAAACACACTTTCAAAACTCGCAACCCTTTAATTTAAAAGCTTAGTATTTATGATTTAAGAAATAAAAGTGTGCCAGTGTTATTTTTAAATTATTTATTTAATCATTCACTGATTTTGTTTAAACTGTGAAGACAAAAAGAAAATTAAATAAAGTCCAAACTGTGACCTGTGTTTAAATGTACACAGTGGTAACTGCTTATAGTGAAGTTATAGTAAAAATGTGCATGCTGCGTTTGAAACATCTGTACTGTATTTTGAAACAGCCATTAAAATCCATATCTTTATAGTCATGTAGGCTAATAAATATACAAATTAGACGGTATTCTTACAGTGATATTTGACCCAGACAGATGTGATCATTATAAGTGGTTTCCACAGTACTTATATCCTTCTCCAGTTTCTAGTTAATTTTTTACTTTCAGTGATGCTTGTAAATGGACATCAAAGAGTATAATAACATAAACAGAAAGTTCTCTTTAATTGCTTAAACCATAATTTTATTATCTTGCCTAGTGATAATATAACCAGTCACTCATCTGAATGCTCATTTATTAACAAATAAAGATAAAACCATGAACAGGAAAAGCACTGCTCTTCATTTTCAACCTACAGACTCATTAAGTTGGGTGCAGGGATTGAACCATCATCCTTCTGGTTTTAAACACGACTCTCTAACCTTTAGGCTATCACTGCTCGTCTACAAGTAAATATTTAATCTATCATCAGTTTTTTGCCAAGTCATCTCCTTCACCTTGTTAATTGTCATTTTGCCCATTTTTGGTGAAAACTCCTTTATATTCTCCACCTAATTTCATCAGCGGGTTTGTTCTGCTGCTGAGAAGACCACCACTCAAGTTTTCTCTCCTTTTAGCGACATTGTATCAGCTTTTCGTGGCTGCTTATGTACTCTGTGCACGCGCGCATAGCTTTCTTTAGCTGCTTTCATGGAATGCCCCTCAGTTTTTGTAAATTTTATTTATTTATTTATTTGTGAACTGAAAATAAACAGCAGTGCCCAACAGCTATGGATTGCTGAAAAAAGGGAACCAATGAAAAGGCCACTCACAGCTGGCAAAAATCAAATATAATAAAATACGAGATAAGTGTAATTCACCTGAAAACACCCACTCTATGCATGTAAAGGCGAAAGGGGAAGCAATCAGAAGTCCACCCACTGTGAGCAGGGGTTAAGGGCAATACAATCAGCACTTAACAAAAATAATAATAACCAACTTAAAGCCCAGTGGATGTCATGTACAGTAAGAAAAACGTTAACAATCCCACCTGCTGCACACAGAAGTAAAAAGGAAAATCGACTGGGCAATACAATCGGCACTTAACTAAAATAATAATAATAACCAACTTAATCCCAATCTCATATACAGAGCAAAGAAACTAAACAATCCTGTAAGAAGGGGGGGGGGGGGGGGGGGGGGCTTGCACTTAACCAAAACTGCAAGCTACAATAATTGTGACTTCAAGTGAAAAGAAGAGGTTAACACAAGCAGTGTAACCCTCTGCCATGCAACTGAAAACCACAAAAGAGAAAAACCATGTACAGTGTAGTTAGGGACACTAGGCACCTGTATCACAGTGACATATTGTTAATAGTGGAGTCCCAAACATACACAACTTACCCACAGGTCTCAGATGAGGTGAGTGAAGAAAAGAAGAAGAGGCATAGTCACCTGGATGCTCTTATAGATGGTGAACCAAGCGTCCTAAGGTCAGTCACACGACTTTGTTGATACATGGTCTCAGGGATAGGTAGATGATGGCATAATTCAAGGTAAAGACATCACAGACAAGTTCCTCCTGTAAAGTAAGAAGTGAACTATTTTACAGCAGTATGTCAAACACATGCACTGCAGCTTTGATATCAGTATAGTGTGATTTACTGTTTCAAAGGCATTTGCAAATCATCAAGATCAAACCAAAATACTTTCCTTCATCAAGGTTTTGTCTACCAAGGTCAAACAGATGAATAAGACAGACTTCCTTAGTGTATGTTGCTCTAAAGCCAAACTTAAGCACATGCAACAAATTTTGTTTGACTAAATGGCATGACATGGAACTTCTCAACAGCCAAGCCCTACTTGTCAAAATTGCACCCTGACGACTATCCCCTGATGTTGCAGTCTGCTAATGGACTTGTTTACCTCTGTGTGTGCCTGCCACTTCCAGCTTGTTCGGACAGGGACATCTGCTCACTTCGCTAGCAGGTCAGTGGACCTGCTTAGCTCCCGGACTAATCTTGACTTCTGCTTGTAGTCCAATGTGATGGATTGGATTGGCAATCAGACTGAGTTCACCCCGAAGAGGTCTGTCAGAGAAGCATCATGGTAGTCCCAGCATTATCTGTTATGTCCATACCATGATGAGGGAATTTTGCACATCTTCAGTGGTCACCCTGTGATACAGTCTTAATGTGGTAGATTGATGTTCATGCACATGACAGTTGAATAAGTTACAGTTAAAAAGTATAAACTTAAGTTTAGGGAGACATTAAAGTAATAAACTTTGAGTTTATTTTTTGAATAAATAATGAAGTTGTAAAATTGTTAAAAACAATTGATACAGATAGGTTACAGGAATTGGTGTGTGGATTTCATTATTATAATTAAAACAACAGGAGTAGTGCAGAAAAGAAAGGAAAATTTCCTGTATGAAAATATAAGCCAATTAAAAAATAAAATAAAATAGTCTGCAATCTAAATACAGGAAGAAATCTGCCAAGTAAATGGCAGAGAAGCTGTCCTAAGTGATTAATTGGTTATATCAGTAAACATCTAGAAGAGGGAGCTCTTGCCATGGCTGCTTCATTCTCCATACAGATGCCAGAGTGTGAACATTGTGTGCAATATCTATTGATTCTCTACCTTTCCAGGTACAAAAAACAAGTTAGAGCTGTCAACATTTGTCAAATAAGTTGGTAAATGTTAAAAATATAACTACAGATAGCTAGCAGTGGTGGCAGAACATGTTTGTAACTCCCAGATTCCTTACAGTGGCGTTGGAGACCAGGGTAATGCCATGTAGAGCAGCTATTTCATTAGATAATGTGTTTCTGAGGTGTTTAGGGCCAAGCACAATAACTTCAGTATTGTCTGAGTTTAGTAGCAGGAAATTACTGCCATTCAGGTCTTTTAAAGGCATGCTTTGAGTTCACTTAACTGATTGGCTTCATATGGCTTTATTGATAAATACAATCGGGTGTCATCTGTAAACTGTAAGAGAAATAGGGGAGCACCTGAGAGAGACCTATTCTGACAACCAGAGGCATGAGCCAGTCACCATTCCAGATGACATGCCACCAATTCATCCACCTAAGCATGAGATGGACACAAGGCCCCCTACATGGAATGAGGTGGAGAACACAGTAAAATGGGCAAGAACAGCATCAGCCCCAAGGCCCAATGGTGTTCCATACAGGTTCAATAAGAACACCCTGGGCATCCTGAAATACCCCTGGAAGCTAATGAAATTGGCATACCTATGGCATGGCAAAGGCAAAGGGTGGGAGAGATCCTAATTCCCAAAAGAAAATAACTCCTCAACCATCAGCCAGTTCCACTGTATCAGTTTTCTGAAGGTGGAAGGAAAGATTTTCTCGGTGTGGTGGCCCAAGCACTCAGTATTTTTAGCAGAACAACAGCTTTGTCAATACATTAGTGCAGAAAGCAGGGATACATGGTTTCTCAGGGTGTCAAGAACATGCAAATGTCATCTGGCACCAGATACAAACTACAAAGAAGGAAAAGAGAGAGCTGCATGTACTTTTTCTAGATCTGGCCAATGCCTTTGGGTTGTGCCTCACGAAACTCTGTGGACAGCTTTCAACTTCTTCCAGGTCCCAGAGGGCATCACAAAGCTTGTCAGAACTTACTTCCAGTATCTCCAGGTCTGCATTACAACACAGGACAACACCACTGCCTGGCAGCACCTTGAGATAGGCATAATGGCAGGCTGTACCATTTCTCCCCTGGCATTCACCATGGCAACAGAGGTCATCATCCAAGCATCATGATGGTCGGAGGGGAATGTTTGAAGAATTAGCTGCATCTCCCTCCAATCAGGGCATACATACATAGATGACATTATCACAACAACAACAACAAAGCATGCACCAATCGCCTGCTGGATAAACTCCAAGAAAACATCAAATGGGAATGAACGGAGAAACCCATCAAAAGCCTTATACGATAGTACAACAAACACCTTAAAGATACTGAGCAGGTGGAACAACTCAGGATGCAATCACTGACGTCAAGCGAATCAATAACACTGCTCTTCCAGGGAAGGTGAAGCTTTGGTGCTTTCAATTTGGACTGCTACCTTGACTCATGGCTAATTACCATTTATGAGGTCAAGGGCATTTATGCCAGTTGACTGGAGAGACTGGTGAATTCACAAGTAAGGAAGTGGCTTAGGCTACAGAGATGCCCTCTCACTGCCATCCCTAGCTTGGTGGAGGAATACAAATGTGCCAAAGCAAGTCGGACATGATATTCACAGAATCTTGGGATTCAATTGTAAGAGGCTTTGTTCCAACTCAAGCAACAGGGAAGAAATGGACCCCACCCACAGCAATACTGGAAGCAGAATCTGCCCTCCGACACCAGGATATAGTGGGCCATGTCCAACAAGGCTACCTGGCAAAAGACTACTCTAACTGAACGCTGGCACCTGGTGGTGGAGGAGGTGTGCCACCAAGAAGAAGCACCCAGGTGTACCAAACCATTATCCCAAGCCAAGCAAGGCAGCTGGATGAGGTGGGATGGCGGTAAGAGGGGGAAAATGACATGGAGTGAGCTATGGAGCATGGAGTCAAATAGGTTGAGCTTCATCGTCAAAGCCGCATACGATTTCCTGCCCTTTTCCACAAGCAGTTCTGGCAACCCTCCAGCACATCTTGGTTGGTTATAAGACCAGCCTAACACGAGGCAGATACACCTGGCGACACAACAAAGTGCTGAGGTGTTTGGCAGCTGAACTTGAGTATAAGAGATCAACCCCCAACATCATGTCTGTCAATGTCCAGACAACATTCTCACAACTACCATCGATCATCTGGGAAGGAAATAAACTTAAACTCCTCGCCTCTCAACTCATGCCTCCAGAATGCAGACAGGGACAGGGAAATACCTAGCTGACCTAGGCCAGAGACTCACCTTCCCATCCAAAATTGCAACGACCAACCTGCAACCAGATCTGGTCCTCTGGTCTAATTCCTACCAGCGTGTCTTCATCATTGAGTTGACAGTCCCCTGGGAGACATATGAACAAAAAAGGCTGTGATACGCCAACCTTGCAGCTGAAGCAGAGGAGTGAGGCTGTATCAGCGTGCAGTGAGCCTGCCTCAGCTGAGGGTGTCTTTTGATAAAAGTCCGAAACACCCAGTGACATCAACGTACACAGCTGAGGATGAGTCATAATGATAGCAACATCATCAGGTTGTCATCTTCAAGAACAACCCCACTCAAGTCGATTGTAGTGCAGAAACTTCACTGATTGTAATACCCAGTCATACTAATCAATCTGCTTCCTCATGTTGCTCCCTGTCACCACCAGTGTGCCTTACATTGACATTTGGCAGCTATGTCACCCACCACACAGCAGGCCACACCAGGCGTCATAGATTTTCAGTCGTATGACATTAGCCTCAGACTACTGCTTCAGTATTACTCGCTGCCCTCTGCTCTGTCATCTAAGTTTAACTGAGCCACGAGAGCAACAAGAGGAGAAGATGAAAGTGAGGAGGGTGAGGAGAAGAAGCTGTGAAAGAGAGATATCAGCAATCCACATCCAGATGATGTGACATGCATAATGTACAGTAAGAAGAGAAAGAGAGCAGGCAGATGGCAGTGAACAGCGAATGTGAAAATAGAGGAAGCAGAGTGAGCAGGGAAGGAAGCAGGAGGAGGAAGAAAGGGTGGATAAGGGAAGACAAGCTTTAAAGAAGAACAGGGAAAGCCAGAATTGTGTCAGTGTTGATGATGTGCTTTTCTTTTTCTGCATGAATGAAATCAATCAGGAGGACAGATGTCTGGTGTCTGAGGTGATGACTAGTATTCAGGGAAATTATGAGTGGCTGAATGTGTGGCTCCCCAAAAAAGGAATGAGAGCAGGATAAAATCCTCACACTAATCACCATCTATTGTCTCTGTGGTCAGAGTGCTTTGGTGTCCTCATAGGAGCCAGAGCTCCTCCTCATGGCATGTTTGGGGACTGCAGTCCTCTGTGACATGCAAGCATGAGTGAAATTTAATGCTGTGTTCAGGCCAGCAGAAAACATATGGGGCTGCATCACTGTGGGCATGTTGCTAAATATATAGATGAATAGATAATATTCCGTCTAGGGAGTCCAGTTGGCAAGGCAAGGTAAGTTTATTTGTAAAGCACATTTCAACAAGGCTATTCAAAGTGCTTTACATAGAGCATAAAAGGCATCACGACAATACAAGATCATCACGAGGCTTAACCTCGGACTCAAAGCATGTTTGGTAACACTTTATTCCACCCCATAATATTCCAATTATTCAATTAAACATTGATTAGACTAGACTGTGATTTAGATAAAGTGCTGTCTGCAAATGCTGGAGTCAGACAAAATGAAACCCTAACCCTTGCCACAAGACATCCACTGATATATGAGAGAAGGCTGCTGTACGTGTGATGGCATGATTGAGACATGAACGGATTGGCTCTATATTTAGGTATGGTTTGGAATTTCAGTTTCATGCATTGTCTTTCACTTTTTATCTCTGGATGAGTGTGTGAGTGATTTAGATCATTTTCAATTTTATCAGTGATCCTCTCATCTCTCTGCATTTTTCCAGGCACTTTGGTGGCTTTTGTTACCTGATGATGCAAGTCTTGGCAGGCAGAAATGGCAGCAGTGAGAATCCCCACTACAGTGCTGTGTGTGTGTGTGTGTGTGTGTGTGTGTATGTGTGTGTGTGGCATCCGGTGTTGATTTAACGATTGGCAATCACAGTGAGAGAGGAAACTCTGATTGTGATGAACTTGCCTCCTGCTGTTCTCTCTTGTTGAGTTCCCTTGCCAGCATGACTCGTGTAATTATCCTCCAATTTGTTATCCAGATTTTTTTTTTCTGGACACATCTACTCAAACATCCAGACAAATCACTTGGAATCAAAGAGTGATTGTGGTAGAAAAGGGTCAATGAACTTGTTCCAGGCATCAATGTGACTTCCAGTCTTGACACAGGAATGTGGACAGGAGTAATCTCTCCACCACACAACAACAATGTAGCACTGTTTAAATCATCTGTTAGTGATGCCCTATCCTTATCTTGTATTAAAACTGATGTTCTGTTGTGTCTGCAAAATGGAGATAAAACTTTTTTTGCTAATCAAAGAGAAATTGGTCGAGTCTGATTTCATGTTCTTCAGGGAGAACTTAGCATTAGAACATATTTAAATCTTGTGTTTGACTGATATTAATAAACATATCAATTAATAATACTGACTGCTCCAGATATGTATTATGATGTAATTTGCTCAATCCACAGTCCTGAATACCCTATACACTGTTTATTAATATGTCCTTACAAAGGACAAAATGTGGTCTGCAACACACTAATGCCTATTGCAGCAGTTGTTGATCACTTGCAACCGGCTAGTTAAAACGAATGAGGAGTCAGCAGTCAATGAGGATATAAAACGTGTTATGAAATAGGTTTTTCAACAATAGTGAATCACTGCACGAGAGGTCTTTGAGCATACAGTCATAAATGTGCACAAAAAATATTACACTGATAGGTCAGATACACACATGCATGCACACACGGACACACACAAACAAACGTATGATCTCCTCTAGTCTTAAGCCTGGTGGAGACAATTACCATTAACACCATTACAACCCATTCATGTCTTTGTAAAATGTCAACAGGCATTATGCTGCTGCCCAGTTTATGTTTTCCACCACTGCCTGTGTACATTATATGCATTTTCTACAACCTTGTAAGAAAGCTGTCAGTTGAACCCCAGGCCACACTGTGAACCAATGTACCAAGAACGCCAGAAAATTACTTTCTGCACCCAAGTGAACATTTAATTTTATTTATGGGGAGATCACCATGCAGAGCAATTAAAGGATTATATGATATGAACTGACATTTAGTGCCAATGCAGGAAATAGCATGGTATTCATACAGCACAGGGAAAATAGGGCTGTGGAGCTCCAGGGAAGTGGATGGATGTACAAAGTATATGAGTTTAACACTGGCGGTTTTTTTAGTGATTTTAGTTGCCTAAAAGAAATAGTGATCTTGGGAAATGTTTGTTTTCTCGTCAACAATTAGATGAGAAGATTGTACCACTTTCGTATGTAAAAACAAATTATTGTTTCATCATTCTATTTTCTTCCTTTATGCTAAGCTAAGCTAACTGTCTCCTAGCACCATCCTCAAATTTAACATACAGGTATGAGGGTAGTGATATTTATATTTTTATATTTTAAAGATCTCCTCCAGATATGTATTAAGACATAAAAAAGACAATAATGTGTGTTAGATATGTTTTTCGCACCACAAAAAGTATCCTGTAATTGCCAATTTAAAATCCTTAAATTGATCTATCATTTTCCCTCATTAAAAATTCCAGAATTTATGAATATACAAATATATTTAATTTCAGAAGTTTTATAGCTGGATACAGGATGTTTCCTACTTAATTGAAAAGTTCAGTGTGTGTGCACTAGAGGCTTCTAGTTTCAACATCACGTGTGTACTTGTGTAAGCGTATTTCCCAAAATGTCAAACTATTCCTTTAACCATGCTGTAGGTGATAAGAGTGGATCACGTTGGAATAAAATATTTTAATATTCACTGTTAACATTTTCAGATATGTTCTCTATGATTTCTTTTTTTTATCAATATAAACAATAAAATATAACTTCATCAAGGCAGCATTAGGTTTCCCCCAAAACATATTTTTGCAAAATGGTTGCATATGAATGTAGTTCAGGCTGGTGTGTGGGCTTTCCTGGCTCTGACAAGGTCGCTTTTTATAGAGGATTATTTAGGGATTTCATCATGTTAATGACACATCGCCTGGAATGTGGATCTAATTTTACAAAGATTTTCACACGGGTGACATGTTTCATAAGATTCTGGATATTTATTTTTCTCTTCTTCCATTTACAAACAAATTTAAGCAAAAAACTAAGAACATTCGTTAACAAGGCCCAAAGAGTAAATAATGTAATAGTCGAAAGGGAAACGACTGCCTGCAGCAAACTGTTTGCCTGGCATCTGTACGCTCTGACAACCAGCACACAGCCTCATTTTTAATGTTAAACAGCAGCAATTAAAAAGCTATTCAGCTCCAGATAATTGAGCTTTGTTTATGTAATGGTCCATCAAGATGTCAGGGACACCATACAGCATCAGACGTACAGTAGCTTTGAATCAGTAACTTTGTTTAGAATTATATTAGCTTTATACCATTTAACATGCAGATGGTTTGTTGCTCTTAATGAGTCATGAGATAAACAATGTTTAGGGATGCAGACATGCTGAGCAGCCAAATATTTTTTGTTGACAGTGTGTGGGTGCTTTTCTTATATGGAAAACCTTTTCTATTTTTCTATATTGCTTTTTTAAACTTGTAACTGTATTGTGATTGTGCTCTTGATATTTGATATATTTATTGTCACTCCAAGAATTAATGTTTTCCATGTAGACTGTATGGGCCCTATTAAAATGTTTTCTTTCCATTACCTCTTTGCAAGTGTTGTTTCGTATGGGACTGTTGATTTCTTGGAACAAGGAGTCCTGCAACAGATGGTTTGGCTCCACAGAGCCCTGATCTCAACATCATGGTGTCAGTCTGGGATCACATGAACAGACAGAAGCAGCTGAGACACCTAAATCCACAAAGGAACTGTGGCAAGTTCTCCGTGATGCAGGAACAGCCAACCTGCCAAGTACCTGAAAAATTGTGTGCAGGTGTAAAGTGGAGAACTGCTGCTGTTTTAAAGGCAAAGCTGCTCAGATCAAATATTGATTTGATTAAGGTTTAATCTGTTTACAGAACATTGAAGTTCTTTGATAAATAAAATATAGCTAAAGGCTTTTGAAAGAATCCTCTCTTTTTTTACTTTTAGTGCCTAAAACTTTTGCATCGTACTGTATGCAAGCTCATTGTCATTTGCTGTGTGAAATGCCTGTTGAAGGGTGCGTGACTGAAACATATACTGAATAGATTTACCAGAAGTGTTGACCATGTGCAGAAGCTGACATTTTGTTTTAAGCTATTGCTTTATACACATCTGTATGCATACTGATGTGCATTCTGCACAGCCAAATATTATGAACAGGAATAGTTAAAGTCTTATTTAAAGGATGGTTTTAGTACTCTAATGGGATTTGCCTACTAAAAACAAAAATCACCAGCCTTATCCTTTGTGTCAAGTTTGTAACAGCAAGTCTCAAGCCAAGTCTGCTCTCTGGCTTACTGTCTGGTTGCATTTTCACTTCTACTGAGGCCAACTTTACTCCGTCAAACATATTACAGCTGCCTTCAACTGTCTCGGAGAAATGGGGAGTAATACATTTTAGAAAGCCATGATGGGCTACAGCGACTTGGAACAAGATGAAGCATCAATCTGAAGTATAGATTGCCCTTTTTACTCTGCTTGCTGTATGGCCTAACAATGGTGATGTTGTTAATAAGTCCAACATGTTGATACAGAGCAAGATGATTCAACAACCAGCCAGTCTTTCATCAAATCTACTGTAGATAGTCATGGCCTCCAGAGGATGATATCTAATGTTTTGTACCCTGTTTACACCTGATCTGTATCTCTAAGTGATCTGAATAATGCAAGGTGTAAATGCGCTCAGAGCACATTGTGGTCAGATCAGCCAGACTCCATCTGGAGGTCAAGCACAGGAAGTTGAAAGGTCACTTAGCTCTTCTTACTAAAGCAAGCCCTGCAAAAGCTACAAGTAGTCTTAAGTAGCTATGAGTCTTCCCTCATTGAAAAAGAAAAAAAAGAATTATGTCCATTCATGGTAGCAATTTCCTTGACCTTGGATGCACCATGTTTGTTGAGTCTGCCAACTCAGCCTAGCTAGTTTGCATATTGAGATCTGAATACAAAGCATCTTAACACCAGCTGTAAATGCAAAGATTGGATGTCATTATCCAGATAATGTATCCAGATACAGATAACATGTTAATACCAGGTGTAAATGGGGCCTTAGGCTTAGTAACACCTATCCCTTTTTCCTCTAGTGGCAACATTAGGCAGAATTTTCCAGTTTTACACAAGAAAAATCAAAAAGAGGCAGATTGTCATGAAATTTAATGAGCACATTTGTATTTCCCTGAAGAGTATGAATGCTTTAAATTTAAATGACCCTCTGACCTTTCCTCCAGCACTGCCCTCAGGATAAAGCTTCCTTTTTTTGGGCAATTTATGCCTTTATTATAGTAGGGAAATGGTCTGAATTGAGGAGAAAAAGAGAGATGGGGAATGGCATGTTACAGTCCCTGGCCAGATGCAACCTGGGGACACTGCAGTTCATGGTTGGCCCTTAACCCGTAAACCACCAGGGCGCCACAAAGATCACATGTTTTGCACCACTCCTGTTAAGATTCTTAGGGAAAAAACACCAGTCTATTGTTTATTTGCAGGGTGTTAAACATATTTGCAGCCTTTAGGGGGGCAGGGGTTGGCAGACAGGGCGAGTATTTTCAGAACTTACCACTGAGGAGCCATCACAAGTTTCTAGGACCAGTGGAGACACAGGTCTGTATATTTTCATTGTTTTGTATTGTTAGTTTAAATATATCTATTAATCAACTGAAATCAAATCAATGGATTATGCATACATAAATCATACATGGAATTTGAACACCTTGCTAACTTCAATGTAATATCACAGTTATTACAGTACATGCAGCTATTTCAGTTTCATACCAACTGTAGGCAATACAATATATAATTAATCGGTACAAAAGAACAGCAAGATTTCTCTCGTGTTTACATATACATCTGATCACATATTCATAAAATGTCAAAACCTTTGATAGTGCCTGTGCCATGGAGTAGAACAAGGCTGATGAAGATTTCAGTGTATCGACTAGCACATTGTATTATTATTATTATTATTATTATTATAAGTGGTCGTTCATTAAAATGAAGTCATTTAATAGTATCCAGAGAAACTTTGCATGACTCAAACTTTTATATTTCAAGTGTTCTCAGTAATGTAAATCTCATATTTTTTCATACCTTTGGGGTAATCCAGATGGAGTGCATATATTAGGCCGAACAGAAGACAAAATGCTTGAGAGATTGTGGAAATCTCATCCATGACAATGTTTCCTTTAAGGATGATTGCAATGCCCACGCTAATACAGCAGCTAACAGACGCCCAGGCACCTCACCAGGGCTCGTTCCGGGCCGTTTAGACTGAGTCAAAGCACTTTTAATCATATTTGCTCACATTGAGATACGGCTAACTTTTTAACGTATGCTCTGTGAACACATGCGCAGACACACACATACCAACGGTCTCTCAAAGTCGGAGAGTTTGAGTTGCTGGCTCTCATTCCAAAAAATATATTGACAAGATTATAAACAAAAGCTTTACACTTACCAAAATCAATGTTAGAGCTGGCCTTCCGTGGGGGCACTTGGGCTGTGTGCATGGCGTCCGTCGACCACTTGCATGAGTTTGACTCCGGTGGGAAATGCGCACTGGGGCGCACAGTTCTTCAACTTGAGTCTCATACCACAAATCATGTTCCGCACTCGGAAAAAACAAGTAGATATAATTAAATGAAATAAGCAGGGGGGTAAAAAGTACAGTAAACTCTGTGTAACTAAGTAAACATTAAAAACCAATATGAATTGAGTTAAATACACTATTTCATTTTTAGTCAGGACATTGTTTGCATTTACAGTGTACAACATTTGCTCAAAACGGGTTTTTGTTACTTCACTTGGAGGTTTGTGTGTGATGTTGAAACCTGCAACCTCTAGCACACATACACTAAAATGGACATCTTGTGCCCCATAGCTAAACTTTTGAAATGAAAAATATTTATATGTAGATTGTACATTTTTACAACGGAGGAGATGGAGTCTTTTTGAGAGTTTTTTTTTTACTGCTTATTTGAGCTTTTTTATTGGGATCTTTCAGGTGGGGAAAATGAAATTTGGAACTACTTCTGCTATCCTTGAGCAGCATATGCACACATACCACAATTGGTCTAGCACAGCTGCTCAGTAGCCGCCAGCCTCAACTGCACATCAGGTTTGTATTCTACTGGTTTTACCTGTAGTACATCTCTCCATCCTGAGGAGGGCAGCACGCCCTGCAATGCAGGGCTGTAAACAGAACAGCCCATGTGAATAACTGGAATCTCTACTTTAAACCAGGAAGACAGCTACTCACTGAGTCTGTCAAGTCACAGTAACTGACATCAAGAGTACTTCCTGTTTTGTGATCTTCCTTTCAATGTAAAAGTCAGACAGAAATGGGCCCTTAGTTCGAACAAATTTCAAAAGAGATCTGAGTTGTCAAGCAATCACTGTTTATATTCTAACTCAATTCCTTCTTTGTATTTATATGCAACTTTGCTTTCCAAACAACAAAAGAGGAGTTGTTCATTGTTCAGTTTGAATTCTCTTCAAAGCAAGACAGGTTTCCTAAGTTTTACTACATCCCTGTTTCAAATTTCCAGGGCGGGTTTTCAGCAGTGTACAGACTACATGTGGAAATGCTACTGCTGACAATTCCACTCAGAAACTCAACTCCGCAACATTAAGCTGTATTCGTCAATTTCTGGTCACCAGTGAAAGAAAACATGGTCACAAGCTGACAGATACACATCTACCACCATATCACTAACCTACGAAGTTATCAAATAGTCACTCCCCCTTTTATCTTTGTTTTGGTCACAAAATCAAAAATAAATCTGACATAAAAATTTTGACACGGAAACAATTGTTTTTATGTCAAAAATCAATTGTTTAAAATGTGTGTTTTCTCACTAATCATTCCTCCTGTTCATACTGAACATTAGAGTAGTAGAGAGTAGTATGAACAGGAGGGATGATCACAGCAAAGTACAGTAAGGACACCTGACTGTTGTTTTAAGTTAAATTGTGAACCTGTCCTTTAATGTCACAACTTTTATTTTGAAAACACAAGCTTACATGCAGATAATGCTGGCAGTTTTTTGCTAGCCTGATAGACACAGCAGTGAAGTCAGCAACCACAGGAGTATTGTCTGGATGTTTACAGTAAAGTAAACCTCATTTTCTTTCTTTAATCAGTAGTTAGTTAGTGTTGTTGCTCATTTAATAGCTGTTGCTTTTATTGGTAAAATAAATGTTGTAGAGAGCTGAGAGCTAAGGACAACTTCACTTTGTTAATTGTTTCATTTTGGTTTGTTATTGTTTTTTGCTTATTATTGTTTTCCTAGTCATTGAATTTGAACACAATTAGCATTAGGAGTGTGTGTATGTATTTGTGTTTGTGTGCATACGTGGGTGTGGGTGTGGTTGTGTGTTGTGTCTGTGTGTGCGTGCGTGCGTGCGTGCATGCGTGCGTGTATGTGTGTGTGTGTGTGCATGAGAGAGAGAGAGAGAGAGACAGGGTGATGGGGAGGTGGGCGGGGTCAATCTGAAGTACATAGCTATCACCCAACAGGTCACACCAAAAGAGTAAAAGAGAAGAAAAAACACCCACAAAGTCAGCAGCTGGAAGTGATATTGGGTGGTCCTTTCCTCACAGGTATGGCTGTGTTTGAGAGCTGCTCTGTGCTCCTGGAGCTGAAAAACATACCGTTCAAGGAGAAGAAGAAGTTGAAATCAGCTGTAACAGAAAATGGAGGCACCATTTCCTTTGTGGTCAACAAACAGGTCAGGGGATGTGATCACTCTCAACTGCCAGTACCTGGTTAGGCAGGTATCATCCTGTTTGTAGAGATGACTGGTTAAGGTGCTTTTATTAAAAAATGGAATATATCCTTCTACTATATGTCATTCTTATGGTACAATTAAGAAAGGCATCATGGCAGAAAGCAACACATGCTGCTACCTTCTAGATTTGATCTGCTTCTGCCCAATGGATATACAGTATTCATATACAATATCAAAACTCACAACTTGTTTTCTGATTTCTGTCTACACTTTCAACAGTGCTCTCTGATTGTGACCAACGACGTGTCCAACTTGAGCTCCAACAGGCTTCGTAGTGTCCAGAAATACCAAACACCCGTGGTCGGGGTGGATTATGTGTACAGCTGTCTGGAGAGAGGAGTTCTTTTGCCTGTGGATGAATACAAGCTGGATACTTCCTCTCTCTCTGCTTTTTCTCCCGCTCTCTCTGTCTCCTCACCAAGGCGAGATCCATTCTCACATCAAGGTATCATCTTTAATAGGCAGAACTGTTTCCAAGAGACATACACACATCCATAAATATTTTGCAACATGTACACTTAAAACAGGAGAAAAACGCCCTGCATTCTGTTGTGTTTCTGCTTGTTTTATGTGAACATGACAAAAAAGATCTTCATCATATCAACTTTGTCATGTCCACATGAGATACAAAAGCAAAACATGCATGTATAGTGTACTGCATGTAATTATTTGACAGCAGAGTGATGTGGGGAAGTTTTAACAAAATTAATCAGTTAAGAAACAAATTTTAGATACTACATGTCTACTTAGTTCAAGAGGTTTAGGTGTCCACAGAGTCTTTATTCATGTATATATTCAAATCCATGCATAATTCAGGATTAATTACAGGAGCTATGATAAGTATTTTTATAGTAACAGACACATCACTCAAATTCAATGATAATGTTACTCCGTAACTGTCGAGTGTGTAAATAAGCAAGTGTTTGCCAATGAGTGCAACATAGCAAGTTGTCAATGTTGTGTTCAAAATTTAGTTATGCTGCCAAGTGGTCAAAAATTGTTATCATTAAGTTACTGCAGGTTTAAGAGGTCATATTGCTACATATGCATACATGTCTATTTTTCCTCTGCCTGTGCTGGATAAAAATAATGCGTACAGGTAATAATGAATTTCACATCTCTAGTTTGTTTGGTAGTAAACATAAAAAGAATTTGCTATTTAGTATAAATAGCGATAGCTGCAAGAGTTGGGTTGGAAAGAAAAGCTCTTCTTAACACCCGGATACAAGGAAATCTGACTCCAGCCAGCACTAGCTTCAACAGGAGGACAGAATTTGATTGGCTACTGCATATGACTTTCTAGTTGCCAGGCATGAATATAATCCACACCGTATAATTAACAGGTGATATCTGGAAAATGCCATGCAAAAACACCACAACAATAAATGCTGAGCATCGAAGTTGGAGACAAAGTAAAAAAAATACAGATTAGTGGATTTTCTCTTAAAATAACATGCAGCTGTTGGGAAATGACATAACTACAGCAGTAAAGTGAAGGAGCATGATGTTGAAGGCCACAGCACCCCTAACCCTAACCCTGAGTTTTGTACATGCACATTATTTATCTGATAATGTATCATATATTTAAATTAAAATAGTGTGGTCTATGCAGTGGGGATTTGTACTGTAAACTGTTTATGTAATCAGAGAATGTGGGAGTGAAAAATGCGGATCACTCACTTTGTACTCCCTCAGCCAGTTACAGAAAGCAGGCAAATTAAATCAGAATCAGGACTACACCCAGTTCCAGTACAATGACTCATGATCCCTTTATGATCTGTTTAAAGGCACGTGATCATGCCTTTAAATGCATTTAGCACAGATACAAGTTACAAGTTCCTTGTGTTTTAGACACTGGTTCAGTAGCTTTGTCTCCCCACCTTTGTTTCCGCATTGATATATGGACGTGCTGATGAAAAATCCAGTTTACACTCATTCAGCAGGTTGAAGTGCAAACAGGAGTCTCAGACAAAGGGTGTGTTTGCTCATGTGGTGTGTGCAGCGCTCTACATTGTTACACATTCCTGTTTCTTTAGAGCAAACCCACCATAATGAAGTGTCATGAATGATGTGTGTTTGTTGAGGATCCATTTGTCACCTTACTTACATAGCTGGTGTGTACTGAGGTTTATATGCATTCACTCTAATGCATTTATTGCACAAAATGTGACCTGAGTTTGAGTGTGTTGCTAATGTGTGTGTGTGCTCTGTCCTATGTATTTTAGTAACTGAAATGCCGACAAGCAGAGCAGTTGCTGAGTCATCCAAAGGTCAAGCTGAGCATGTGGACTCTGTAAGCTTGACTCAGAGGGCGGAGACTCAAGAGAGGAGTGGAAGCATTCTGGAAAGGTTCAGGTGCGGACAGCAGGCATTCTCCTACAATAACACCCTGTCAATTGCGCAATTTGTGTACACATCATGAAAGGTTGACCATTTTTAAAACAGTCTATAGATTATAAATATGTTACATTGTTTAATTGTTATCAATTTCCCTGAAAAACTTAATGGCGTTCTCATATGAGGAGAGTAATGCTGCTTGTCCAGATTTTTTTCTTTCACCATTACTCCTTCTATAAGGATTACAGTATTAAAGAAAGTAGCTTTCTCACAACCACTGGCAGGACACGCTTTAAAGGGGGCAATCCACCATGAAAATAGTTTGTTTTGAAAATGTGATTATTTTCTCTACTTAGGAATTCAAATCCCAAATGTATCCATTCAAAGATGCAGTTAAACCCTATGCTCCTGAAAAATAACTAGCACTCGCATGGTGGCACACAGAAGTGGTCAAAAACACACTACTGTACAAGAGTTTGAAAACTAAGTCAGCATTTAGTTTTTGTAAACATTTCTACAAAAAAAGTGTATCCTTAAATAATATATCAGACATTTATCTGTGCATTTTTGTCATTTGTTAAATTTTACAGAATTTATTCTGAAACTGATCATGATATTCCAACATATCCGGATCATTTTCAAGTGGCCAAATATTCCATCTTTGAAAAGGTAAAGCTGCAATTTATTTCTAGGTTACTGCCACTCTACTGTTACTGTGCTACAATGTTTACCACCATACTAACATTTCTCTTCAGAATGACAACACTTGGTGCATTCTGGAGCTGCAGAGTGCTAAAGGAAAAAAAGGGCGGCAGTACCGTCTGGTCAAGTACTTGAAGGATGATATAAGAGCCAATGTAAGTCTGTTGTATATTACTGCTTGTAGTGCATCTCAGCTCACAGATCACCTTATCTGCTTGTTAGAAGGTTGGCAATATATGATTTTTGTCAGTTAAATAGTAAGGATAAACAAAAAGTAATTACAGTAAAATCACCACTTCAAACTGTTATATACATGAGACAATATTTAGACCATCATTAGACACTAAACTATCTAAATCCAGACCACCTGAGTCCTTGACTCAGAGTCATCAATTCAATTCACCTCCAGCAGAGTCTTTAAAAATTTGGAACCCATGACTGGACTTGAGTAGAACGACAATTTCACGTTGGAAGAACATAAAAACATGTACCCTGTGTTCGTGCTGACAGAAGGCGCCCGTGAGGGATATGCTGGTGTTTCTGTCCACCTCAGAGGAAGCTCTAGAGATGTACCAGGCCCTGAAAGATACCCTGCAGGCTTCAGGTCTGCAGCTCAGGACCAGCATCCCTCCACAGGCCCGTGACCTGGGCTCCTCCCCCCTCCAGCAGGTCCGACACACTCTCTGCACATCGATTCAGCAAGTGACACATTAGCTGAGTACACTGCAAGTGATAATTAAATGAGTACAATGGCTCATTTGCCATGTTACCAGACCTCTGTAGTCTGCTCCTCACCTCTGCTTGAGGCTAGCAGCCACTAGAATAACACATCTGAATCCCAAATCAAATTGTTGGAAGGGAGTTGCATTGTGGGTAACACTGTCACCAGGTTTTGTCAAGTTTTGTCATTTTTTTAATCCTTTTTTGTTAAACTGTCTGACAATGTTAAATGTTAATAGCAATTCTTAATCGATAGAGTACTCTTTTAAGATTGGCTTTGTGTTCTTATGATGTCTGAAGCCTTAGCGGTATTACTGCTGCTGGACTTACATGTAGCTAAATTTAATTAGCTGATCAGTTGATTGACATGTGCCCTCTTTGCCTGGCAGCTGCTGCTGGAGGAGAAGCTGAGCACAGGAAGCTTGTCACAGGATGTGGGCTTGTTTGTGGAGCTGCTGTGGACCGAGGCCCTGGGTTGCCTTGGCAACATCCTCAGAGTTTCAGTCGACAAGCTCAGCCTCAATGATGTAAGGCTTCCCTTGTGGATCGTCCTGTGAAATCTCAGTCTGACAGTAGCATCAGCTGGCCCATCAGCCTGTTGTTTGTTTCACCTTCCAAGAAAGACTGTTGGATCACAAATCAGATTAGAATCACACCGTTGCTCCATGCTGTCTTTCTGTGTGTGTGTGTGTAGGTGAGCAGGGCAGAGGGCTTGTTGATTCAGGCTCAGAGAAAGCAGAGAGAGGGGAATCATGCTGAGGTGATGTCTCTTCTGGGTGAGGTTTATACCCTGCTGCCACACAAAGAGCCCCATCCACCTCCCAACGCCAAGCTCATCTCTCAGAAACTGGACCTCTGTCAGGTATCACAGAACATATACACATGTAAAACACGTGGATACGAGCATTCAGTATAACACAGACCAAAAAAAAGAGCTATTACAGTTTTAATAAGGCAGATACACATGTACACATAAAGAACCACATATTGTGTCATAACCACTCTTAGGGTGTTTTCAAACCTGCTTGTCTAGTATGGCTGAATTGGACTCTGGTTGGTTTTCCTCCTTGGTCCAATTCGTTTGGGCAGGTCTGAACACAGCAATCAAAATTGGGTGCAGACCAAAACAACCATACCAAGACCCTTAGAGGAAGTTGTCTCAGTCTGGTTGAAAACAAATTCTCCTCTGACCCATCTATAAGGCATACTCTGCGCTTACTAGGATGCAGATGGCTGCTGGAGAATGAAGGTCAGACCTGGACTAGCAACATAGTATGTTGTCTTGATGGTAATTGGGCAAGTAGGGTCTTCTTCAGGACCTTCTTCTTGTTTATTTTGAATGGAGTGAATACAAGCGGAGTGAATGTTCTTTTTGGTTCATTTGAATTTTGTTTTGTGGGAAAAGAACCAAAGGTAAAACATAGTAAGTTTACCAATCATATCATGCAAATCATGCACCAATTTGGACCAGAGCAAACAAATCATAGGTTGGAAAACACACTTAAACACACACACACACACACACACACTAAAGGCTTGTCTACACAGGAGGTGTTTCAGCCAAGTTTGCCAGTCATCCATTTCATGCATATCTAGTGGAACAGATAACTTATACGCACAACCACAATCACAAGAGTGCTTTTTCACATCAGGTCTATTTTCTTCAGTTTTATGTGTGTAACCACAGTGTGTTATTGTGTCATTGTGTGTTAGGCTCTGAGCGTTGCAAAACACAGGTGACCTACAATCAACACTGTCAACAGAAGACTGAAACTGCTGCTGTTTAGATGATAGACTCAAAAATGTGTTGTGACAGAAATACAACCAGACTTATTCTTTTTACTTCTTGAACATCTGACATACAGTAACAGTTTTTGATTCAACCGTAAATATCACATTTTTAAATGTGAAGATTTGTGTTCATTGCATTTATTATATAGTTATAAAAACCTCTGTTAATATCACAGAATATAACTTAATTTGTCTCATTATTTTATTATAAAACGCTATTATTGTTTCACCACAAAACATCACAGATTTACAGCATGTCTCTGCTGAGAGCAAAATGTAAAATAAAAAAGATAATTGTTTGAGCCATCAATACAAACTACTAGCTTATATCCATAAACCCAAGTCACCACTGTCCTCTGTGTGTGTGCATGCTAATATTAACAAAATCATGTCTTGTTTTCCAGTTAATCAGAGACGTTCTGAACGTGAGTGAGATGACTCTGAGAAGCCCCACCCCTTCCTCTCTGGGGAAATATCGTGCTCTGAGGTGCAGTGTTGAAGCCGTTCCCCCTAGCAGCTCTGAGTTTCAGGATGTGACTGCTCTGCTGCAGGACAGGTGACTTACTGACTCACATCTAAATTGATAAAACAATCCAGCTGCAGATAGAAATGCATATCACCTGTTATTGATATTATTGCTTTTTCATTCTATCTAATGTCACAAATCTACCAGAAAATACCAGATTAGTCACAAAATCGAATAGTGAATCTCTTTCCCCTGGTTTAGAGCAACCCCCTCTAGTGGTACTATACATGCAACTTGAGGCCTATTTGACATGCTCTCTATTCTGCTTAACCATCCACTTTCAATCAACCAATACCAACTTCATTAAGCTATATACAGTATGTAACTGTAAAAAATACAGACAAATCTTTGGGTAGATTCTATGAAAGAGCCCAATGAATGGTGATAAAATACATAATAAGATCCTACTAAAAGACAGTATAAGACACACAGAATATCATTGAACTTTACTTTATCATAGAGAAATTGTTCTAATGAGTTGTAGTTAGTTACACAGGTAAATGCCTACAAATGTCCTAATGGTACAAAACAGTCACTGAGTGTGTTTTAATGACCTTTTAGTGTAGGCAGGTGAGTCCATTCATACACTAAATAAATAAATAAATGTATATTGGTCAGAAGTGTGTGGTGTCTCACTGCCAGTTTTTCCACCTGTGCTTTGCAGCGTGGTGCAGATCCAACAGGTTCTACGTGTCAGCAGAGGGGTGGAACTTCAGACTTTTAAAAGTGAGCTGGGGAACATTAAGTCCCTCCTCCACTCGTCCAGCCCCAGCAACTTTGTAGGAATCCTGTCTCGGTGAGATCTCACACACACACACACACACACACACACACACACACACACACAGCCAGTTCAGTATTGGTGTGTTAATAATAATGATAATAATATAACACATCATGATTATTTAATTTCTCTAATTATATAAGTATTTTGCACATATTATATGAAAAATGTACCTTTTCCTCCTTCCCAAACAAACACACTAAACAAAACTAAACTTACATCTTTACTAATGTAGCAAGTTGAGATTTGGTCTGTCTGTCAAAATGAAATCCAGTTGTTGGATAGTTACAGGTGTTTTCTCACAGAAAGTTGTGAACGAAATTAATTGTTGGAATTACAAAAGCCCAACTGTCTGTAATAAAGTAAAACTATATGTTCTTTTGGTTTCATAAAAAAAAAAAAGTTGTATCCCAGTTGTTGGCTATAAAATCAAAAAGTTCACCCTACAGGGTTTCTGGGTGAATACAGTTCACATTTGCAAGTCATATTCTAATGCTATTAGCAGATGCAAATATACTGTATTTAGGGAAGTTTGATATAAAACTTATTTTAAAAACTTTATAAACTTTACTCACTTCCTTAATATGTGAAGTTTTACTTCCCTCTAAACAGTAGAACCACATGGTATGGTAACTCTGTGCCTTCTATGTATTTGTTTATACACTATGGCAGCCTGACAGGTATAGTGCAAACCTATATGTTCAACTCAACAATGAACTTTGACTTGGATTTTAAATGACGCTCTCTCTCTTTAGTGGTCTGCTGCTGCCTCGTTTCGGAGTGGAGCATCATGGGATAGAAAGAACAGATGTTGGGAATCTTGGAAGTGGAATCTACTTTAGTGATGCTGTGAGGTTAGTAGAATATTTGAAATGAACAAGGTTTATTCTATAAAAATGTACATTTGTTGTGACATATAACATCCTCTTCCATACAAAAATGTGTCCACTAAAATGAGACACATTGAGTTCACTATTTTACTACTGTAACTTCAATCACTCCAGCGTCAGTGACAAGTTACTCTTTTATTGCTTTGAAACATAAAAAAACAAATCAGAACCCAAAGAACTTCAAAAGCTTCTCTATGAAATGTCCTTTTGAGAAGGATGATATTACACTAGCTAGCCTGCGGTCCTCCCTTTCATCATTTCATCATCTGGGAACCCAGATGGCAATAACAAAGTCATCTTTAGTAAGCATGTTTTTAGTTTTCCATATCCTCCACCCACAGCACCAGTCTGAAATACTCCAAGCCCAGTGTGACAGATGGTTCTCGGCTGCTGCTGGTGTGTGATGTGGCATTGGGAGGGTGCAAGGACGTCCACAAGAGAGACACCACGCTGACCCAAGCCCCTGAGGGACACGACAGTGTGCACGGGGTCCGCCGCACCCCAAACACTCAGTCTGAGTTTGAGGTAGGATTCTGCATGTGCAAATGTAGATAAATAGATAAACAGACTGCAGATTAATGTTTATTCTTTCTGATGCTTAAGCTGATTTTCCCCTAATATATGACATAGATCAATTCTTCATAGTGACAGTGATCAAATCATGTACCCTGAACTTTTATATCACAACACAATGTCAACACAAAGAGGCTAAAAACTAGAATAAAAGTAGTGTGGACTGCTTAAATATTTTGTTTAATTAAGAACGCATTACAGTTTATAAGATGATTGAAATAAAAAGTATGCACACATGTCACTGTATACCGATTACTATTCAATCTGGTGCTCCAGGATGATGAGTACGTGGTGTACAGTCCCGATCAGGTGAAGATGAAGTATGTGGTTCAGTTCAGCATCAACGGAGAACAACTGCAGGAATTCAGTCCCTCTATCAACACCTCAGCTGAGCCGTGTCTGCCCTCCTGTGACCAAGGTGAACATTGCATACCTGCAAAATATGTTCTTCAGAACAATTCTCTGGTCCGCTCAATTTTAGTGTGGAATATTTTACTTTAGATATCAGGAAAGTAGCAAGAGAGAAAGGATGGGTTTTTACACCCTGATGACAAGAAGTCTTTAAATTGTTCAGTGATACAAAAAGAATTTCAGTTTCACACTCATAGATCATAACATACTTGGTTTTACATTTTTAAATGTACTCCTAATTTGTTAAACTTCACCTGCATGTGTGGCTATAGTGATGATTTCAGAGGATGACGAGGTTGAAAGCATTAAAAACCCACTGGAGGATGTGACAGCTGGACTGTTGGACAGTTCTGGTCAGCAGCTCCCTCTGCAGGCCGTCCATGTGAAGTGCAAACTGATGGATCTGCTCTCTCAGGTAAAAAAAAAAACAAACAAACATTAATGGCACTAAATTTGCCAGGCCAGGATGTCCATTCAAGTAACAGTTTTTCTTACATGGAAATCTTGCATCAACCTCCTAAAATGCATCAGACTAATGGATGTAAATATTTTACTGATTGCTGAGTTTACTGGCTGACAACTCAACTAAAGCACTGACAGTTTACATCTCTCATCTGGCCTCTCCTCTATCCTCTTTTAGGTCATCATCTTCCAAAAATACACCAATCTGAGCTCTGTGCCCATAGAGGCAAAGTATGTCTTCCCATTGGATGATTCTGCAGCTGTGTGCGGGTTTGAAGCTTTTATCAATGGGAAACATGTGGTGGGACAGGTAACACAGCTTTACATTTTCTTAGTGCAGATTTCTGTTCAGCATTTTTGCTTGTTTACCTCACATGGCTCTAGGACTATTTACACTTGAAAGTTGACATTTAACACTAAAGATACAATTAACATTATTAGTTTATTTGCAAACTCAATTATTCCATGCATTTTGTGTCTGTTTGGATCTCAGGTGAAGGAGAAAGAGAAAGCTCGCAAGGAGTACAAGCAGGCTATCGAGAAAGGCCATGGAGCATACCTCATGGACCAGGATGCTCCCGTATGTCCAACTTCTGCTTTCAACCAAACACACATCATCATGTTGATTCAAGCTGTAAATCTAGCAATCTCTAATTCTTAAATATTAGACTGATCGATGAGTATACCAGAATATTTTATATCCCCTTTTCAAAGCAAACTGTGTCAAACAAAAACGTATTTGTACACTGGTTGTGATGGTGTTTTTGTGCTCTCTGCAGGACGTGTTCACTATTAGTGTGGGCAATCTGCCACCCGGTGCGACTGTCCTCATCAAAGTAACCTTTGTGTCTGAGCTGATCGTCAGAGACGGGAGTATTTTCTTCTCCCTGCCTGGGAGTGTTGCTCCATGGCAGGAGAGTGCAGCACTCAACCAGACCACACAAGTAAGAAGAACCCAATAAAATCCATACTAAACTGTCCCAGCCCAAAGTCTCCTCCTCTGTCAGCCATCAATAGTGTGAAGAATGGCAAAAGGCCACCAAGGAAGCAAAAGTGTGTTTTTATAGTTAAAAGACAATTGAGTGTATGACGTAGCAGTACATATCAACATATTTGGACTAGTTTGCCTATTGTGTTTGTGCATGATGAAGCCTTCATTACAGGAGAAATGATTAACTGAGGCCAAGTATTGCTGCTTTCTTTGTCTGCTTCATTAGGCCTCTCTCTTTCTACCTCAGCTTGAGCTCATCTGTGCTTTTTGTGGGTTTCCCTTCACTCAATAGGTCACTGTGGACAAAGTGTGTGTGACTGATGACACAGCAAGTACAAGGTGAGCCATATTCTGTGTTGTTACAATAAAATATTTACATTGATTTTTGTCATTTATAATGTAAAAATACCAAACATTTGGAGAGAAGAGTGGTTTGTCTTTCTAGTGTTTGCCCACAGATTGTGTCCTTCCCTTTGGTTTCTTTTTATGATGCACACTTAAATGCATGCAGCTAGATGATGTGTTCAATGTGTTACTCTTTCCTCACAGAGAGTTCACCCTGGACATGTCAATTGAGATGCCCTATGAGATCACAAGCCTACAATGCATCACTCACAAAGTTAAGATGAAGGTAAATTGGGTGTTTTCACATTTTGTTACTAATTTATTTTTGATTTAAGTCCTCAAAAACAAAAACCACCGTGGATAAAACAGACTATTAACCAAAAGAAACTGCTGCAAAGCTGAATGGAGACGGTGAAAGACGAGTTAAACCACTGTTTAAAAAAGCAGAGAAGGCAGGCTGGAGATACAGAGCATTCTCCTGCCGGCCTTCTCGGAGTAAGATATTAAAAAAATGTTTTTAAATAGTTCAATGATTTCCTGTGTGACAACACTGTGTTTGAAAAAATCCAGTTTGGTTTCAGGGTCCATTACAGAAGGAAACAGCTCTAGTCAAATTGATGAATGACCTTATAATGAACACACATGAGAAAAAGCTCTCTGTGCTTGTCCTGTTAGATCTCAGTGCTGCATTCAATACTGTAGACTATAATATTCTGCTGGACAGACTTGAGCACTGGGTTGGTCTCTCTGGCACAGTTCATAAATGATTCAGGTCTTACTTAACTGCTTGACAATTCTTTGCGGCCATGGATGAACACTCCTCCAATAAAATAGACCTGACATGTGGTATCCCTCAGGGCTCTATCTTAGGTCTTTGTTTCTGTAATGTTCAGTACCTCTCTTCAGTGCTGAGACAATTACTTGATGAATTCTCTATCAGCAGAGAATTTGTTGTAATTATGGTGATAGCATTACTATTTACTTTTATGTTTTATTAATTCATACTATTTATTTATATTTATTCATTCTTGTATTATTATTCATGTAGAAATATTAAACATCAGCTAGTTACAGCTTCACTAAAATATTCAGTGTTTTTCTGTGTTGTATATCATTATATTTTGGTTTTGGCTGCTGCTTAGACTGAGGAAGCAATTTTAAGACTTCACAAATTAGTTAAATTTGACCAACAATTGATCAATCTGACATTTTATACACCATAAAATAATCCAGTCATTGAAAAAAATGTCTTAGTGTTTAATCTATCTTTTTAAAAACATGACAAACCAAGACCAGTCTTTCATTTTCATCCTTTTTCTCTGTTCTGTGTGTGTGTGTGTGTGTGTGTGTATGTAGAGAACAGACTGTAAAGCTGTGGTGAGTGTGCTGCCAGGAGAAGTGATGGGTCCAGAGGGCTTCCAGCTCTCAGTCAATCTGTCTGAGGTTCATCTGCCCAGGATGTGGGTGGAGAAACACCCTGACAAGGAAAGCCAGGTGTGTCTGTCTGTCTGTCTTCCTCTCTTTCTCTTACTGTATTTCTTTGTCTTACTATCTCTTGCTCTCTACTGCAGGCCTGCATGTTAGTTTTCTACCCAGACTTTGACGCAACATCCAGTCTAGCATGTGATGAAGTCATCCTGTTGCTGGACATGTCTGAATCCATGAGGGGAGAGTCTCTCCATACAGCCCAGAGACTTGCCCTGCAGGTCCTCAAAACCCTCGACCATAACCTCAGACTCAATGTCATCTTCTTTGGCACAGGTCAGTATTATCCTTAAAGTTTTTTTTGCAAGTAGTTAAAAAACAAACAAAAAAAACAGACAGAGGTAAAGCAAGGTGAGACAAAGTGAAATCATCTCACTGTTTAAGAGGAAGCTGAAATTGGCAGGTTGATAAAGGAATGAATTGGACATATGACATAAGATAAGAAATGAGGAAAAAAATGTTGAAAATGAATAGAAAATGTGTGATGGAATAAGATTGCACAACACAATCCATGAATAAAGCAATTAAGCCAGCACTTCTGTGGGTTTGGTGATCTGTTATACAGCACTTAATCTCACATGAGCTGAGTATCATAAACAACATATAATGTTACGATTATCCTACCATTACATGAAAGTTGTAATAAACCACACTATGTGCATTACTGTACTGATGACCATCACAAAACTAATGCAGTAAAAATTCAATATTTTGATGATATAGTTCATTCGATTATACAATATAATGTAGTAGACTTTCATCAGATATCTGAATGAGTTCAAAACAGAAATTATCGAAATGGGGATCGTTTTGCAGACTTTTACTGTGTTTTTTCTATCAGATCACACAGATGCTTTCCAGGCAGCACAGCCACTTGTTGAAGCTCGTCAGGCTGCCGAGAGCTTCATCAAGGTGAGTTACTGTCAGATTCTTAAGTTAAACTGTGTAACAGCTAACATGCTATATAACATGTTCAACTGTAAAATGTATTAGATCTTAATATAGGGGAGACCGGGGATGGTTGTAACATTTTTAACATTTCTGTCTGTAGTTTGGAGCTGTTTTAAACCATTGCATTCAAAATGTGATGCACACTAGTGACATATGTCTGTTAATAAATGGTGTAGCTTTTATTTCTGCAACACAAACAGAAAATGCATGGTTTAGTCTCAAACACAAAGAGTGACATGTTACAACTAGCCTCAGTCTGGATTATTTGTAATATACTATTCTGTCCTCGTATGATGAGTAAGGGTCAAACTTGACAGATAGTTAACAATAGATTCAAGAAAAACTTGAAGCTTGGATACGTTTAAGTTCTTTACTCAGTTTTGTATTTTTCCAGCTTGCTTGTTTTCATCAAATCTTTATTTTTTTGTAAAACTGAAAGAAAACATAAAATAAACTGCCAATATTCAAACAATGAAATACAATGTTTCCAGGTAGGGAATAACAATACAATTTGAAGAGAGTCTGGGCATCCCTCTAGCTAAGCAGCAAAGGTATTTAGCTAGCTAAACAGCCTAGCATAAACAAGCTAGCTACTAATTCTGCTAAATAAATTTACAGAAACAATTCAACAAAGAGATACACTTATAATTAAGTTATCATTAATACACAACAAATCAACATATGTGATACTCACAGGCATATATTTCGAAAACTCCACTCAAAGAAAATGCTGAACTGCACACTGGCTCCACTCAGACACCAACTAAAAATCAAACTTATGCAGTGGATATTATGTGACAATGTGACCAATAGGGGGAGCTCAATGCCATACATTTATGCCTGGATTTGAACAAATACTATTAACTCCCAGCACACATACCCTGGGGTGAAATATAACATTATGAAATAAGGATTATGACAAAAACTTATATTAAAACCTCTTTATTCAACACTTAAATGCTTTTTAGCATCATTGGGATGTTTTTGCGTGTGTGTGTCTTTGTGCCACACTAACATTTGAACAAAATAATAAAACTGAAAACAAATATGCAAATGTGAACCACCAACTTCATCAATTGAACATTAGTGTGTTTCTGTGTGAGTGTGTCTGTGGGTTTCAAGTACGTTAGTCACCGTCAGAGTCACAGTGGTGACAAATATATGGCATTCCTGGGTACAGGCTTTGTGGGCCCATAGACTACAGGTCAGACACCAAATCTTAGGTTTCCTTGCTCTTTTACATCATTTGATGCTCTCTTCTAAATGTTGAGAGGCACCCTCCTGTCAGTGTTTCTCCTTCAGGACCTAGGCAATTCAAGATAAATATATAAATATAATGAAATGTTTTGCTTAGGGTGGGTTGCAACATTTTTTCACATGTTGTTACAACTAACCCAGACTCTTGTAGCCATGAACTAATTTAACATTAACACTAACAACTAAAACATTAACATTTACAACTTGCATGAAATATATCTAGGCAAATAGGAAAAAAAATATCTATTTTATTGCTTATGATAAACAGAACAGGCAAATACATTATAAGACCATGAGAGGCTAATGATAAACAAAACAATTCCCAGAATAACGTTTATATTTTTTTAGGTTTTAAAATGAGCAATTACTGTTACATCTGTTTTCTTATGGCTCAAAATAGACAGCATATACCTTCCTATGAAAAAAGATAAGAACAAAGTGTCATTTTCATCAATCGCACCGCAAGTGTCACCTCCGGCATGGTGTGTATAAATGTGTGTGTGTGCCTGTGTGTGTGCATCCTGTGCCAGATGTGTGGTGAGATATGAGAAATAAAGCATGAGAAAGCCCCAATCTTTTTACTGCTATAAAGCTGGGGAAAAGGAGATGTGTATGTGCATTTGTCATACTTTTGGGGACACATTTCAGACTGAAGACCAGTTAATAGGGGATGGTTTGCCCAATTAGGGATGAAAGCCATGCCCCCAGTTGGGAAAAAGTCTGATTTTTGGGTCAGTGATTATGGTTAGGGTTATGTTACGTCTCCAGGAGATGAATGTAAGTCTATGTAATGTCCCCAAAAGTGACCGAGGTCAAAGTGTGTCTTTGTCTGTCTGTGAGTGGGTATGTGTTTGTGTGCCACACTAACATTTGAACAAGATAATAAAACTGAAAACAAATATGCAAATGTGAACCACCAACTTCATCAATTGAACATTAGTGTGTTTCTGTGTGAGTGTGTCTGTGGGTTTCAAGTACGTTAGTCACGTCAGAGTCACAGTGGTGACAAATATATGGCATTCCTGGGTACAGGCTTTGTGGGCCCATAGACTACAGGTCAGACACCAAATACAATCTTAGGTTTCCTTGCTCTTTTACATCATTTGATGCTCTCTCCTAAATGTTGAGAGGTACCCTCCTGTCAGTGTTTCTCCTTCAGGACCTAGGCAATTCAAGATAAATATATAAATATAATGAAATATTTTGCTTAGGGTAGGTTGCAACATTTTTTCACATGTTGTTACAACTAACCCAGACTCTTGTAGCCATGAACTAACTTAACATTAACACTAACAACTTGCATGAAATATATCTAGGCAAACAGGAAAAAATATCTATTTTATTGCTTATGATAAACAGAACAAGCAAATACATTATAAGACCATGAGAGGCTAATGATAAACAAAATAATTCCCAGAATAACTTTTTTATATATATATATTTTAAAATGAGCAATTACTGGTACATCTGTTTTGTTATGGCTCAAAATAGACAGCATATACCTTCCTATGAAAAAAGATAAGAACAAGGTGTTATTTTCATCAATCGCACCATCACTTCTGGCATGGTGTGTATATATGTGTGTGCCTGTGTGTGTGCATCCTGTGCCAGATGTGTGGTGAGATATGAGAAATAAAGCATGAGAAAGCCCCGATCTTTTTACTGCTATAAAGCTGGGGAAAAGGAGATGTGTATTTGCATTTGTCATACTTTTGGGGACACATTTCAGACTGAAGACCAATTAATAGGGGATGGTTTGCCCAATTAGGGATGAAAGCCATGCCCCCTATTGGGAAAAAGTCTGATTTTTGGGTCAGTGATCATGGTTAGGGTTATGGGACGTCTCCAGGAGATGAATGTAAGTCTATGTAATGTCCCCAAAAGTGATCTAGGTCAAAGTGTGTATGTGTGTGTGTGTATGTGTGTGTGTGTGTGTTTGACCCATAACACAACAGATGTAACTTTTTTTTATCAAAATGTGTTTTATCATATTCTGTAGGTCATGGTAGAGGATGTAATGAAGCCTTGTTTTGACCAAAACAAATTTAAAGTATGTTTCATGTATCTGAAGTTGAAAACGGGTCAAATTTGACCCTAACACAATAGAAGGGTTAAACAGTAAGTAACTAGTGTTTAATTTATAGAGGTGTTCCTCATTTGCCTTGTTTTCAGTAATATCCATTAAAGATAACAAAGTCTGAGAATTTTACATCTAGTATGTGTAGGCAATTCACCCCAGGCTAGGTTGACTAAATTTAGTTATTTAGGCCCTGAGAAGATGAAGAGTGTGCTCTGAATTTACAGTACATACTGTACTAGTATGTAGTAGTAGTACGTGTTTGAGATAATATGTATATTTATAAAATTAGTTTTTTTTTAATTAAATACAATAATTATAATACACTAATAACAAAAGAAATACCAAAAGTGCTTACTTCAGTATTTAACCTGCACATTTTCATTCTTATTCTGATAAGATGAAAGGTGAATAGGAAAAAATATTGTTAGTGTTTTCTATGCCTATGGCTAGCACACTGGCTCTAAATTATTCCTCTCCTTCCTATCAGCACTTTTCTCCAGTAGGGGGCAGCACTGAGCTGTGGCGGCCCCTGCGAGCTCTCAGCCTGCTGCCTCCATCCCGTGGTGTCAGGAATCTGCTGCTATTGTCGGACGGCCACATCCAGAATGCGGAGCTCACCTTGCAGCTGCTCAGAGACAATGCCCAACACAGCCGCCTCTTCACCTGCGGCCTCAGGTCTGAACAGGTCGAAGGGTCATAAGTCACAGGGAATGTGAAAATTAGCTTAGTGTTGATATTGATAAGTACTAAGCTAGACAGCACAGCCCCAATGTATACAAACTGACTGGCAACACAATCTGCACTCAGTCATCATCTACGGGACTAATTTGCTGTACAAAACATCCTGGGCTATTTTGCAACTTGAACCAGGCTGGATGTGCATTGAGAGAGTGGGAAAAATTCAAACGGTGCAAAGACAGCCAATCAAGCTGCAGCACCGGCGACTTTCTGAACTGCTGTGTGTACAATCATAAGACACTCCCACCCACGCCCACACATGACCAATTGGGCAGGAAGGATGCAAGTTCATACAAATTGGTCGTGAAGAGTGGGGCTGCACTGTAATACTGTGTTCAGACAGGAACACAATTTTGGATGCATGACTGCATCCAAAATTAATGGAAAGATGTGATTGGGCACAAATTCGCCCAGGGTTGGCAAAGTGATGCAAAGACACATCCGCACAAATTGAAAATGTTCCAACTTGTGTGAAAAATTTGACATAACTAGAGGCTTTATGAATTTGCTTCAAAAACAGACATAGACAAGAAGAAAAAGGTTTTAAAAAGTCTCCTGTGAATTCAGTCACAGGCTGAGCTGAACATGGACACACTGGCAAATATCTGCAGCTAGCTAATGTAATTAAGATGCTGACCTGTAAGTGAAATTTCCAAATCTGTGACAGTTAGACAATTTTGATTTAAGAGGTGAAAAAACATGTAGGCAGGTGAAGCTCTTCATAGAGATTGTTTTCATTGGTGTACAGTGCTGCATTACTTCACCCTGTGTGGAGTTAAACCTTCAACAAATATAGTTTCTATGCTTTGTACTCTGAGCTTCTTTTTTACAGACATTTTAAGGTGTGTGTTTATGTATCTCTTTCATTTCAGCCCGACAGCCAATCGGCACATGCTGAGAGCCCTGGCCCAGGCAGGGGGCGGAGCCTATGAATTTTTTGACACAAAAACTCGACACAACTGGGCAGAGAAGGTGAGACTGGAGACCTGATTGTCAGGTGCATCTTCTTTTCTCAAGATAGCAAACATGTATTCCACATTGTTGTTTTGAATCCAGACTCAATATCTCAACACCTATTGGATGGATTTTTCATAATGAAGTCAATATTCCCTTCAGGATGGATTTAATTTGCCCATGTAAAGCACCCCTTTACACATGCAGCATCATGCCAGGGATGATATAATGGCAATCTTGATCCCGTAGGTTGCCACTCTAGACCTGACATATGGGGAACCTTTTTTGAAGTAATGCTAATTCATCTGCTCTTTTTTTTTTTCTTTTTTGGCCACAGGTGGCATCTCAGGTGAAGCGTATGGCATCTCCCGGCTGCAGTTCAGTGGCAGTGAAGTGGCAACAGTTCAACCCTACAGCACCCCCTCCCGTGCAAGCCCCCAAGCAACTCCATGCTTTGTTCAATGACTGTCACACTCTGGTCTATGGCTTTGTGCCAAACTGCACTCAGGTATGCATTTTATGTACATTATTACGAATTGAATTTACAGTTTTGATTTGTTTCTTCTTTTCCTTGCAGATATTTTCATATATTTTGAAGTGTGTGTATCATTTTGAATGTCAGTTAAGGCTGCAACTACCAGTTTTTTTTAACATCATGAATCAATTAATCTGTCATAAATGATAAATTATTTAAATGATGAATCAATGAGTAATCAAATTGCTTAATCAAAGAGTCATTTCAGCACTAATCTCATTTTACTTCCTGGTTTACTTCATACAGGCCACCCTCCTTGGCAACCTGAGTGGTCAGGAGCTGAAAACCATGGTGTCAACCAGTGAGCTGCAGAAAACCAGGGGCACAGTAAGAGCACACACACTCACACTCTGTACATCACAACTGACAGATCTCAACAGTATGTACCGTATATGTTTAAATAATAACACTGTGAAAAGTTGAAACATTAACAGTAATTAACTTGAACTAGTTTACCCTGCAGATACTGATGCATGTTGATTGTCATAATCATGAGGATGAT
The DNA here is from genome assembly GCA_029490765.1 of Euthynnus affinis. NCBI lineage: Eukaryota > Metazoa > Chordata > Actinopteri > Scombriformes > Scombridae > Euthynnus > Euthynnus affinis. The sequence continues at coordinate 6,461,932 of CM055850.1, read as the reverse complement.
GAGGTGATGATTATGATGTGTATTGGTGTGTGTGTTCAGTTTCTTCACAAGCTCACAGCGAGGGCCCTCATCAGGGATTACGAAGATGGAAGCCTTGATACCAGCGAAGCTGAACATGAGGTGTGTTTGTATGTGTGACTGAGACCAAAAGCACCCCCCCCCCCAAACCATCACCCTCACTTATATTTCTAGCTTGAGCTTGACATGCTGATGTAGATTTTTGCTTTTCCAGGGGAGGAAAGCTGAGCTGAAGTCCTTCATCATTGAGTTAAGCAAAGAGTTCTCCATCCTGTCTCAGTTCACCAGTTTTGTGGCCATTGAAGAAAGGGTCTGTGCAATTTTTCAGGTTCCTTTTCATTTACACTGTCATTTGTATTCACTTCTGGGAGCTGTTCAGTACACCAACCCCTCCACCCCACAACCAGTCACATTAGTCCCTGGATGAATGTGACTGGTGAAGGATTTGTGACATTGTGTTTTGTAGCTCCCAACCAAACTCCCCTACTTTGTTTTAGGACTCAGAACAAACAGAGGAGGGCTTCACAGACATCCTCAAGTTGATTGCAGAGGAAGATGTTGACTTCCTCCCCTACATCAGCTGGATGTCTCATCAGGACTCTATAGAGGAAGAGGAGTGTTTTGGAGATTTTGTAGTTGGGTCATGCTGGACTGAAGTGGATTGTGCCCTCTTTCCAACCACGGTCAGTCCCCTCAGCGCAAACTAAAGATTTGTTATTTTAGGGTTGACAATAAATACACTTTTTAAACAGAGCTGCTGAATGTCTCGTCAGGACTCTATAGAGGAAGAAGAAGAGGGAGAGGACGAAAACTATATTGGGATGGTTAACAGCAAGGTCAGCTAAAGATTTCTGTGATACAATTGATCTACCAACAGATTTAGACATTGTGCTGCACTTTATGAAGAAGTCCGATTAAGACAAAACAACATGCATTACATCTTTGATAAAGCACAATGACGGAAAGTCAGATCAAAAAATGTGATGACTGTTGAACATCAACAAACTTTTAGTTTATAGTTGTTCAGTTTAAATTTGTGAAAAATTAGATCCTGACTCCCTTTTTGTTTTCTACATAATTTCTCTCCTTTTGCAGGGTTCCTCTTCCTCATCTATTACATTGTCCCCGGAATGTCACAGAGACTCTCTGAAAAGCTCTGAACACATGAGTCAGAAAATGAGGTTCATGGATGACAAACAAGAAGCAACAGAATGTCTGTTTGAGACAGAAATATCTGGTCCAGTTGATCTTACCTTCATAGGATTGTCCAATCATTCTGCTCCCCTTCCTCCTCAGCACTATTCTTCATTTTCCCAACCCCAATTTGCAGCTCCACCTCCTCCACCTCCATCCCTCTCATTTCATGGTCCTCCATGTCCTCCTTGTTTTATGCCTCCTCCTGCACCTAGCACTGTCTCTTTCCATTATGAAAGGCAGTTTAGGAGTTTAGGGAACTTACAGATACCCATAGATACTCATAGTGATGTGCGGGTGAAATTTAGGGGTGCTCGGAGGAGATCGTGTGGGCCAACTGAGGTGTTACAAAAGCAGTCTGCTAATTTTGCAGACACAGAGGAGAGTTCCCCTGACTCAGATGATCACACAGATGATTTTGGAGGCTCATTGTCCACAGTTAAACCAAAAAGCTTCCCTTCTGTTGTGGCCAAACCTAATTCTGCAACTCAACAACAGTCAGGTTTTGGTTCTGTTCTGTTTAGAAACTCCACAGCTAGAAAGGGATTTCCTAAGGGCAGGTCAATCCAACTTGAACCCCTTAACCTGGATTATCCAGTAAATGGCACTCTAAGTCCAATTTACACACAAACTTTGAAATCAGGTCCTAGATTAAGAAAAAAGATGAGAGAGGATGAGAGAGGCTCTGATTTGACAATTGATTTGATGTCTGAAGCAGACATTGAACAGTGTTTTACATTCGGGGCAAAAATGGCCCAAAGTGTACCTGCAGCATGTCCAGGTGTACCTTTTTCAAGGGGGAGGACTGAACTCTTCGGAGGAGGTCTCTCTTCAGCTGGGTTCACAGCACAATCTGCAACTGCAGTGTCTTTAAGCAAGGAGCACCCTTATCTTCTTCATCTACCCTCCATGTGAGTCTCAAAACATTTATTCATGTGCTTCATTTGAGAAGATCATAATATAAACACAGTCTTACAACAACAAAATATTTTAAAAGATGGCATATTGCATATGGCATATGGATATAGACCAGATCTCTCTGTTAATTGTTCTATGCGTACACGCTGTAGCTTTCACACTATTCTCAATATTCACTAAGACTGTTCTGCTGTGATCATGTTTCAGGAACATGTCTGCAGATTCTGAAAAACTGAACCTCAAATGGACAAAGATCTTCCGGATGCAGCATTCAGTAAGATATATGTTAAAATGTAATTGGGTGTGTAACCAAGGAACAGATCAGTTTTAGATCTGTTGTTTTAGAAAAGATTCATTTTCAGCATGGCTGCATTCCATGCAGGTGGACACATGGTGCTGTGGACAGAGACGCTGAACACAGGTCACAGGAGTCGGTGTGGCTTGAATGGATAGGATGTGTTTACATGTGGCTCACTTTCTATGTGGATTCCCAGTTAGCAAGCAATTTCATTTCCATTATACATGACATGTGTAACATATTAGATTACATTCATTTAGCAGGAGAAAATTGCAATACTTGCAACTTGCAGGCTGACAAAATATATGGATATACACATACATGTATGTAATTTAGTATTATGTTCATGCTAGAGCTTAGGAAAAGCTGTGGCTCTCATCTGTTGCATCTTAATGAATGGGAAACTTTTGACCTACTGTTTTCATATTTTCTTTGAATAGAAATTTTTTTAGCTAACCTACACTATAAATATACTTACTATCCACAATCCACAGTGAAGTAGAACATACTGTATATCATATATTATACATTTTAGTGGCATGTTCTTAATAATTTGCATAGTAAATGACAAATTATGATATTTGTCTGTGCTTTGCAGGAGGGCTATTGGGAGTTAACAACAGAACTGGGGCAATTCATGAATATCAACGTAGACCTCTTTGCCAACGTGTTTCTGAGAAACAAGGGCATCTGCTCTCTAGGTGAGCATTTCCTCAACCTCTTTCAGGCCGTCAGAGTGGAAATAGCTTTGTCATTTCTGATCATGTTGACTAATTCTAACTTCTTGCCAGGACTAGAGAATTGGGATGAAGCAGTGATTAACAGAAATATTCACATCATTTGCTCAAGTAAAACTACCATAACTGAAACAATTTAGATTTAACATTTTACTTAAAAGCAAAAGACTGCAAGCATTAAAAGGCCCTGAAAAGCTATTTTCTCATTCAACTTCTTATCTGCTTAGTGACGTCTGTGGCCTGTCTTTAACAACTAATACAGATATCTCAGCCAAAGTCTTAGCTTTGGTTCTCACTAGTTTCGGCCAATGATAAAAACGTACATAAATGTGTATATGGTCTAGGTTTGAGAGCCCATGCTGACATCCTGAGGCTGGTGGCAACTCTTCTGGTTCTGCAGATGATGAGGGTGGAGAAGCTGGAGGAAGGAAAACTTCTCCGCACACTTTTCTGCCTGATCGACTCCTCACAGCCCAGGTCTGTTCACAACAACATGAATAGAGTGAAATTAAATTAAAATGATTAACGTTTTTGCTATTTGTAGAGACAAGTCAACCGCGACTAAACTCGGCACCTATAGCAACCAAAATATAAGTGCAAAACAAAAAGACAGAAAGCCTTACTCACATTAGTTTCAAGTAGAATCACATGTGGGTTACAAAATACAACAGATTTAAAACGTCATTCAAAAATACAACATAACAAGAAATTCATAATTCAGCAAGAAAGCAAATATGCAAATATCATCACTTCAGTCAAACATGAATGTGAATTGCCAAATGCCCTTCAAGGTGCTATTTATAATTAAACTTGCCCTTAAACTACTTTACTAATATCTGAAAGCATCTTAATTTATAGTAAATTTCTTGAATTATTTTGATTATTTTGTAAGCGTAGCTGTCACTATTCCCTGAGTGGCTTACTCTTTTGTTAATGACTGACTTTTTCCTCTAGGCCTGAGCGGTGGGAGAAAGTGAGAAGGGCAGTTGACTGGGTATGCTGGGCTGATCAGCAGTACCCGTGTGTCTACAGCAGGTTGGAGTTTGGTTTGAGCTGGGAATCCTCCACACGTCAGCTGCTGGGCTATGAAAGCCTCCCTCCCTTCTCACCTCTCAGTGGTCTGAACCTGCAGGGGACTGTGGCACCTCTGCTAGTCCACTAAGCAGGCAAATAATACTGAGGGAGCATGAAGAGAAGATAAAAAAAAAATTCACAGCCATTTGCCTTTTTGAGGGGATGAGGTCATCTTTAGGATTGATTTAAATATGTATATGCATGTATTTCTTTTCCTTATTTAAAGCACTTTGAACTATCTCTGTCAGTGTTTTTAAATGTACTTAAATTATCAGGATAAAGTCAGCTTTATACAGTAACCTGATTTCTGAAAAAAGTAACCTGTTTTCCTTAAATGAGGTTGTGGATATGAGAAACCATATTTCTCCAGCTAGATTTCTCATGGAGAGATTCTGTACAGTATATGGGTAACTAGAGTTCTAATTGTCTTTTTACATATGCACATGCATAATAAAGCCTTCAGAAAGGGAAAGTAAAACTGTGTGTGCATTTCCATCCACCTGCTTTATGAGAATGTTTAATTTGTGCAACAAAAAAAATTATTTGAGTGGAAACGCTGTATCATTGGCTGAGGTAGAAAAGTTGATAGACTTAGCGAATAAATCAAGTCACATACTGTAAATAATGCATGTGATCTATTTGTGACTCAAGCTTGCACTCCACTGGAGAGACATCAAAACGAAAACAAATATGTGTGGATCAATGAGGAGGCTGTATCATTCTTCGATTAATACACAAAACCAGCCAGAGTGGCAGAATAGAGAGAAGAATCACAATAGGTAGTAGTGTATCCTATTCAGAATCTGATTTGAACTGAAAGTGAGAAGGAGAAAATACAAACACAGTTACAGAGAATATGTATAGAATGGTCTATAGGTGGTGTTATGAACTTCTGCTGTCAGCTCTATACATTGTGTCATGCTTTCTTCATTGTGGTGCAGTCATTTATATTTAATTAGAGCTGGGCGATGCTGCAGCGTCACCCATCAGCTTGGTGACCGTCTTGTCATTGCCTCTGAACAACCCACCTGTATTTTACGTCTTCAGCTGGTCTTCTCTTTGCATCACTTGTACAGTCAACTGTCTAAATTGATAGACAAGTCACTCGTTGCAAACACCTGTGGCGACTGTGAGCAGATCTGAGCAGCATCCTTGTTGTATATTATTGAACATTAAGCTTAAGGGGTGGTTGCTTGTGATGTACTTCTGTTTTTACAAGTAAGAATTGTGAAGCCAGACAGGTTTTGTTTTGTTTTGTTAATCTGGTTTTCGCATCAGTGAGTAGTCTCGATCTGTTGGAATAGGAAGTGAAATTTTGTTTATTTGTTTCTTTGTTTTGGGTCCACCTGCAGCCCTTTCCTTTAATACTTGCCTCAGTTATTTAATCACACTGAGTTTTTTTTTATTTGGTGTTGTTTCAATTGTAAGTTTGCTAACTCTTTTATTGTGACCCTAAACAATAAATGGTAATGCCTGCCTGACTACATCAGTGTTTTATTGCTTCTCCAAGCCCTAAGGTCTTTCACTTCTGTAACAGGTGATAAGTTTGTAATAAACCTTATGATAGGTAGGAATATTTAATACTGGACTGGCTGAAAAGTTACTTCAGCCACCTTTTTTCCTTGGTATGGTCTGGTGTCAGAGACTGAGGGAATTACACACTAACAACAATATACAAAATATATAGATAGACTTTATTTTACAGCAATGAATTCATACAACAGCATTTTCAAGGACCAAGGATAATCCTGGTCAAGCTATAACATACCCCCCTCAGCCGCCCTGAGTGTCACAGCACACAAAACCACCCCACACAAGTAACTCACTGTGACAGCTGACAGGTGGGCACACTCACACCTACACGTGATTCCACCCTAAATAGGCACACTTGATCTCACACTATTAAGGGGCATGCAAACTAAACTAGCCAAGACAGTCATGTATCTCCCCCATACATCAGTTATCTTTACCCCAGTTCCCACCCATATACTGCTGCTTTTAAGATCTATAAAAAGTCACCAATGAGCAAGAACAAGACAGTAACAATCAAAACTAAACACAAAACAATTAAAATGTCCTTATTTAAAATGACCACTTAACTGTCCAGTCAAATGAGACCCTAGAGAGTAATGCATGACAATGAAAATGTGTAGGTGTAAATAGGTGTTGGAGGGCTGAAAGTACTCCAAGTTGACACTTTAACAGGATATCTCTGAAGGAGACCCAATCTGTTGGTTGAGGGCATCCGCCCAGTTTTCTAGGTTGGCTTCAATGCCCTGACCCTAAAAATTTTTTGCCACTTCAATATATATACTAAACCTTTCAATCAATTATGTTTCTTATAGATTCTACACTGAAATTATACCTCTATTACAGGTGCATCAGGTTCATTTCAATCAACAGATTGAAAACTGTTAATAAATATTGCATTTTTATATCATTCATTCTTAAGGCATCTACATCTCAAATCCATATATAGTCACCAACCAGAACATTTTCAAGACTTCATGTGATGCAGAAACCACAGCTCACTTTTCAAGCCACTGGCTTCCTGCTGATCTAAGCAGGAGTGTTAATTTGCACTTGCACAAAAGTGTAGTTAACAATTCAGCTCAACTGACAAAATTTTCCATCATGTATTAGTTTATTTTGTCAGTTTTCATTGAGATTTTACATAGAATTATTTCAGAGGTTTTGGAGGGGAGTGTGTCTCGGGAATACTATGGTGAAACCTTTAACAAATGACAAGTAAAGATAGTATCTGTGCTAATGCCTATCTTACTGTACACAATAGGTCTTTTAGCACATGATTTTATATTTTGTACATTGTACAATAAACTGTTAATGGGAGCCCATTCATGAATTGGCTGCACACAAATTGTTTCAAACATCCAGTTTCAAACAAAAGAAACATTGCTTTCATTTATCCCTAAACACAAAGCAATGTTTTTTGTCGTGTGACCCCTTTCAAATGAGTCTACTTGTTAGACTAGGTTGACTACTTCAACCAAAGAGCAATTTGCTTTTCTTGTTTTATTTGAGAGCTGGAGAGATAAAATGATCCAAGAATTAACAAGATTAACACCAATAACCAGTCTTATAGGGGTTCTGCGGACGTCCTGTTGAATTTAGTTCTGGGTTGTCAGTGTATGATTTGTGGGTCTTGAGGAGACGAACAATTTAGTGTTGGATGGGGAGGGGGGGTGTAATTTTAACAGATTATCAAATTTTTTCGCCGGACCTTGAGCATGTTTAGAGGGTCAAATTAAGTGTTGAAGTGGCGATTGAGAAAGAAAGAAACAAACTACACAGTTACAATAAAATAAGGTCTTCGCCCTTTCAGGGCTCAGGCCCTAACAAACATACCAGTTACAATAGGGTCTTCGCCCTTTCAAGGACAAGAGTTCTTCTCCTGTGTACAGAAGTACATAGAGGCCTTGACTTTTGGCCGAATTGGATTGAAAATATATGTATTTTGTAAGAATTTTCGTCGCGAGTCCACCGGTACAGATTTGAAAGTCGTTACTTATTGTTTAGACGGTAGCCCTTAATTAAATTGGCATGCTCAGGGAAAGCCTCTCCCATTGAAACGCATTATAAGCTAAATGTCGCAGACAAGCTTTGACTACAGATATTATGAAAATTGTACGAGTTATTACAAAGTTTTTCACAACTTTTGTTCAACACAGTCATGTGAGTGATGTATGAAAATCTGAAGCCAATAACATGAATGCCCTGGGAGGAAATAGCTCTGGTGCAGACCCCAAAATGGCCATTTTCATAGATTTTGAAGGACTTTCATTAATGAACTGCGGACTTCCTGTTGGATTTAGGTCTGAGGTGTCAGAGTATGATTTGTAGATCTTGAGGAGAAGGAGAAGAAAGAAAGAAACTGCACAGTTACAATAGGGTCTCCTTCGAAAGGTGTGGCTTCCTCAACAGTTGATAAAACTGAGACACTAAAACCAGGAGACAGTTTCGTCTTGTAGAGTACATGTACAACAGTCTCTGCTGCACAGCTAACCCCCTAGGTTGATTTTGAACAATGGAAAAAGTTGAACGTAAGAAACAAGTCAACTCAAGAACTTATATAGGTAAGTTCAGTCAAACAGAGAAGCTGACAGATTGAGCTGTGAGTAGTATGTTTTAATCTACTCCTTTCGTATGATTGATTGGATTTCTCTGTTCAGGTCCAAAGACTTCAAAAAGGAGATTTGAAGGAGCTGTTCTTATCTTTGTGGGGCTGCTGAGTGTTCTCCTGCTGGCTGGACTCATTGGCTTCAGCATCTACTGTGAGTTTTTTTCTCCTAGCAGTGATTTGTTGTCGTTTGCTGTGAGTATGGTTTTCATGGCACTCAACTCAACCCACATTTACCTTTATTTTACCTAGCTACATTTAGCTTTAAAAAAAAAAAAGAAAGAAAGAAAACAATCTATAAAGTTTTTAATCAACCTCTATGGTACTAGAGGTACCTCTATGTCATTTGCTGTGAGTATGGTTTTCATGGCACTCAACTCAACCCACATTTACCTTTATTTTACCTAGCTACATTTAGCTTTAAAAAGAAAAAAAAACAAACAAAACAAAACAAAAAAAGAAAACAATCTATAAAGTTTTTAATCAACCTCTATGGTACTATTATATTATACTACTACTATACTATTATACTGTACTATTGTGCTGCACAGGACAACCCAAATGAGGGTTCAAGCTGACTTGTTAAATTACATATTAAATTAAATTAAATAACTAGTTAAATTAAACAATTCATGTTAAGCAACATTGTGTAACTTCCAAAGTGCTTAGTCAGTATCCTACGTCAGTAGGATAATTAACTTCTTACTTAACTACTTGTTAAGTAAGACAGCAACAGGGAAACAGGCTTATATATATAATTGAAATGCAGCTTTTTAATGACCAAAGCTTTTTAAACATGTATAGAAACATTGTGATAAACTGTGATAATCTTGTTGGATCCATTGTCCCTTTGTTGTAAAGTTCTGCTCTGCTCTGTTCAGTCTGGTTTTGTTCTGTTTTGCTGTGCCTGCACACCTGAATCTGTATTACAGGGACATTCTTCAGTTCATTCTGGCTGTTTTGTCCTGCATTTGGTTCCACCTGCTCCACTACTCTTGACAGTTATTTGCTTTAAAATTAAACTGGAAGCTGTAATTACTGAAAATGTACATTATAAAATTGTTAAAATGGTATTTGAAATGAGTGACTAAATGAACATAAATGTCACATGCCTTTTGATTTATTTCAGACCACAATGTGAGCAGTTCAGCTGAAGCTATCATAGACAACCTGACTCCTGAGTGTCTCCAGGACTATAATAACAACCTCAACAAAATAACTGAAGACGGTGAGTGACATCTGTGGCTATACAGTACTGCACACACATTGTAGAAGAGCAACTACAGAGAACACTATGCTGAAAATAGAAGATGATGTAGAAATCTGTCCTATGAACTATACAAATTATCTTCAATCAGCAAGTTTGTTGTGACTTGTTGATTGTATGCTTCAAACATTTTAAAATATTTTTTTCATCAGGAAATTAGCATGTTAGCAATCTAACCAATAATATCATGTTAACATGCTAAATGTGACTTTTGTAACAAACTACAGTAAGTCACAATGCAAAATGTGGTAACACATTCTGTGATGCTTATGACTATAATACATTATAAACATACTTATAATGCGTTATAATCTGCTAATTGCACTGCATAATTATACTTGTGAGCACTCATGAATTAATTAAGTTGTTCAACGGACCATAACGCATGCTGTAGTTAAGCCAGCACTCCCAAATATTTAGGTGGCTTTCAGGTTGATGTATTTTTGGTCTGTACCAAAAATCACATAACAAATGATGCTGATTGAAATTTAGCTTTTCTAGAATATCAATATGTTGTGTACAATAAGAAAACTATGATTGTCGTGGGAGGGTTAACATTTTTCTTACATTTAATATATGTTATAATTAAGGAAATAATGAAGGCATTTTTATTTGATCAAAACCAAAGAATTACTAATTTACAGTATACTTTTATTGAAGAAGGATGCTTTCTTATCCACTGGTCCAACGTTACTCAGATGTACTTCAAACAATCTCTGGCTATTTATTCAAAGCAAAGCAATCACAAGTCCAGTGTAATGTGAGTGGTGGTATTACATGAATTTTTGTTGATTAAAACTTAACTTCAATGTGGTGGTGTGAAAGCTGAACTTTGAGAGATCCTAAGGCTTTGCAGTACGGTTTAAAACACATTGTGATTGGAGACACAAAGTAACTGTGCTGAGAATTCAAGTTTGTTCCTTTATCATCAAATAAAAACTGATGCCATCAAAATAATTTGAAAGATGCAATAATCGAAAAGTAACCAGTAATGCTCCTTAATTGGTAGAATAAAAACAAGTCAACCCTAGTCACATGTTATGTAATTCACAGTAGGAGTCATGCAATAAACTATGGTGAACAAACTCTTTTCTTTTTTATAATTATCTTTATTTCATTTCATGCTTTCCACCATGGGGCTTTGCTTACAATCTATTACCAATATAAATAAACAATTATACCTTGATGTGAAACATAATATAGACCTATCCTATCCTAGGATGGTGTCTCATACTAGCACATTCGACATAAGACACTCATACACACTCACACACATAACTAAATGCATGCATAATGCTAATTCCATGTCCTTGTTCTGTGCTAGTTCTGTACTTAATATGCATCTTTTTAACCTCATAGTTTGGAAACAGATAGATGTGTCTAATTTCTAATGTTGTGTGTTACAGAGAAAACTTGTCCTGTAGATAGCTAACAGTCTCTGCTCTAAAAGTATGGATCAATTTATTGAAATAAATCTCAGGTGAGCTGTTTGCATGGTTTGGGAAAATTGTTAGACCTTTTGTTGTTGTATCAAGACACCTAATTCTGTGCAGTAAGACCTCTGACAATCAGTGTCAAACTGACAGTGCTTTCAATAGCTGAACTAACACTAGACAGTTCTGACACTTTTAAATGTTTGTTGATATCAGTTTTGTAAAGACAACAGGGAAACAGGCTTATACTTTCAATTATGATTAGAATAAAATTAAAAATGCAGCTTTTTAATGACCTAAGCTTTTTAAACATGTATAGAAACAACAATTCAGTGGTCAGGGAGTGCATTTACAGTGTCATTATTAAATGAAAACCAGGACATAATATATTTTATTCATGGTTGACAGATTGTGATAAAAGGATTGGGTAAAATCAGACTATCCTTACTTGTACATGAAGGGGCTGAAACAGACTGCACAGATCAGAACTGCTATTTTGCACTCACACCCAGCAGACTTGGGACAGACTTGGGACATACTTGTCGAGTCCGTTAGAGAAAGACCAAAGATCAGATGAAATCAGGCGCATAAACTCTGCCATGAACTGTAAGGACAAATACAAATTACATAAAACACATTGATAAAGTACACACTTACACAAGCTGAGTCATATAATATATCTATATGGTCTACATACTATACATAGCTGCATAGAACTACATTAGAACATGGAACTACATTACTCTATTATTATTATTACATAAAACAGACTGAAGAAATAGGCTGAAGAAAAAACAGTGCACTGACTTATGTATTTAAATGTAATCTACGCTCAAATATAAAACAAGAAAAATTGCCTTGGACTCACATCTGAGTTAAAGATGAATATGTCAAATGTCAAATTCTGTCGGCAGCTGTTTACTGAGGTAATAAAGCAAGTGAGAAGTAGGGTCATTTTCTCAGACTTCCATACAATCAGAGTTCTTTTTGGAGTCAGTGGAGTTGCCCCCGCCATTAGAGAGAATGCAGGTTTAAGGCACTTCCACAATGGCCTAGCTTTTCAGACCCGGGGCTACCTGCTTGAGTTTGCTCTGTGTTTTTACTCCTGTGTTCCCAGCCCCCACTCTTCCCTCTTCACCTGCCTGTGTCATCTTTATTATCCCTGCCCTTTTCCCAGTGTTTTCCCAGCCTGAGTGAGTTTCTCTGCCCACCTGCACCTCATCTCCTCATTAGTGCATATAGCATTTCAGTCCTGTGTTTCACTTTATTCTTGTTGGATCCTTTGTTCTGTAAAGTTCTGCTCTGCTCTGTTCAGTCTGGTTTTGTTTTGTTCTGTTTTGCTGTGCCTGCACACCTGAATCTTTATTACAGATACTTTCCTCAGTTCATTCTGGCTGTTTTGTTCTGCATTTGGGTCTTTCTGCTCCACTACTACTGACAGCTACTTGCTTAAAATGATACTGGAAGCTGTAATTACTGTAAATGTACATTATAAAAGTTTTAAAATGGTTTTTGAAATGAGTGACTAAATGAACATGAATATGGCCTTTTGATTTATTTCAGACCACAGTGTGAGCAGTTCAGCTGAAGATATCTCTGTTATCATAAACAACCTGACTGAGCGTCTCCAGGACAGTAATAACAAGCTTTCTTCCGTGTCTGAAGAGAGAGACCTGCTGCTTGCCAAACTCACTGAAATAACTAAAGAGATGGAAAAGCTTCAGAGTTTGTCTGTACAGAGTGAGTGACATCTGTGACTATACAGTACTGCACACACATTATAGAAGAGCACCTACAGAGAACACTATGCTGAAAATAGAAGATGATGTAGCAATCTGTCCTATTAATGATACAAATTATCCTCCATCAACAAATTTGATGTAACTTCTTGATTGTAATTCTTATAAAACTGTGGATTTGTTCTTGTATTTATTTAGCTTCAAATATTATAAAATAATTTTGTCATCAGGAAATTCCTAACATCATCAACATTTAGCATGTTAGCAATCTAACCAATAATATCATGCTAACATGCTATATGTGACTTTTGTAACAAGCTGCAGGCAGGGCCATCACAATACCTATAAGCACTCATAGTCATAATAACAATTATCATAACACATTATAAATGCATTTTATAATGACTTATAAGGCCAAGTATCATAATACTTAGTAATTACTGGTCACATGTTGACCTTTTTTTCTTTTTCTTTTGCAAAGATCATAGTGTACTATAATTCTCATAGTTGTAATATATTATAATAATTTTATACTGCATAAATAATGACTGATTTAATTCCACTCAAAGTGATTTTAACCCTTTCATGCATGAATTATGATAAACTTAGTCAGGATTTTTTTCCTAAGTATTTTCACTCCTCTTAAGGTATGAAAAAAAATATTTGAACTTTTTTTAAATATGCATTTTTCAAGGAGTTTTTCACACGTCCACTCAGGTGGACAGCATGCATTTGAGGTTTCAACTGAAGTACTATGTAACAAACCAATTAATAAAATTATATATTATTTGAAAACTATAAAATTATATATATTTTCAAAGTTGTTCAAATAATGTTTTAACATATTTTAACACATTCTAATATTGTTCAGTGCAATGCAAAACATTGAATCTTGTTTCTGACTCCGCAGCCTCTCCTCTTTGTCTTACTGCATTTATTAGCACATGAGCTCCACATGACTTGAAATGCAAAAGATTCTTCTTTCCTAAACCAGACATTCTTTTGAGGTGCCAGGCATTTGCTCAGCACCCTCAGCATACTTATCCTCCTCAGCATCCTCAGGATCCTCAACCCCCTGAACCCCCTCAGTATTTTCAGCCCCCACAGTTTGGGGCCCACACATGCTCCACATTTCACATCGGTAACGGGGCCAACAGTGAGCTCATTTTATACCCACAATGGCCCCACATGGGTCCCAAAGCAGCATGCATGCTGGGTAGCCCCCTAAAAACTGCAAGTTACAGTATAATAACATAAATCAATTGATTTAGAGCTAAAAAAAAAAAAAAAAAAAGTTACTGCAGATCAAGTATTTTCAAGAACAACAAAGTTGCAGTAACAGTATAATTGTAGTTGAAATGATGTCACTAATGCATGATGTCCAACACAGTGGACAGATGATTAATTGTTATTTCAACAATTGTATTACTCCTTAGCTGTTACTTGATGTTACATTTTTTTTTTTACCTGCAAGAGTCAACTACCATAGAAGGATTGGCAAGATATTCCTGAGCGACTGAGTGTTTCCGGCCAGCTGGCAGCCATCTTGGTTTTGAGAAATTTTCATTGCACTTACAAAGGCTGGCCAATGGATGGCAGTGTATGGGATGACGCACTAAAGTCCATTACGGTGGTTGATGTGTAACTATACCAAAAAAAAAAACATGCGTATATAAGAAAACAGCTTTTGAATAGCTGTCCACTGTAGTGACCACTATGCATGAAAGGGTTCAGTTACTCTAACTGGTCATTTCTGAAGTAAGGTCATTGGGTGCTCTAAGTGAAGTAATGAAATTCCTGAGGTATATAAGAAAAATAACATTAAATCTATGCAAGAACAACACAAATTGTTGTAAAAATGAATTAATTTGTTCAATGGGTCATAAAAAAATGATCTGAGTACTCCAATTTGACAATGAACTGAATGATGCACATTTACAATTCACTAATGTAAGTGAGAAATACTTCCTATACACATAATTTGAAAATGTCAATATTGGCTCACAAAAACAAGTAACATTGACTCAGAAAAATATATTACACAGAATTATATTGTTTGTTTATATTTCATAAGTATTATATTTAGACTTGGTCCTCAAAATGAAAGGGAGTGAATGAGGAGTCTGGCACCTGGGAGGAATGGTGCTGTTGACAGTGGATGACAGGGACAGTAGTGGACACTAGCTTACCTCTAGATGACTTTAGACAGATGTAAGACTGCTGATTTTGTTCTACTAAAGTGAAATATCCCTTTTAAAGGTTGAGACTTACTAGTTTTAACTGCAGTGCAGGGTTTGCACCTATTTTTTTAAAGAGTCACTTTTGTTGATCAAATGTTTACATTAAAGTAAAATATACAGCTACAGATAAAGTAGAAATGTTTTAGGTCTCATCCATAATTTGAGTCAATTTAGTGTGTAGAGTGAGTTATTTGGGGAAATATGACATTAGTCAAATGTAAATGTCCATCATTCAGTTATTCATCATCAAAGAACACTATGCTGAAAATAGAGGATGATGTCGCAAGCTGTCCTATTAATGATACAAATGATCTTCAGTCTACAAGTTTATTGTAACTTGTTGATTGTAACTGTAAAAAAAAAACTGTGGACACAGTCTTGTATTTAGTCATCTTCAAACATTTTAAAATAGTTTTTGTCATCAGGAAATTCCAAACACTGTCATGTTAGTATTGTGGATATTTTTGAGTGATGGTCAGCACCTCAGTGGAGAAAAGCACACACGAGCCTTTGATGTCTTAAAGTTAAAGATGTTTATTGACATACTTGATCAAGGAGAACTGAAATGGCAAACATCGGAGTCATCTGCAACTCTGATGCTGTTTCTTTCCGTTCTGTCCTCTGAAGGTCTGACACCTAATCATTATCAGCCTACAATATGAAAATTCGACTAATTGCTTCACTAGTTTCTAAACAAGGACCTGCATTTTCCCCGTGTCAGTTTAGGTCACATTGCGTAGAACTTCAGCAGTTTTGGTTTGAATGTCAATAGAATCCACGCACAGACCTATCTGTGTTGTCTAGGAAAGCCTCCTCTCACCCTGGTAACCATGGCAATACTAATATACCCTCTATCAGAGAGGTTTCTACCTTCCCCAAAACATCATAGACAGCTGGAGTTTCAAGGAGAGGAGAGAATATCTCCTTCCTGCATAAGATTTACAGTGTGACCTCAAGGCCCATGCTTGACCCAGTGTAACACAATTATGATAGTTAACCTTATAAATCATTATAAACTACTTTATAATATCTTATGATTTAAGGTGAGAAGCACAAACATCCAAATGAAGCAACAAGCAGAACACATTTTTGTTTGAAGGGGGTTTTAATGTTCATAAATAAACTAGTTACATTTACAGTAGACTTTTAGAAAAGTTTTACTTCTCTCCAAATATACAAAAGAAAACCCTGGACACTTTTAACCTTCACACACATTCAGTTCATATCATATTTAATATCAAAGTATCAAAATAATCATTAATATCACTCCTTTGAGTATTTCCTGTATAATCTGTACTAATGTGCTGCACATGCAAACACAAATGAGGGTTCAAGCTACTTAAAAGTGAATGCACATAAACTGGCTTGTATATCATTAGTTATATCATAAGTTCAAGAACCTTAATAGTTCTAAATCATCAGGACAGAGTTAAATAAAGCAACAGCAAATAAACAATTAATGTTAAGTGAAGTTGTGTAACTTATAAAGTGTTTAGTAAAAATCCTACTTCAGTATCTCGGAATTAACTACTTACTAAACTACTTGTGTTTTAAGACAGCACCCCCAAATGTTAAGGTGGCTTTCAGGTTGTCATATTTTTGGTTTGTGGCCAAAAATCACATAACAAATGATGAAAACAAAGAATTATTGATTTACAGTACACTTTTATTGACTTTTATTTACTTCAAACAATCTCTGGTTGTCTTATTTAAAACAAAGCATTCATAAGTCCAATGTCATGTAAGTGGTGGTATTATATGAATTTTTGTTGACTCAAATTTTACTTTCATCTGGTGGTGTGAAAGCTGAACTTTGAGAGATCCTAAGGCTTTGTAGTACGGTTTAAACATGTTGTGATTGGAGACACAAAGTAACTGTGCTGAGAATTCAAAGCATTTTATACATTCAAAGGGAGGCATCTGCTGGCCAAACCTTGGTACTGAGCTCATGATCAAACAGTGAGTCAAACTAGCGGTCAAAGCAAGTGAGTGGAGTCATATTTGAGATTTTGATAAACTCATATGTGTTTATTTCTGTGGTGTCATCCAGTAATAATATCCCACCTCAAAATCTGACATGGAGACACAGAAAGATTGTGTTGAAACTTCAACACATGAAGTTTGCTTTTTTATCTTCAAATAAAAACTGATGCTGTAAAAAATAATTTAAAAGATGTGATAATCATAAAAATTGTATGCATACCACAGAACTAAGTTCACAGAATATCAACAAGTCAACCCCAGTCACATGTTATGTACTAAAATATGGTGAACCAATTCTTCTTTTTATAATCATCATTATTTCATTTCATGCTTTCCACCATGAGTCTTTGCTTACAGTCTTTCGCCAACATAGATAAACAATAATACCTTGATGTGAAATATAATCTAGGCCTATCCTATACTAGAATGGTGTCTCGTCCTAACATCTTCAACATAAGACACTTATACATATACAAATGCATGCATAACCCCCTCCCCCTCCCACTCATGCCATAAACTCTTTAATTTCATAGGGCTTCATCTATGTACTTCCAAATTTCATTGAATTGCTTCAAAGCACAAAACCGGTTCTGTGCTTTCTGTGCTAGTTCTGTGTTTAATATGCACCTTCTAACCCTCATACTTTGGAAACAGACAGACTTGATCCTTGTCTAATTTCTAATGTTGTGTGTTACAGAGAAACCTTGTCCTGCAGGATGGAGGATGTTCAGCAATTCCTGTTATCTCCTCTCCAGTGAGTCTGGTAACTGGTCAAGAGGCAGACAGGACTGCAGAGAGAAAGGAGCAGATCTGGTGGTTATAGACAGCACTGAAGAACAGGTACAGAGTGTTTGTTTGTATGCTTGCAAATAAGTCATACCTAATAGCAATCTGTACCTTGAAAAAAGATCAAATACTAATTTTTTTATTTATTTTTATGGATCATCGGTGTTCAACACCTTGACAATATTCTCTGACTGTGAGTTTAAGATTTGCCGAGTCAGCTCACACAAAGAAAGCCTGAGTATGTAGAACTTGCTTTGTTGTACAACCTTCAGGCTACTTAATGACCACAACAAGAGACAGTGACAGTGCAAGTGAGATTTTGAAAAAAAGAAACAAAAGGGCTCCACAAAAGTCTAAACTTTAAATAATAAAAGAACAAAAACTATGATGATGATGAAATTATTTCTATAATGATAATAATTTAACAGTTAAATGGATAACTATCAAATATGTTCAGATTAATTCTATGTAAACTGCATAGTGATATTCAAACAATAATATATAAATAATATGGCTTTTTTCCTCCTTTTTTAAAAAACAGATATTCTTGTCTAACTTCACTAAGGTAGAAACTTGGATTGGTTTGACTGACAGAGACAAAGAGGGAACCTGGAAATGGGTTGATGGAACACCACTGACTTTAAGGTTTGACTTCAAATTGGTTGTTTATTGACAACATGTCATGTAAGTAGCAGGAAATGGACCCAGATGCAGAGACTTCAGTCTGAGTGAATACAGGCTCTTTTAAATGCTTGTGCATCCAAGACAAAGCAAAACAGAATACCGCATGAGCAGATCAAACTGAATAGACTGAACAGAAAATCAGGGCTAAACTACAAACTGAACTAATGAGAAAATAGGGAACAGTTGACTGGACACAAGGGCAGGCTGGGAACTGATAGGCTGAGGGAAACACAGAGAGCAGGGCTGGGCTGATGAGGGTGATGCAGGGCAGGTGAGAGGAGGAGCACATCAACACATTAGTGAAGACACAAGCAACAGAAAACCAAAAGCCAGAAAACACAATACTCTTAATACAACCCAGCATATCAGGGAGCATAAACCATAAAGTTAGTCCTTCAAAAAGTGCAAGATGATGATGATGATGATGATGATGATGAGAAACTGAGACAAACTACCATTTCATGGTGCATCAGAGACACGCTTCCTGGTCCACAGCCAATTTTCACACTTCACATAACTGTCATATATCGATAGGTAAAAATGTCATAAATCAATTAACTGTTCAATTCTGGAACAATCTGGAAGAATTCAACATCTATGTGGAAATAAATCTTTGCACAGTTCTGTAACTGATGACCAGAACACTATGGGGACAATCCTACTTTTTGCCAGGAAGAACAAGTACAATGAATAAAATGAGGAACATTCAGTTTTCATATGTTCCAGTGAAGGACTGCGTTCATGTCAGAGATTAAGTGTCATGATTCTCTTGTTCACTGACCTGTAGTTTCTGGGGGAGGGACGAGCCTAATAATGGAGGTGGAAATCCATGGAGCGGTGACGAGGACTGTGTACATATCTTGCCTTCCTGGAAACCTGAAGAAAATTGGAATGATCGGAAGTGTGACTATCATCCGAGGTGGATCTGTGAGAAAGAAGCTGGTGTTTAACATATGAAAATGCTTTTTTAAAGTAAGCTATGATTTTGCAAAAGGCCTTTTAATGTTTAGTTTCCTCTCATGTTTGTAGTGTGTTAATTTAAAACTTCTCTGCTGTGCTGATGACTGTTTGCTTCTGCCCTGCCTTTTTAAAGCAATTTCTATATTTCAATCAGGAGACTCAGTTTTTAGGAATATTAGTGAAATGTTATTTCTTGAACATGCATGAAAGATGAAAGTGAGAGTCTTTGGTGATGAAACTCATCGTGAATGTCATCATATATGAAAGGGGGGAGGTGAAGGTGAGGTGAGTAGAATAGACACAAGATAGAATTGATAGCTAAGTAGTGATACTAGTAGTAAGTAGAACTTACGCTCAGCTCCATTTAAGTTAGATGTGAACAACTCTTGCCAGAAGAGTTTCATAAACCTGCAAAATGCAACAAATTCTTAAAAAACTTTACTTTGATTTATGTCTTAGCTAAAGATTTCATGATAGTTGAAAGTTGCAAAAACCCGATCGAGACCTTTTCTTGGAAAATCTGTCATATCATAATTTTAAAAAGTAATACAGATTTTCATCAAGTGACACTTTCCTGAAAATAATTCTTAAATATTAAGCAGCTGACAGATCTCTTTAGCAGAGGTCATCAATGTTTGTGAATTTTACTTGATAATTTGTGGTTTCACTCTGGAAACACTTGCTGTTGTGAGGAATTTATCAACTTCTTTTAGATGAAATGTAAATCAAAACTATTCAACAGATGAGATCATATAAAGTCAGTCAGTTACAACATATAAGCACTGTACTGGAGTCAGACGTTTGTCATGATGTTCTTTGTAATGCTGGTAGCTGATACTGTTTGTGGCTTTTTATGCAATTATGCAAACAATTAAAATCTTTTTAAACAATTATTTTTCTCAGTGTCTTTTTGTTTCTTCTATCATCATTAATTGTGCAGAAAAACCCTGTTCTACTGGGATGTGAGAGGTCAGCTACAGATGGGGATTTCATTCATTCAAAACTGAACTTGGTTCAACGATGATCTGTCTTTTCACCACACTCTCATCAACAGGCATTAAGTGAAGAAAACAACACTAACAATAAAACACAACATCCTGTATCTCAATCTAGAAAATCTACTGGATGAGATCTGAGACTGTCTTCACCAGAAAAATAAAAGCACTGCTCATTTGAACCAGTGGACTAAACTAGCTAACTATACATGAAGTAGTGTAAACTAGCTCCTCCTCCAGAAGCTACAACACTAACATGTCACTCAAACACTGATGTTTCAGTATTAATAATCCGATGATGTCATATATAATAATATATCAGTCAGAGGGACCAAACCACTACTTTTACTGCAAACTACATCAAGCTGATAATACTTATGTACTTTTTCTAAAGTTGGATTTTTCATGCAGAACTTTTATTTGTAATAGACTATTTTTACTTTGCTGTATTGGTACTTTTACTTTGGTAAAGGAACTGAATACTTCTTCCACCACTGAAGTAAACAACAATTTGATATAGCTGGTAAGTTTTAAGTAAGGGCAGTAACAGAATTCATCAACCAGTGGAATAACCACAACCAAAATGATCATTCTCTTTTATATTGCAAATCATATCGCAATTGCAGTAACAAACAGTAAATAGTGCATTAATAAATAATTGAATATTTTTTTTCAAAATCATTCATCCCTACTATATCAAGTATGGCAAGTTACACCGGAGTAAAATACTACCCATCACCCCTTATCGATCCTCCTCTGGCTGTGAACCGACCCCATGCTGCCTAAAGTTGTATATTTCCTCTCATTTACCTGCAAAGATCTGAAAGAGCACCAAATTACAAAACTACTTCTACTTTTTTCCAAACATATAACATCAGGCAGCAGGAGGGGTCGGTTCACAGTCCCTGCCAGTAGGGGTCAATAATGGGTAACAGTCTGTTAATACATAAGATTGGTAACAATTGCCATTCTATAAATATATCAAGCTAAGCTGTAGAGTAAGTTAGACCTGGCCCTGAATATCACAATATTCTGATCATGTTTTTTCAGATGGTTAATAATGAATTAATCATCTGTAATTGTAAATTGGTGTGTTTTACTGTAATAATCCTGCTTCAAGGAAGACAGCAGATGTGTGTCACAGAAAACACATTCATCCGGTGGTACCTAACACCTCTAACTGTGTGACTTCCTCAGTAGTTAAAAGACAGAGAAATTGAAACAAACAAGAATAAAAGAAAAGTTAAATAAATAAAAGGCCTAAGAATGATTATGAAATAATAAAGAAAATGATTCAGCAAGAGTGGCTAGAAGTGTGTGACTCAACATGTTCAACTTCTCTAAATAAATTCTTTAACTTTGACGTTATTAGACATCAACCCTTGATCACAAAGCCATGTGATGTCTTACTGTTGAGGTGATGCATCATAGTAGAAGCATCATCTAGGCAGGTCCAGCGTTGTTGGTGCAGCATTTCCAGCAGTGTTGCAGTGAAAGAGTTTGGATCAGCTGTGGGCTGTAGCGCATCTCCAAAGATGCAGATGTGTTGAATGCCAGTGAAGAATCAGGCCTTTTCAGGCTGCTTTGAAAGTCTCAGTATTAAGCGTTCTTCCTATTCTTCCTCTTCTTCTTCTTCTTCAGGAGCTCACTCTTCTTCTTCTTCAGGAGCTCACTCTTCTTCTTCCTCGGGAGCTCATGTTCAGGCTTTACTTGGCTTGTAATAACTTGAGTTAAGTGTCGAATAAGGTTTTGTCAGACTACGCTCAAATCTTCAGCAGCATCTACTTCAAAATAAAATACTGTCTGTGTTTGCTTCAAAATTAAATCACTATACATGGATTTACAAGACTTAATGTTGCTAAAATAAACAAAAACAAAAAATATAAACACAAACAAATTAACTTGTTGCAATAAAAGATTAAATACGGATATATATTTTTTTGAAGAATAAAAGAGATGTCTTAAGACTTTTCTTGAGTTCTTGGAGGCCAGCTCAAAGAGGAATCTCTTTTTATGAGTTAGAATAAGACTGGGGAGTTTTGGTTGTGGCTTTTTATGTAATTATGCAAACAATTAAAATCTTTTTAAACAATTTTTTTCAGTGTCTTGTCAATGTTTCTTCTATCATCATTAATTGTGCAGAAAAACCCTGTTCTACTGGGATGTGAGAGGTCAGCTACAGATGGGGATTTCATTCATTCAAAACTGAACTTGGTTCAAGATGATCTGTCTTTTCACCACACTCTCATGCTGCATTCAACAGGCACTAAGTGAAGAAAACATCTCTAACAATAAAACACACCATATCTCATTCTAGACAATCTACTGGATGAGATCTGAGACTGTCTTCACCAGAAAAATAAAAGCACTACTTTATTACTTTATTAAAATATAACTTTCATGTTTTCTGCATCTAAATGAGGGATAAGGAATATTCAGTGTGAATATGGAGTAATCTAATCTCCATCCATCTGTGTTTGTGTATGAATGTTTTGATTCTAGGCAGTGGTCTCACCTCAGCCCCAGGCTTCATGGAGATAACCAGTGAATGGGCTTTCCTGGGCTACGGACTCTCCACCTGTAACGCCTAACAAGCTCAGATGCTGCTATTACTTCTAGAAATGTAGAGAAAGTTAGCAGCATCTTTGTTTCTTGTCATTTAGACTGCTGTAATTCCTTAGAAGTTGGTCTTAGTCAGTCTTTCATATTTCAAAAGCAACTGATTTAAAATGCTGCTGCTCCTCCGTCACTCCTGTGTTGGCCTTTCTCACTAGTTTCCTGTTCAGCATAGAATTAATGAAAACATCTCACTGTTTCTCCTTATATTTCTGACTTTTAAACCTTCCAACTGTTCTGGGTCTTTGAATTCTTCTGATTTAAACCCATAAGTGCAGCTACAAACCCCCTTTTTTGGCTTTTGCAGCTGCACAACTATCCATTAAACTGTGATATTAGTGTGTTATATGGGCTGCTAGGTGATACTGCTACATCAGTGTTGTTTGTTCACACACAGCTCATTTTCAACATTGGTGACAGTGATGTCTGACACAAATACCACAAGGCGTTGCCTTAACTTACCTACTTCCTCATTAATAACCCTGTTGCCACTGTTCTGTGGAACAAATGTATAAGAGAGCAGTTTACAGGCATGTAAAATATCAACATTCAGTGTAACAATGAAAATAAACATTAGCAGCCATTATTGGTTTTATGAAAAAAAAATATGAACATTTTCTTCATGAATGACAAGTGAAAATCTCATTCGAGTGAGCTTACTACCAAACAGCATCCATATGTTGATTTCTGTCTAAAAAGTAAAAGAAGAGACTCATAAAGTAAAATTTTACTGAAAACAACCTCTGTTTTCTGTACTTGTTCTTGTGAATGAACAAACAGTAAATCTAGAGCTTTTGACAGTTCCTGTTTCAAGATATTACCACAGATCATATCTCTGTTTACCGTATTTGTGTGAGAAACTGAACCCAAAAGAGTTTCATCATATACTGTACATGTATTGTAGCTTGTGCTTCAGAGCTGAACCTTTAGAAAATAGTTGGCATCTTCATGAGCAATGGAGAAAATTTATGAAAATGTTGAGTCAAGAGCTTCAACAAAACAGACAGGTAAAAATGTTGCACAAAGATCTAAATGATCATCTGTTCTTTTTACTGTTGTATCATTGACTGTATTCACTGTTTCTCTGTTCAGGTCCGGGGAGCTCACAGAGCAGATTTCATGGAGCTCTTCTTGTCTCTCTGGGGCTGCTGAGTGTTTTCCTACTTGCTCGAGTCATTGTCTTCAGCGTCCACTGTGAGTCTGTTTCACATTCAGAAGTTTCAGTCAGAATGAATTTAGGAGGATCATTCTACAGCAAGATGTCTATTTTTCTTTTTCATGCATGTTGTACTGCTCTGGTTCTTCTCAGTCAAACTCTGCAGGTAGAGGTCTGGATGAACACGAGCATCACCTCAACTTTCTCTTTGGTGTCATATTTTAAAGCATGTTTGAATGCTGCTGTAGGTCATATTTATCATGTCTTTGATCTCTGGACACCTGCATGGACTTGTTTCAGTGATGTTTCATAAAACTACATTCATAACAGGGAAAATATTCTCCCATGTATCTGTATGTTAATACCAACTCGCAGGAGAAAAAACTGCCTTTAAGATTACTATGTGGGACTTCTATAATTCTATCTTCTAAAAACATTCAGTTTGCTTGTAAAATAGTACCAGCACGGATACATGTCATACTTTATTTTTTTTACTAGGATTCAATGTTATTGAACCAGTTGTGAGAAAACATCAGGGTGGCAGAGTATTTGCAACATGTGCTGTATGTGCTGGGCTGCTCAGTGTCAAACACCAGGACTGCTTTTATGTCACAGTCAAAAGTGGATGAAAATCTGGAAAAAAAAAAAATTAGAATAACTTGTAGACATCTGACAGAAACCCTTAACTATTGTCATGGTTCTATCCCAGTCTGGCTCTGTGTCCCTCCACCAGTCCACCAGGTGCCCTCAGACTTTTTCCCTGTTTCTTGAACTGGACTGAGTGGTTGTAGGCCCTGGAAGTTGATATTGAAGTTTGCTTTCACTAGTTGTTCTCTAAAGGAAATGTGACTGTTGCTTGCTACACACTGACCCTCATAGTAACTATGTGCAAAAGTGAACTGAAAGTCAGAGCAACAGTTGCCTTCAGTCCTCTTTTATTGCTACATGCCGAACACTCAACTTGACAAACTTATTGTTTCATGTTTATGTCAACAGCAATGTATGTTTGACTTGTTTATTAAAGACCCTAAGGTTGTCAGTCTTATATCGAGGCGTGTTTGCCGTTTCTGCTCAGTGGGATTTGTGTATTTAACTTATATTCATGTGTATGCTGTGTTTTTGGTTTTCAGTTTGCTCTGTTTTTCTTCTCCTGTGTTCCCAGTCTGCTTTACCTTCCACTCTTCCCTCCTCACCTGTCTGCATCATCTTCATTAGTCCTGCCCTTTTCCCAGTGTTTTTCCAGCCTTTCGGCTTCTTTTCTGTTCTCCTGTTTCATTTCCTCATCTCCTCATTAGTTCAGTTAGTATTTCAGTCCTGTGTTTCACTTCATTCCTGTTTGATACTTTGTTCTGTAAAGTTCTGCTCAGCTCTGTTCAGTCTGGTTTTGTTTTTCTGTGTCTGCACTCCTGACTCTTTATTACAAAGACTTTCTTCGGTTCATTCAAGCTGTTTTGTTCTGCATTTGGGTCCACCTGCTCCACTAATCCTGACAACTATTTGCTTTAAAATGATACTGGAAGATGTAATTTCTGAAAATGTACGTTATAATTATATATTAGTTTTAAAATGGTATTTGAAATAAGTGACTAAATAAACATAAGTCTGACATGTCTTTTGATTTATTTCAGATCACAGTGTGCGCAATTCAGCTGAAGATATCTCTGTTATCATAAACAACCTGACTGAGCGTCTCCAGGACAGTAATAATAAGATTTCTTCCATATCTGAAGAGAGAAACCTGCTGCTTGTCAACCTCACTGAAAGAACTAAAGAGATGGAAAAGCTTCAGAGTTTGTCTGTACAGAGTGAGTGACATCTGTGACTATACAGTACTGCACACACATTATAGAAGAGCACCTACAGAGAACAGTGCTGAAAATAGGAGATGATGTAGCAATCTGTCCTATTAATGATACAAATAATCTTCAGTCAAGTTTATTTTAACTTGTTGATTGTAACTGTTAAAAAAATAAATAAATGTGGAAATGTTTTTGTATTTACTCATCTTCAATCATTTTAAAATAGTTTTTGTCATCAGGAAATTCCCAACACCGTCAACTTAGCATGTTAGCCATCTAACCAATAATTGCAACATGCTATAGATAGATAGATTGATTGATACTTTATTAATTCCTGAAGGGAAATTTAAAAATAATAATAAATAAATAAAGTAAAAGTAACAAGCTATCTGACTATGCTGCTACACCTGGCTGCGCAAGTTCTAGAATATATATGATATACTATCTGTGACATTAGTAACACGCTAACGTTAGTTTAGCATGTTACAAAGCAAAATGTCCCAAAATCACTTTACTTAGAGCAAACAACCACCTACAGTGACTTCTAACCAGCTTGTAATGTATATCTGTCTGTTCCTCAGGAATTTCATTACTCCACTTAAAACACCCAATGACCAGTTTAAATAGCTTATAATCACATTATAATGCATTATAAAATTATAATAAAGTATAATAATGTAAATATGTATGTATATATATACATATATGTATATATACATAAATATACATATACATATACATACACACACGTGTGTGTGTTTGTGTGTGTGTGTGTGTGTGTGTGTGTGTGTGTGTGTTTATAATGCACATCAACATCAAGTAAGCTACCCAAATAGTTCTCATGTAATCAACTTGCCACTAAAATGATCTTGAAACAAAAGTTTCCACATCACTCTCATGTAACTGCACACTGGACGACCAGGATTGGCTTTCAAACTACTTGTGATGTTACAAATCATGCTGGCAGGTTTCTCACCTTAAATCTGATTTTAAGATCCAAATGAATCAACAATAAGCAGAACTCATTTTTGTTTTGTTACAGAGAAAACTTGTCCTGCAGGATGGACGATGTTCAGATGTTCCTGTTATCTCCTCTCCAGTGAGTCTGGTTCCTGGTCAAGAGGCAGACAGGACTGCAGAGAGAAAGGAGCAGATCTGGTGGTTATAGACAGCACTGAAGAACAGGTACAGAGTGTTTGTATGCTTGCAGAGAAATCATGCCTAATTGCAATTTCTACCTTGAAAAAAACCTAAAATATGAATTTATTCTTTTTTTTTTCTTTTTTTTTTATGGATCATTGGTGTTCAACACTTTGACAATATTCTCTGACTGTGAGTTTAGGGTTTGTCGAGCCAGCTCACACAAAGTTCAGCCCTCAGACTGCTTAAAGACCACATCAAGAGCTGTAACTGTGTGAGTGTGAATGTGTATTAAAAAAAAAGATCTCCCTCTCCCTCCACTGGTGTGTCTTCCTCAAGCTCGGGTCCTCTACCAGAGGCCTGGGAGTTTGAGGGTTCTGTGCAGTATCTTAGCTGTTCCTAGGACTCCGTTCTTCTGGACAGAGATCTCCAATATTGTACCTTGAATCTGCTGGAGCCACTCTTCCAGTTTGTGGATCACAGCCCCCAGTGCTCCAGTTACCTCTGGCACCACTGTTGCCTTTACTCCCCACATCTTCTCTAGCTCCTCTTTCAGCACTTGGTATTTTTCGATCTTCTGGTGTTCCTTCTTCCTGATGTTGCTGTCACTTGGGATCACTATGTCTATCACTACTGCTGTCTTCTGTTGTTTTTCAATCAACACAATGTCTGGATTGGTTAGCCATCACCAGTTTGTCAGTCTGCATCTGGAAGTTCCACAGGATCTTGGCTTGGTCATTCTCAACCACCTTAGGAAGGGTCTTCCCTTGTAACCTCGGGACCTCCAACCATTACTCAGTGCAGATGTTCCTGTACACTATGCCAGCCACTTGCTTATGGCATTCCATGTACACTGTTTCTGCCTGCATCTTACACCTTGCTATTATGTGCTGAACTGTCTCAGGAGCATCTTTGCACAGCCTGCACCTGGGATCCTGTCTGGTGTGGTAGATCCCTGCCTCTATTGATCTTGTACTGAGTGCCTGTTCTTGTGCTGCCATGATCAGTGCTTCTGTGCTGTCCCTCAGTCCAGCCTTTTCCAGCCACTGGTAGGATTTCTTGATATCGGCCAATTCTTCTATCTGTCGATTTTACATGCCGTGTAGGGACTTGTCCTCCATGATGGTTCCTCCTCTTCCTCCTCCTCCTCTGCATTATCATTATCAAATCTTTAAAACTGAAATAATAGAAGAACAAAAAATATGATATTATTATTTCAATAATAATCACAGTTAAATGGATTCTTATCAAATGTGTTCAATGTAATCCTATATAAACTGCATAGTGATATTGAAACAATAATATATAAATAATGTGGCTTTTCCCTTCTTTTTGACAGACATTCTTGTCTACCTTCACTGAGGAAGCAGCCTGGATTGGTTTGACTGACAGAGACAAAGAGGGAACCTGGAAATGGGTTGATGGAACACCACTGACTTTAAGGTTTGGCTTCAAATTGGTTGTTTATTGACAACATGTCATGTAAGTAGCAGGAAATGGACACAGATGCAGGGACTTCAGAGGGGTGTACTACAAAGCTGGTTCAACATATCCAGGCTTTCTTTGTGTGAGCTGGCTCGACAAACCCTAAACTCAAGATCAGAGATAAGTGGTATCATGACGGTGGATATGAACTTTCTTTCTTAACTCAGGCTTT
This sequence comes from Euthynnus affinis, assembly GCA_029490765.1. NCBI lineage: Eukaryota > Metazoa > Chordata > Actinopteri > Scombriformes > Scombridae > Euthynnus > Euthynnus affinis. Next base: position 6,433,100 of record CM055850.1, on the reverse strand, counting down.
CTGCTTCAGGCTCTGTGCATGTGCTCATGAAAAAGGGCCGTTTGGCACATCATTTGATTCTTTTTCCGCACAAAATGGAGTGATTGTGGGCTGCCTGCTTCAGTCAGGAAGAACAAGTCATTATAAGGGAGAGCTATGAATAATATAAATACATCATCACAGAAAAAACACAATGCTTTTGCTGAAAATAAGGTGAGAGATTAATGCTGGCAGAGAATTACTGATCGTGTAAATTTGTTAATTAAAACACTAATTCATTAATTACGTAATTAGTTCATATACTTATATTTTACCACTCATTTCTCAACAGCTCTAAAACTTTAAACTTGATGCATTTAAACATTAAACTCAAGAGGTGGATTTAGGTCTGACTCTGTCCCATAATGAAAGATAAGTGGAGATCACTTTAGATTCTGGCCAAATCAAAGTGGCATTAATATTGCATGTATATGAAATGTTATCTGATAAATACCAATATTTAGTTACCAATTTTATTTTATTTTTGTTATTTTATTTCTTCATTAGTTTTTTGTTTTTTATTTTATTTTTTCTATTATCTGAAATACAGCTGTATATGTTGTATCAAAATCCTATCGCACAAGTAACCCTAACTTCTTGCAGCATTTCAAATTTACAATATGACTTATCAAATCAATAGTAATTATGATAAAAGACTGATCAGTTTTCTAAACTGTGTTTTAATAGCTGCAGTACCAGCAGTGGTAAACAAACTTGGCAGCAAATCAGGTAGTTAGTGAAAGGGCAGCGCTTTTTATTGCAGATTTAAGCCGAAATTTGGAACATAACCTGCTCTGGACCAGGTTAAGTTTGCTGCATCAGTTACCATGGTGATCTAGCCAGGTTAGAAAGCCATCTTCGTGACATTGAAAAACCTTGCTTTCCTCTCAACATAACTTGCAATCCACTAATCTTACTTCGTAGTACACCCTTCTGGCTGAGTGAACACAGGCTCTTTATTAAATGCTTGTACATCCAGGACAAAACAAAAGAGAATACCACTCGAGCAGATCAAATTGAATAGACTGAATAGAAAACCAGGGCTAAACTACAAATTGAACTAATGAGCAAATGGGGAACAGGTGACTGGACACAAGGGCAGGCTGGGAGCTGATAGACTGAGAGAAACACAGAGAGCAGGGCAGGGCTGACGAGGTTGATGCATGAACACATTAGTGAAGGAACCCACAAGAGAAACACAAGCAACAGAAAACTAAAACCCAGAAAACACAATACTCTTAATACAACCCAGCATATCAGTGAGCAAAAACCATAAAGTAATATCAGATAGTCCTTCAAAAAGTCCAACTCAAAATAAGCCCTCTCCCACACAGTCCAATATTCATAATACAGAAAAAGTCTGAGGACATCTGGTGGATAATGGCAACCAAGGAATTGAAAGCCTCACAAGAGTAACTAGAGTCAATGACAGGACCATGACACAACATACACAAACACTGCTGTATATTAGAGGTGGGTGATATATGTTCAATCTTCTCTCACAGATAATATAGTTTTTAATGTCATTTTCTGCACAATGTGAGGTGACTGGCAGTTCCAGGTTGGTCTGAAGCTTTTCTGGTTAAATCATCAGTGCAAAATGATGATGATGATTATGATGATGATGATGATGATGATGAGAAACTGTGGCAAAAAAAAATCAAACCAAACTATCATTTCATGGTGCATCAGAGACGGGCTTTCTGGTCCACAGCCAAGTTTCACACTTCACATAACTGTCATATATCGATAGGTAAAAATGTCATAAATCAATTTACTGTTCAATTCTGGAGCAATCTGGAAGAATTCAACATCTATGTGCAACATTTTGATCACATATGCAATTAGGAAGCATTTTGAATTTGATACAGCTGTGATTGACTCTTCTAGCTGGTGTCTTCTGCTGAGAGTCCTGCATATTTACCATGCCAGTCTGACGGGGAAAATTTAGATTTTTATGAAACCATTTATCCATTTATGCAATACCATCAGGTACACATCTGATCAGTCTGCAGCATGACAATGAGCCCAAACATCCAATCAGACTCATAAAGAACTATCTTTAGAACAAGAAGAACAAGGAGTCCTGCAGCACATGGTATATCACAGCAAATATTGATTCAACTTAGGTTTCTTCTGTTTACTCAACATTGTATGAAATTAACTAATAAATAAAATGTGTTAATGACATTATTTTGGAAAGCATCCTCCCTTTTAGTTTTAATGCCTAAAACTTTTACACAGTACTGTAACTAATGACCAGAACACTATGGGGACATTTATTTATACAGGAGGCTCCTTTATTTTTATTTGATGACTGCAAATTTACATTTAAGAAAAATACTACGGTGAACCTGCACCTCTGTCCAATTTGCTACTCTATGGATCAAAACTATACTAAGACACATCATGCAAGATAAAAGAAATTTCATTCTGTGATGTTTGTGAAGAAATATTATTTACAATCCTACTTTTTGCCAGGAAGAACAAGTACAATGAATAGAATGAGGCACATTCAGTTTTCATATGTTCCAGTAAAGGACTGTGTTCATGTCAGAGATTAAGTGTCACGATTCTCTTGTTCACTGACCTGTAGTGACTGGGACTCAAAACAGCCTGATAATGGAGGTGGAGATCCAAAGTACGGTGAAGAGGACTGTGTACATATCAGGTCTGAGAGGAAAACTGAAGAAAACTGGAATGATCGGTCATGTGATGCTTCTCTGCTTTGGATCTGTGAGAAAAATGCTGGTTAACTTTTCCCTGCATTTTCAAAGCGATTTCTATAAATTAGATGCTTACAACTCTTGCCAAAAGAGCTTCATAAACTAATTTCCAATGTTCCAAACAACTGAAAGAAGCAAACAGATTAAATCAAAACCAAAACCCTGAAAAATGCAACAGATTAAAAAAATCAAGTTTATTTTTATTTATATCTTAGCTAAAGATTTCATGATAGTTGAAGGGTACAAAAAATCAGATTGACACCATTTCTTATAACATCCATCATATCATAATTAAACAAAGTAATACAAATTTTGTGTAATTATGTCTTACTATATCATCACATGACACTTTCCTGAAAATAATTTTAAATTAAGTCTGTTCAGCAGCTGACAGATCTCTTTAGCAGACGTCATTAGTGTTTGTGAATTTTACTTGATAATTAGTCACACTTATCACTTAGGACACTTGCTGTTGTGAGGAAATTATCAACTTCTTTTAGATGAAATGTAAATCAAAACTATTCAACAGATGAGTTCATATAAAGTCAGTCAGTTACAACATATAAGCACTGTTCTGGAGTCAGGCGTTTGTCATGATGTTCTTTGTAATGCTGGTAGCCGATACCATTTGTGGCTTTTTATGCCATTATGCAAATAATTAAAATCTTTTTAAACAATTATTTTCTTCAGTGTCTTTTTGTTTCTTCTATCATCATTAGTTGTGCAGAAAAACCCTGTTCTACTGGGATGTGAGAGGTCAGCTACAGATGGGGATTTCATTCATTCAAAACTGAACTTGGTTCAAAGATGATCTGTCTTTTCACCACACTCTCATGCTGTTAGACAAAACCATTTATATACCTACCATCCATCACAACCTACACCTCCAAGCATTAAAGTTCCCCAGAACTGCCTTTTGTGTCTATAGAACAGCTGCATGTGGACTTAATTGTAGAACATAATATTGGGATCATATTGTATATTATGTATCCTGAAATGTATAATGAAACCCTTGAGTTGGATCACCCAAATCAACAAACTGAAAAGAGCTACAGAATCTCAGGTGGTTTGAAAACCTTACAACACATAGTTGGTTTAAACAGTATACAGGTTATTATGTATTCATTTTTAATAGTTGTCAAATCTATCATATGTCAATTAAAAAATAATTTTAAGTCCCAGACTTCATTTTTATAAAGTAAAATCCATTTCAAATCAGAAAATGTCATGATGCAAGTTAAGTCATATTCAAAGTAAACTTTGTGCAGTCAGGTTCTTTATATGTGTGCACACATGTGCATTAAAAGAGAAAAGAGATAGAGAACAAGTGCATGTACACAACTGTTTATTTTGGCCGTTGTACTTGTGAGCATAACCACAGGTCTTACCTTGTCCTATTCTTACATCAGATTGCAGTTTGTCACTCTTCTCCAATTCTCTGAACTATATACATTGTTGCAATTTGTTGTCTCTTTCTCCTCCTCTATTAGTGGTCGTCTCTTTGAGTCCTTAGTCTTTCTTTTGGTGGCTACCTCTTCTCTCATCTCAATCCTTTGTACTTTCCCTGTACATGTGTCTCCTCTGTTTCATCTCTTTTCACTTAACTAATTTTGGCATGTTCACATGACACAATTGTGATCTGTGTGATCACAGCTATCTTAATAAGTTTCTGATTTTCAGTGAATACACCACTGTGGTCATGCAACACAGTCTCTGCAAACTTTTGAAAGGAAAATTAAGCATACAAGTCACTGGAAACCATGACTTGCTTCAGCATTTCAAACTTTGACCGAGCTTCCTCATCACTTGCATCACACGAGAAGGGTGTCAGTAGGTTTTCAAGTATCTCTGTTTTGTGTCAAGTTCTAGTCAAGATAGGCAGATATTTACATTTTACCTGCATTTCATAATAATGGAAAAGTCCAGGCCTTCAGGTGCGCAAGAGAGGAAACAAAGAAAAGAGGAGGAGGAGAAGAAAGTTATCTTTAAAACGCCGATCTGTGTGTAACATCCTTAGATGTTTCATTTGTAGCAGCTAGCTTGCTAAGTAGCAATAAAGCTAATGCTACATAATAATGCTAGGATAGCTATTGGACTCAGATAATGTAATGGCGTTTACAGCTGCAGGTCAAGCAACATCCAGCACCACCACATCCAGCACTCCAGTTGCATCCACTGAAACAGATGTTAAGGATATGTACCAGAGACTTGGAAGATTTTAGTTCTACATTCTAGTCGTCTATGTTTTCATTTTTGCACATTTTGCTTCTATGAGGCCCATAATTTTACAGTGAAGCAAATACTTCTTTTGACCATAGCACATTTTCAATACATGTTGTTGAAGAAAAAGTATTTGCCGTCACTAGGACTGACTGACTTTGTTAATAATAGTGTGGAACCTGCAATATGACTATTTCATAGAACAATACCCTCCCATCAAACTCCCATCAAACTCAGTGGGATTACAAGCCTTTCTGGTTGGACATAACTGGTGGTGTGAAAATGTTCTTTGCAAAGAGGAAATATTTTTATTTACGTATTAGAACTATGTAAGAGGTCCCAGTGTCATTTCTAGAGCATAAATCTGAACGACAGAAATGAAGAACAGAGCACAAAGAATTTTTTTCTTACCGGTATTTATGATACAATTCCTACTTATTTATTTCAAAAGTTATGTTGTGCAGCTTTAATAGTACTGTTGTTTATCAATTTGTTAATAATAGTGTAAATTGTAGCAAAACTGTAACACTTGTAAGCCAACAATCTCAGTTCCAGTGTCTTTGATGTTAGCAAAAGGTTTACAGACATGTGAAATAACAGCATTCTGTGCAAGAATGACAAAAAGCATATATAGCCATTATTGGTATTATGAAAAACAAGCAAGCAAAAATTTAAAATCTTTTTCTATTGAGCTTACTACCAAACAGCAGCCATGTTGATTTCTGTCTAAATGGTAAAACCAGATAAGAAACTTTTGACAGTTCCTATTTTAAATTATTACTACACATTGTATCTATTTTTAGCATACTTTCATGAGAAACTGAACCCACCTAGAGTTTCATCATATACTCTACATGCATTAAAGCTTGTGCTTCAGAGCTGACTGAGCACAGAGAGAATTTCCCCCTTCAGATGATAATGTGAAAACAAACTGCACATACATCATTCAGCACAGTAAAGCACAGACAGTACAGTCAGTACAATAGACATCAAGTTTTACTTTTCAACCAAATATACAAAAGATCTGACTTAAAAGTGAATAAACTGGCTTGTATATCACTTCTGGCTTCACCGAAGTTCATGCACCTTATTTGACCTGAGTCATCAGGACAGAGTTAAATAAAACAACAACAACTAAAGTTTATGTTAAGCAACATCATGTAACTTTCAAAGTGCTTAATAAGTATCCTACTTCAGTATCTCTGAATTATCTACTTACTTAACTACTTGTGTTTTAAGACAGCACCCCCAAGTGTTAAAGTGGCTTTCACATTGTCATATTTTTGGTCTGTAGCCAAAAATCATATAACAAATGATGCTGATTGAAAACTAGTTTTTATGGAAGATCAATATATTTATCAATAAGAAAACTATGATTGTTTATGGGGTTAAACATTTTTTCTTACATTTGATATGTTATAATTAAGAAAATAGATAAGATATATTTTATTTTATTAAAAACAAATAATTACTCATTTACAGTATACTTTTATTAAAGTCCAACGTTAGTCAGAAGTACTTCAGACTATAGCTGGTTGTCTTATTCAAAACAAAGCAGTCACAAGTCCAGTTTTGGAGACCTGCACCTGACTTGACCTGTTAATGTAACATGAAACCTGACTGACGTGATTCTCATCTAATTTCTAATGTTGTGTGTTACAGAGAAAACTTGTCCTGCAGGATGGACAATATTCGGCTTGTCCTGTTATCTCCTCTCCAGTGAGTCTGGTTCCTGGTCAAGAGGCAGACAGGACTGCAGAGAGAAAGGAGCAGATCTGGTGGTTATAGACAGCACTGAAGAACAGGTACAGAGTGTCTGTTTGTATGCTTGTAAAGAAACCATGTTTAATTGCAATCTTCCTGTACCTTGAAAAAATTATTTAAGAATGTATTTATTTTTATGGATCATTGGTGTTCGACACCTTGACAATAATAATTCAAATGATTTGAATGAACTCATGTTGCTCTGTATGTTTTGTTGGTATTTTGTGCATTTGCCTTAAAATCAAAGTATTTAATTCCACCTTTAGCAAGCTAACAAGTTAGCTAACATTCTTTTAACCTTTCACTGTGTTTTAATCAAAGTTCAGGAGCAATCACTCATACACTGTAAGTATTTAATCAGTACAGATCTGTGTATCAGTTTGTAGAAGTCAGACAGCATCCAAAAAAATGATGATATCTGGCAAAAAGAATTCTGTATGCAGTAATTTATGCACAGATTAAGACATTTCTTATTCCCTGATTCCTTTCTTGGGAAAGATAAAGTTTATAAATAAAATAGTTGTTAATAGGTATTCAAATAGTGGTAACACTAGCAGTCACTACGTAAATATACTTGTTAATGAGGACAGGTTTTCATATGTGTTTTATATGTCTGTGTATGTGTATATAAAATCCATAATACATAAAAGGAGTAAAGAAATAGTGTGCAGATGAGATTTTGAAAAAACAAACTAAAGGGCACCTCAAAAGTAAAGTTAGTGTAAAAAAAAAAGAAAGTTTATCAAACAAGAAATAATAATATGATGATGATTATGTTATTGTTATATTTCAATAATAATAGTGAAATGATTCTTATCAAATATGTTCAAAGTAATCCTATATAAACTGCATAATGTTGTTCAAGAAAGAATATATATATATAATAAGGCTTTTTTCCTCCTTTTTTGAAAACAGACATTCTTGTCTAACTTCACCAAGGGCAGAGGATCACCTTGGATTGGTTTGACTGGCAGAGAGGGAACCTGGAAATGGGTTGATGGAACACCACTGACTTCAAGGTGATATATATTAAATCTTTTATCACAGATAATATAGTTTTTAATATCATTTTCTGCACAGACAATGTGAGGTGACTGGCAGTTCCAGGTTGGTCTGAAGCTTTTCTAGTTAAATCCTCTGTAAAATGATGATGATTAGAAACTGTGGCAAAAAAAATCAAGTTTCACACTCCACATAACTGTCATATATCAATGGATAAATATGTCATAAATCAATTTACTGTTCAATTCTGGAGCAATCTGGAAGAATTCAACATTTATGGTGGAACTTAAACTTTGCACAATACAGTAACTGATGACCAGAACACTATGGGAACAATCGTACTTTTTGCCAGGAAGAAAAAGTACAATGAATAGAATGAGGCACATTCAATTTTCATATGTTCCAGTGAAGGACTGTGTTCATGTCAGAGATTAAGTGTCCTGATTCTCTTGTTCACTGACCTGTAGTTTCTGGGGTAACAAGGAGCCTAATAATGGTGGAGATCCATGGAGCAGTGAAGAGGACTGTGTACATATTGTGCCTACCTGGGAACCTAAAAACAACTGGAATGATCTGCAGTGTAATGATCCTCAGCTTTGGATCTGTGAGAAAAAAACTGGTGTTTAATATGTGAAAATGCTTTTTTAAAGTAAGCTATGATTTTGCAAAAGGCCTTTAAATGTTTAGTTTCCTCTCATGTTTGTAGTGTGTTAATTTAAAACTTCTCTGCTGTGCTGATGACTGTTTGCTTCTGCCCTACCTTTTTAAAGCAATTTCTATATTTCAATCAGGAGACTCAGTTTTTATGAATATTAGTGAAATGTTATTTATTGAACATGCATGAAAGATAAAAGTGAGAGTCTTTGGCGATGAAACCCATCGTGAATGTCATCATATATGAAAGGGGGGAGGTGAAGGTGAGGTGAGTAGAATAGAAACAAGATAGAATTGATAGGTAAGTAGTGATACTAGTAGTAAATAGAACTTACGCTAAGCTCCATTTAAGTTAGATGTGAATAACTCTTGCCAGAAGAGTTTCATAAACCAATTTCCAATGTTCCAAACAGATAAAACCAAAACCTGCAAACACTTTACTTTGATTTATGTCTTAGCTAAAGATTTCATGATAGTTGAAAGTTGCAAAAACCTGATGGAGACCTTTTCTTATAACATCCGTCATATCATAATTAAACAAAGTAATACAGATTTTGCATAATTATGTCTTACTATATCATCACATGACACTTTCCTGAAAATAATTCTTAAATATTAAGCAGCTGACAGATCTCTTTAGCAGAGGTCATCAGTGTTTGTGAATTTTACTTAATAATTAGTGGTTTCACTCTGGAAACACTTGCTGTTGTGAGGAAATTATCAACTTATTTTAGATGAAATGTAAATCAAAACTATTCAACAGCCACTGTTTGTGGCTTTTTATGTAATTATGAAAACAATTAAAGTCTTTTTGAAAGACTGATATTTTTCAGTGTTTTTATGTTTCTTCCATCATCATTAATTGTGCAGAAAAACCCTGCTCTACTGGGATGGAGGTCAGCTACAGATGGGGATTTCATTCATTCAAAACTGAACTTTTGATTCTAGGCAGTGGTCTCACCTCAGCCCCAGGCTTCATGGAGATAACCAGTGAATGGGCTTTTCTGGGCTACAGACTCTCCACCTGTAACACCTAACAAGCTCAGATGCTGCTATTACTTCTAGAAATGTAGAGAAAGTTAGCAGCATCTTTGTTTCTTGTCATTTAGACTGCTGTAATTCCTTAGAAGTCGATCTTAGTCAGTCTTTCATATCCCAAATGCAACTGATTTAAAATGCTGCTGCTCCTCCATCACTCCTGTGTTGGCCTTTCTTCACTAGTTTCCTGTTCAACATAGATTTAATGAAAACATCTCACTGTTTCTCCTTATATTTCTGACTTTTAAACCTTCCAACTGCTCTGGGTCCTTTGATTTAAACTCTGATTTAAACCCGTAAGTGCCGCCATAAACACTGCTTTTTGTGTTTTGTTTTGTTTGTTTTTTTGGCTTTGGCAACTGTATAACTATCCATTACACTGTGATATTAGTATGTTTTGTGGGCTGCTAAGTGATACTGTTACATCAGTCTTGCTTGTTCTCACACAGCTGATTTTTAACATTGGTGACAGCTGTGTCTGTGACACAAATATCACAAGGCGTTGCCTTAACTTATCTACTTCCTCAATAATACCCCTGTTGTCACTGTTCTGTGGAACAAATGTATTAAAGAGCAGTTTACAGGCATGTAAAATATCAACATTCTGTGCAAGAATGACAAAAAATTAAGCAGCCATTATTGGTATTATGAAAACATTTTCTCTGTGAGTGACAAATGAAAATCTCATTCCAGTGAGCTTACTACCAAACAGTATCCATATGTTGATTTCTGTCTAAAAAGTAAAATAAGAGACTCATAAAGTAAAATTTTACTGAAAACAACTTCTGTTTTCTGTACACGAGCTTTTGACAGTTCCTGTTTCAAGATATTACCACAGATCATATCTATGTTTAGCATATTTGTGTGAGTTACTGAACCCAAAAGAGTTGCATCATATACTGCACATGCATTGAAGCTTGTGGTTCAGAGCTGACCCTTTAGGAAATAGTTGGCATCTTTATGAGCAATGGAGGAAATTTATGAAAATGTTGAGTCAAGAACTTCAACAAAACAGACAGGTAAAAATGTTGCACAAATATCTAAATGATCATCTGTTCTTTTTACTGTTGTATCATTGACTGTATTCACTGTTTCTCTGTTCAGGTCCGGGGAGTTCACAGAGGAGATTTCATGGAGCTCTTCTTGTCTCTCTGGGACTGCTGAGTGTTTTCCTGCTGGCTGGACTCATCGGCCTCGGTGTCCACTGTGAGTCTGTTTCACATTCAGAAGTTTAAGTCAGACTGAATTTAGGAGGATCATTCTACAGCAAGATGTCTATTTTTCTTTTTCATTTATTATGTACTGTACTGCTCTGGTTCTTCTCAGTCAAACTCTGCAGGTAGAGGTCTGGATGAACACGAGCATCACCTCAACTTTCTCTTTGTTGTCATATTTTAAAGCATGTTTGAATGCTGCTGTAGGTCATATTTATCATGTCTTTGATCTCTGGACACCTGCATGGACTTGTTTCAGTGATGTTTCATAAAACTACATTCATAACAGGGAAAATATTCTCCCATGTATCTGTATGTTAATACCAATTCGCAGGTGAAAAAGCTGCCTTTAAGGTCACTATGTGGGACTTCAAATCTAAAAACATTCAGTTTGCTTGTAAAATAGTACCAGCACAGATACATGTCACACTTTATTTTTATTTTTTTTTACTAGGGTTAAATGTTATTGAACCAGTTGTGTGCAAACATCAGAGTGGCAAAGTATTTACAACATGTGCTGTATGTGCTGGGCTGCTCAGTGTCAAACACCAGGACTGTTTTTATGTCTCAGACAAAGCTGGATGAAAATAAAAAAACTTGCTTAGAGTATCTTCTAGAGATCTGGACACGATGTGTCAGTTTTTTCTACTACAGTTGTTTGTTGTTGAAAGAAACCCTTAGCTATTGTCATGGTTCTGTCCCAGTCTGGCTCTCTGTCCCTCCACCAGTCCACCAAGTGCCCTCAGACTTTTCCCCTGTTTCTTGAACTGGACTGAGTGACCGTAGGTCCTGGAAGTTGATATTGAAGTTTGCTTTCACTAGTTGTTCTCTAAAGGAAATGTGACTGAGGACTGTTGCTTGCTACACATTGACCCTCATAGAAAATATGTCCAAAAGTGAACTGAAAGTCAGAGCAACAGTTGCCTTTCAGTCCTCTTTTTATTGTTACATGCAGACCACTCCACTTGACAAATTTATTGTTTCATGTTTATGTCAACAGCGATGTATGTTTGAGTTGTTTATTAAAGACCCTAAGGTTGTCAATCTCATGTCGATGTCTTCAACTTATATTCATGTGTATGCTGAGTTTTTGGTTTTCAGTTTACTCTGTGTTTCCCTCCTGTGTGTTTCCTTCCACTCTTCCCTCCTCACCTGCCTGCATCATCTTCATTAGTCCTGCCCTTTTCCCAGTGTTTTTCCAGCCTATCAGTTTTTTTTCTGTTCTCTTGTTTCATTTCTCATTCTCCTCACTTGAGTTTCTCATTCTCCTCACTTGAGTTTCTCTGCCCACCTGCACCTCATCTCCTCATTAGTTCAGTTAGTAATATCAGTCCTGTGTTTCACTTCATTCTTGTTGGATCCTTTTTTCTGTAAAGTTCTGCTCTGCTCTGTTCAGTCTGGTTTTGTTTTGTTTCATTTTGCTGTGCCTGCACACCTGAATCTTTATTACAGAGACTTTCTTCAGTTCATTCTGGCTGTTTTGTTCTGCATTTGGGTCCACCTGCTCCACTACTCCTGACAGTTATTTGCTTTAAAATGATACTGGAAGCTGTAATTACTGTAAATTTACATTATAAATGTTTTAAGATTGTATTTGATTTCAGACCACACTGTGCGCAGTTCAGCTGAAGATATCTCTGTTATCATAAACAACCTGACTGAGCATCTCCAGGACAGTAATAACAAGCTTTCTTCCATGACTGAAGAGAGAGACCTGCTGCTTGCCAACCTCACTGAAATAACTAAAGAGATGGAAAAGCTTCAGGGTTTGTCTGTACAGAGTGAGTGACATCTGTGGCTATACAGTACTGCACACACATTGTAGAAAAGCACCTAGAGAGAACACTATGCTGAAAATAGGAGATGATGTCGTAAGCTGTCCTATTAATGATACAAATAATCTTTGGTCAACAAGATTATTGTAACTTGTTGATTGTAACTGTAAAAAAAAAACTGTGGACACAGTCTTGTATTTAGTCATCTTCATACATTTTAAAATAGTTTTTGTCATCAGGAAATTCCAAACACTGTCATGTTAGTGTTGTGGATATTTTGAGCAATGGTCAGCACCTCAGTGGAGAAAAGCACACATGAGTCTTTGATGTCTTAAAGTTAAAGATGTTTATTGACATACTTGATCAAGGAGAACTGAAATGGCAATCATCTGAGTCATCTGCAACTCTGATGCTGTCTCTTTCCGTTCTGTCCTCTGAAGGTCTGACTCCTAATCATTATCAGCCTACCATATGAAAATTAGTCTAATTGGTTCACTAGTTTCTAAACAAGGACCTGCATTTTCTCTGTGTCAGTTTAGGTCAAATTGCATAGAACTTCAGCAGTTTTGGTTTGAATGTCTGATTGTGTCAATAGAATCTACACACAGACCTATCTGTGTTGTCTAGGAAAGCCTCCTCTGACCCTGGTAACCATGGCAATACTAATGTACCCTCTATCAGAGAGATTTCTAACTTCCCCAAAACATCATAGACAGCTGGAGTTTCAAGGAGAGGAGAGAATATCTCCCTCCTGCATAAGATTTACAGTGTGACCTCAAGGCCCAGGCTTGACCCAGTGTAACCCACTTATGATAGTTAACATTATAAATCATTATAAACTACTTTATAATATCTTATGATTGTTATAAGCATTATGACTATTTATGATTGCTTATAACTATAATTTTACAGTGCTATAAGCAGAGTATAATGTATTACAAGTATGTTTATAATGCATTAGTTTGCAAATACATCAAAGATGCAGTTATAATCCATTTATAATGGATAAAGCCTTGGTCTGGACGAGAGGTCATCAGGTGGACTCCAACTTTCACCGAGTGTTTCGACCCTTAACCATGACACTCTCCGGCTGGTGGGTCGGCAGTGATTGGCCAAATCACTGCCCCTCTCATCCAGGCTTCCAGCTATTGTCCTCTCTTTTATGCCAGAGCCAACAGGAGGCTCTCTCTGCCGCTTCTCCCAACCTCCGAACGGCTGTTTTCCTCAAGTGGCCTCTCAATCCAACCCTTGTCATCAGATTCCACACAGATTGAGCAGGGAATCCTCGACAACCAACTTCCACTGTCATCAGCCATGCTGTCCACCCCTTGTTCCGGCAATCCTGGATAAGTTGTTGGTACTTGGTTTTCTTTCTCTCTGCCGCTTCCTCGCAGCCCTCCTCCCACGGGACCGTAAGTTCCACCAGGATGATTTTCTTTCCCTCTGGAGACCACATAATTATGTCTGGTCTCAGAGTGGTGGACAGTACCGCCTTTGGGAAGTGGAGCTTCCTCCCCAGGTTGACCGCCATCTCCCAACCCTGGGCTGACTGCAGGAGGTTTTGCTTGGCTTGGCCTTGGACAAGTGGTCTATGACCCTCTTTCACGAAGGTGATGGTGCTCGGCAGTGGTCTAGTTTTGGCTGGATGTTTCTTCCTCCTCTCTTGCTCCAAGATGTCTGCGAGCAGTGCCAACACCTTGTCATGACGCCACCTATATCTTCCCTGGGTCAATGCGATTTTGCACCCCGAAAGAATGTGCGCCATGGTTCCTTTACCGCCGCACAACCTGCACAGCGGGTCCTCCCTCATTCCCCACCTGTGCAAGTTGACTGGGGTCGGTAAGGTGTCATACACTGCAGAAATGAGATGCGGAATGGCTCCAGCCTCCACAGTTCACTCCACGTCATGGTCCTCTTGGGAAGGTTCCACCTTGTCCAGGTGCCTTGAGTTGCAAGCTCGACGGCTTTAGCTCTTCTTCCTTCTTCCTCAAGGTTTCGAACTTCGTCCTGGATCATGGTCCTCTTTTCCCTGGGAGTGGACTTGGACCACTGCTGGAAGTGTGATGTTCCTAGACCTTGTCTTCCAATGCAGGGGCTTCCGATGGTATCTCTTGTCCTGAGAGAAGATTCTGCCTGGTTGACGGCAGTGCTTGCGGCCCACTTCGTGCCGGATCTTGTTCTTATTCCAGCTTCCCTGATGAGTTGATCCTGAGAGTCCCTATATGCCAGGGAAAGTCTGCATTTAGCGACTTTAAACTCTTCCACAACTGAAGACAGGGGGAGCTGGAGCTGACCTGACCTTATGTAGAGCCCCATAGATGTGAAGCTTGGGGGTATTCCCAACCATTCTCGAAGGTGCTTGTTGAACTTCCTCTCCATTCCTTCAACTGTTGTTATCGACACTTCGTACACGGTGAGAAGCCACATCAGTCTTTGGAGTAGGCCATGCTGGTAGATCCAGCACTTATATTTTCCAGGCAGGCCAGACTTTTCGATCCTGTCCAACCATTCTTCAACTTGTCTTTCGGTGCTGGAGATGCTGTTCTTATCTGTCAGGGAATCATCATCCCACTTCCCAAGGCATTTAATAGAGTTCCCCTGGATGTTCGGGATTACTTCTCCCTGGACAAGCAGCTTGAACTTTCCTGATATTTTCCCCTTTTGGATCACCAGACTCCTTGACTTCTTGGGCTTGAAGGTCATCTTCGCCCAAGTAGCCATACGATCCAGTTCCGCCAGGACCCATCTTGCCTGCACGTGAGTTGGTGTTATCACGGTAAGGTCGTCCATGAATGCCCTGATTGCTGGCTGTTGACT
Organism: Euthynnus affinis; assembly: GCA_029490765.1. Lineage (NCBI taxonomy): Eukaryota > Metazoa > Chordata > Actinopteri > Scombriformes > Scombridae > Euthynnus > Euthynnus affinis. The sequence continues at coordinate 6,417,872 of CM055850.1, read as the reverse complement.
TCCTGCTGCAGTCTTTGGTCCTCTTGACTTTATGATCACTGCAGAGATCATCAGGTTCATTCCCATGACGAACAAGATGGGGGAGATGGTACACCCTGTCACTATTCCCTTCTCCACTGGCTGCCACTTTGTTGTGAACATGGCTGCCTGGAATCGTAACTTGATGTCCCCCAGGTAACTGGTGATCATCCCCTGGATGTGGTGTGGGGTGTGGTACTGGTTCAAAGCCAATTGAATCACGCTATGGGGAATTGACCCATATGCATTCGCAAAATCAAGCCAGACTACTGTTAGGTTGCCTTTCTTCACCTTTGCTTCTTGGATAAGTTGGCTGATGACCCCTGTATGCTCCAAGCACCCGGAGAACCCTTCGATACCGCCCTTCTAGATAGAGGTGTCAACATATCCATTCTGGGTCATGTAGGAGCTCATTCTTTTGGCCAGCACTGAAAAGAAGATTTTCCCCTCCACACTGAGCAAGGAAATGGTTCGGAACTGGCTGATCTGTGTGGATCCTCGTTCTTTTGGCACAAAGCACCCTTCTGCCCTTCTCCAGCTTGTTGGGACGGTTCCTTTGGACCAGATTATCCACATAAGCTTCCAAAGCCTTTGTAGGAGCTTGGGACATTTCTTGTATACTTTGTAGGGTATACCACTGGGACCTGGGGCAGAAGCTGATCTAGCGTGCTTGACGACCTCTTGAACCTCTCTCCATGATGGACATTCTGTGCTGAGGGGGGATTTCAGTGGATTGATGGTGCCAAGCCCGTGATTTTCTGGTAGGGCATCGTTCCTTGAAGGGTCACTGAATGTCTCTTCAACAAACTCCTCCACCTCCTCCTTCGAACTTGTTAGAGTCCCAGACCTCGCCTCTCCCAACAGTGACTTGGTGAAGCAGTAGGGGTCTTTTATGAACTGGGCTCTTGCAGCTTCCTGCCTTTTCCGCCTTTGCCTTTGCCCTTCAGCTCTTCTTAGCCTGATGAGCTGCTCGCGGAGGCTAGCTGTCAGTTCTTTTATTCCTTCTTTTTCTTCCATGCTTGCCAACTTGAATTGCTTTCTCAGGGTTTTAATCTCCTTCCGAAGTTGTTTGATCTTTCTTTCTCTTCTGTTTTCTCACTTTTCTGGTCTGACTTTGTTCTCTCTCGTTGGCACTGTTCCAAACCGTTCTTTTGCCAAGTTGTAGGTGATGGCTGTGAGTGAATCCACCTTCCTTTCTACTGATCCTGCTTGAACCGCTTCAAGCATGCTGTCCAGATCTTCATCGAGCATGGACCACTCCTTGGTCTCACTCATCTTAGGCCACTTGATTCTTTCCTTCGTTGGCTGGGATGGGTTTTCTGGGATGGCATTTGAGGTTGTCCTTGCATGGTCTTGGGGGATTGCAGGCACTGAGAGATCTCTAGGACTATGGTTTGCTTCCTGCCTAGGGTTCTCCTGCGTCTCACCAGACTGTTCGTCTGAGCAGTGTGCATGCGTCCGTCCCTGTCCACACTTGGCCTTGTCCTTGGCCTTACTCTGATGTATTTTGAGCCCTCTTGCACCTTTGCAGATCTTCCCGCAATCGCATTTCACTTCCCATGCCTCCCCAGTCAAGGTGGTTTGTTTGAGCCTTCTCGGCATCTGTGTCACTGTCCTTGTCGTTGCCGTTGAATCTGTCCTAGCGAGTCTCTCATCCTCCCCCCCTCTCGGGAGACTCTGGGGGTATTTCTCATTTGAACGTTCTGTAGCTTGCTTGGTGCCCTCTTGCGAGTGCTGCAACAGGGGTTGCTGGCCCCTGTTACCCCGCCAGTCTTTCCTGGAGGTCAGCTGTCTCTCCAGCGTCACCGACCTTCCTCGGTTGCCATCCAGACTTTCCTGGAAGTCACTGGTTGCCCAGGGAGTTCAGTTTGCAAATACATCAAAGATGCAGTTATAATCCATTTATAATGGATAAAGCCTTGGTCTGGACGAGAGGTCATCAGGTGGACTCCAACTTTCACCGAGTGTTTCGACCCTTAACCACGACACTCTCCGGCTGGCGGGTTGGCAGTGATTGGCCAAATCACTGCCCCTCTCATCCAGGCTTCCAGCTATTGTCCTCTCTTTTATGCCAGAGCCAACAGGAGGCTCTCTCTGCTGCTTCTCCCAACCTCCGAACGGCTGTTTTCCTCAAGTGGCCTCTCAATCCAACCCTTGTCATCAGATTCCACACAGATTGAGCAGGGAATCCTCGACAACCAACTTCCACTGTCATCAGCCATGCTGTCCACCCCTTGTCCCGGCAATCCTGGATAAGTTGTTGGTTATTATATACATTGGTGTCAAAGAAGTGTTACCCAAATAGTTCTGTGTATCACATGTAATCAACTTTGTTGGATCCTGAAAACTGACACTAAAATGATCTTGAAACAAAAATTTTCAAATCACACTCGTGTAACTGCACACTGAACTAGGATTGGCATCCAAACTACTTGTGATGTCACAAATCATGCTGGCAGGTTTCTCACCTTAAACTCATATTTAAGGTGAGAAGCACAAACATCCAAATGAAGCAACAAGCAGAACACATTTTTGTTTGAAGGGGGGTTTTAATGTTCATAAATAAACTAGTTACATTTACAGTAGACTTTTAGAAAAGTTTTACTTCTCTACCAAATATACAAAAGATCTTAGCCTGGACACTTTTAACCTTCACACACATTCAGCTCCTATCATATTTAATATCAAAGTATCAAAATAATCATTAATATCACTCCTTTGAGTATTTCCTGTATAATCTGTACTAATGTGCTGCACATGCAAACACAAATGAGGGTTCAAACTGACTTAAAAGTGAATGCACATAAACTGGCTTGTATATCATTAGTTATATCATAAGTTCAAGAACCTTAATAGTTCTAAATCATCAGGACAGAGTTAAATAAAACAACAGCAAATTAACAATTAATGTTAAGTGAAGTTGTGTAACTTATAAAGTGTTTAGTAAAAATCCTACTTCAGTATCTTAGAATTAACTACTTACTTAACTACTTGTGTTTTAAGACAGCACCCCCAAATGTTAAGGTGGCTTTCAGGTTGTCATATTTTTGGTCTGTGGCCAAAAATCACATAACAAATGATGAAAACAAAGAATTATTGATTTACAATACACTTTTATTGACTTTTATTTACTTCAAACAATCTCTGGTTGTCTTATTTAAAAGAAAGCATTCATAAGTCCAATGTAGTGTAAGTGGTGGTATTATATGAATTTTTGTTGACTCAAATTTTACTTTCATCTGGTGGTGTGAAAGCTGAACTTTGCGAGATCCTAAGGCTTTGTAGTACGGTTTAAAACATTTTGTGATTGGAGACACAAAGTAACTGTGCTGAGAATTCAAAGCATTTTGTACATTCAAAGGGAGGCATCTGCTGGCCAAACCTTGGTACTGAGCTCGTGATCAAACAGTGAGTCAAACTAGCGGTCAAAGTAAGTGAGTGGAGTCATATTTGAGATTTTGATAAACTCACATGTATTTATTTCTGCGGTGTCATCCAATAATAATATCCCACCTCGAAATCTGACATGGAGACACAGAAAGATTGTGTAGAAACTTCAACACATGAAGTTTGCTCCTTTTATCTTCAAATAAAAACTGATGCTGTAAAAAATAATTTAAAAGATGTGATAATCATAAAAATTGTATGCATACCACAGAACTAAGTTCACAGAATATCAACAAGTCAACCCCAGTCACATGTTATGTAATTCACAGTAGGAGTCCTGCACTAAAATATGGTGAACCAATTCTTGTTTTATTTTTTATAAGTATCTTTATTTCATGCTTTCCACCATGAGTCTTTGCTTACAATCTTTCGCCAACATAGATAAACAATAATACCTTGATGTGAAATATAATCTAGGCCTATCCTATACTAGAATGGTGTCTCGTCCTAACATCTTCAACATAAGACACTCATACATATACAAATGCATGCATAACTCCCTCCCCCTACCAGTCATGCCATAAACTCTTTAATTTCATAGGGCTTCATCTATGTACTTCCAAATTTCATTGAATTGCTTCAAAGCACAAAACCGGTTCTGTGCTTTCTATGCTAGTTCTGTGTTTAATATGCACCTTCTAACCCTCATACTTTGGAAACAGACAGACTTGCTCCTTGTCTAATTTCTAATGTTGTGTGTTACAGAGAAACCTTGTCCTGCAGGATGGAGGATGTTCAGATGTTCCTGTTATCTCCTCTCCAGTGAGTCTGGTTCCTGGTCAAGAGGCAGACAGGACTGCAGAGAGAAAGGAGCAGATCTGGTGGTTATAGACAGCACTGAAGAACAGGTACAGAGTGTTTATTTGTATACTTGCAAATAAGTCATACCTAATTGCAATCTGTACCTTGAAAAAAGCTCAAATACTAAATTATTTATTTATTTTTATGGATCATCGGCGTTCAACACCTTGACAATATTCTCTGACTGTGAGTTTAAGATTTGCCGAGTCAGCTCACACAAAGAAAGCCTGAGTATGTAGAACTTGCTTTGTAGTACAACCTTCAGGCTACTTAAAGACCACAACAAGAGGCAGTGACAGTGCAAGTGAGATTTTGAAAAAAAGAAACAAAAGGGCTTCACAAAAGTCTAAACCTTAAATAATAAAAGAACAAAAACTATGATGATGATGAAATTATTTCTACAATGATAATAATTTAACAGTTAAATGGATAACTATCAAATATGTTCAGATTAATTCTATGTAAACTGCATAGTGATATTCAAACAATAATATATAAATAATATGGCTTTTTTCCTCCTTTTTTGAAAACAGATATTCTTGTCTACCTTCACTAAGGTAGAAACTTGGATTGGTTTGACTGACAGAGACGAAGAGGGAACCTGGAAATGGGTTGATGGAACACCACTGACTTTAAGGTTTGACTTCAAATTGGTTGTTTATTGACAACATGTCATGTAAGTAGCAGGAAATGGACCCAGATGAAGAGACTTCAGTCTGAGTGAATACAAGCTCTTTTAAATGCTTGTGCATCCAAGACAAAGCAAAACAGAATACCGCATGAGCAGATCAAACTGAATAGACTGAACAGAAAATCAGGGCTAAACTACAAACTGAACTAATGAGAAAATGGGGAACAGTTGACTGGACACAAGGGCAGGCTGGGAACTGATAGGCTGAGGGAAACACAGAGAGCAGGGCAGGGCTGATGAGGGTGATGCAGGGCAGGTGAGAGGAGGAGCACATGAACACATTAGTGAAGACACAAGCAACAGAAAACCAAAAGCCAGAAAACACAATACTCTTAATACAACCCAGCATATCAGTGAGCATAAACCATAAAGTAATATCAGATAGTCCTTCAAAAAGTGCAAGATGATGATGATGATGATGATGATGATGAGAAACTGAGACAAACTACCATTTCATGGTACATCAGAGACAGGCTTCCTGGTCCACAGCCAATTTTCACACTTCACATAACTGTCATATATCGATAGGTAAAAATGTCATAAATCAATTAACTGTTCAATTCTGGAACAATCTGGAAGAATTCAACATCTATGTGGAAATAAATCTTTGCACAGTTCTGTAACTGATGACCAGAACACTATGGGGACAATCCTACTTTTTGCTAGGAAGAACAAGTACAATGAATAGAATGAGGAACATTCAGTTTTCATATATTCCAGTGAAGGACTGTGTTCATATCAGAGATTAAGTGTCATGATTCTCTTGTTCACTGACCTGTAGTTTCTGGGGGAGGAACGAGCCTAATAATGGAGGTGGAGATCCAAGGAGCGGTGAAGAGGACTGTGTACATATCTTGCCTTCCTGGAAACCTGAAGAGAATTGGAATGATCGGAAGTGTGACTATCATCCGAGGTGGATCTGTGAGAAAGAACCTGGCGTTTAACATATGAAAATGCTTTTTTAAAGTAAGCTATGATTTTGCAAAAGACCTTTTAATGTTTAGTTTCCTCTCATGTTTGTAGTGTGTTAATTTAAAACTTCTCTGCTGTGCTGATGACTGTTTGCTTCTGCCCTGCCTTTTTAAAGTAATTTCTATATTTCAATCAGGAGACTCAGTTTTTATGAATATTGGTGAAATGTTATTTATTGAACATGCATGAAAGATGAAAGTGAGAGTCTTTGGTGACGAAACTCATCGTGAATGTCATCATATATGAAAGGGGGGAGGTGAAGGTGAGGTGAGTAGAATAGAAACAAGATAGAATTGATAGATAAGTAGCGATACTAGTAGTAAGTAGAACTTACGCTAAGCTCCATTTAAGTTAGATGTGAACAACTCTTGCCAGAAGAGTTTCATAAACCTGCAAAATGCAACAAATTCATAAAAAACTTTACTTTGATTTATGTCTTAGCTAAAGATTTCATGATAGTTGAAAGCTGCAAAAACCCGATCGAGACCTTTTCTTGGAAAATCTGTCATATCATAATTTTAAAAAGTAATACAGATTTTCATCAAGTGACACTTTCCTGAAAATAATTCTTAAATATTAAGCAGCTGACAGATCTCTTTAGCAGAGGTCATCAATGTTTGTGAATTTTACTTGATAATTAGTGGTTTCACTCTGGAAACACTTGCTGTTGTGATGAATTTATCAACTTCTTTTAGATGAAATGTAAATCAAAACTATTCAACAGATGAGATCATATAAAGTCAGTCAGTTACAACATATAAGCACTGTACTGGAGTCAGACGTTTGTCATGATGTTCTTTATAATGCTGGTAGCTGATACTGTTTGTGGCTTTTTATGCAATTATGCAAACAATTAAAATCTTTTTAAACAATTATTTTTTACTTTTTGTTTCTTCTATCATCATTAATTGTGCAGAAAAACCCTGTTCTACTGGGATGTGAGAGGTCAGCTACAGATGGGGATTTCATTCATTCAAAACTGAACTTGGTTCAACGATGATCTGTCTTTTCACCACACTCTCATCAACAGGCATTAAGTGAAGAAAACAACTCTAACAATAAAACACAACATCCTGTATCTCAATCTAGACAGTCTACTGGATGAGATCTGAGACTGTCTTCACCAGAAAAATAAAAGCACTGCTCATTTGAACCAGTGGACTAAACTAGCTAACTATATATGAAGTAGTTGAAACTAGCTCCACCTCCAGAAGCTACAACACTAACATGTTACTCAAACACTGATGTTTCAGTATTAATAATCCGATGATGTCATATATAATAATATATCAGTCAGAGGGACCAAACCACTACTTTTACTGCAATACTTTTACTACATCAAGCTGATAATACTTATGTACTTTTTCTAAAGTTGGATTTTTCATGCAGGACTTTTATTTGTAATAGACTATTTTTACTTTGCTGTATTGGTACTTTTACTTTGGTAAAGGAACTGAATACTTCTTCCACTACTGAAGTAAACAACAGTTTGATATAGCTGGTAAGTTTTAAGTAAGGGCAGTAACAGAATTCATCAACCAGTGGAATAACCACAACCAAAATGATCATTCTCTTTTATATTGCAAATCATATTGCAATTGCAGTAACAAACAGTAAATAGTGCATTAATAAATAATTGAATATTTTTTTCAAAATCATTCATCCCTACTATATCAAGTATGGCAAGTTACACCGGAGTAAAATACTACCCATCACCCCTTATCGATCCTCCTCTGGCTGTGAACCGACCCCATGCTGCCTAAAGTTGTATATTTCCTCTCATTTGCCTGCAAAGATCTGAAAGAGCACCAAATTACAAAACTACTTCTACCTTTTTCGGAACATATAACATTAGGCAGCAGGAGGGGTCGGTTCACAGTCCCTGCCAGTAGGGGTCAATAATGGGTAACAGTCTGTTAATACATAAGATTGGTAACAATTGCCATTCTATAAATATATCAAGCTAAGCTGTAGAGTAAGTTAGACCTGGCCCTGAATATCACAATATTCTGATCATGTTTTTCAGATGGTTAATAATAAATTAATCATCTGTAATTGTAAATTGGTGTGTTTTACTATTTAATCCTGTTTTAAGGAAGACAGCAGATGTGTGTCACAGAAAACACATTCATCCGGTGGTACCTAACACCTCTAACTGTGTGCCTTCCTCAGTAGTTAAAAGACAGAGAAATTGAAACAAACAAGAATAAAAGAAAAGTTAAATAAATGAAAGGCCTAAGAATGATTATGAAATAATAAAGAAAATGATTCAGCAAGAGTGGCTCGAAGTGTGTGACTCAAGACTTAAAGTGTTGTAACATGTTCAACTTCTCTAAATAAATTCTTTAACTTTGACGTTATTAGACATCAACCCTTGATCACAAAGCCATGCTATGTCTTACTGTTGAGGTGATGCATCATAGTAGAAGCATCATCTAGGCAGGTCCAGCGTTGTTGGTGCAGCATCTCCAGCAGTGTTGCAGTGAAAGAGTTTGGATCAGGCTGCTTTGAAAGTCTCAGACTCAGACTCAGTATTAAGCGTTCTTCCTATTCTCCCTCTTCTTCTTCTTCTTCTTCAGGAGCTCACTCTTCTTCTTCTTCGGGAGCTCATGTTCAGGCTTTACTTGGCTTGTAATAACTTGAGTTAAGTGTCGAATAAGGTTTTGTCAGACTACGCTCAAATCTTCAGCAGCATCTACTTCAAAATAAAATACTGTCTGTGTTTGCTTCAAAATTAAATCACTATACATGGATTTACAAGACTCAATGTTGCTAAAATAAACAAAAACAAAAAATATAAACACAAACAAATTAACTTGTTGCAATAAAAGATTAAATACGGATATATATTTTTTTGAAGAATAAAAGAGATGTCTTAAGACATTTCTTGAGTTCTTGGAGGCCAGCTCAAAGAGGAATCTCTTTTTATGAGTTAGAATAAGACTGGGGAGTTTTGGTTGTGGCTTTTTATGTAATTATGCAAACAATTAAAATCTTTTTAAACAATTTTTTTCAGTGTCTTGTCAATGTTTCTTCTATCATCATTAATTGTGCAGAAAAACCCTGTTCTACTGGGATGTGAGAGGTCAGCTACAGATGGGGATTTCATTCATTCAAAACTGAACTTGGTTCAAGATGATCTGTCTTTTCACCACACTCTCATGCTGCATTCAACAGGCACTAAGTGAAGAAAACATCTCTAACAATAAAACACACCATATCTCATTCTAGACAATCTACTGGATGAGATCTGAGACTGTCTTCACCAGAAAAATAAAAGCACTACTTTATTACTTTATTAAAATATAACTTTCATGTTTTCTGCATCTAAATGAGGGATAAGGAATATTCAGTGTGAATATGGAGTGATCTAATCTCCATCCATCTGTGTTTGTGTATGAATGTTTTGATTCTAGGCAGTGGTCTCACCTCAGCCCCAGGCTTCATGGAGATAACCAGTGAATGGGCTTTCCTGGGCTACGGACTCTCCACCTGTAACGTCTAACAAGCTCAGATGCTGCTATTACTTCTAGAAATGTAGAGAAAGTTAGCAGCATCTTTGTTTCTTGTCATTTAGACTGCTGTAATTCCTTAGAAGTTGGTCTTAGTCAGTCTTTCATATTTCAAAAGCAACTGATTTAAAATGCTGCTGCTCCTCCGTCACTCCTGTGTTGGCCTTTCTCACTAGTTTCCTGTTCAGCATAGAATTAATGAAAACATCTCACTGTTTCTCCTTATATTTCTGACTTTTAAACCTTCCAACTGTTCTGGGTCTTTGAATTCTTCTGATTTAAACCCATAAGTGCAGCTACAAACCCCCTTTTTTGGCTTTTGCAGCTGCACAACTATCCATTAAACTGTGATATTAGTGTGTTATATGGGCTGCTAGGTGATACTGCTACATCAGTGTTGTTTGTTCACACACAGCTTATTTTCAACATTGGTGACAGTGATGTCTGACACAAATACCACAAGGCGTTGCCTTAACTTACCTACTTCCTCATTAATAACCCTGTTGCCACTGTTCTGTGGAACAAATGTATAAGAGAGCAGTTTACAGACATGTAAAATATCAACATTCAGTGTAACAATGAAAATAAACATTAGCAGCCATTATTGGTTTTATGAAAAAAAAATATGAACATTTTCTTCATGAGTGACAAGTGAAAATCTCATTCGAGTGAGCTTACTACCAAACAGCATCCATATGTTGATTTCTGTCTAAAAAGTAAAAGAAGAGACTCATAAAGTAAAATTTTACTGAAAACAACCTCTGTTTTCTGTACTTATTCTTGTGACTGAACAAACAGTAAATCTAGAGCGCTTGACAGTTCCTGTTTCAAGATATTACCACAGATCATATCTCTGTTTACCGTATTTGTGTGAGAAACTGAACCCAAAAGAGTTTCATCATATACTGTACATGTATTGTAGCTTGTGCTTCAGAGCTGAACCTTTAGAAAATAGTTGGCATCTTCATGAGCAATGGAGAAAATTTATGAAAATGTTGAGTCAAGAGCTTCAACAAAACAGACAGGTAAAAATGTTGCACAAAGATCTAAATGATGATCTGTTCTTTTTACGGTTGTATCATTGACTGTATTCACTGTTTCTCTGTTCAGGTCCGGGGAGCTCACAGAGGAGATTTCATGGAGCTCTTCTTGTCTCTCTGGGGCTAATGAGTGTTTTCCTGCTGGCTGGACTCATCGGCCTCGGTGTCCACTGTGAGTCCGTTTCACATTCAGAAGTTTAAGTCAGACTGAATTTAGGAGGATCATTCTACAGCAAGATGTCTATTTTTCTTTTCCATGTATGTTGTACTGCTCTGGTTCTTCTCAGTCAAACTCTGCAGGTAGAGGTCTAGATGAACATGAACATGAGCATCACCTCAACTTTCTCTTTGGTGTCATATTTTAAACCATATTTGAATGCTGCTGTAGGTCATATTTATCATGTCTTTAATCTCTAAACACCTGCATGGACTTGTTTCAGTGATGTTTCATAAAACTACATTCATAACAGGGAAAATATTCTCCCATGTATCTGTATGTTAATACCAACTCGCAGGAGAAAAAACTGCCTTTAAGATTACTATGTGGGACTTCTATAATTCTATCTTCTAAAAACATTCAGTTTGCTTGTAAAATAGTACCAGCACGGATACATGTCATACTTTATTTTTTTTACTAGGATTCAATGTTATTGAACCAGTTGTGAGAAAACATCAGGGTGGCAGAGTATTTGCAACATGTGCTGTATGTGCTGGGCTGCTCAGTGTCAAACACCAGGACTGCTTTTATGTCACAGTCAAAAGTGGATGAAAATCTGGAAAAAAAAAAAAAATTAGAATAACTTGTAGACATCTGACAGAAACCCTTAACTATTGTCATGGTTCTATCCCAGTCTGGCTCTGTGTCCCTCCACCAGTCCACCAGGTGTCCTCAGACTTTTTCCCTGTTTCTTGAACTGGACTGAGTGGTTGTAGGCCCTGGAAGTTGATATTGAAGTTTGCTTTCACTAGTTGTTCTCTAAAGGAAATGTGACTGTTGCTTGCTACACACTGACCCTCATAGTAACTATGTGCAAAAGTGAACTGAAAGTCAGAGCAACAGTTGCCTTCAGTCCTCTTTTATTGCTACATGCCGAACACTCAACTTGACAAACTTATTGTTTCATGTTTATGTCAACAGCAATGTATGTTTGACTTGTTTATTAAAGACCCTAAGGTTGTCAGTCTTATATCAAGGTGTGTTTGCCGTTTCTGCTCAGTGGGATTTGTGTATTTAACTTATATTCATGTGTATGCTGTGTTTTTGGTTTTCAGTTTGCTCTGTTTTTCTTCTCCTGTGTTCCCAGTCTGCTTTTCCTTCCACTCTTCCCTCCTCACCTGTCTGCATCATCTTCATTAGTCCTGCCCTTTTCCCAGTGTTTTTCCAGCCTTTCGGCTTCTTTTCTGTTCTCCTGTTTCATTTCCTCATCTCCTCATTAGTTCAGTTAGTATTTCAGTCCTGTGTTTCACTTCATTCCTGTTTGATACTTTGTTCTGTAAAGTTCTGCTCAGCTCTGTTCAGTCTGGTTTTGTTTTTCTGTGTCTGCACTCCTGACTCTTTATTACAAAGACTTTCTTCGGTTCATTCAAGCTGTTTTGTTCTGCATTTGGGTCCACCTGCTCCACTAATCCTGACAACTATTTGCTTTAAAATGATACTGGAAGATGTAATTTCTGAAAATGTACGTTATAATTATATATTAGTTTTAAAATGGTATTTGAAATAAGTGACTAAATAAACATAAGTCTGACATGTCTTTTGATTTATTTCAGATCACAGTGTGCGCAGTTCAGCTGAAGATATCTCTGTTATCATAAACAACCTGACTGAGCGTCTCCAGGACAGTAATAATAAGATTTCTTCCATATCTGAAGAGAGAAACCTGCTGCTTGTCAACCTCACTGAAAGAACTAAAGAGATGGAAAAGCTTCAGAGTTTGTTTGTACAGAGTGAGTGACATCTGTGACTATACAGTACTGCACACACATTATAGAAGAGCACCTACAGAGAACAGTGCTGAAAATAGGAGATGATGTAGCAATCTGTCCTATTAATGATACAAATAATCTTCAGTCAAGTTTATTTTAACTTGTTGATTGTAACTGTTAAAAAAATAAATAAATGTGGAAATGTTTTTGTATTTACTCATCTTCAATCATTTTAAAATAGTTTTTGTCATCAGGAAATTCCCAACACCGTCAACTTAGCATGTTAGCCATCTAACCAATAATTGCAACATGCTATAGATAGATAGATTGATTGATACTTTATTAATCCCTGAAGGGAAATTTAAAAATAATAATAAATAAATAAAGTAAAAGTAACAAGCTATCTGACTATGCTGCTGCACCTGGCTGCGCAAGTTCTAGAATATATATGATATACTATCTGTGACATTAGTAACACCCTAACGTTAGTTTAGCATGTTACAAAGCAAAATGTCCCAAAATCACTTTACTTAGAGCAAACAACCAACTACAGTGACTTCTAACCAGCTTGTAATGTATATCTGTCTGTTCCTCAGGAATTTCATTACTCCACTTAAAGCACCCAATGACCAGTTAAAATAGCTTATAATCACATTATAATGCATTATAAAATTATAATAAAGTGTAATAATGTAAATATGTATGTATATATATACATATATGTATATATACATAAATATACATATACATATACATACACACACGTGTGTGTGTGTTTGTGTGTGTGTGTGTGTGTGTGTTTATAATGCACATCAACATCAAGTAAGCTACCCAAATAGTTCTCATGTAATCAACTTGCCACTAAAATGATCTTGAAACAAAAGTTTCCACATCACTCTCATGTAACTGCACACTGGACGACCAGGATTGGCTTTCAAACTACTTGTGATGTTACAAATCATGCTGGCAGGTTTCTCACCTTAAATCTGATTTTAAGATCCAAATGAATCAACAATAAGCAGAACTCATTTTTGTTTTGTTACAGAGAAAACTTGTCCTGCAGGATGGACGATGTTCAGATGTTCCTGTTATCTCCTCTCCAGTAAGTCTGGTTCCTGGACAAGAGGCAGACAGGACTGCAGAGAGAAAGGAGCAGATCTGGTGGTTATAGACAGCACTGAAGAACAGGTACAGAGTGTTTGTATGCTTGCAGAGAAATCATGCCTAATTGCAATTTCTACCTTGAAAAAAACCTAAAATATGAATTTATTCTTTTTTTTTTCTTTTTTTTTTATGGATCATTGGTGTTCAACACTTTGACAATATTCTCTGACTGTGAGTTTAGGGTTTGTCGAGCCAGCTCACACAAAGTTCAGCCCTCAGACTGCTTAAAGACCACATCAAGAGCTGTAACTGTGTGAGTGTGAATGTGTATTAAAAAAAAAGATCTCCCTCTCCCTCCACTGGTGTGTCTTCCTCAAGCTCGGGTCCTCTACCAGAGGCCTGGGAGTTTGAGGGTTCTGTGCAGTATCTTAGCTGTTCCTAGGACTCCGTTCTTCTGGACAGAGATCTCCAATATTGTACCTTGAATCTGCTGGAGCCACTCTTCCAGTTTGTGGATCACAGCCCCCAGTGCTCCAGTTACCTCTGGCACCACTGTTGCCTTTACTCCCCACATCTTCTCTAGCTCCTCTTTCAGCACTTGGTATTTTTCGATCTTCTGGTGTTCCTTCTTCCTGATGTTGCTGTCACTTGGGATCACTATGTCTATCACTACTGCTGTCTTCTGTTGTTTTTCAATCAACACAATGTCTGGATTGGTTAGCCATCACCAGTTTGTCAGTCTGCATCTGGAAGTTCCACAGGATCTTGGCTTGGTCATTCTCAACCACCTTAGGAAGGGTCTTCCCTTGTAACCTCGGGACCTCCAACCATTACTCAGTGCAGATGTTCCTGTACACTATGCCAGCCACTTGCTTATGGCATTCCATGTACACTGTTTCTGCCTGCATCTTACACCTTGCTATTATGTGCTGAACTGTCTCAGGAGCATCTTTGCACAGCCTGCACCTGGGATCCTGTCTGGTGTGGTAGATCCCTGCCTCTATTGATCTTGTACTGAGTGCCTGTTCTTGTGCTGCCATGATCAGTGCTTCTGTGCTGTCCCTCAGTCCAGCCTTTTCCAGCCACTGGTAGGATTTCTTGATATCGGCCAATTCTTCTATCTGTCGATTTTACATGCCGTGTAGGGACTTGTCCTCCATGATGGTTCCTCCTCTTCCTCCTCCTCCTCTGCATTATCATTATCAAATCTTTAAAACTGAAATAATAGAAGAACAAAAAATATGATATTATTATTTCAATAATAATCACAGTTAAATGGATTCTTATCAAATGTGTTCAATGTAATCCTATATAAACTGCATAGTGATAATGAAACAATAATATACAAATAATGTGGCTTTTCCCTTCTTTTTGACAGACATTCTTGTCTACCTTCACTGAGGAAGCAGCCTGGATTGGTTTGACTGACAGAGACAAAGAGGGAACCTGGAAATGGGTTGATGGAACACCACTGACTTTAAGGTTTGGCTTCAAATTGGTTGTTTATTGACAACATGTCATGTAAGTAGCAGGAAATGGACACAGATGCAGGGACTTCAGAGGGGTGTACTACAAAGCTGGTTCAACATATCCAGGCTTTCTTTGTGTGAGCTGGCTCGACAAACCCTAAACTCAAGATCAGAGATAAGTGGTATCATGACGGTGGATATGAACTTTCTTTCTTAACTCAGGCTTTCTGCTTCAGGCTCTGTGCATGTGCTCATGAAAAAGGGCCGTTTGGCACATCATTTGATTCTTTTTCCGCACAAAATGGAGTGATTGTGGGCTGCCTGCTTCAGTCAGGAAGAACAAGTCATTATAAGGGAGAGCTATGAATAATATAAATACATCATCACAGAAAAAACACAATGCTTTTGCTGAAAATAAGGTGAGAGATTAATGCTGGCAGAGAATTACTGATCGTGTAAATTTGTTAATTAAAACACTAATTCATTAATTACGTAATTAGTTCATATACTTATATTTTACCACTCATTTCTCAACAGCTCTAAAACTTTAAACTTGATGCATTTAAACATTAAACTCAAGAGGTGGATTTAGGTCTGACTCTGTCCCATAATGAAAGATAAGTGGAGATCACTTTAGATTCTGGCCAAATCAAAGTGGCATTAATATTGCATGTATATGAAATGTTATCTGATAAATACCAATATTTAGTTACCAATTTTATTTTATTTTTGTTATTTTATTTCTTCATTAGTTTTTTGTTTTTTATTTTATTTTTTCTATTATCTGAAATACAGCTGTATATGTTGTATCAAAATCCTATCGCACAAGTAACCCTAACTTCTTGCAGCATTTCAAATTTACAATATGACTTATCAAATCAATAGTAATTATGATAAAAGACTGATCAGTTTTCTAAACTGTGTTTTAATAGCTGCAGTACCAGCAGTGGTAAACAAACTTGGCAGCAAATCAGGTAGTTAGTGAAAGGGCAGCGCTTTTTATTGCAGATTTAAGCCGAAATTTGGAACATAACCTGCTCTGGACCAGGTTAAGTTTGCTGCATCAGTTACCATGGTGATCTAGCCAGGTTAGAAAGCCATCTTCGTGACATTGAAAAACCTTGCTTTCCTCTCAACATAACTTGCAATCCACTAATCTTACTTCGTAGTACACCCTTCTGGCTGAGTGAACACAGGCTCTTTATTAAATGCTTGTACATCCAGGACAAAACAAAAGAGAATACCACTCGAGCAGATCAAATTGAATAGACTGAATAGAAAACCAGGGCTAAACTACAAATTGAACTAATGAGCAAATGGGGAACAGGTGACTGGACACAAGGGCAGGCTGGGAGCTGATAGACTGAGAGAAACACAGAGAGCAGGGCAGGGCTGACGAGGTTGATGCATGAACACATTAGTGAAGGAACCCACAAGAGAAACACAAGCAACAGAAAACTAAAACCCAGAAAACACAATACTCTTAATACAACCCAGCATATCAGTGAGCAAAAACCATAAAGTAATATCAGATAGTCCTTCAAAAAGTCCAACTCAAAATAAGCCCTCTCCCACACAGTCCAATATTCATAATACAGAAAAAGTCTGAGGACATCTGGTGGATAATGGCAACCAAGGAATTGAAAGCCTCACAAGAGTAACTAGAGTCAATGACAGGACCATGACACAACATACACAAACACTGCTGTATATTAGAGGTGGGTGATATATGTTCAATCTTCTCTCACAGATAATATAGTTTTTAATGTCATTTTCTGCACAATGTGAGGTGACTGGCAGTTCCAGGTTGGTCTGAAGCTTTTCTGGTTAAATCATCAGTGCAAAATGATGATGATGATTATGATGATGATGATGATGATGATGAGAAACTGTGGCAAAAAAAAATCAAACCAAACTATCATTTCATGGTGCATCAGAGACGGGCTTTCTGGTCCACAGCCAAGTTTCACACTTCACATAACTGTCATATATCGATAGGTAAAAATGTCATAAATCAATTTACTGTTCAATTCTGGAGCAATCTGGAAGAATTCAACATCTATGTGCAACATTTTGATCACATATGCAATTAGGAAGCATTTTGAATTTGATACAGCTGTGATTGACTCTTCTAGCTGGTGTCTTCTGCTGAGAGTCCTGCATATTTACCATGCCAGTCTGACGGGGAAAATTTAGATTTTTATGAAACCATTTATCCATTTATGCAATACCATCAGGTACACATCTGATCAGTCTGCAGCATGACAATGAGCCCAAACATCCAATCAGACTCATAAAGAACTATCTTTAGAACAAGAAGAACAAGGAGTCCTGCAGCACATGGTATATCACAGCAAATATTGATTCAACTTAGGTTTCTTCTGTTTACTCAACATTGTATGAAATTAACTAATAAATAAAATGTGTTAATGACATTATTTTGGAAAGCATCCTCCCTTTTAGTTTTAATGCCTAAAACTTTTACACAGTACTGTAACTAATGACCAGAACACTATGGGGACATTTATTTATACAGGAGGCTCCTTTATTTTTATTTGATGACTGCAAATTTACATTTAAGAAAAATACTACGGTGAACCTGCACCTCTGTCCAATTTGCTACTCTATGGATCAAAACTATACTAAGACACATCATGCAAGATAAAAGAAATTTCATTCTGTGATGTTTGTGAAGAAATATTATTTACAATCCTACTTTTTGCCAGGAAGAACAAGTACAATGAATAGAATGAGGCACATTCAGTTTTCATATGTTCCAGTAAAGGACTGTGTTCATGTCAGAGATTAAGTGTCACGATTCTCTTGTTCACTGACCTGTAGTGACTGGGACTCAAAACAGCCTGATAATGGAGGTGGAGATCCAAAGTACGGTGAAGAGGACTGTGTACATATCAGGTCTGAGAGGAAAACTGAAGAAAACTGGAATGATCGGTCATGTGATGCTTCTCTGCTTTGGATCTGTGAGAAAAATGCTGGTTAACTTTTCCCTGCATTTTCAAAGCGATTTCTATAAATTAGATGCTTACAACTCTTGCCAAAAGAGCTTCATAAACTAATTTCCAATGTTCCAAACAACTGAAAGAAGCAAACAGATTAAATCAAAACCAAAACCCTGAAAAATGCAACAGATTAAAAAAATCAAGTTTATTTTTATTTATATCTTAGCTAAAGATTTCATGATAGTTGAAGGGTACAAAAAATCAGATTGACACCATTTCTTATAACATCCATCATATCATAATTAAACAAAGTAATACAAATTTTGTGTAATTATGTCTTACTATATCATCACATGACACTTTCCTGAAAATAATTTTAAATTAAGTCTGTTCAGCAGCTGACAGATCTCTTTAGCAGACGTCATTAGTGTTTGTGAATTTTACTTGATAATTAGTCACACTTATCACTTAGGACACTTGCTGTTGTGAGGAAATTATCAACTTCTTTTAGATGAAATGTAAATCAAAACTATTCAACAGATGAGTTCATATAAAGTCAGTCAGTTACAACATATAAGCACTGTTCTGGAGTCAGGCGTTTGTCATGATGTTCTTTGTAATGCTGGTAGCCGATACCATTTGTGGCTTTTTATGCCATTATGCAAATAATTAAAATCTTTTTAAACAATTATTTTCTTCAGTGTCTTTTTGTTTCTTCTATCATCATTAGTTGTGCAGAAAAACCCTGTTCTACTGGGATGTGAGAGGTCAGCTACAGATGGGGATTTCATTCATTCAAAACTGAACTTGGTTCAAAGATGATCTGTCTTTTCACCACACTCTCATGCTGTTAGACAAAACCATTTATATACCTACCATCCATCACAACCTACACCTCCAAGCATTAAAGTTCCCCAGAACTGCCTTTTGTGTCTATAGAACAGCTGCATGTGGACTTAATTGTAGAACATAATATTGGGATCATATTGTATATTATGTATCCTGAAATGTATAATGAAACCCTTGAGTTGGATCACCCAAATCAACAAACTGAAAAGAGCTACAGAATCTCAGGTGGTTTGAAAACCTTACAACACATAGTTGGTTTAAACAGTATACAGGTTATTATGTATTCATTTTTAATAGTTGTCAAATCTATCATATGTCAATTAAAAAATAATTTTAAGTCCCAGACTTCATTTTTATAAAGTAAAATCCATTTCAAATCAGAAAATGTCATGATGCAAGTTAAGTCATATTCAAAGTAAACTTTGTGCAGTCAGGTTCTTTATATGTGTGCACACATGTGCATTAAAAGAGAAAAGAGATAGAGAACAAGTGCATGTACACAACTGTTTATTTTGGCCGTTGTACTTGTGAGCATAACCACAGGTCTTACCTTGTCCTATTCTTACATCAGATTGCAGTTTGTCACTCTTCTCCAATTCTCTGAACTATATACATTGTTGCAATTTGTTGTCTCTTTCTCCTCCTCTATTAGTGGTCGTCTCTTTGAGTCCTTAGTCTTTCTTTTGGTGGCTACCTCTTCTCTCATCTCAATCCTTTGTACTTTCCCTGTACATGTGTCTCCTCTGTTTCATCTCTTTTCACTTAACTAATTTTGGCATGTTCACATGACACAATTGTGATCTGTGTGATCACAGCTATCTTAATAAGTTTCTGATTTTCAGTGAATACACCACTGTGGTCATGCAACACAGTCTCTGCAAACTTTTGAAAGGAAAATTAAGCATACAAGTCACTGGAAACCATGACTTGCTTCAGCATTTCAAACTTTGACCGAGCTTCCTCATCACTTGCATCACACGAGAAGGGTGTCAGTAGGTTTTCAAGTATCTCTGTTTTGTGTCAAGTTCTAGTCAAGATAGGCAGATATTTACATTTTACCTGCATTTCATAATAATGGAAAAGTCCAGGCCTTCAGGTGCGCAAGAGAGGAAACAAAGAAAAGAGGAGGAGGAGAAGAAAGTTATCTTTAAAACGCCGATCTGTGTGTAACATCCTTAGATGTTTCATTTGTAGCAGCTAGCTTGCTAAGTAGCAATAAAGCTAATGCTACATAATAATGCTAGGATAGCTATTGGACTCAGATAATGTAATGGCGTTTACAGCTGCAGGTCAAGCAACATCCAGCACCACCACATCCAGCACTCCAGTTGCATCCACTGAAACAGATGTTAAGGATATGTACCAGAGACTTGGAAGATTTTAGTTCTACATTCTAGTCGTCTATGTTTTCATTTTTGCACATTTTGCTTCTATGAGGCCCATAATTTTACAGTGAAGCAAATACTTCTTTTGACCATAGCACCTTTTCAATACATGTTGTTGAAGAAAAAGTATTTGCCGTCACTAGGACTGACTGACTTTGTTAATAATAGTGTGGAACCTGCAATATGACTATTTCATAGAACAATACCCTCCCATCAAACTCCCATCAAACTCAGTGGGATTACAAGCCCTTCTGGTTGGACATAACTGGTGGTGTGAAAATGTTCTTTGCAAAGAGGAAATATTTTTATTTACGTATTAGAACTATGTAAGAGGTCCCAGTGTCATTTCTAGAGCATAAATCTGAACGACAGAAATGAAAAACAGAGCACAAAGAATTTTTTTCTTACCGGTATTTATGATACAATTCCTACTTATTTATTTCAAAAGTTATGTTGTGCAGCTTTAATAGTACTGTTGTTTATCAATTTGTTAATAATAGTGTAAATTGTAGCAAAACTGTAACACTTGTAAGCCAACAATCTCAGTTCCAGTGTCTTTGATGTTAGCAAAAGGTTTACAGACATGTGAAATATCAGCATTCTGTGCAAGAATGACAAAAAGCATATATAGCCATTATTGGTATTATGAAAAACAAGCAAGCAAAAATTTAAAATCTTTTTCTATTGAGTTCACTACCAAACAGTAGTCATGTTGATTTCTGTCTAAATGGTAAAACCAGATACGAAACTTTTCTAGAGCTTTTGACAGTTCCTGTTTTAAATTATTACTACACATTGTATCTATTTTTAGCATACTTTCATGAGAAACTGAACCCACCTAGAGTTTCATCATATACTCTACATGCATTAAAGCTTGTGCTTCAGAGCTGACTGAGTACAGAGAGAATTTCCCCCTTCAGATGATAATGTGAAAACAAACTGCACATACATCATTCAGCACAGTAAAGCACAGACAGTACAGTCAGTACAATAGACATCAAGTTTTACTTTTCAACCAAATATACAAAAGATCTGACTTAAAAGTGAATAAACTGGCTTGTATATCACTTCTGGCTTCACCGAAGTTCATGCACCTTATTTGACCTGAGTCATCAGGACAGAGTTAAATAAAACAACAACAACTAAAGTTTATGTTAAGCAACATCATGTAACTTTCAAAGTGCTTAATAAGTATCCTACCTCAGTATCTCTGAATTATCTACTTACTTAACTACTTGTGTTTTAAGACAGCACCCCCAAATGTTAAAGTGGCTTTCACATTGTCATATTTTTGGTCTGTAGCCAAAAAACAATAACAAATGATGCTGATTGAAAACTAGTTTTTATGGAAGATCAATATATTTATCAATAAGAAAACTATGATTGTTTATGGGGTTAAACATTTTTTCTTACATTTGATATGTTATAATTAAGAAAATAGATAAGATATATTTTATTTTATTAAAAACAAATAATTACTCATTTACAGTATACTTTTATTAAAGTCCAACGTTAGTCAGAAGTACTTCAGACTATAGCTGGTGGTTGTCTTATTCAAAACAAAGCACTCACAAGTCCAGTTTTGGAGACCTGCACCTGACTTGACCTGTTAATGTAACATGAAACCTGACTGACGTGGTTCTCGTCTAATTTCTAATGTTGTGTGAGAGAAAACTTGTCCTGCAGGATGGACGATATTCGGCTTGTCCTGTTATCAATAGATAAATATGTCATAAATCAATCTACTGTTCAATTCTGGAGCAATCTGGAAGAATTCAACATATATGGTGGAACTTAAACTTTGCACAATATAGTAACTGATGACCAGAACACTATGGGAACAATCGTACTTTTTGCCAGGAAGATGAGGCACATTCAATTTTCATATGTTCCAGTGAAGGACTGTGTTCATGTCAGAGATTAAGTGTCATGATTCTCTTGTTCACTGACCTGTAGTTTCTGGGGTAACAAGGAGCCTAATAATGGAGGTGTAGATCCATGGAGCAGTGAAGAAGACTGTGTACATATTGTGCTACCTGGGAACCTAAAAACAACTGGAATGATCTGCAGTGTAATGATCCTCAGCTTTGGATCTGTGAGAAAAAAACTGGTGTTTAATATGTGAAAATGCTTTTTTAAAGTAAGCTATGATTTTGCAAAAGACCTTTAAATGTTTAGTTTCCTCTCATGTTTGTAGTGTGTTAAAACTTCTCTGCTGTGCTGATGACTGTTTGCTTCTGCCCTGCCTTTCAAAAGCAATTTCTATATTTCAATCAGGAGACTCAGTTTTTATGAATATTAGTGAAATGTTATTTATTGAACATGCATGAAAGATAAAAGTGAGAGTCTTTGGCGATGAAACTCATCGTGAATGTCATCATATATGAAAGGGGGAAGGTGAAGGTGAGGTGAGTAGAATAGAAACAAGACAGAATTGATAGATAAGTAGCGATACTAGTAGTAAATAGAACTTACACTAAGCTCCATTTAAGTTAGATGTGAATAACTCTTGCCAGAAGAGTTTCATAAACCAATTTCCAATGTTCCAAACAGATAAAACCAAAACCTGCAAACACTTTACTTTGATTTATGTCTTAGCTAAAGATTTCATGATAGTTGAAAGTTGCAAAAACCTGATGGAGACCTTTTCTTATAACATCTGTCATATCATAATTAAACAAAGTAATACAGATTTTGCATACTTATGTCTTACTATATCATCAAGTGACACTTTCCTGAAAATAATTTTAAATTAAGTCTGTTCAGCAGCTGACAGATCTCTTTAGCAGAGGTCATCAGTATTTGTGAATTTTACTTGATAATTAGTGATATCACTCAGGAAACACTTGCTGTTGTGAGGAAATTATCAACTTCTTTTAGATGAAATGTAAATCAAAACTATTCAACAGATGAGTTCATATAAAGTCAGTCAGTTACAACATATAAGCACTGTACTGGAGTCAGACGTTTGTCATGATGATCTTTGTGATGCTGGTAGCTGATACTGTTTGTGGCTTTTTATGTAATTATGCAAACAATTAAAATCTTTTTAAACAATTATTTTTTTCAGTGTCTTTTTGTTTCTTCTATCATCATTAATTGTGCAGAAAAACCCTGTTCTACTGGGATGTGAGAGGTCAGCTACAGATGGGGATTTCATTCATTCAAAACTGAACTTGCTTCAAAGATGATCTGTCTTTTCACCACACTCTCATGCTGCATTCAACAGGCACTAAGTGAAGAAAACAACTCACAATAAAACACAACATCCTGTATCTCAATCTAGACAATCTACTGGATGAGATCTGAGACTGTCTTCACCAGAAAAATAAAAGCACTACTTTATTACTTTATTAAAATATAACTTTCATGTTTTCTGCATCTAAATGAGGGATAAGGAATATTCAGTGTGAATATGGAGTGATCTCACTTCCATCCATCTGTGTTTGTGAATAAATGTTTTGATTCTAGGCAGTGGTCTCACCTCAGCCCCAGGCTTCATGGAGATAACCAGTGAATGGGCTTTCCTGGGCTACGGACTCTCCACCTGTAAAGTTTAACAAGCTCAGATGCTGCTATTACTTCTAGAAATGTAGAGAAAGTTAGCAACATCTCTGTTTCTTGTCATTTAGACTGCTGTAATTCCTTATAAGTCGGTCTTAGTCAGTCTTTCATATCCCAAATGCAACTGATTTAAAATGCTGCTGCTCCTCCATCACTCCTGTGTTGGCCTTTCTTCACTAGTTTCCTGTTCAACAAAGAATTAATGAAAACATCTCACTGTTTCTCCTTATATTTCTGACTTTTAAACCTTCCAACTGCTCTGGGTCCTTGAAGTCTTCTGATTTAAACCCATAAGTGCCACCATTAACATTGTTTTTTTTGTTTTGTTTGTTTTTTTGGCTTTGGCAACTGCATACCTATCCATTGCACTGTGATATTAGTGTGTTATATGGGCTGCTAGGTGATACTGTTACATCAGTGTTGTTTGTTCTCACACAGCTGATTTTTAACATTGGTGACAGCTGTGTCTGTGACACAAATACAGCAAAGCTTTGCCTTAACTGATCTACTTCCTCATTAATACCCTTGTTGCCGCTGTTCTGTGGAAGAAATGTAGTAGAGAGCAGCTTACAGACATGTAAAATATCAACATTCTGTGCAACAATGACAAAAAAACATGAGCAGCCATTATTGGTATTATGAAAACATTTTCTCTGTGATCGACAAATGAAAATCTCCTTCCAGTGAGCTTACTACCAAACAGCAGCCATACGTTGATTTCTGTCTAAAAATTAAAATAAGAGACTTAGAATGTAAAATCTTACTGAAAACCACTTCTGTTTTCTGTACTTGTTCTTGTGATTGAACAATCAGCAAATCTAGACCTTATCACAGTTCCTGTTTCAAGTTATTACCACACATTGTATCTATCTATTTTTTAGCATATTTGTGTGAGAAACTGAACCCAACAAGAGCTTCATCATATACTCTACATGTATTGTAGCTTGTGCTTCAGAGCTGACCCTTTAGGAAATACTTGGCATCTTCATGAGCAATGGAGGAAATTTATGAAAATGTGAAGTCAAGAACGTCAACAAAACAGACAGGTAAAAATGTTGCACAAAGATCTAAATGATCATCTGTTCTTTTTACTGTTGTATCATTGACTGTATTCACTGTTTCTCTGTTCAGGTCCGGGGAGCTCACAGAGCAGATTTCATGGAGCTCTTTTTGTCTCTCTGGGGCTGCTGAGTGTTTTGCTGCTGGCTGGACTCATCGGCCTCAGTGTCCACTGTGAGTCTGTTTTACATTCAGAAGTTTCAGTCAGACTGAATTTAGGAGGATCATTCTACAGCAAGATATCTATTTTTCATTTTCATGTATGTTGTACTGCTCTGGTTCTTCTCAGCCAAACTCTGCAGGTAGAGGTCTGGATGAACACGAGCATCACCTCAACTTTCTCTTTGGTGTCATATTTGAAACCATGTTTGAATGCTGCTGTAGTTCATATTTATCATGTCTTTGATCTCTGGACACCTGCATGACTTGTTTCAATGATGTTTTATAAAACTACAGTCATTCATGAAAATCTGAAAAAAGAAACTTGCTTCGAACTTGTAGAGATCTGGGAATGTGGTGATATTTTTCTACTTCAGTGTTTGTTGTTGACAGAAACCCTTAGCAATTGTCATGGTTCACTAGTTTTCATGAGTTGTTCTCTTAAGGAAATGTGACTGAGGACTGTTGCTTGCTACACACTGACCCTCATAGAAACTATGTGCAAAAGTGAACTGAAAGTCAGAGCAACAGTTTCCTTTCAGTTCTCTTTTTATTGTTACATGCAGACCACTCCACTTGACAAACTTATTGTTTCATGTTTATGTCAACAGCAATGTATGTTTGACTTGTTTAAAGACCCTAAGGTTGTCAGTCTTATGTCGAGGTGTGTTTGCTGTTTCTGCTCAGTGTGACTTGTGTATTTAACTTACATTCATGTGTATGCTGTGTTTTTGGTTTTCAGTTTGCTCTGTGTTTTTCCTCCTATGTTCCTTTTCCTTCCACTCTTCCCTCCTCACCTGCCTGCATCATCTTCATTAGTCCTGCCCTTTTCCCAGTGTTTTTCCAGCCTATCAGCTTCTTTTCAGTCCCTCTGTTTCATCTCCTCATTCTCCTCACTTGAGTTTCTCTGCCCACCTGCACCTCATCTCCTCATTAGTACAGTCAGTATTTCTGTAATGCCCTCTTCAGTCTGGATTTGTGTTGTTCCATTTTGCTGTGTCTGCACACCTGAATCTTTATTACAGAGATTTGCAGTAATTACAGCTTCCAGTATAATTTTAAAGCAAATAGTTGTCAAGAGTAGTGGAGCAGGTGGATGCAGGACAAAACAGCCAGAATGAACTGAAAAAAATGTACATTATAAATGTTTTAAAATTGTATTTGAAATAAGTGACTAAATGAACATAAATGTGACATGTCTTTTGATTTATTTCAGATCTCAGTGTGCGCAATTCAGCTGAAGATATCAGACACAACCTGACTGAGCGTCTCCAGGACAGTAATAACAAGCTTTCTTCCATGTCTGAAGAGAGAGACCTGCTGCTTGCCAACCTCAGTGAAAGAACTAAAGAGATGGAAAAGCTTCAGAGTTTGTCTGTACAGAGTGAGTAACATCTGTGACTATACAGTACTGCACACACATTGTAGAAGAGCACCTACAGAGAACACTATGCTGAAAATAGGAGATGATGTTGCAAGCTGTCCTATTAATGATACAAATGATCTTCAGTCAACAAGTTTATTGTAACTTGTTGATTTGTAACTGTAAAAAAAAAAACTGTGGACACAGTCTTGTATTTAGTCATCTTCAAACATTTTAAAATACTTTTTGTCACCAGGATATTTCAAACACAATGTTAGTGTTATATTTTTGAGTGATGGTCAGCACCTCAGTGGAGAAAAGCATACACGAGCCTTTGAATTCTTAAAGTTAAATATGTTTATTGACATACTTGATCAAGGAGAACTGAAATAGCAAACATCGGAGTCATCTGCAACTCTGATGCTGTCTCTTTACGTTCTGTCCTCTGAAGGTCGGATTCCTAATCATTATCAGTCTACAATATGAAAAATTAGTCTAATTGCTTCACTAGTTTCTAAACAAGGACCTGCATTTTCCCCGTGTCAGTTTAGGTCACATTGCGTAGAACTTCAGCAGTTTTGGTTTGAATGTCTGACTGTGTCAATAGAATCTACGCACAGACCTATCTGTGTTGTCTAGGAAAGCCTCCTCTCACCCTGGTAACCATGGCAATACTAATGTACCCTCTATCAGAGAGGTTTCTACCTTCCCCAAAACATCATAGACAGCTGGAGTTTCAAGGAGAGGAGAGAATATCTCCTTCCTGCATAAGATTTACAGTGTGACCTCAAGGCCCAGGCTTGACCCAGTGTAACCCAATTATGATAGTTAACCTTATAAATCATTATAAACTACCTCATGATATCTTGTGATTGTTATAAGCATTATGACTATTTATGATTGCTTATAACTATAATTTTACACTGCTATAAGCAGAGTATAAAGCATTACAAATATGTTTATAATGCATTATATACATTGGTGTCAAAGAAATGTTACCCAAATAGTTCTGTGTATCACATGTAATCAATTTTGTTCGATCCTGAAAACTGACACTAAAATGATCTTGAAACAAAAATTTTCAAATCACACTTGTGTAACTGCACACTGAACCAGGATTGGCTTCCAAACTACTTGTGATGTCACAAATGATGCTGGCAGGTTTCTCACCTTAAACTCAGATTTAAGGTGAGAAGCACAAACATCCAAATGAAGCAACAAGCAGAACACATTTTTGTTTGAAGGGGGTTTTAATGTTCATAAATAAACTAGTTACATTTACAGTAGGCTTTTAGAAAAGTTTTACTTCTCTACCAAATATACAAAAGATCTTAGCCTGGACACTTTTAACCTTCACACACATTCATCTCATATCATATTTAATATCAAAGTATCAAAATAATCATTAATATCACTCCTTTGAGTATTTCCTGTACAATCTGTACTAATGTGCTGCACATGCAAACACAAATGAGGGTTCAAACTGACTTAAAAGTGAATGCACATAAACTGGCTTGTATATCATTAGTTATATCATAAGTTCAAGAACCTTAATTGATCTAAATCATCAGGACAGAGTTAAATAAAACAACAACAAATAAACAATTAATGTTAAGTGAAGTTGTGTAACTTATAAAGTGTTTAGGAAAAATCCTACTTCAGTATCTCAGAATTAACTACTTACTTAATTACTTGTTTTAAGACAGCACCCCCAAATGTTAAGGTGGCTTTCAGGTTGTCATATTTTTGGTCTGTGGCCAAAAATCACATAACAAATGATGAAAACAAAGAATTATTGATTTATAGTACACTTTTATTGACTTTTATTTACTTCAAACAATCTCTGGTTGTCTTATTTAAAACAAAGCATTCATAAGTCCAATGTAATGTAAGTGGTGGTATTATATAAATTTTTGTTGACTCAAATTTTACTTTCATGTGGTGGTGTGAAAGCTGAACTTTGAGAGATCCTAAGGCTTTGTAGTACAGTTTAAAACATTTTGTGATTGGAGACACAAAGTAACTGTGCTGAGAATTCAAAGCATTTTATACATTCAAAGGGAGGCATCTGCTGGCCAAACCTTGGTACTGAGCTCATGATCAAACAGTGAGTTAAACTAGCGGTCAAAGCAAGTGAGTGGAGTCATATTTGAGACTTTGATAAACTCACATGTATTTATTTCTGCGGTGTCATCCAATAATAATATCCCACTTCAAAATCTGACATGGAGACACAGAAAGATTGTGTTGAAACTTCAACACATGAATTTTGCTCCTTTTATCTTCAAATAAAAACTGATGCTGTAAAAATAATGTAAAAGATGCGATAATCATAAAAATTGTATGTATACCACAGAACTTAGTTTACAGAATATCAACAAGTCAACCCCAGTCACATGTTATGTAATTCACAGTAGGAGTCCTGCACTAAAATATGGTGAACCAATTCTTGTTTTATTTTTTATAATTATCTTTATTTCATTTCATGCTTTCCACCAGGAGTCTTTGCTTACAATCTATCGCCAACATAGATAAAAAATAATACCATGATGTGAAATATAATCTAGGCCTATCCTATACTAGAATGGTGTCTCGTCCTAACATCTTCAACATAAGACACTCATACATATACAAATGCATGCATAACCCCCTCCCCCTCCCAGTCATGCCATAAATTCTTTAATTCCATAGGGCTTCATCTATGTACTTCCAAATTTCATTGAATTGCTTCAAAGCACAAAACTGGTTCTGTGCTTTCTGTGCTAGTTCTGTGTTTAATATGCACCTTCTAACCCTCATACTTTGGAAACAGACAGACTTGATCCTTGTCTAATTTCTAATGTTGTGTGTTACAGAGAAAACTTGTCCTGCAGGATGGAGGATGTTCAGATGTTCCTGTTATCTCCTCTCCAGTGAGTCTGGTTCCTGGTCAAGAGGCAGACAGGACTGCAGAGAGAAAGGAGCAGATCTGGTGGTTATAGACAGCACTGAAGAACAGGTACAGAGTGTTTATTTGTATGCTTGCAAATAAGTCATACCTAATTGCAATCTGTACCTTGAAAAAAGCTCAAATGCTAAATTTTCTATTTATTTTTATGGATCATCGGTGTTCAACACCTTGACAATATTCTCTGTGAGTTTAGGGTTTGCCGAGTCAGCTCACACAAAGAAAACCTGAGTATGTAGAACTTGGAAAAAAAGAAACAAAAGGGCTCCAGAAAATTCTAAACTTTAAATAATAAAAGAACAAAAACTATGATGATGATGAAATTATTTCTATAATGATAATAATTTAACAGTTAAATGGATAACTATCAAATATGTTCAGATTAATTCTATGTAAACTGCATAGTGATATTCAAACAATAATATATAAATAATATGGCTTTTTCCCTCCTTTTTTGAAAACAGACATTCTTGTCTACCTTCACTAAGGTAGAAACTTGGATTGGTTTGACTGACATAGACAAAGAGGGAACCTGGAAATGGGTTGATGGAACACCACTGACTTTAAGGTTTGGCTTCAAATTGGTTGTTAATTGACAACATGTCATGTGAGTAGCAGGAAATGGACCCAGATGCAGAGACTTCAGTCTGAGTGAATACAGGCTCTTTATTAAATGCTTGTGCATCCAAGACAAAGAAAAACAGAATACCACACGAGCAGATCAAACTGAATAGACTGAACAGAAAATCAGGGCTAAACTACAAACTGAACTAATGAGAAAATGGGGAACAGTTGACTGGACACAAGGGCAGGCTGGGAGCTGATAGGCTGAGGGAAACACAGAGAGCAGGGCAGGGCTGATGAGGGTGATGCAGGGCAGGTGAGAGGAGGAGCACATCAACACATTAGTGAAGACACAAGCAACAGAAAACCAAAAGCCAGAAAACACAATACTCTTAATACAACCCAGCATATCAGTGAGCATAAATTCAAGAATTCAACATCTATCATTTTGATCGCATATGCAATTAGGAAGCATTTTGAATTTGATACAGCTGTGATTGACTCTTCTAGCTCGTGTCTTCTCTAAAACAATGACTGCTGAGAATCCTGCATATTTACCATGCCAGTCTGACAGGGAAAATTTAGATTTTTATTTAGAAGTTGAAAGTTTATCCATTTATGCAATACCATCAGGTAGGAATGTGATCAGTCTGCAGCATGACGATGAGCCCAAACATCCAACCAGACTCATAAAGAACTATCTTTAGAACAAGAAGAACAAGGAGTCCTGCAACACATGGTATATCACAGCAAATATTGATTCAATTTAGCTTTCTTCTATTTACTCAACATTGTATGAAGTTAACTGATAAATGAAATCTTAATGACATTATTTTGGAAAGCATCTTCCCTTTTAGTTTTAATGCCTAAAACTTTTACACAGTACTGTAACTGATGACCAGAACACTATGGGGACATTTATTTATACAGGAGGCTCCTTTGTTGTTATTTGATGACTGCAAATTTACATTTAGGAAAAATACTACAATGAACCTGCACCTCTGTCCAATTTGCTACTCTATGGATCAAAACTATACTAAGGCACATCATACAAGATAAAAGAAATTCCATTCTGTGATGTTTGTGAAGAAATATTATTTACAATCCTACTTTTTGCCAGGAAGAACAAGTACAATGAATAGAAAGAGGCACATTCAATTTTCATATGTTCCAGTGAAGGACTGTGTTCATGTCAGAGATTAAGTGTCATGATGCTCTTGTTCACTGACCTGTAGTGACTGGGACACAAAACAGCCTGATAATGGAGGTGGAGATCCACAGTGGGGTGAAGAGGACTGTGTACATATCAGGTCAGAAAGGAAAACTGAAGAAAACTGGAATGATCGGTCATGTGATGCTTCCCTGCTTTGGATCTGTGAGAAAAATGCTGGTGTATAATATGTAAAAATGTTTGTATGTATGTATGAGTTAAAAACTTTTCCCTGTGTTTATAAAGCGATTTCTATAAATTAGATGCTTACAACTCTTGCCAAAAGAGCTTCATAAACTAATTTCCAATGTTCCAAACAACTGAAAGAAGCAAACAGATTAAATCAAAACCAAAACCCTGAAAAATGCAACAGATTAAAATAAAACTTTTTTTGATTTATATCTTAGCTAAAGATTTCATGATAGTTGAGGGTTACAAAAAATCAGATTGACACCATTTCTTATAACATCCGTCATATCATAATTAAACAAAGTAATATAGATGTCGCATAATTATGTCTTAC
Organism: Euthynnus affinis; assembly: GCA_029490765.1. Taxonomy (NCBI): domain Eukaryota; kingdom Metazoa; phylum Chordata; class Actinopteri; order Scombriformes; family Scombridae; genus Euthynnus; species Euthynnus affinis. The sequence goes on along the minus strand of CM055850.1, from coordinate 6,386,309 downwards.
TATATCATCAAGTGATACATCCCTGAAAATCATTCTTAAATGCTCAGCAGCTTGTAGATCTCTTTAGCAGAGGCCATCAGTGATTGTGATTCAAAACTATTCAACAGAGTCAATATAAAGTCAGTCAGTTACAACATATAAGCACTGTACTGGAGTCAGACGTTTGTCATGATCTTTGTAATGCTGGTAGCTGATACTGTTTGAAGCTTTTCATGTAATTATGCAAACAATTAAAGTCTTTTTGAAAGACTGATGTTTTTCAGTGTTTTTATGTTTCTTCCATCATCATTAGTTGTGCAGAAAAACCCTGCTCTACTGGGATGTGAGAGGTCAGCTACAGAAGGGGATTTCATTCATTCAAAACTGAACTTGAATGTTTTGATTCAGTGGTCTCACCTCAGCTCCAGGCTTCATGGAGATAACCAGTGAATGGGCTTTTCTGGGCTACAGACTCTCCACCTGTAACACCTAACAAGCTCAGATGCTGCTATTACTTCTAGAAATGTAGAGAAAGTTAGCAGCATCTTTGTTTCTTGTCATTTAGACTGCTGCTGTAATATCCCAAATGCAACTGATTTAAAACCCTGCTGCTCCTCCATCACTCCTGTGTTGGCCTTTCTTCACTAGTTTCCTGTTCAACATAGAATTAATGAAAACATCTCACTGTTTCTCCTTATATTTCTGACTTTTAAACCTTCCAACTGCTTTGGGTCCTTGAAGTTCTCTGATTTAAACCCGTAAGTGCCGCCATAACAAACACTGTTTTGTTTTTTTGGCTTTGGCAACTGTATAACTATCCATTACACTGTGATATTAGTATGTTTTGTGGGCTGCTAGGTGATACTGTTACATCAGTCTTGCTTGTTCTCACACAGCTGATTTTTAGCATTGGTGACAGCTGTGTCTGTGACACAAATACCACAAAGCTTTGCCTTAACTTACCTACTTCCTCAATCATACCCCTGTTGTCACTGTTCTGTGGAACAAATGTTTAATAATGATTAGAGAGCAGTTTACAGGCATGTAAAATATCAACATTCTGTGTAAGAATGACAAAAAACATAAGCAGCCATTATTGGTATTATGAAAACATTTTTCTCTGTGAGTGACAAATGAAAATCTTCTTCCAGTGAGCTTACTACCAAACAGCATCCATATGTTGATTTCTGTCCAAAAAGTTAAAAAAAAGACTCATAAAGTAAAATTTTATGTTTTCTGTAAATATTCTTGTGACTGAATAGTCAGTAAATCTAGAGCTTTTGACAGTTCCGCTTTCAAGTTATCACCATAGATCGTATCTATTTTTAGCATATTTGTGTGAGAAACTGAACCCAACAAGAGCTTCATCATATACTCTACATGCATTGTAGCTTGTGTTTCAGAGCTGACCCTTTAGAAAATAGTTGGCATCTTTATGAGCAATGGAGCCAATTTATGGAAATGTTCAGTCAAGAGCTTCAACAAAACAGACAGGTAAAAATGTTGCACAAAGATCTAAATGATCATCTGTTCTTTTTACTGTTGTATCATTGACTGTATTCACTGTTTCTCTGTTCAGGTCCGGGGAGCTCACAGAGCAGATTTCATGGAGCTCTTCTTGTCTCTCTGGGGCTGCTGAGTGTTTTGCTGCTGGCTGGACTCATCGGCCTCAGTGTCCACTGTGAGTCTGTTTCACATTCAGAAGTTTAAGTCAGACTGAATTTAGGAGGATCATTCTACAGCAAGATATCTATTTTTCTTTTTCATGTATGTTGTACTGCTCTGGTTCTTCTCAGCCAAACTCTGCAGGTAGAGGTCTGGATGAACACGAGCATCACCTCAACTTTCTCTTTGGTGTCATATTTTAAACCATGTTTGAATGCTGCTGTAGGTCATATTTGTCGTGTCTTTGATCTCTGGACACCTGCATGGACTTGTTTCAGTGATGTTTCATAAAACTATATTCATAACAGGGAATATATTCTCCCATGTATCTGTATGTTAATTCCATTAAAATAGTACCAGCACAGATACATGTCACACTTTTTTATATTTTTTTTTACTAGGGTTAAATTGAGAAAACATCAGGGTGGCAGAGTATTTATGTGCTGTATGTGCTGGGCTGCTCAGTGTCAAACGTCAGGACTGTTTTTATGTCACAGTCAAAACTGGATGAAAATCTGTGATAGTTCTACTACAGTGTTTGTTGTTGACAGAAACCCTTAGCTATTGTCATGGTTCTGTCCCAGTCTGGCTCTATGTCCCTCCACCAGTCCACCAGGTGCCCTCAGACTTTCTCCTTTGTTCTGACTTTGTTGAACTGGACTGAGTGGCTGTAGGCCCTGGAAGGTGTTACTGAAGTTTGCTTTCACACTAGTTGTTCTCTAAAGGAATTGTTTTGCTTGTGACACGCTGACCCTCATAGAAACTATGTGCAAAAGTGAAGTGAGGCTCTGTGCATTTTTCTGATGTGTTGTGAGCCAAATAAACAAGTGAAATGTTAGTACTTTGTCCTAAAAAAATCATATTTTTGGAACATACTTACTGGATTTTGGGTTTAGCGTTCCACTGAGAATTCCATTGTTGAAGCGCAACCTCCTTCTCTAATTCAGTATTATAAAAGCTGTCATAATACATCCATGTTTTGAGTCCTTGAGTTTAGCGAATTCACCATCACCATCTTAGATTTGACCTTCGCCATGTTTGATTTCTGGAGCCAGAAGTGACTGTATTTGAATGAAGTTAGTTAGTTTGTGTTTTGTGTTCTGTTTGGCCTGTTCTTAATCCTAATTTATTTTCCTTCCTTTTTTACTGTCTGTTGATATTTGGTGCCCTCATGCACAAACCATCCAAGCACTTCTTTCTCTTTCTGCCATTTTTCTACTCTCTTGTCTCTAGTATCGGTGGATTTTTGATATTTGATACTTGCTTTTTTTGAGGGTTAGGGTTAGGGTTAGGGTTAACCCTAATTTTTTCACCTTGTTGGAAACTAGATGCTTTAGAGGAGGAGTGTTAGTTACCTGCAGGCTGGGCAGACACAATTGGAAGCCAGAAACAACAATTTTAGCATTTTTCTACTCTCTTGTCTCTAGTATCGGTGGATTTTTGATATTTGATACTTGCTTTTACCTCATCAAAACAGGCAATGTTAAACTTGCCATTTATAGGTGCTCAGCTTGTAATCTATACAACACAAGAATTCTGACATTTATTAACCTAGATTTGACTGGTATAATTTTTTTTCTTTTAAGACAGTAACTTGATTCAATTTTATGAGGATATATATATAATTTTTAAAAATGAGTTAACTTTACAATTAAAATAAATATGTCAAACCATTTTTATAGGTTAATCCTTGCAAAAAAATATTTGAGGATTGCTTGAATTTTTCTTAATTTCTTAATTATTATCTATTTCAACAATTTAAACATACAAACAACAAAACAGTTAAGTACAGATATGATGTAATAAGTGGGAAGAGGAGGAGGAAAGAAAAAAAACTCTACAGCTCCTCCGTATATGCACCGCAGAGGGCAGGGGCACACACACACACACCCACACATACGAGAGAACAGTCTGCTATGAACACAACTTCCCTTTTATTAGTAGGGAAGTTGTAGTGTTGTATAAAATAAAATCCATCGATATTAATTACATTTTGAATATTTTCTATTTTCTATTAAATTGTTGATTCGAGCTGTCCTTCCCTTTCCCTTTCCCTCTCCTTTTCCCTCTCGCACACACACTACACACACCAACTCTCGCCTTTCAGAACATACTGTATCACTATAGTTTGCTGTCACCTACAACAGCCAAAGTAATTTCATTAACTGTGAAAAAAGCAAGAACAATTTTGATTGGTGCCTTTGAATAATATGAATTTAGCTCAGAACACTCAAAGAGTGTGTATCAGCTATGCAAATTATCAGGCTAAAAGCATTCACACTGTTTCAATGCTGTGGGTCAGATCCGACTCTGAATAGTATGCAAAGGCCAAACAGCATTCAAGGATTACCACTCTGTCTGTAATTATTTGTTATCATAATCATCTCAGTTTGTTCGGCTGAAGAAATGTGTGCATGCAGTCGCATGTGTCACAATCATCCCATATTCATCACCCTAAAAGTTATTTTTTAACTAATTTATCTCTAGGGGGGTTTATTTTAGTTGAAGGCTGAATTCATATCTACCCTTCCTCCCCAGACTTTGCTTCTCTATGAGAAGCAAAAGTTGCTTACATAAGAGTAAAAAATATCACATACACTTTTTTGCTTACAATATTTGTTTTGATTTTGTCTTTGTTGCCTATTAACCTCTGGCATTGTCAGTGGGAGTCCTAAAAGATTTATTCTTTAAACTTTATCTTTATTCTTTTGACTAGTAATGTGTTACTGTGTCACTCACTTGAAAGTACCCTTATTATCATTAATCATAATATCACAAAAACCACACAAAACTACTGCTCCTCATTTTGCTCTCACTCTCTCTCCTATATGTCCTTTCCAATAGTTATAGGAGCTCTGAACCTCCTTTAAAGCCCTTATATATATGATAATATCTCCCCACTTACCTAGCTCCCATCTGACTTTCCTGAGATCTATAGAAATTGCCAATCTGGGATTAGCTAGTAGTTTACTATTACCCTCTATTGTAAAATCACTTGACACCCCAAAGGATAAATTAGATAGTAGTGTTGCTATTCCCTTTGGGTCACAGCAGAGTTGTCCAGTATCAGCTCTAGTTTCTGAACTGCCCACAATCTTTGCAAAAAATTCTTTCCCATTTATCACAATTTTGAATTTATTTAATTTTAAATAAAGGACCTCGGTGACATTCCACTCTTCTGTTGTCTATAGATGTTCTTTTTTGCAAAAAGAAAAATGTGTTCTAACACTCTGCGTCTGTGTATCCTGTATCTAAGCATTATCGCCCTGCCTTTACACTAACACAGAGGTTGCAGCAAGTTGATGAAAAAAATCTTACTTCCTCTTTCTGTGCAGCTCTCTCTGCTGCTTTATTAGACCTGCATTACTCCTTTGCATTAATTTTACAGAACGTTTTTACAAATTTTTACAGAATAATGTACACTAAAATTGTCATCCCCTTGGGCTCCCTAGCAATTTTCTTTAATTTGGCTGTGTCCAACTAGCCTGCAACTAATGCCGAATGGTGTTGCAATTAAATACTCATAAGGTACTTTGTTTACACAACACAATTCAACAAAGTAAACACGTCTCTCCTTATGAGAGAAAAAACTTTATACTATATACTATTTATTACCTAGTTATAACATAGCCTCACTCTGCATGTACCAAAGTGTTGGTAAAGCTCCATTTATACATCATACACACACCACATTGAACTCTTTTCCACTATAATGTGAAAAATCACACAATGTTTCAGTCTTTCAGATTCAACTTAATGAATGGTACAGGATGAAGACACTGTGTAATTAACACTTACACTGTTAAATCAGTTTAATCCCACAGTATTGCAATTAACCAGATTCAACTTAATGAATGGTCCAGGATGGAGATACCGTGTGATTCTGATTCAACCGTCTTTATTGATTTATTCACTTATTGGTATTATTTTATTGTATTTTTAAATTTTTTTCACCTTGTTGGAAACTAGATTCTTTAGAGGAGGAGTGTTAGTTACATGCAGGCTGGGCAGACACAATTGGAAGCCAGAAACAACAATTTTAGCAGATTTGGTAAAAGGCTCTGCTTACCTCTCTTAGTGGGCCTGTTGGTTCTGGTCAACAAATGCCCTGTCCAGACCCCAGGATCCCCACATCACTCCCCTCCTGGCTCAGCTCGCCATTTGTTGTGGAAAAATCTCCAAATGGCCCAATAAATCTTCAGGTCACCAATGACTTAGCATTCAACTCAAAACTTATAAGAGAAAGACTCAAAGAAACACACTGGAAGCTGGTAGAGTTCAATGTCAATAGGTTTACTGTGTATAAAGAACAATACAAAACAAACCAAGGCCTTGTTCCCAGAATAAAGAACCTAATGCAAAATCATAAAACATTAAATGATATACCTTTCATTACCCCTCCTAATGTGGAGCTTATTTTCTGAACTCCACCTTGCTTGACCTTGACACTTTGGTAATAATCCAGACATGACTCATCTCAGAAAAAAAATGGTGTGTCAACTTCTCTAACATGTATTAATTGTACCTGGCATTTTCCACATTTCTCACAATACGCATGACCTAGCAGCCTTCATTCATTGCACACAGAAAATCAAAATATGACGTTACTGATCATCACCTTTCAAATTCCCCTGAGAACTGTCTCTTATTGACATAAATTTTATCTTTGTGCAGTTACTAGCATAACTGATTGTCAGGGACATCTGTCTCCACCACAGACATCAATCAAGCTTCTTTTTGCAGCCAGTGGAGTCGCCCCCTGCTGGCCAATAGAGAGAATGCAGGTTTAAGGCACTTTCATATTGGTTTAGCTTTTCAGACCAGGAGATACCTGCTTGAATTTGCTCTGTGTTTTCCTCCTGTGTTGCCAGCCTGCCTTTCCTTCCACTCTTCCCTCCTCACCTGCCTGTGTTACAGGCCCCAGGCATGGGCCACCTGTATGCAGAAGATAGGTCCTGTAATATACAGGAAAAGCAGAGACAGGAGACGTTAGTTGGGTTCGTCCAGCGTTTGAGGAACGGAAGCCTTAGGCAGCTACAACTAGCGCTCACTCTGGTGACTACTCCCTCTTGTGGCGGAACAGAAAAACACACTTCACAAAATGAAATATTAACCAAAATAAAACATGTTTAAATCTGGCCTTTTTCACATAGAAAAAAACATAAAATAGTGATCAAAACCTACCAATTGTCCATACATTTGTAGGTGTCACACCTGCATCATCTTCATTAGTCTTGCCCTTTTCCCAATGTTTTTCCAGCCTATCAGCTTCTTTTCTGTTCTTCTGTTTCATCTCCTCATTCTCCTCACTCGAGTGTCTCTGCGTGTCTAGTTCAGTTAGTATTTCAGTCCTGTGTTTCACTTCATTCTTGTTGGATCCTTTGTTCTGTAAAGTTCTACTCTGCTCTGTTCAGTCTGGTTATGTTTTGTTCCGTTTTGCTGTGCCTGTTCTTCAGTTCATTCTGGCTGTTTTGTCCTGCATTTGGGTCCACCTGCTCCACTACTCCTGATAGCTATTTGCTTAAAATGATACTGGAAGCTGTAATTACTGAAAATGTACATTATAAAAGCTTTAAAATTGTATTTGAAATAAGTGACTAAAGAAACATAAATGTGACATGTCTTTTGATTTATTTCAGATCTCAGTGTGCGTAGTTCAGCTGAAGATATCAGAAACAACCTGACTGAGCGTCTCCAGGAAAGTAATAACAAGCTTTCTTCCATGTCTGAAGAGAGAGACCTGCTGCTTGCCAACCTCACTGAAATAAGTGAAGAGATGGAAAAGCTTCAGAGTTTGTTTGTACAGAGTGAGTGACATCTGTGGCTATACAGTACTGCCCAGCACTCTTCCTGTATCCAGATCTCTTTATAAATCCATGGGAGCTACCAGCTTGAGTTTGCCCTGGATCTTTTTTGAAGAGACTTCTTTCAGTTCATTCCGGCTGTTTTGTCCTGCATTTGGGTCCACCTGCTCCACTACTCCTGACAACTATTCGCGTTAAAATGATACTGGAAGCTGTGTTTACTTAAAATGTACATTATAATAGTTTTAAAAATGCTATTTTAGAGAAGTGACTAAATATTCATAAATGTGACATGTCTTTTGATTTATTTCAGACTCTGTTATCATAAACAACCTGACTGAGCGTCTCCAGGACAGTAATAACAAGCTTTCTTCCGTGTCTGAAGAGAGAGACCTGCTGCTTGTCAACCTCACTGAAAGAACTAAAGAGATGGAAAAGCTTCAGAGTTTGTCTGTACAGAGTGAGTGACATCTGTGACTATACAGTACTGCACACACATTGTAGAAGAACACCTACAGAGAACACTATGCTGAAAATAGGAGATGATGTCGCAAGCTGTCCTATTAATTATACAAATGATCTTCAGTCAACAAGATTATTGTAACTTGTTGATTGTAACTGTAAAAAAAAACTGTGGACACAGTCTTGTATTTACTCATCTTCAAACTTTTTAAAATATTTTTTGTCATCAGGAAATTCCAAACACTGTCATGTTAGTGTTGTGGATATTTTGAGTGATGGTCAGCACCTCAGTGGAGAAAAGTATACAGGAGCCTTTGATGTCTTAAAGTTGTTTATTGACATACTTGATAAAGGAGAACTAAAATGGCAAACATCTGAGTCATCTGCAACTCTCAGGCTGTCTCTTGTATGCATACCACAGAACTAAGTTCACAGAATATCAACAAGTCAACCCTAGTCACATGTTATGTAATTCACAGTAGGAGTCCTGCACTAAAATATGGTGAACCAATTCTTCTTTTTATAATTATCTTTATCTCATTTCATGCTTTCCACCATGAGTCTTTGCTTACAATCTTTCGTCAACATAGATAAAAAATAATACCTTGATGTGAAATATAATCTAGGCCTATCCTATACTAGAATGGTGTCTCGTCCTAACGTCTTCAACATAAGACACTCATACATATACAAATGCATGCATAACCCCCTCCCCCTCCCAGTCATGCCATAAACTCTTTAATTTCATAGGGCTTCATCTATGTACTTCCAAATTTCATTGAATTGCTTCAAAGCACAAAACTGGTTCTGTGCTTTCTGTGCTAGTTCTGTGTTTAATATGCACTTTCTAACCCTCATACTTTGGAAACAGACAGACTTGCTCATTGTCTAATTTCTAATGTTGTGTGTTACAGAGAAACCTTGTCCTGCAGGATGGAGGATGTTCAGATGTTCCTGTTATCTCCTCTCCAGTGAGTCTGGTTCCTGGTCAAGAGGCAGACAGGACTGCAGAGAGAAAGGAGCAGATCTGATGGTTATAGACAGCACTAAAGAACAGGTACAGAGTGTTTATTTGTATGCTTGCAAATAAGTCATACCTAATTGCAATCTGTACCTTGAAAAAAGCTCAAATACTATTTTTTTTATTTATTTTTATGGATCATCGGTGTTCAACACCTTGACAATGACGATGATGAAATTATTTCTACAATGATAATAATTTAACAGTTAAATGGATAACTATCAAATATGTTCAGATTAATTCTATGTAAACTGCATAGTGATATTCAAACAATAATATATAAATAATATGGCTTTTTTCCTCCTTTTTTGAAAACAGATATTCTTGCCTACCTTCGCTAAGGTAGAAACTTGGATTGGTTTGACTGACATAGACAAAGAGGGAACCTGGAAATGGGTTGATGGAACACCACTGACTTTAAGGTTTGGCTTCAAATTGGTTGTTTATTGACAACATGTCATGTAAGTAGCAGGAAATGGACCCAGATGAAGAGACTTCACTCTGAGTGAATACAGGCTCTTTTAAATGCTTGTGCATCCAAGACAAAGCAAAACAGAATACCGCATGAGCAGATCAAACTGAATAGACTGAACAGAAAATCAGGGCTAAACTACAAACTGAACTAATGAGAAAATGGGGAACAGTTGACTGGACACAAGGGCAGGCTGGGAGCTGATAGGCTGAGGGAAACACAGAGAGCAGGGCAGGACTGATGAGGGTGATGCAGGGCAGGTGAGAGGAGGAGCACATGAACACATTAGTGAAGACACAAGCAACAGAAAACACAATACTCTTAATACAACTCAGCATATCAGTGAGCATAAACCATAAAGTAATATCAGATAGTCCTTCAAAAAGTGCATGATGATGATGATGATGATGATGAGAAACTGAGACAAAAAAACAAACCAAACTACCATTTCATGGTACATCAGAGACAGGCTTCCTGGTCCACAGCCAATTTTCACACTTCACATAACTGTCATATATCGATAGGTAAAAATGTCATAAATCAATTAACTGTTCAATTCTGGAACAATCTGGAAGAATTCAACATCTATGTGGAAATAAATCTTTGCACAGTTCTGTAACTGATGACCAGAACACTATGGGGACAATCCTACTTTTTGCCAGGAAGAACAAGTACAATGAATAAAATGAGGAACATTCAGTTTTCATATGTTCCAGTGAAGGACTGTGTTCATATCAGAGATTAAGTGTCATGATTCTCTTATTCACTGACCTGTAGTTTCTGGGGTAACAAGGAGCCTAATAATGGAGGTGAAGATCCAAGGAATGCTGACGAGGACTGTGTACATATCTTGCCTGACTGGAGACCTGAAAAGAATTGGAATGATCGGCAGTGTAGCTATCATCTGAGGTGGATCTGTGAGAAAGAAGCTGGTGTATAATAAGTGAAAATGTTTTTTTAAAGTAAGCTATGATTTTGCAAAAGACCTTTTAATGTTTAGTTTCCTCTCATGTTTGTAGTGTGTTAATTTAAAACTTCTCTGCTGTGCTGATGACTGTTTGCTTCTGCCCTGCCTTTTTAAAGCAATTTCTATATTTCAATCAGGAGACTCACTTTTTATGAATATTAGTGAAATGTTATTTCCTGAACATGCATGAAAGATGAAAGTGAGAGTCTTTGGTGATGAAACTCATCATGAATGTCATCATATATGAAAGGGGGGAGATGAAGGTGAGGTGAGTAGAATAGACACAAGATAGAATTGATAGCTAAGTAGTGATACTAGTAGTAAGTAGAACTTACGCTAAGCTCCATTTAAGTTAGATGTGAACAACTCTTGCCAGAAGAGTTTCATAAACCTGCAAAATGCAACAAATTCTTAAAAAACTTTACTTTGATTTATGTCTTAGCTAAAGATTTCATGATAGTTGAAAGTTGCAAAAACCCGATCGAGACCTTTTCTTGGAAAATCTGTCATATCATAATTTTAAAAAGTAATACAGATTTTGCATAATTATGTCTTACTATATCATCAAGTGACACTTTCCTGAAAATAATTTGTAAATGTTCAGCAGCTGACAGATCTCTATAGCAGAGGTCATCAGTATTTGTGAATTTTACTTGATAATTAGTGGTTTCACTTAGGAAACACTTGCTGTTGTGAGGAAATTATCAACTTATTTTAGATGAAATGTAAATCAAAACTATTCAACAGATGAGTTCATGTAAAGTCAGTCAGTTACAACATATAAGCACTGTACTGGAGTCAGACGTTTGTCATGATGATCTTTGTAATGCTGGTAGCTGATACTGTTTGCAGCTTTTTATGTAATTATGCAAATAATTAAAATCTTTTTAAACAATTCATTTTTAAGTGTCTTTTTGTTTCTTCTATCATCATTAATTGTGCAGAAAAACCTTGTTCTACTGGGATGTGAGAGGTCAGCTACAGATGGGGATTTCATTCATTCAAAACTGAACTTGAATGTTTTGATTCTAGGCAGTGGTCTCACCTCAGCCCCAGGCTTCATGGAGATAACCAGTGAATGGGCTTTTCTGGGCTACAGACTCTCCACCTGTAACACCTAACAAGCTCAGATGCTGCTATTACTTCTAGAAATGTAGAGAAAGTTAGCAACATCTCTGTTTCTTGTCATTTAGACTGCTGTAATTCCTTAGAAGTCGGTCTTAATCAGTCTTTCATATCCCAAATGCAACTGATTTAAAATGCTGCTGCTCCTCCGTCACTCCTGTGTTGGCCTTTCTTCACTAGTTTCCTGTTCAACATAGAATTAATGAAAACATCTCACTGTTTCTTCTTATATTTCTGACTTTTAAACCTTCCAACTGCTTTGGGTCTTTGAATTCTTCTGATTTAAACCCATAAGTACCACCATAAACACTGTTTTTTTTGTTTTGTTTGTTTGTTTGTTTGTTTGTTTTGGCTTTTGCAGCTGCATAACTATCCATTACTTAGCATTGGTGACAGCTGTGTCTGTGACACAAATATCACAAGGCGTTGCCTTAACTTATCTACTTCCTCAATAATACCCCTGTTGTCACTGTTCTGTGGAACAAATGTATTAGAGAGCAGTTTATAGGCATGTAAAATATCAACATTCTGTGTAAGAATGACAAAAAACATAAGCAGCCATTATTGGTATTATGAAAACATTTTCTCTGTGAGTGACAAATGAAAATCTCCTTCCAGTGAGCTTACTGCCAAACAGCATCCATATGTTGATTTCTGTCCAAAAAGTTAAAAAAAAAGACTCAAAGTAAAATTTTACTGAAAACTTCTTCTGTTTTCTGTAAATATTCTTGTGACTGAATAGTCAGCAAATCTAGAGCTTTTGACAGTTCCGCTTTCAAGTTATCACCATAGATCGTATCTATTTTTAGCATATTTGTGTGAGAAACTGACCCCAACAAGAGCTTCATCATATACTCTACATGTATTGTAGCTTGTGCTTCAGAGCTGACCCTTTAGAAAATAGTTGGCATCTTTATGAGCAATGGAGCCAATTTATGGAAATGTTCAGTCAAGAACTTCAACAAAACAGACAGGTAAAAATGTTGCACAAAGTGATCTAAATGATCATCTGTTCTTTTTACTGTTGTATCATTGACTGTATTCACTGTTTCTCTGTTCAGGACCGGGGAGCTCACAGAGGAGATTTCATGGAGCTCTTCTTGTCTCTCTGGGGCTCCTGAGTGTTTTGCTGCTGGCTGGACTCATCGGCCTCGGTGTCCACTGTGAGTCTGTTTCACATTCAGAAGTTTCAGTCAGACTGAATTTAGGAGGATCATTCTACAGCAAGATGTCTATTTTTCTTTTTCATTTATGTTGTACTGCTTTTTGATTTTTTATTAAAGTCCAACTTTAGTCAGAAGTACTTCAGACTATAGCCGGTTGTCTTATTCAAAACAAAGCACTCACAAGTCCAGTTTAGGAGACCTGCACCTGACTTGACCTGTTAATATAACATGAAACCTGACAGACATGATTCTTATCTAATTTCTAATGTTGTGTGTTACAGAGCAAACTTGTCCTGCAGGATGGACGATATTTGGCTTGAGGTAGACAGGACTGCAGAGAGAAAGGAGCACATCTGGTGGTTATAGACAGCACTGAAGAACAGGTACAGAGTGTCTGTTTGTATGCTTGTAAAGAAACCATGTCTAATTGCAATCTTCCTGTACCTTGAAAAAGCTAAAATTATTTATGAATGTATTTATTTATTTATTTTTATGGATCATTGGTATTCAACACCTTGACAATAATAATTCAAATGATTTGAATGAACTTGTGTTGCTCTGTATGTTTTGCTGGTATTTTGTGCATTTGCCTTAAAGCAAGCTAACTAACAAGTTAGCTAACATTCTTTTAACCTTTCACTGTGTTTTAATCAAAGTTCAGGAGCAATCACTCATACACTGTAAGTATTTAATCAGTACAGATCTGTGTATCAGTTTGTAGAAGTCAGACAGCATCCAAAAAAATGATGATATCTGGCAACAAGAATTCTGTATGCAGTAATTTATGCACAGATTAAGACATTTCTTATTCGCTGATTCCTTTCTTGAGAAAGATAAAGTTTATAAATAAAATAGTTGTTAATAGGTATTCAATTAGTGGTAACACGAGCAGTCACTATGTACTTGTTAATGAGGACAGGTTTTCATATGTGTTTTTATATGTGTGTTAATGTGTGTGTTTATATGTATATAAAATCCATAATACATAAAAGGAGTAAAGAAATACTGTGCAGATGAAATTTTGAAAAAACAAACTAAAGGGCACCTCAAAAGTAAAGTTAGTGTAAAAAAAGTTTATCAAACAGGAAATAATAATATGATGATAATTATGTTATTGTTATATTTCAGTAATAATAGTTAAATGATTCTTATCAAATATGTTCAAAGTAATCCTATGTAAACTGCATAATGTTGTTCAAGAAAGAACAAATATATAATAAGGCTTTTTTCCTCCTTTTTTGAAAACGGACATTCTTGTCTAACTTCACCAAGGGCAGAGGATCAACTTGGATTGGTTTGACTGGCAGAGACAAAGAGGGAACCTGGAAATGGGTTGATGGAACACCACTGACTTCAAGGTGATATGTATTAAATCTTTTATCATAGATAATATAGTTTTTAATATCATTTTCTGCACAGACAATGTGAGGTGACTGGCAGTTCCAGGTTGGTCTGAAGCTTTTCTGGTTAAATCCTCAGTGCAAAATGATGATGATTAGAAACTGTGGCAAATAAATCAAGTTTCACACTTCACATAACTGTCATATATCAATGGATAAATATGTCATAAATCAATTTACTGTTCAATTCTGGAGCAATCTGGAAGAATTCAACATTTATGGTGGAACTTAAACTTTGCACAATGCAGTAACTGATGACCAGAACACTATGGGGACAATCATACTTTTTGCCAGGAAGAACAATTTTCATATGTTCTGGTGAAGGACTGTGTTCATGTCAGAGATTAGCTGTCATGATTCTCTTGTTCACGGACCTGTAGTTTCTGGGGTAACAAGGAGCCTAATAATGGAAGTGGAGATTCAAGGATCAGTGAAGAGGACTGTGTGCATATCTTGCCTACCTGGGAACCTAAAAAAAATTGGAATGATCTGCAGTGTAATGACGCTCTGCTTACCAAACAGCAGCCATATGTTGATTTCTGTCTAAAAAGTAAAATAAGAGACTCATAAAGTAAAATTTTACTGAAAACTACTTCTGTTTTCTGTAAATATTCTTGAGACCTCAATAAATCTAGAGCTTTTGACAGTTCTGCATCATAGATCGTATCTATTTTTAGCATATTTGCATATAGTTACTGAACCCAACAAGAGCTTCATCATATACTCTACATGCATTGAAGCTTGTGCTTCAGAGCTGACCCTTTAGAAAATAGTTGGCATCTTTATGAGCAATGGAGGAAATTTATGAAAATGTTGAGTCAAGAGCTTCAACAAAACAGACAGGTAAAAATGTTGCACAAAGATCTAAATGATCATCTGTTCTTTTTACTGTTGTATCATTGACTGTATTCACTGTTTCTCTGTTCAGGTCCGGGGAGCTCACAGAGGAGATTTCATGGAGCTCTTCTTGTCTCTCTGGGGCTGCTGAGTGTTTTCCTGCTGGCTGGACTCATCGGCCTCGGTGCCCACTGTGAGTCTGTTTCACATTCAGAAGTTTCAGTCAGACTGAATTTAGGAGGATCATTCTACAGCAAGATGTCTATTTTTCTTTTTCATGTATGTTGTACTGCTCTGGTTCTTCTCAGTCAAACTCTGCAGGTAGAGGTCTGGATGAACACGAGCATCACCTCAACTTTCTCTTTGGTGTCATATTTGAAACCATGTTTGACTGCTGCTGTAGGTCATATTTGTTGTGTCTTTCACACCTGCATGGACTTGTTTCAGTGATGTTTCATAAAACTACATTCATAACAGGGAAAATATTCTCCCATGTATCTGTATGTTAATTCCATTTTGCAGGTGAAATAACTGACTTTAAAGTTACTATGTGGGACAATACTTCAAATCTAAAAAAATTCAGTTTGCTTGTAAAATAGTACCAGCACAGATACATGTCACACTTTTTTTATTTTTTTTTTTTACAAGAGTTAAATTGAGAAAACATCAGGGTGGCAGAGTATTTACAACATGTGCTGTATGTGCTGGGCTGCTCAGTGTCAAACATCAGGACTGTTTTTATGTCACAGTCAAAACTGGATGAAAACCTGAAAAAAAAACTTGCTTAGAGTATCTTCTAGAGATCTCTCTTCGAGAGATGTTGACAGAAACCCTTAGCTATTGTCATGGTTCTGTCCCAGTCTGGCTCTATGTCCCTCCACTAGTCCACCAGGTGCCCTCAGACTTTCTCCCTGTTTGTTGAACTGGACTGAGTGGCTGTAGGCCCTGGAAGGTGTTACTGAAGTTTGCTTTCACACTAGTTGTTCTCTAAAGGAAATGTGTTGCTTGTTACACGCTGACCCTCATAGAAAATATGTGCAAAAGTGAAGTGAAACTTCAGAAGAAGTTTCACTTCTTCTGAAGTTTCTGAAGCTTCTTGAAGAGCAACAGTTGCCTTTGAGTCCAATTTTTATTGTAACATTCAGACCACTCCATGGTTTCATGATCATGTCAACAGCAATGTATGTTTGAGGTAGGGCACAGAAAGGCTCTGTGCATTTTTCTGATGTGTTGTGAGCCAAATAAACAAGTGAAATGTTAGTACTTTGTCCTAAAAAAATCATAATTTTGAAACATACTTACTGGATTTTGGGTTTAGCATTCCACTGAGAATTCCATTGTTGAAGCACAACCTCCTTCTCTAATTCAGTATTATAAAAGCTGTCACAATACATCCATGTTTTGAGTCCTTGAGTTTAGCGAATTCACCATCGCCATCTTAGATTTGACCTTCGCCATGTTTGATTTCTGGAGCCAGAAGTGACTGTATTTGAATGAAGTTAGTTAGTTTGTGTTTTGTGTTCTGTTTGGCCTGTTCTTAATCCTAATTTATTTTCCTTCCTTTTTCACTGTCTGTTGATATTTGGTGCCCTCATGCACAAACCATCCAAGCACTTCTTTCTCTTTCTGCCATTTTTCTACTCTCTTGTCTCTAGTATCGGTGGCTTTTTGATATTTGATACTTGCTTTTACCTCATCAAAACAGGCAATGTTAAACTTGCCATTTATAGGTGCTCAGCTTGTAATCTATACAACACAACAATTCTGACATTTATTAACCTAGATTTGACTGGTATAATTTTTTCTTTTAAGACAGTAACTTGATTCAATTTTATGAGGATATATATATATAATTTTAAATGGGTTAACATTACAATTAAAATAAATATGTCAAACCATTTTTATAGGTTAATCCTTGCAAAAAAAATATTTGAGGATTGCTTGAATTTTTCTTAATTTCTTAATTATTATCTATTTCAACAATTTAAACATACAAACAACAAAACAGTTAAGTACAAATATGATGTAATAAGTGGGAAGAGGAGGAGGAAAGAAAAAAAAACTCTACAGCTCCTCCGTATATGCACCGCAGAGGGCAGGGGCACACACACACACCCACACATACTAGAGAACAGTCTGCTATGAACACCACTTCCCTTTTATTAGTAGGGAAGTAGTACACTGTAAACCTGGAAGTTCATTCTAATCAAACAGTTTGAGTTAATACCACTTTTAAAAATGAGTTTTATTGCATTACTAAACAGTATGAGTATATGAGGAGTGTATGAGACAGTGATTGAGTGTACTCATTTTTATAAGTTTAATAAACTTAAACTATCAAGTTTTACCTCAGGCCACAGTGCTGCCCTGTTGTGATTGGCTCAAAACACAAGACAAGTCTGTACTTGTCCATCGGAGGTTACAGAGAAATTTCCATTTTTGAATTTTAAGAGCAATTTAAGGTCTTTGCACTTTGCATGCTCCTCGGACAATACATGTTCTGCCTGCATTTTTCAGTTTTTTTCAAGTTTGGACACTTTTAAAGGACATTTGCCTGCTGTAAAGAGGATGCAATTTTCTGCCCGAATGAGGTGAGTTGTTTTTTCTATTCAAGTACTACTAATTAGAAACTGGAACTTTTGTAGTTTGAAACATGTACATTTGAATGTGTGCAGAAATCAGGTTAATTTTAAACATTGGGCAATTGCAGCATTGTGTTTTTAGAGTAGTTCTCCCTACTTGTGTGTTCACTACATAAAGTTTTGCAACAGTAGTGGAAAATTCAAATTATTCAATGTAGTTTTGAAAAAAACTTTTTGAAACTTTTAAAATTAGCCTCATTTGCCATGCTATTTTTGTTTAAAGCCATATTAAAATGCCTTGGAAATGCAAGTACTGCCCTGCCATCTGTGAGAAGAGAACACAGCTTTTTAAACACTATAGGCTAAAACATGGGACTTATGCAAGAACTGAGTCTTTACCTTGCTTATATCAGGAATGTATGTGTACTTTCAAATCTCTCAACGCACTTCATAGCCATTTATCCCGCTTTCACACCAGAAGTGTAGATCAATCACAAACTATAGTCTCTATCTTTACCATTCACACATCACATTGTCCAATACAGCACCGACTGTCACAACATGGGATCTACACAACAACAGACACCTATACAGGAACACACAAAAATGCTTCTAACAGCTTGTTTATACAACATTATCGAAAATAAAACCACTGTGAATTACAAAAAATCATGTTTGTGAAGACCATACAGCTGATTGTAGACAAATTGCTGTTAACCTGGATATCCTCTTTTTGTCTTGTTTCTCTCACAATAGGCTCTTAATGAGGGAGACTCCATAAACATTCCAGTGGGAATCCTCTGCTATGAGGACACCAGCGCTGCAAACCCAGCAAGCTCAGCATTGCCACAACTAAACCCCTCAAGAGTGGGGATCATCCTAGAGGGCAGCCTTGTAATGGATGTACTCACCAACCTACCTCAAGCAATGTGGCTCTTTTTTGGTTTTACCTATGCACTCCACCTGCAGTAAAGTGCTTGAAAAACACTTTTACCTTCATTCAGCGGGTAATGTTAAATTTAGGTCGAAGTGAGCTACCTCCAAAGGTTCAAAAGCTGAAGAATGATCTTGCAGTGTAAGACACATTCACGTTCATGGCACAATTCTTCATGTTTGTGTCTAGATTGTTGCACAAATACATTGCACTCACTAGAGCAAATATTCTTGCATTTTGTATGTGATAAATCTTGTACTGCATGTATCTACTGTTGTTTTTTACTGAAATAATTCTACAGAGGACACATGTTAGAAAGTTTCAGGGTTTTTTCTACCACCTTATGTCCTCACTTGTTCTTAATGTCTGCTTTGTTGTGTGGCACAGAAAGCATGCAGTTTTTCCTTGTGCATTCAGTTGCTATATGGTCTGTGTTGGGTTTTTTTTCAAACTTTAAAATTGTTCACAGAACAAGCAATTAAAAAACTGTGCTGTCATTGTATTTGGAAGGACATGGAAATCGTTTATAATTCAATACACATGTTCTATGTGCTGCAAAGATCCTGTAACGTAATATCTGCAGAAAAAAGTAAGAATATACTGTTGTAATTGTTGGCAAAGATCCATTTTGATAATTTTATGAAAACAAGGTCTTATTTTGGATTTGCATCTGCTATTTCACTCAGAGCATCGTTACATATATGTTGCTTTGTTGTATATCTAAATAAAAAAATAAAATGTACTGCTTTGTGTGATCATTGACAAAAGAAGAATTTAATTTAATTCAATATTTTAATTTAATTATTTCATATTTTAATAAAACTAGGATTTCAAGTATATTTAACTTAAAATATTAAGTTTTGACTATACTACTTTTAAGTACACTCCACAATTTTATTTTATTTTTCGATTGATGATTACTTAAACCATTTAAGTGTATATAACTTAAAAACATAAATTCTGACTATTAACATTTAAGTTGACTGTACTTAAACAAAATAATTTTCTCCACTGTCAATAACTCAAACCATTTGAGGCAATCACTTGACGCAATCGGTTTGAGTACAATCAACTTATCCGGGTTTACAGTGTAGTAGTGTTGTATAAAATCAAATCCATTGATATTAATTACATTTTGAATATTTTCTTATTAAATTGTTGATTTGAGCCATCCTTCCCTTTCCCTTTCCCTCTCCTTTTTCCTCTCTCACACACACACTACACACACCAACTCTCACCTTTCAGAACATACTCTATCACTATAGTCTGCTATCACCTACAACAGCCAAAGTAATTTCATTAACTGTGAAAAAAGCAAGAACAATTTTGAGCAAGCACTTGGCGACAGCGGAAAGGAAAAACTCCCCTTTAACGGGAAGAAACCTAAGGCAGACCCTGGCTCTGGGTGGGCGGCCATCTGCCTTGACCGGTTGGGTTGAGAGAGAGAAAGAGAAAGAGAAAGAGAGAGGGGGGGGGGTGGGTGTACACAATGAAAGAGCAGCAACAACAACAACAATAGTCAGCAAGCAGCAGCAATAGCAGGAACAGCTAGCCGAGGGCAGAAGAAGGATGTCAGCACATCAGCATGGTCTATGGTTTATGGAGCTTCCTCTGGATCAGAAAGCACAAAGAACTCCGGGGAAGAAGTGAAGTTAGTAACATGCATTAATAGTAATAGAATACATAGAGATGGAGGAGAAGAAAGAGGAGCTCAATGGAAGTCCCCCGGCAGTCTAGGCCTATAGCAGCATAACTAAGGGCTGATCCAAGGCGAGTCAGATCAGACCTAACTATAAGCTTTATCAAAAAGGAAAGTTTTAAGCCTACTCTTAAACATAGAGATGGTGTCTGCCCCTCGGACTGAAACAGGGAGATGGTTCCACAAGAGAGGAGCCTGATAGCCGAAGGCTCTGCCTCCCGTTCTACTTTTAAATACTGTAGGAAACACCAGTAGACCTGCATTCTGGGAGTGCAGCGCTCTAGTGGGATTATATGGTACCAAGAGTTCTTTTAGATAAGATGGTGCCTGACCGTTAAGAGCTTTGTACGTAAGAAGAAGGATTTTGAATTCTATTCTGGATTTTACAGGAAGCCAATGCAGCGAAGCTAAGATGGGGGAAATATGATCTCTTTTTCTAGTTTTAGTCAGAACACGAGCAGCTGCATTCTGGACCAGCTGCAGAGTCTTTATAGACCTATTAGGGCAACCTGATAATATTGAGTTACAGTAATCCAGCCTAGAAGTAACAAATGCGTGGATTATTTTTTCTGCATCTTGCTGTGAAAGGATATGTCTGATTTTAGAGATATTACGTAAGTGAAAAAAGGCAGTCCTTGATATTTGTTTTATGTGGGAGTTAAAGGACATATCCTGATCAAACATTACTCCCAGATTCCTTACGGTAGTAGAGGCCAGGGTAATGCCATCTAGATTAGTTAAATCATTAGATAATGTGTTTCTAAGGTGTTTAGGGCCAAGCACAATAACTTCAGTTTTTTCCGAGTTTAGCAGCAGAAAATTGCAGGTCATCCAGGTCTTTATATCTTTAAGGCACACTAGATAACTGATTGGGTTCATCTGGATTCATTGATAAATATATTTGGGTATCATCTGCATAACAATGGAAGTTTATGGAGTGATTTTGAATTATTTACACACTGAGAGAAGCCAATTGAGTCTAATAATGAGATAAAGGCAGTGCAGAGACTATCGTTACCGACGTCCACATGAATGATAAAGTCACCTGCTATAATTACTTTAGCAGTACTGAGGACTAAGTTTGATAAAAACTCTGAGAATCTGAGAATTCAGATAAGAATTCAGAGTACGGGCCAGGAGGACGGTACACTATAACAAATAGAACTGGCTGTACAGTTTTCCAGGTTGGATGGGAAATATAGAGAACAAGACATTCAAAAGAATTATAATTAAATTTAGATTTAGGTCTAGGGCTGACAATAAGGCTCTAAACCTCCTTTAAAGCCCTGATATATATGATAATATCTCCCCACTTACCTAGCTCCCATCTGACTTTCCTGAGATCTATAGAAATTGCCAATCTGGGATTAACTAGTAGTTTACTATTACCCTCTATTGTAAAATCACTTGACACCCCAAAGGATAAATTAGATAGTAGTGTTGCTATTCCCTTTGGGTCACAGCAGAGTTGTCTAGTATCAGCTCTAGTGTCTGAACTGCCCACAATCTTTGCAAAAATTCTTTCCCATTTATCACAATTTTGAATTT
This sequence comes from Euthynnus affinis, assembly GCA_029490765.1. Lineage (NCBI taxonomy): Eukaryota > Metazoa > Chordata > Actinopteri > Scombriformes > Scombridae > Euthynnus > Euthynnus affinis. The sequence goes on along the minus strand of CM055850.1, from coordinate 6,364,648 downwards.
ATTTAATTTTAAATAAAGGACCTCGGTGACACTCCACTCCTCTATTGTCTATAGATGTTCTTTTTTGCAAAAAGAAAAATGTGTTCTAATACCCTGCGTCTATGTATCCTGTATCTAAGCGTTATCACCCTGCCTTTACACTAACACAGAGGTTGCAGCAAGTTGATAAAAAAACTTACTTCCTCCTTCTGTGCAGCTCTCCCTGCTGCTGTATTAGACCTGCATTACTCCTTTGCATTAATTTTACAGAACGTTTTTACAAATTTTTACAGAATAATGTACACTAAAATTGTCATCCCCTTGGGCTCCCTAGCAATTTTCTTTAATTTGGCTGTGTCCAACTAGCCTGCAACTAATGCCGAATGGTGTTGCAATTAAATACTCATAAGGTACTTTGTTTACACAACACAATTCAACAAAGTAAACACGTCTCTCCTTATGAGAGAAAAAACTTTATACTATATACTATTTATTACCTAGTTATAACATAGCCTCACTCTGCATGTACCAAAGTGTTGGTAAAGCTCCATTTATACATCATATACACACCACATTGAACTCTTTTCCACTATAATGTGAAAAATCACACAATGTTTCAGTCTTTCAGATTCAACTTAATGAATGGTACAGGATGAAGACACTGTGTAATTAACACTTACACTGTTAAATCAGTTTAATCCCACAGTATTGCAATTAACCAGATTCAACTTAATGAATGGTCCAGGATGGAGATACCGTGTGATTCTGATTCAACCGTCTTTATTGATTTATTCACTTATTGGTATTATTTTATTGTATTTTTAAATTTTTTTCACCTTGTTGGAAACTAGATTCTTTAGAGGAGGAGTGTTAGTTACATGCAGGCTGGGCAGACACAATTGGAAGCCAGAAACAACAATTTTAGCAGATTTGGTAAAAGGCTCTGCTTACCTCTCTTAGTGGGCCTGTTGGTTCTGGTCAACAAATGCCCTGTCCAGACCCCAGGATCCCCACATCACTCCCCTCCTGGCTCAGCTCGCCATTTGTTGTGGAAAAATCTCCAAATGGCCCAATAAATCTTCAGGTCACCAATGACTTAGCATTCAACTCAAAACTTATAAGAGAAAGACTCAAAGAAACACACTGGAAGCTGGTAGAGTTCAATGTCAATAGGTTTACTGTGTATAAAGAACAATACAAAACAAACCAAGGCCTTGTTCCCAGAATAAAGAACCTAATGTAAAATCATAAAACATTAAATGATATACCTTTCATTACCCCTCCTAATGTGGAGCTTATTTTCTGAACTCCACCTTGCTTGACCTTGACACTTTGGTAATAATCCAGACATGACTCATCTCAGAAAAAAAATGGTGTGTCAACTTCTCTAACATGTATTAATTGTACCTGGCATTTTCCACATTTCTCACAATACGCATGACCTAGCAGCCTTCATTCATTGCACACAGAAAATCAAAATATGACGTTACTGATCATCACCTTTCAAATTCCCCTGAGAACTGTCTCTTATAAGTTTAATTATAAGTCTTATAAGTCTTATAAGTAAATTTTATCTTTGTGCAGTTACTAGCATAACTGATTGTCAGGGACATCTGTCTCCACCACAGACATCAATCAAGCTTCTTTTTGCAGCCAGTGGAGTCGCCCCCTGCTGGCCAATAGAGAGAATGCAGGTTTAAGGCACTTTCATATTGGTTTAGCTTTTCAGACCAGGAGATACCTGCTTGAATTTGCTCTGTGTTTTCCTCCTGTGTTGCCAGCCTGCCTTTCCTTCCACTCTTCCCTCCTCACCTGCCTGTGTTACAGGCCCCAGGCATGGGCCACCTGTATGCAGAAGATAGGTCCTGTAATATACAGGAAAAGCAGAGACAGGAGACGTTAGTTGGGTTCGTCCAGCGTTTGAGGAACGGAAGCCTTAGGCAGCTACAACTAGCGCTCACTCTGGTGACTACTCCCTCTTGTGGCGGAACAGAAAAACACACTTCACAAAATGAAATATTAACCAAAATAAAACATGTTTAAATCTGGCCTTTTTCACATAGAATACATAACGTAGTGATCAAAACCTACCAATTGTCCATACATTTGTAAGTGTCACACCTGCATCATCTTCATTAGTCCTGCCCTTTTCCCAGTGTTTTTCCAGCCGATCAACTTCTTTTCTGTTCTTCTGTTTCATCTCCTCATTCTCCTCACTCGAGTGTCTCTGCCCACCTGCACCTCATCTCCAAAGTAGTTCAGTTAGTATTTCAGTCCTGTGTTTCACTTCATTCTTGTTGGATCCTTTGTTCTGTAAAGTTCTACTCTGCTCTGTTCAGTCTGGTTATGTTTTGTTCCGTTTTGCTGTGCCTGTTCTTCAGTTCATTCTGGCTGTTTTGTCCTGCATTTGGGTCCACCTGCTCCACTACTCCTGATAGCTATTTGCTTAAAATGATACTGGAAGCTGTAATTACTGAAAATGTACATTATAAAAGCTTTAAAATTGTATTTGAAATAAGTGACTAAAGAAACATAAATGTGACATGTCTTTTGATTTATTTCAGATCTCATTGTGCGTAGTTCAGCTGAAGATATCAGAAACAACCTGACTGAGCGTCTCCAGGAAAGTAATAAGCTATTTCCAGAACTATTTGCTTTAAAATGATACTGGAAGCTGTGTTTACTTAAAATGTACATTATAATAGTTTTAAAAATGCTATTTTAGAGAAGTGACTAAATATTCATAAATGTGACATGTCTGTTGATTTATTTCAGACTCTGTTATCATAAACAACCTGACTGAGCGTCTCCAGGACAGTAATAACAAGCTTTCTTCCATGTCTGAAGAGAGAGACCTGCTGCTTGCCAACCTCACTGAAATAACTAAAGAGATGGAAAAGCTTCAGAGTTTGTCTGTACAGAGTGAGTGACATCTGTGACTATACAGTACTGCACACACATTGTAGAAGAGCACCTACAGAGAACACTATGCTGAAAATAGAGGATGATGTTGCAAGCTGTCCTATTAATGATACAAATGATCTTCAGTCAACAAGATTATTGTAACTTGTTGATTGTAACTGTAAAAAAAAAAACTGTGGACACAGTCTTGTATTTAGTCATCTTCAAACATTTTAAAATACTTTTTGTCATCAGGAAATTCCAAACACTGTCATGTTAGTGTTGTGGATATTTTGAGTGATGGTCAACACCTCAGTGGAGAAAAGTATACACGAGCCTTTGATGTCTTAAAGTTAAAGATGTTTATTGACATACTTGATCAAGGAGAACTGAAATGGCAAACATCGGAGTCATCTGCAACTCTGATGCTGTCTCTTTACGTTCTGTCCTCTGAAGGTCGGATTCCTAATCATTATCAGTCTACAATATGAAAAATTAGTCTAATTGCTTCACTAGTTTCTAAACAAGGACCTGCATTTTCTCCGTGTCAGTTTAGGTCACATTGCGTAGAACTTCAGCAGTTTTGGTTTGAATATCTGTGTCAATAGAATCTACACACAGACCTATCTGTGTTGTCTAGGAAAGCCTCCTCTGACCCTGGTAACCATGGCAATGCTAATGTACCCTCTATCAGAGAGGTTTCTACCTTCTCCAAAACATCATAGACAGCTGGAGTTTCAAGGAGAGGAGAGAATATCTCCTTCCTGCATAAGATTTACAGTGTGACCTCAAGGCCCAGGCTTGACCCAGTGTAACCCAATTATGATAGTTAACCTTATAAATCATTATAAACTACCTCATGATATCTTATGATTGTTATAAGCATTATGACTATTTATGATTGCTTATAACTATAATTTTACAGTGCTATAAGCAGAGTATAATGCATTACAAATATGTTTATTATGCATTATATACACTGGTGTCAAAGAAATGTTACCCAAATAGTTCTGTGTATCACATGTAATCAACTTTGTTCGATCCTGAAAACTGACACTAAAATGATCTTGAAACAAAAATTTTCAAATCACACCCGTGTAACTGCACACTGAACCAGGATTGGCTTCCAAACTACTTGTGATGTCACAAATGATGCTGGCAGGTTTCTCACCTTAAACTCAGATTTAAGGTGAGAAGCAACATCCAAATGAAGCAACAAGCAGAACACATTTTTGTTTGAAGGGGGTTTTAATGTTCATAAATAAACTAGTTACATTTACAGTAGACTTTTAGAAAAGTTTTACTTCTCTACCAAATATACAAAAGATCTTAGCCTGGACACTTTTAACCTTCACACACATTCAGCTCCTATCATATTTAATATCAAAGTATCAAAATAATCATTAATATCACTCCTTTGAGTATTTCCTGTATAATCTGTACTAATGTGCTGCACATGCAAACACAAATGAAGATTCAAGCTGACTTAAAAGTGAATGCACATAAACTGGCTTGTATATCATTAGTTATATCATAAGTTCAAGAACCTTAATTGATCTAAATCATCAGGACAGAGTTAAATAAAACAACAACAAATAAACAATTAATGTTAAGTGAAGTTGTGTAACTTATAAAGTGTTTAGTAAAAATCCTACTTCAGTATCTCGGAATTAACTACTTACTTAACTACTTGTGTTTTAAGACAGCACCCCCAAATGTTAAGGTGGCTTTCAGGTTGTCATATTTTTGGTCTGTGGCCAAAAATCGCACAACAGTGGAGTCATATTTGAGATTTTGATAAACTCACGTGTTTATTTCTGTGGTGTCATCCAGTAATAATATCCCACCTCAAAATCTGACATGGAGACACAGAAAGATTGTGTTGAAACTTCAACACATGAAGTTTGCTCCTTTTATCTTCAAATAAAAACTGATGCTGTAAAAATACTTTAAAATAATCATAAAAATTGTATGCATACCACAGAACTTTTTTTTTTTTACAGAATATCAACAAGTCAACCCCAGTCACATGTTATGTAATTCACAGTAGGAGTCCTGCACTAAAATATGGTGAACCAATTCTTGTTTTATTTTTTATAATTATCTTTATTTCATTTCATGCTTTCCACCAGGAGTCTTTGCTTACAATCTATCGCCAACATAGATAAACAATAATACCTTGATGTGAAATATAATCTAGGCCTATCCTATACTAGAATGGTGTCTCGTCCTAACATCTTCAACATAAGACACTCCTGCATATACAAATGCATGCATAACCCTAATTCTATGTCCTGTGCTCTCCACTGGAGTTCCCCCTCCCCCTCCCAGTCATGCCATAAACTCTTTCATTTCATAGGGCTTCATCTATGTACTTCCAAATTTCATTGTATTGCTTCAAAGCACAAAACTGGTTCTGTGCTTTCTGTGCTAGTTCTGTGTTTAATATGCTTTTAACCCTCATACTTTGGAACAGACAGACTTGCTCCTTATCTAATTTCTAATGTTGTGTGTTACAGAGAGAACTTGTCCTGCAGGATGGACGATGTTCAGATGTTCCTGTTATCTCCTCTCCAGTGAGTCTGGTTCCTGGTCAAGAGGCAGACAGGACTGCAGAGAGAAAGGAGCAGATCTGGTGGTTATAGACAGCACTGAAGAACAGGTACAGAGTGTTTGTATGCTTGCAGAGAAACCATGCCTAGCAATATAGCAATCTGTACCTTGAAATACTAAATTATTTATTTATTTTTATGGATCATTGGTGTTCAACACCTTGACAACATTCTCTGACTGTGAGTTTAGGGTTTGCCGAGTCAGCTCACACAAAGAAACCCTGAGTATGTAGAACTTGCTTTGTAGTACAACCTTCAGGCTACTTAAAGACCACAACAAGAGACAGTGACAGTGCAAGTGAGATTTTGAAAAAAAAGTAACAAAAGGGCTTCACAAAAGTCTAAACTTTAAATAATAAAAGAACAAAAACTATGATGATGATGATGAAATTATTTCTATAATGAATGATATTCAAACAATAATATATAAATAATATGGCTTTTTTCCTCCTTTTTTGAAAACAGACATTCTTGCCTACCTTCACTAAGGTAGACACTTGGATTGGTTTGACTGACATAGACAAAGAAGGAACCTGGAAATGGGTTGATGGAACACCACTGACTTTAAGGTTTGGCTTCAAATTGGTTGTTTATTGACAACATGTCATGTAAGTAGCAGGAAATGGACACAGATGTAGAGACTTCAGTCTGAGTGAATACAGGCTCTTTATTAAATGCTTGTGCATCCAGGACAAAACAAAACAGAATACCATACGAGCAGATCAAACTGAATAGACTGAACAGAAAATCAGGGCTAAACTACCAACTGAACTAATGAGCAAATGGGGAACAGTTGACTGGACACAAGGGCAGGCTGGGAGCTGATAGGCTGAGGGAAACACAGAGAGCATGGCAGGGCTGACAAGGGTGATGCAGGGCAGATAAGAGGAGGAGCACATGAACACATTAGTGAAGACACAAGCAACAGAAAACCAAAAGCCAGAAAACACAATTCTCTTATTATAATCCAGCATATCAATGAGTAAAAACCACACATAACTGTCATATATCAATAGATAAAAATGTCATAAATCAATTTACTCTTCAATTCTGGAGCAATCTGGAAGAATTCAATATATATGTGCAACATTTTGATCACATATGCAATTAGGAAGCATTTTGAATTTGATACAGCTGTGATTGACTCTTCTAGCTGGTGTCTTCTCTAAAACAATGACTGCTGAGAGTCCTGCATATTTACCATGCCAGTCTGACGGGGAAAATTTAGATTTTTATGAAACGAAGTTGAAATTTTATCCATTTATGCAATACCATCAGGTAGGAATGTGATCAGTCTGTAGCATGACGATGAGCCCAAACATCCAATCAGACTCATAAAGAACTATCTTTAGAACAAGAAGAACAAGGAGTCCTGCAACACATGGTATATCACAGCAAATATTGATTCAACTTAGGTTTCTTCTGTTTACTCAACATTGTATGAAGTTAACTGATAAATAAAATGTGTTAATGACATTATTTTGGAAAGCATCCTCCCTTTTAGTTTTAATGCCTAAAACTTTTACACAGTACTGTAACTGATGAGCAGAACACTATGGGGACATTTATTTATACAGGAGGCTCCTTTGTTGTTATTTGATGACTGCAAATTTACATTTAAGAAAAATACTACGGTGAACCTGCACCTCTGTCCAATTTGCTACTCTACGGATCAAAACTATACTAAGACACATCATGCAAGATAAAAGAAATTCCATTCTGTGATGTTTATGAAGAAATATTATTTACAATCCTACTTTTTGCCAGGAAGAACAAGTACAATGAATAGAAAGAGGCACATTCAGTTTTCATATGTTCCAGTGAAGGACTGTGTTCATGTCAGAGATTAAGTGTCATGATTCTCTTGTTCACTGACCTGTAGTCACTGGGACACAAAACAGCCCGATAATGGAGGTGGAGATCCACAGTGGGGTGAAGAGGACTGTGTACATATCTGGGCTACGAGAACTGTAGAAAACTGGAATGATCGGTCATGTGATGCTTCTCTGCTTTGGATCTGTGAGAAAAATGCTGGTGTATAATATGTAAAAATGCTATGATTTTGTGAAAGGCCTTTATTATTTAGTTTCCTTCCATGTTTGTATGTGTGAGTTCAAAACTTTTCCCAGTGTTTTTAAAGCAATTTCTATAAATTAGATGCTTACAACTCTTGCCAGAAGAGCTTCATAAACCAATTTCCAATGTTCCAAGCAACAGATTAAAAAACACCTTTACTCATAATAGCTGAGGGTCACAAAAAACCTGATTGACACCATTTTGTATAACATCCATCATATCATAATTAAACAAAGTAATACAGATTTTGTGTAATTATATCTTACTATATCATCAAATGACACTTTCCTGAAAATAATTTTAAATGAAGTCTGTTCAGCAGCTGACAGATCTCTTTAGCAGAAGACAGTCAGTGTTTGTGAATTTTACTTGATAATTAGTGGTTTCACTCAGGAAACACTTGCTGTTGTGAGGAAATTATCAACTTCTTTTAGATGAAATGTAAATCAAAACTATTCAACAGATGAGTTCATATAAAGTCAGTCAGTTACAACATATAAGCACTGTACTGGAGTCAGGCGTTTGTCATGAAGATCTTTGTAATGCTGGTAGCTGATACTGTTTGTGGCTTTTTATGCAATTATGCAAACAATTAAAATCTTTTTAAACAATTCATTTTTTTCAGTGTCTTTTTGTTTCTTCTATCATCATTAATTGTGCAGAAAAACCCTGTTCTACTGGGATGTGAGAGGTCAGCTACAGATGGGGATTTCATTCATTCAAAACTGAACTTGCTTCAAAGATGATCTGTCTTTTCACCACACTCTCATGCTGCATTCAACAAGCACTAAGTGAAGAAAACAACTCTGACAATAAAACACAACATCCTGTATCTCAATCTAGACAATCTACTGGATGAGATCTGAGACTGTCTTCACCAGAAAAATAAAAGCACTGCTCATTTGTACAAGTGACTTGAGGAAGAGGTCAGGTGGACGGGTGGGTCAGCAAACCATGTGGCTTTGACATGAGAGACGGATGTTCTTTTGTTTACTTAAAAATGCTGGAGTATAATATGTAAAAATGTTTGTATGTATGTGTGAGTTTAAAACTTTTCCCTGTGTTTTTAAAGCGATTTCTATAAATTAGATGCTTACAACTCTTGCCAAAAGAGCTTCATAAACTAATTTCCAATGTTCCAAACAACTGAAAGAAGCAAACAGATTAAATCAAAACCAAAACCCTGAAAAATGCAACAGATTAAAATAAAACTTTTTTTGATTTATATCTTAGCTAAAGATTTCATGATAGTTGAGGGTTACAAAAAATCAGATTGACACCATTTCTTATAACATCCGTCATATCATAATTAAACAAAGTAATATAGATGTTGCATAATTATGTCTTACTATATCATCAAGTGATACATCCCTGAAAATCATTCTTAAATGTTCAGCAGCTGGCAGATCTCTTTAGCAGAGACCATCAGTGATTGTGATTCAAAACTATTCAACAGATGAGTCAATATAAAGTCAGTCAGTTACAACATATAAGCACTGTACTGGAGTCAGACGTTTGTCATGATCTTTGTAATGCTGGTAGCTGATACTGTTTGTGGCTTTTTATGCAATTATGAAAACAATTAAAGTCTTTTTGAAAGACTGATGTTTTTCAGTGTTTTTATGTTTCTTCTATCATCATTAATTGTGCAGAAAAACCCTGTTCTACTGGGATGTGAGAGGTCAGCTACAGATGGGGATTTCATTCATTCAAAACTGAACTTGAATGTTTTGATTCTAGGCAGTGGTCTCACCTCAGCCCCAGGCTTCATGGAGATAACCAGTGAATGGGCTTTTCTGGGCTACAGACTTTCCACCTGTCACACCTAACAAGCTCAGATGCTGCTATTACTTCTAGAAATGTAGAGAAAGTTAGCAGCATCTTTGTTTCTTGTCATTTAGACTGCTGTAATTCCTTAGAAGTCGATCTTAGTCAGTCTTTCATATCCCAAATGCAACTGATTTAAAATGCTGCTGCTCCTCCGTCACTCCTGTGTTGGCCTTTCTTCACTAGTTTCCTGTTCAACATAGAATTAATGAAAACATCTCACTGTTTCTCCTTATATTTCTGACTTTTAAACCTTCCAACTGCTCTGGGTCTTTGAATTCTTCTGATTTAAACCCATAAGTACCGCCATAAACACTGTTTTTTTTGTTTTGTTTGTTTGTTTGTTTGTTTGTTTGTTTTGGCTTTTGCAGCTGCATAACTATCCATTACTTAGCATTGGTGACAGCTGTGTCTGTGACACAAATATCACAAGGCGTTGCCTTAACTTATCTACTTCCTCAATAATACCCCTGTTGTCACTGTTCTGTGGAACAAATGTATTAGAGAGCAGTTTATAGGCATGTAAAATATCAACATTCTGTGTAAGAATGACAAAAAACATAAGCAGCCATTATTGGTATTATGAAAACATTTTCTCTGTGAGTGACAAATGAAAATATCCTTCCAGTGAGCTTACTACCAAACAGCATCCATATGTTGATTTCTGTCCAAAAAGTTAAAAAAAAAGACTCAAAGTAAAATTTTACTGAAAACTTCTTCTGTTTTCTGTAAATATTCTTGTGACTGAATAGTCAGCAAATCTAGAGCTTTTGACAGTTCCGCTTTCAAGTTATCACCATAGATCGTATCTATTTTTAGCATATTTGTGTGAGAAACTGACCCCAACAAGAGCTTCATCATATACTCTACATGTATTGTAGCTTGTGCTTCAGAGCTGGCCCTTTAGAAAATAGTTGGCATCTTTATGAGCGATGGAGCCAATTTATGGAAATGTTCAGTCAAGAACTTCAACAAAACAGACAGGTAAAAATGTTGCACAAAGTGATCGAAATGATCATCTGTTCTTTTTACTGTTGTATCATTGACTGTATTCACTGTTTCTCTGTTCAGGTCCGGGGAGTTCACAGAGCAGATTTCATAGAGCTCTTCTTGTCTCTCTGGGGCTGCTGAGTGTTTTCCTGCTGGTTGGACTCATCGGCCTCGGTGTCCACTGTGAGTCTGTTTCACATTCAGAAGTTTCAGTCAGACTGAATTTAGGAGGATCATTCTACAGCAAGATGTCTATTTTTCTTTTTCATTTATGTTGTACTGCTTTTTGATTTTTTATTAAAGTCCAACTTTAGTCAGAAGTACTTCAGACTATAGCCGGTTGTCTTATTCAAAACAAAGCACTCACAAGTCCAGTTTAGGAGACCTGCACCTGACTTGACCTGTTAATATAACATGAAACCTGACAGACATGATTCTTATCTAATTTCTAATGTTGTGTGTTACAGAGCAAACTTGTCCTGCAGGATGGACGATATTTGGCTTGAGGCAGACAGGACTGCAGAGAGAAAGGAGCACATCTGGTGGTTATAGACAGCACTGAAGAACAGGTACAGAGTGTCTGTTTGTATGCTTGTAAAGAAACCATGTCTAATTGCAATCTTCCTGTACCTTGAAAAAGCTAAAATTATTTATGAATGTATTTATTTATTTATTTTTATGGATCATTGGTATTCAACACCTTGACAATAATAATTCAAATGATTTGAATGAACTTGTGTTGCTCTGTATGTTTTGCTGGTATTTTGTGCATTTGCCTTAAAGCAAGCTAACTAACAAGTTAGCTAACATTCTTTTTACCTTTCACTGTGTTTTAATCAAAGTTCAGGAGCAATCACTCATACACTGTAAGTATTTAATCAGTACAGATCTGTGTATCAGTTTGTAGAAGTCAGACAGCATCCAAAAAAATGATGATATCTGGCAACAAGAATTCTGTCTGCAGTAATTTATGCACAGATTAAGACATTTCTTATTCGCTGATTCCTTTCTTGAGAAAGATAAAGTTTATAAATAAAATAGTTGTTAATAGGTATTCAATTAGTGGTAACACGAGCAGTCACTATGTACTTGTTAATGAGGACAGGTTTTCATATGTGTTTTTATATGTGTGTTAATGTGTGTGTTTATATGTATATAAAATCCATAATACATAAAAGGAGTAAAGAAATACTGTGCAGATGAAATTTTGAAAAAACAAACTAAAGGGCACCTCAAAAGTAAAGTTAGTGTAAAAAAAGTTTATCAAACAGGAAATAATAATATGATGATAATTATGTTATTCTTATATTTCAATAATAATAGTTAAATGATTCTTATCAAATATGTTCAAAGTAATCCTATGTAAACTGCATAATGTTGTTCAAGAAAGAACATATATATAATAAGGCTTTTTTCCTCCTTTTTTGAAAACAGACATTCTTGTCTAACTTCACCAAGGGCAGAGGATCAACTTGGATTGGTTTGACTGGCAGAGACAAAGAGGGAACCTGGAAATGGGTTGATGGAACACCACTGACTTCAAGGTGATATGTATTAAATCTTTTATCACAGATAATATAGTTTTTAATATCATTTTCTGCACAGACAATGTGAGGTGACTGGCAGTTCCAGGTTGGTCTGAAGCTTTTCTGGTTAAATCCTCAGTGCAAAATGATGATGATTAGAAACTGTGGCAAATAAATCAAGTTTCACACTCCACATAACTGTCATATATCAATGGATAAATATGTCATAAATCAATTAACTGTTCAATTCTGGAGCATTCTGGAAGAATTCAACATTTATGGTGGAACTTAAACTTTGCACAATGCAGTAACTGATGACCAGAACACTATGGGGACAATCATACTTTTTGCCAGGAAGAACAAGTACAATGAATAGAATAAGGCACATTCAATTCCTTCCGGTGAAGGACTGTGTTCATGTCAGAGATTAGGTGTCATGATTCTCTTGTTCACTGACCTGTAGTTTCTGGGGTAACAAGGAGCCTAATAATGGAGGTGGAGATTCAAGGATCAGTGAAGAGGACTGTGTACATATCTTGCCTACCTGGGAACCTAAAAAAAATTGGAATGATCTGCAGTGTAATGACGCTCTGCTTACCAAACAGCAGCCATATGTTGATTTCTGTCTAAAAAGTAAAATAAGAGACTCATAAAGTAAAATTTTACTGAAAACTACTTCTGTTGTAAATATTCTTGAGACCTCAATAAATCTAGAGCTTTTGACAGTTCTGCATCATAGATCGTATCTATTTTTAGCATATTTGCATATAGTTACTGAACCCAACAAGAGCTTCATCATATACTCTACATGTATTGTAGCTTGTGCTTCAGAGCTGACCCTTTAGAAAATAGTTGGCATCTTTATGAGCAATGGAGCCAATTTATGGAAATGTTAAGTCAAGAACTTCAACAAAACAGACAGGTAAAAATGTTGCACAAAGATCTAAATGATCATCTGTTCTTTTTACTGTTGTATCATTGACTGTATTCACTGTTTCTCTGTTCAGGTCCGGGGAGCTCACATAGCAGATTTCATGGAGCTCTTCCTGTCTCTCTGGGACTGCTGAGTGTTTTCCTGCTGGCTGGACTCATCGGCCTCGGTGTCCACTGTGAGTCTGTTTCACATTCAGAAGTTTAAGTCAGACTGAATTTAGGAGGATCATTCTACAGCAAGATGTCTATTTTTCTTTTTCATGTATGTTGTACTGCTCTGGTTCTTCTCAGCCAAACTCTGCAGGTAGAGGTCTGAACATGGATGAACATGAACATGAGCATCACCTCAACTTTCTCTTTGGTGTCATATTTGAAACCATGTTTGAATGCTGCTGTAGGTCATATTTGTTGTGTCTTTCACACCTGCATGGACTTGTTTCAGTGATGTTTCATAAAACTACATTCATAACAGGGAAAATATTCTCCCATGTATCTGTATGTTAATTCCATTTTGCAGGTGAAATAACTGACTTTAAGGTTACTATGTGGGACAATACTTCAAATCTAAAAAAATTCAGTTTGCTTGTAAAATAGTACCAGCACAGATACATGTCACACTTTTTTTTTTTTTTTTTTTTACTAGAGTTAAATTGAGAAAACATCAGGGTGGCAGAGTATTTACAACATGTGCTGTATGTGCTGGGCTGCTCAGTGTCAAACATCAGGACTGTTTTTATGTCACAGTCAAAACTGGATGAAAACCTGAAAAAAAAACTTGCTTAGAGTATCTTCTAGAGATCTCTCTTCGAGAGATGTTGACAGAAACCCTTAGCTATTGTCATGGTTCTGTCCCAGTCTGGCTCTATGTCCCTCCACTAGTCTACCAGGTGCCCTCAGACTTTCTCCCTGTTTGTTGAACTGGACTGAGTGGCTGTAGGCCCTGGAAGGTATTACTGAAGTTTGCTTTCACACTAGTTGTTCTCTAAAGGAAATGTGTTGCTTGTTACACGCTGACCCTCATAGAAAATATGTGCAAAAGTGAAGTGAAACTTAAGAAGAAGTTTCACTTCTTCTGAAGTTTCTGAAGCTTCTTGAAGAGCAACAGTTGCCTTTGAGTCCAATTTTTGTTGTAGCATTCAGACCACTCCATGGTTTCATGATCATGTCAACAGCAATGTATGTTTGAGGTAGGGCACAGAAAGGCTCTGTGCATTTTTCTGATGTGTTGTGAGCGAAATAAACAAGTGAAATGTTAGGACTTTGTCCTAAAAAAATCATAATTTTGGAACATACTTACTGGATTTTGGGTTTAGCATTCCACTGAGAATTCCATTGTTGAAGTGCAACCTCCTTCTCTAATTCAGTATTATAAAAGCTGTCATAATACATCCATGTTTTGAGTCCTTGAGTTTAGCGAATTTACCATCGCCATCTTAGATTTGACCTTCGCCATGTTTGATTTCTGGAGCCAGAAGTGACTGTATTTGAATGAAGTTAGTTAGTTTGTGTTTTGTGTTCTGTTTGGCCTGTTCTTAATCCTAATTTATTTTCCTTCCTTTTTCACTGTCTGTTGATATTTGGTGCCCTCATGCACAAACCATCCAAGCACTTCTTTCTCTTTCTGCCATTTTTCTACTCTCTTGTCTCTAGTATCGGTGGCTTTTTGATATTTGATACTTGCTTTTACCTCATCAAAACAGGCAATGTTAAAGAGATTTGACTGGTATAATTTTTGCGCTCTAAATCCAGACTGAAAAGTCTCAAATAAGTTATTGTTATCGAGAAAATCACATAACTAATTAGCGACTGCTTTCTCGAGAATCTTAGACAAAAAAGGAAGGTTAGAGATGGGTCTATAATTGGCTAAGACGTCTGAATCGAGAGTAGGCTTCTTAAGGAGAGGTTTAATTACAGCTACTTTAAAGGACTGCGGTACATAGCCAGTTATCAAGGACATATTGATGATATTTAGTATGGAGGTGCTAATTAAGGGTACGACATCCTTAAAGAGTTTAGTTGGGATGGGATCTAAAAGACAATTCGAAGGTTTTGATGACGAAATTATAGAAGTTAGTTCAGGAAGGTCTATCTGAGAGAAAGAGTCCAATCTTAAATCAGGTTTTGTGGCTGTTTCTAGGGAGCTTGATAAATCTGTGCCTTTTGAGAGTATAGACTGTTGAATTTTATCTCTAATTGTTAGAATTTTATCATCAAAAAAGCTCATGAAATCGTTACTACTGAGAGCCCTTGGAATACTCGGATCAACAGAGTTATGACTCTTTGTCAGCCTGGCCAAGGTGCTGAAAGGAAACCTAGGGCTGTTTTTATTTTCCTCAATTAATGCTGAGTAATAGGCGGCTCTGGCATTACAGAGGGCCTTCTTATAAGTTTTAAGGTTTTCAAGCCAGACTATGCGAGATTCTTCTAGTTTAGTGGAACGCCAAATCCTTTCAGATTTACGAGACAGTTGCTTTAATTTACGGGTTTCAGAATTATACCACGGAGCTAATCTCTTATGCTTTATTATCTTTCTTTTTAAAGGAGCGATGGAATTGAGCGTTTGCTGTAGAGTACCTGTAGCAGTGTCAACAAAATTATCAAATTGGGAAGGACTAAAATTATCATAAGAGTCCTCTGTGGTATTGATAGAAGGAATTGAATTCAGCGTTAATGGAACTGTTTCCTTAAATTTAGCTACAGCACTATCAGTAAGACATCTAGTGAAAACATTTTTGTCTAATGGTGTGTAATCTACCAATAAAAATTCAAAAGTTATCAAATGGTGGACTGATAAAATGGGATTTTGAAGAGAAACTATCAAATGTTCAATTTCTATGCCATAAGTCAGCACAAGATCCAGGGTGTGATTTTGACAGTGAGTGGGTTTATTTACACACTGAGAGAAGCCAATTGAGTCTAATAATGAGATAAAGGCAGTGCAGAGACTATCGTTATCGACGTCCACATGAATGATAAAGTCACCTGCTATAATTACTTTATCAGTACTGAGGACTAAGTTTGATAAAAACTCTGAGAATTCAGATAAGAATTCAGAGTACGGGCCAGGAGGACGGTACACTATAACAAATAGAACTGGCTGTACAGTTTTCCAGGTTGGATGGGAAATATAGAGAACAAGACATTCAAAAGAATTATAATTAAATTTAGATTTAGGTCTAGGGCTGACAATAAGGCTCTAAACCTCCTTTAAAGCCCTGATATATATGATAATATCTCCCCACTTACCTAGCTCCCATCTGACTTTCCTGAGATCTATAGAAATTGCCAATCTGGGATTAACTAGTAGTTTACTATTACCCTCTATTGTAAAATCACTTGACACCCCAAAGGATAAATTAGATAGTAGTGTTGCTATTCCCTTTGGGTCACAGCAGAGTTGTCTAGTATCAGCTCTAGTGTCTGAACTGCCCACAATCTTTGCAAAAATTCTTTCCCATTTATCACAATTTTGAATTTATTTAATTTTAAATAAAGGACCTCGGTGACACTCCACTCCTCTATTGTCTATAGATGTTCTTTTTTGCAAAAAGAAAAATGTGTTCTAATACCCTGCGTCTATGTATCCTGTATCTAAGCGTTATCACCCTGCCTTTACACTAACACAGAGGTTGCAGCAAGTTGATAAAAAAAACTTACTTCCTCCTTCTGTGCAGCTCTCCCTGCTGCTGTATTAGACCTGCATTACTCCTTTGCATTAATTTTACAGAACGTTTTTACAAATTTTTACAGAATAATGTACACTAAAATTGTCATCCCCTTGGGCTCCCTAGCAATTTTCTTTAATTTGGCTGTGTCCAACTAGCCTGCAACTAATGCCGAATGGTGTTGCAATTAAATACTCATAAGGTACTTTGTTTACACAACACAATTCAACAAAGTAAACACGTCTCTCCTTATGAGAGAAAAAACTTTATACTATATACTAACTTTATACTATATACTATATACTATATTCTTCACTGACAAAATTCAGAAAATCAGACAAACAGTCAGTTCCACCATATCAGGTGCAGGATATGTGTTGTCCCTGAACCCATTTAAAATTAATTTCAGTTGTATGACACAATTCCATCCAATCAACCATAAAAACCTGGAGGACATTATACAACATCTGAAATCCTCCTCTTGCTGTCTTGATATTCTGCCTACAGGATTTTTCAAAACGGTCTCAAATTGTATGGCCCCAGATCTTCTACAGATTGTTAACATATCTCTTCTGTCAGGTGTCTTCCCGCAAGCCCTGAAAACCGCCGTCATCAAGCCACTCTTAAAAAAGAACAATCTAGACACATCACTAATGAGCAACTATAGGCCCATATCAAACCTCCCATTCTTAAGTAAAATCATTGAAAAAGCTGTTTTTCAACAACTGACTAACTTTGTGGCACTAAACAACTGTTTTGATGTCTTCCAATCAGGATTTCGACCACACCACAGCACTGAGACTGCTCTTGTTAAAGTCTTCAATGACATACACCTAAACACTGACAGTGGCAGAATTACAGTATTAGTATTACTAGATCTCAGTGCTGCATTTGACACAGTCGACCACAACATATTACTAGACAGACTAGAAAACTGGTTGGGACTTTCTGGCTCAGTGCTAAACTGGTTTAAATCCTACTTAAAGGACAGAGACTACTTTGTGTCTGTAGGTAATTACACATCTGAGCGAACAGAAATGACATGCGGAGTTCCCCAAGGCTCCATTTTGGGGCCTCTTCTGTTCAACATCTACATGCTCCCACTTGCTCAGATTATGAAAAACAACAAAATATGCTATCACAGTTATGCGGATGACACACAGATTTACATAACTGTATCACCAGGGGACTACGGTCCAATACAAACACTGAGTAAGTGCATTGAAGAAATCAATGATTGGATGTGCCAGAATTTCCTTCAGTTAAACAAAGACAAAACTGAAGTAATTGTTTTTGGAGCCAAGGAAGAGCGTTTAAAAGTCAGCACTCAGCTTCAGTCAGTAATGTTAAAAACTACAAACCAAGCCAGAAATCTTGGTGTAGTCATGGACTCAGACCTGAACTTCAACAGCCACATTAAGACAATTACTAAGTCAGCCTACTATCACCTGAAGAACATATCAAGAATTAAAGGACTTATGTCCCAGCAGGATTTGGAAAAACTTGTCCATGCATTTATCTTCAGTAGACTTGACTACTGTAACGCTGTCTTTACAGGTCTCCCTAAAAAATCAATCAGACAGCTGCAGCTGATTCAGAACGCTGCTGCTCGAGTCCTCACTAAGACCAAGAAAGTGGATCATATCACTCCAGTTCTCAGATCTTTGCACTGGCTTCCTGTCTGTCAAAGAATTGACTTTAAGATACTGCTGCTGGTTTACAAAGCACTGAGTGGTTTAGGGCCAAAATACATTTCTGATCTGCTGTCACTTTATGAACCATCTAGACCTCTCAGGTCATCTGGATCAGGTCTGCTTTCTGTCCCCAGAGTTAGAACCAAACATGGAGAAGCAGCTTTCAGTTACTACGCACCACATATCTGGAACAAACTCCCAGAAAACTGTAGGTCTGCTGCGACTCTCAGTTCTTTTAAATCGCAGCTCAAGACTTTTCTGTTTGCCGCTGCCTTCCATTAAACAACATTATGGGTTATTTTACACTGCACTGTTACTTTTATTCTTATTCTTATCTTTTATTCTTATTTCCTTTTCTTTTTAATTGTTTTTATGTCTTTTTACATGTCTTACTTTTAAATCCTGTTTAATGCTTTTTATGATCAATGTAAAGCACTTTGAATTGCCTTGTTGTTGAAATGTGCTATACAAATAAACTTGCCTTGCCTTGCCTTGCCTTACTATTTATTACCTAGTTATAACATAGCCTCACTCTGCATGTACCAAAGTGTTGGTAAAGCTCCATTCATACATCATACACACACCACATTGAACTCTTTTCCACTATAATGTGAAAAATCACACAATGTTTCAGTCTTTCAGATTCAACTTAATGAATGGTACAGGATGAAGACACTGTGTAATTAACACTTACACTGTTAAATCAGTTTAATCCCACAGTATTGCAATTAACCAGATTCAACTTAATGAATGGTCCAGGATGGAGATACCGTGTGATTCTGATTCAACCGTCTTTATTGATTTATTCACTTATTGGTATTATTTTATTGTATTTTTAAATTTTTTTCACCTTGTTGGAAACTAGATTCTTTAGAGGAGGAGTGTTAGTTACATGCAGGCTGGGCAGACACAATTGGAAGCCAGAAACAACAATTTTAGCAGATTTGGTAAAAGGCTCTGCTTACCTCTCTTAGTGGGCCTGTTGGTTCTGGTCAACAAATGCCCTGTCCAGACCCCAGGATCCCCACATCACTCCCCTCCTGGCTCAGCTCGCCATTTGTTGTGGAAAAATCTCCAAATGGCCCAATAAATCTTCAGGTCACCAATGACTTAGCATTCAACTCAAAACTTATAAGAGAAAGACTCAAAGAAACACACTGGAAGCTGGTAGAGTTCAATGTCAATAGGTTTACTGTGTATAAAGAACAATACAAAACAAACCGAGGCCTTGTTCCCAGAATAAAGAACCTGATGCAAAATCATAAAACATTAAATGATATACCTTTCATTACCCCTCCTAATGTGGAGCTTATTTTCTGAACTCCACCTTGCTTGACCTTGACACTTTGGTAATAATCCAGACATGACTCATCTCAGAAAAAAATGGTGTGTCAACTTCTCTAACATGTATTAATTGTACCTGGCATTTTCCACATTTCTCACAATACGCATGACCTAGCAGCCTTCATTCATTGCACACAGAAAATCAAAATATGACGTTACTGATCATCACCTTTCAAATTCCCCTGAGAACTGTCTCTTATTGACATAAATTTTATCTTTGTGCAGTTACTAGCATAACTGATTGTCAGGGACATCTGTCTCCACCACAGACATCAATCAAGCTTCTTTTTGCAGCCAGTGGAGTCGCCCCCTGCTGGCCAATAGAGAGAATGCAGGTTTAAGGCACTTTCATATTGGTTTAGCTTTTCAGACCAGGAGATACCTGCTTGAATTTGCTCTGTGTTTTCCTCCTGTGTTGCCAGCCTGCCTTTCCTTCCACTCTTCCCTCCTCACCTGCCTGTGTTACAGGCCCCAGGCATGGGCCACCTGTATGCAGAAGATAGGTCCTGTAATATACAGGAAAAGCAGAGACAGGAGACGTTAGTTGGGTTCGTCCAGCGTTTGAGGAACGGAAGCCTTAGGCAGCTACAACTAGCGCTCACTCTGGTGACTACTCCCTCTTGTGGCGGAACAGAAAAACACACTTCACAAAATGAAATATTAACCAAAATAAAACATGTTTAAATCTGGCCTTTTTCACATAGAAAAAAACATAAAATAGTGATCAAAACCTACCAATTGTCCATACATTTGTAGGTGTCACACCTGCATCATCTTCATTAGTCCTGCCCTTTTCCCAGTGTTTTTCCAGCCTATCAGCTTCTTTTCTGTTCTTCTGTTTCATCTCCTCATTCTCCTCACTCGAGTGTCTCTGCCCACCTGCACCTCATCTCCAAAGTAGTTCAGTTAGTATTTCAGTCCTGTGTTTCACTTCATTCTTGTTGGATTCTTTGCTCTGTAAAGTTCTACTCTGCTCTGTTCAGTCTGGTTATGTTTTGTTCCGTTTTGCTGTGCCTGTTCTTCAGTTCATTCTGGCTGTTTTGTCCTGCATTTGGGTCCACCTGCTCCACTACTCCTGACAACTATTTGCTTAAAATGATACTGGAAGCTGTAATTACTGAAAATGTACATTATAAAAGCTTTAAAATTGTATTTGAAATAAGTGACTAAAGAAACATAAATGTGACATGTCTTTTGATTTATTTCAGATCTCAGTGTGCGTAGTTCAGCTGAAGATATCAGAAACAACCTGACTGAGCGTCTCCAGGAAAGTAATAACAAGCTTTCTTCCATGTCTGAAGAGAGAGACCTGCTGCTTGCCAACCTCACTGAAATAAGTGAAGAGATGGAAAAGCTTCAGAGTTTGTTTGTACAGAGTGAGTGACATCTGTGGCTATACAGTACTGCCCAGCACTCTTCCTGTATCCAGATCTCTTTATAAATCCATGGGAGCTACCAGCTTGAGTTTGCCCTGGATCTTTTTTGAAGAGACTTCTTTTAGTTCATTCTGGCTGTTTTGTCCTGCATTTGGGTCCACCTGCTCCACTACTCCTGACAACTATTTGCTTTAAAATGATACTGGAAGCTGTGTTTACTTAAAATGTACATTATAATAGTTTTAAAAATGCTATTTTAGAGAAGTGACTAAATATTCATAAATGTGATATGTCTTTTGATTTATTTCAGACTCTGTTATCATAAACAATCTGACTGAGCGTCTCCAGGACAGTAATAACAAGCTTTCTTCCGTGTCTGAAGAGAGAGACCTGCTGCTTGCCAACCTCACTGAAATAAGTGAAGAGATGGAAAAGCTTCAGAGTTTGTTTGTACAGAGTGAGTGACATCTGTGGCTATACAGTACTGCCCAGCACTCTTCCTGTATCCAGATCTCTTTATAAATCCATGGGAGCTACCAGCTTGAGTTTGCCCTGGATCTTTTTTGAAGAGACTTCTTTCAGTTCATTCTGGCTGTTTTGTCCTGCATTTGGGTCCACCTGCTCCACTACTCCTGACAACTATTTGCTTTAAAATGATACTGGAAGCTGTGTTTACTTAAAATGTACATTATAATAGTTTTAAAAATGCTATTTTAGAGAAGTGACTAAATATTCATAAATGTGACATGTCTTTTGATTTATTTCAGACTCTGTTATCATAAACAAGCTGACTGAGTGTCTCCAGGACAGTAATAACAAGCGATCTTCCGTGTCTGAAGAGAGAAACCTGCTGCTTGCCAACCTCACTGAAATAAGTAAAGAGATGGAAAAGCTTCAGAGTTTGTTTGTACAGAGTGAGTGACATCTGTGACTATACAGTACTGCACACATTGTAGAAGAGCAACTACAGAGAACACTATGCTGAAAATAGGAGATGATGTCGCAAGTTGTCCTATTAATGATACAAATGATCTTCAGTCAACAAGATTATTGTAACTTGTTGATTGTAACTGTAAAAAAAAACTGTGGACACAGTCTTGTATTTACTCATCTTCAAACTTTTTAAAATATTTTTTGTCATCAGGAAATTCCAAACACTGTCATGTTAGTGTTGTGGATATTTTGAGTGATGGTCAGCACCTCAGTGGAGAAAAGTATACAGGAGCCTTTGATGTCTTAAAGTTGTTTATTGACATACTTGATCAAGGAGAACTAAAATGGCAAACATCTGAGTCATCTGCAACTCTGATGCTGTCTCTTGTATGCATACCACAGAACTAAGTTCACAGAATATCAACAAGTCAACCCCAGTCACATGTTATGTAATTCACAGTAGGAGTCCTGCACTAAAATATCGTGAACCAATTCTTCTTTTTATAATTATCTTTATCTCATTTCATGCTTTCCACCATGAGTCTTTGCTTACAATCTTTCGTCAACATAGATAAAAAATAATACCTTGATGTGAAATATAATCTAGGCCTATCCTATACTAGAATGGTGTCTCGTCCTAACGTCTTCAACATAAGACACTCATACATATACAAATGCATGCATAACCCCCTCCCCCTCCCAGTCATGCCATAAACTCTTTAATTTCATAGGGCTTCATCTATGTACTTCCAAATTTCATTGAATTGCTTCAAAGCACAAAACTGGTTCTGTGCTTTCTGTGCTAGTTCTGTGTTTAATATGCACTTTCTAACCCTCATACTTTGGAAACAGACAGACTTGCTCGTTGTCTAATTTCTAATGTTGTGTGTTACAGAGAGAACTTGTCCTGCAGGATGGACGATGTTCAGCATTTCCTGTTATCTCCTCTCCAGTGAGTCTGGTTCCTGGTCAAGAGGCAGACAGGACTGCAGAGAGAAAGGAGCAGATCTGATGGTTATAGACAGCACTGAAGAACAGGTACAGAGTGTTTGTTTGTATGCTTGCAAATAAGTCATACCTAATTGCAATCTGTACCTTGAAAAAAGCTCAAATACTATTTTTTTTATTTATTTTTATGGATCATCGGTGTTCAACACCTTGACAATGACGATGATGAAATTATTTCTACAATGATAATAGTTTAACAGTTAAATGGATAACTATCAAATATGTTCAGATTAATTCTATGTAAACTGCATAGTGATATTCAAACAATAATATATAAATAATATGGCTTTTTTCCTCCTTTTTTGAAAACAGATATTCTTGTCTACCTTCACTGAGGAAGAAACTTGGATTGGTTTGACTGACATAGACAAAGAGGGAACCTGGAAATGGGTTGATGGAACACCACTGACTTTAAGGTTTGGCTTCAAATTGGTTGTTTATTGACAACATGTCATGTAAGTAGCAGGAAATGGACCCAGATGAAGAGACTTCAGTCTGAGTGAATACAGGCTCTTTTAAATGCTTGTGCATCCAAGACAAAGCAAAACAGAATACCGCATGAGCAGATCAAACTGAATAGACTGAACAGAAAATCAGGGCTAAACTACAAACTGAACTAATGAGAAAATGGGGAACAGTTGACTGGACACAAGGGCAGGCTGGGAGCTGATAGGCTGAGGGAAACACAGAGAGAAGGGCAGGACTGATGAGGGTGATGCAGGGCAGGTGAGAGGAGGAGCACATCAACACATTAGTGAAGACACAAGCAACAGAAAACACAATACTCTTAATACAACTCAGCATATCAGTGAGCATAAACCATAAAGTAATATCAGATAGTCCTTCAAAAAGTGCATGATGATGATGATGATGATGATGAGAAACTGAGACAAAAAAACAAACCAAACGACCATTTCATGGTACATCAGAGACAGGCTTCCTGGTCCACAGCCAATTTTCACACTTCACATAACATATATCGATAGGTGAAAATGTCATAAATCAATTAACTGTTCAATTCTGGAACAATCTGGAAGAATTCAACATCTATGTGGAAATAAATCTTTGCACAGTTCTGTAACTGATGACCAGAACACTATGGGGACAATCCTACTTTTTGCCAGGAAGAACAAGTACAATGAATAAAATGAGGAACATTCAGTTTTCATATGTTCCAGTGAAGGACTGCGTTCATATCAGAGATTAAGTGTCATGATTCTCTTGTTCACTGACCTGTAGTTTCTGGGGGAGGAACGAGCCTAATAATGGAGGTGGAAATCTATGGAGCGGTGAAGAGGACTGTGTACATATCTTGCCTAACTGGAGACCTGAAAAGAATTGGAATGATCGGAAGTGTGACTATGATCTGTGGTGGATCTGTGAGAAAGAAGCTGGTGTATAATATGTGAAAATGTTTTTTAAAGTAAGCTATGATTTTGCAAAAGACCTTTTAATGTTTAGTTTCCTCTCATGTTTGTAGTGTGTTAATTTAAAACTTCTCTGCTTTGCTGATGACTGTTTGCTTCTGCCCTGCCTTTTTAAAGCAATTTCTATATTTCAATCAGGAGACTCAGTTTTTAGGAATATTAGTGAAATGTTATTTATTGAACATGCATGAAAGATGAAAGTGAGAGTTTTTGGTGATGAAACTCATCGTGAATGTCATCATATATGAAAGGGGGGAGATGAAGGTGAGGTGAGTAGAATAGACACAAGATAGAATTGATAGCTAAGTAGTGATACTAGTAGTAAGTAGAACTTACGCTAAGCTCCATTTAAGTTAGATGTGAACAACTCTTGCCAGAAGAGTTTCATAAACCTGCAAAATGCAACAAATTCATAAAAAACTTTACTTTGATTTATGTCTTAGCTAAAGATTTCATGATAGTTGAAAGTTGCAAAAACCCGATCGAGATCTTTTCTTGGAAAATCTGTCATGTCATAATTTTAAAAAGTAATACAGATTTTGCATACTTATGTCTTACTATATCATCAAGTGACACTTTCCTGAAAATAATTTGTAATGTTATGCAGCTGACAGATCTCTATAGCAGAGGTCATCAGTGTTTGTGAATTTTACTTGATAATTAGTGGTTTCACTCAGGAAACACTTACTGTTGTGAGGAAATTTTCACATTATTTTAGATGAAATGTAAATCAAAACTATTCAACAGATGAGTTCATATAAAGTCAGTCAGTTACAACATATAAGCACTGTACTGGAGTCAGATGTTTGTCATGATAATCTTTGTAATGCTGGTAGCTGATACTGTTTGCGGCTTTTTATGTAATTATGCAAATAATTAAAATCTTTTTAAACAATTCATTTTTAAGTGTCTTTTTGTTTCTTCTATCATCATTAATTGTGCAGAAAAACCTTGTTCTACTGGGATGTGAGAGGTCAGCTAGAGATGTGGATTTCATTCATTCAAAACTGTGTGGCTCCACTCTTCACCAACTTTGCTCCACACTAATTAACCACACCCCCCCTCTCCGTAATCCTCTCTTAACCTGTCACGAAACAACTTAAAGATCCTTGTACAACATTTCAAATATAATATCGATAATTCCACATACATTCAAGATATTTTACGTTTATACAATTAACCAATACATCAACATGCAATGCTGAAATGAAATGCAAATATTTATTTATTTATTTTAATCTTTTAACTTAAATAATCTTTGTATATTAACTTAAATTATCAAATTTACCATAAATGGCATTTAGGCTCCTACAACATCCATCACAACCTCCACCTCCAAGCATTAAGGTTCCCCAGAACTGTCTTTTGTGTCTATAGAACAGCTGCATGTGGACTTAATTGTAGAGCATAATATTGGTCTTTATGATACAATGCAGGTCATATTGTATATTATGGTTTTTGTTTTTTGTTTTTTATTTAGGTTTTACAAACACAGAAAAACAACAGATAACAACAATAATGTCGTGACATAAAATGTAACTTATAAGATACAAAAACAAGATAAACAAATAAACAAACAAAAAAAGACAAATAAATGAAGGAATAATTAAGGTTGTAGGCAATGAAACCTCACGGTGACAAATACATCTATGTTTTAACTGGTGATGATTCACACATTACGTGCAGGAGATAAAGAACAGTTTAAAGAGTTTAAGGATTAGTAGGCAGCTGGATGTTTTCTCTAATGTAAACAAAGAAGGGGTTCATATTGTATATTATGTATCCTGAAATGTATAATAAAACCTTTGAGTTGGATCAAACAAATCAACAAACTGAAAGGAGCTACAGAATCTCAGGTGGTTTGAAAACCTTACAGCAGATAGTTGGCTCAAACAGTATACAGGTTAATATATATTAATTTTCAATAGTTCTCAAATCTATCATATGTCAATTTTAAATATTAATTTTAATCCCAGATTTAATTTTTAAAAAGTAAAATCTATTTCAAAAGTTAAATCATATTCAAAGTGAACTTTGTGTAGTCAGGTTCTTTATGTATGCACATGTTCATATGAAAGAAAAAAGAGATAGAGAACAACTGCAAGCACACAACTGTTTATTTTGGCCGTCCAAAAAAATAAAACCTACCAAAGATAAAACTAAACCTACACAATTGAGGGAAAGAGTTCTCACTGGAGAAGTATGAGGGTTAAAGTCACTCTAGTGGGGTCACTGTTTTTTTAAGACCCGCCCCTACTCTGCTTCTGATTGGCTCTGATGCTGATATTCTTACTATAACCCTAACCATCTCAGTCCTTATGCCTAGGTTAGGCACCCCATTAGATGGCGCCACCATAATGAGCCAATTTCAATTTCATTATGTGCCAGATTGGAGCCGCTGCTCCATCAGTACTACACTTCAAGCTGTTTGTTCATACCTAAACTTATTTGCTACTTACCTGTTGCTTGTACTGAGTCTGAACTTTATTCCCTTTTGCCTGCAGGTGTGTCTGCTATGCCCTCCTGCAGGTTTTCAAGTTTCTCTGCACCATAGAGAGAAACTCAGAGGACTGTTTTGCCACAAAAGGTTTTCTTGGTTCCAAAATAGTAAACCATGACAGGATATCCATTGTGTGAATCAGTCTGTCAATTTCATCTATCAAAGATCCTACATACCTGCTCTTCATGTCATCAAAGGCTGGTTTTTGAGTCTGGAAGTCAAAAAGCTTTTCACCTTTAAACTTGTTGCTATGAAGAGAGCTGAAGAATTCCTCTTCTGCAGGGCCAGGGTGGACTATTATTTCTCTCAGGGCCTCTTTGGCACCTTCAACCATTGGTTGGACCATGGAGAAGTCCAGATCTTCTCCACGGTCCTCATCTAATTCTTTTCTGTCAGCAGTTTCTTCACATCCTCAAAATGGTGTCTGCTCTTCCATCTACAATTTCAGAGTTCCTGAAAAATTTTGTTTTAGTCTTCTTGTCATCTATGTACCTGACATATGTAATGAGTCGCTTACTGTTACTTATGAATGTGGACTCATCCAGTATTAAGGAAAACACAGGACTTCTCAGCACAGCCTTATCAACATCATCCGCAAGTGTACTTGCAATAGCTTGGTGCATTTCTGACAGACCTTTGTCATTAAGGTAGCTTCCATAACTTGATGTGTCTGTGTTCAGCTTTGAAAGAAGGACACTTCATGTCTTTCATGAATTTAACCAGATGACCAAATTTTAAATTAGCTAGTTCATTTTCAGCGATGAAGTAGGTGGTTTTAAGAGGCCCCTTCGTTTCCTCCTCACACTGAAGCTGCGCAACTTCATTAGCATTAGCCATCACGTTCTTTGCTGAATCTGCTTTACACTTTCTCTTCAAAGCTGCTGTATGAGAAACACCATCTGAATGGTGACTTAAAGTTGACGTTTCGTAACATCGGCTGGTAAAAGGCGCAGCTCATTTCACCGTTGTTAAGTTCGAGCCATGGATATAGTCTGAGCAAGTTAGCCTGAAACTTATCTTTGGACTGCTGCTTCACCTTGATAACATTACCACTACCTGTCTGAGAATCTTGATGATTAACACTGTTAACGTTGATATCAGTTGCACTGCCGTTAGCGCTGGTCATCTCAGGTTTCAGTGTCTTTCTTTCTGAGCAGGTTCCACTTCAAATGACGTAGATTTACGTTTTGGCTAGTGGTCCATGTTTGCATGACTTTAAGTGTATATTAAATGAGGGATAAGGAATATTCAGTGTGAATATGGAGTGATCTGATTAACATCCATCTGTGTTTGTGCATGAATGTTTTGATTCTAGGCAGCGGTTTCTCCTCAGCCCCAGGCTTCATGGAGATAACCAGTGAATGAGCTTTCCTGGGCTACAGACTCTCCACCTGTAACACCTAAAAAGCTCAGATGCTGCTATTACAGCATCTTTGTTTCTTGTCATTTAGACTGCTGTAATTCTTTATAAGTTGGTCTTAGTCAGTCTTCCATATCCCAAATGCAACTGATTTAAAATGCTGCTGCTCCTCCGTCACTCCTGTGTTGGCCTTTCTTCACTAGTTTCCTGTTCAACATAGAATTAATGAAAACATCTCACTGTTTCTCCTTATATTTCTGACTTTTAAACCTTCCAACTGCTTTGGGTCTTTGAATTCTTCTGATTTAAACCCATAAGTGCCACCATAAACACTGTTTTTTTTGTTTTGTTTGTTTGTTTGTTTTGGCTTTTGCAGCTGCATAACTATCCATTACACTGTGATATTAGTGTGTTATATGGGCTGCTAGGTGATACTGTTACATCAGTGTCGCTTGTTCTCACACAGCTCATTTTCAATATTGGTGACAGCTGTGTCTGTGACACAAATACCACAAAGCTCTGCCTTAACTTATCTACTTCCTCATTAATACCCCTGTTGTCACTGTTCTGTGGAACAAATGTAGTAGGGAGCAGTTTACAGGCATGTAAAATATCAACATTCTGTGTACGAATGACAAAAATCATAAGCAGCCATTATTGGTATTATGAAAACATTCTCTGTTAGCGACAAATGAAAATCTCCTTCCAGTGAGCTTACTACCAAACAGCAGCCATACGTTGATTTCTGTCTAAAAAGTAAAAAAGGAGAAGAGACTCGAAAGAAAAATCTTACTGGAAACCACTTCTGTTTTCTGTACTTATTCTTGTGACTGAATAATCAGAAAATCAAGACCTTTTGACAGTTCCTGTTTCAAGTTATCACCACAGATTGTATCTATTTTTTTTTTTTAGCATATTTGTTCGAGAAACTGAACCCCAACAAGAGCTTCATCATATACTGTACATGTATTGTAGCTTGTGCTTCAGAGCTGACCCTTTAGGAAATAGTTGGCATCTTTAGGAGCAATGGAGGAAATTTATGAAAATGTGAAGTCAAGAGCTTCAACAAAACAGACAGGTAAAAATGTTGCACAAAGATCTAAATGATCATCTGTTCTTTTTACTGTTGTATCATTGACTGTATTCACTGTTTCTCTGTTCAGGTCCGGGGAGCTCACAGAGCAGATTTCATGGAGCTCTTCTTGTCTCTCTGGGACTGCTGAGTGTTTTCCTGCTGGCTGGACTCATCGGCCTCGGTGTCCACTGTGAGTCTGTTTCACATTCAGAAGTTTCAGTCAGACTGAATTTAGGAGCAAGATGTCTATTTTTCTTTTTCATGTATGTTGTACTGCTCTGGTTCTTCTCAGCCAAACTCTGCAGGTAGAGGTCTGGATGAACACGAGCATCACCTCAACTTTCTCTTTGGTGTCATATTTGAAACCATGTTTGAATGCTGCTGTAGGTCATATTTATCATGTCTTTGATCTCTGGACACCTGCATGGACTTGTTTCAGTGATGTTTCATAAAACTACATTCATGACAGTGAAAATATTCTCCCATGTATCTGCATGTTAATACCATTTTGCAGGTGAAAAACTGCAAACTGTGAAAAACTATGTGAGACAATACTTCAAATCTAAAAACATCCAGTTTGCTTGTAAAATAGTACCGGCACAGATACATGTCACATTATTTTTTTACTCGGGTTCAATGTTATTAAACCTGTTGTGAGAAAACATCAGGGTGTCAGAGTATTTACAATATGTGCTGTCCCAGTCTGGCTCTGTGTCCCTCCACCAGTCCACCAGGTGCCCTCAGACTTTTCCCCTGTTTGTTGAACTGGACTGAGTGACCGTAGGTCCTGGAAGTTGATATTGAAGTTTGCTTTCACTAGTTGTTCTCTAAAGGAAATGTGACTGAGGACTGTTGCTTGCTCCATACTGACCCTCATAGAAAATATGTGCAAAAGTGAACTGAAAGTCAGAGCAACAGTTGCCTTTCAGTCCTCTTTTTATTGTTACATGCAGACCACTCCACTTGACAAACTTATTGTTTCATGTTTATGTCAACAGCAATGTATGTTTGAGTTGTTTATTAAAGACCCTAAGGTTGTCAATCTCATGTCGATGTCTTCAACTTATATTCATGTGTATGCTGAGTTTTTGGTTTTCAGTTTACTCTGTGTTTCCCTCCTGTGTGTTTCCTTCCACTCTTCCCTCCTCACCTGCCTGCATCATCTTCATCAGTCCTGCCCTTTTCCTAGTGTTTTTCCAGCCTATCAGTTTTTTTCTGTTCTCCTGTTTCATTTCCTCATTCTCCTCACTTGAGTTTCTCTGCCCACCTGCACCTCATCTCCTCATTAGTTCAGTTAGTATTTAACTTCTGTGTTTTACTTCATTCTTGTTGGATCCTTTGTTCTGTAAAGTTCTGATCTGCTCTGTTCAGTCTGGTTTTGTTTTTCTGTGTCTGCACACCTGAATCTTTATTACAGAGGCTTTCTTCAGTTCATTCTGGCTGTTTTGTCCTGCATTTGGGTCCACCTGCTCCACTAATCCTGACAGCTGTTTGCTTTAAAATGATACTGGAAGATGCAATTACTGTAAATGTACATTATAAAGTTTCAGAATAGTATTTGAAATAAGTGACTAAATGAGCATAAATCTGACATTTCTTGATTTATTTCAGACCACAGTGTGAGCAGTTCAGCTGAAGATATCTCTGTTATCATAAACAACCTGACTGAGCGTCTCCAGGACAGTAATAACAAGCTTTCTTCCGTGTCTGAAGAGAGAGACCTGCTGCTTGTCAACCTCACTGAAATAACTAAAGAGATGGAAAAGCTTCAGAGTTTGTCTGTACAGAGTGAGTGACATCTGTGACTATACAGTACTGCACACACATTGTAGAAGAGCACCTACAGAGAACACTATGCTGAAAATAGGAGATGATGTGGCAATCTGTCCTATTAATGATACAAATGATCTTCAGTCAACAAGATTATTGTAACTTGTTGATTGTAATTGTAAAAAAAAAAAACAAAAAAAAACTGTGGAAACATTCTTGTATTTACTCATCATCATTTACTCATCTTCAAATATTTTAAAATAGTTTTTGTCAATAGGAAATTCCAAACCGTCAACATTTAGCAACACTAGTAGTAACACGCTACACTTAGTTTAGCATGTTACAAAGCAAAATGTTCCAAAATCACAAACAACCAACTATAGTGACTTCTAACCAGCTTATATATCTGCCTGTTCCTCGGGAATTTCATTGCTCCACTTTAAGCACCCAATGACCAGTTAAAATAGCTTATAATCACATTATAACACATTATAATATGATTATAATGTATTCCAACTATGAGAATTATAAAACATTATAGATACATACATACATACACACACACACACACACACACACGGTTCTCATCATGTAATCAACTTGCCACTAAAATGATCTTGAAACAAAAGTTTCCACATCACTCATGTAACTGCACACTGGACGACCAGGATTGGCTTTCAAACTACTTGTGATGTCACAAATCAAATCAAATGCTGGCAGGTTTCTCATCTTAAATGTGAGTTTAAGATACCTCATTTTTGTTTTGTTACAGAGAAAACTTGTCCTGCAGGATGGACGATGTTCAGATGTTCCTGTTATCTCCTCTCCAGTGAGTCTGGTTCCTGGTCAAGAGGCAGACAGGACTGCAGAGAGAAAGGAGCAGATCTGGTGGTTATAGACAACACTGAAGAACAGGTACAGAGTTTTTGTATGCTTGCAGAGACACCATGACTAATTGCAATTTCTACCTTGAAAAAAAGCTAAAATATGAATTTATTCTTTTTTTTTCTTTTTTTTTTTATGGATCATTGGTGTTCAACACTTTGACAATATTCTCTGACTGTGAGTTTAGGGTTTGTCGAGCCAGCTCACACAAAGAAAGACTTGCTTGCCTTGTAGTACAGCCCTCAGGCTGCTTAAAGACTACAACAAGAGCTGTAACTGTGTGAGTGTGAATGTGTATTAAAAAAAAAATCTCCTTCTCCCTCCACTGGTGTGTCTTCCTCAAGCTCGGGTCCTCTACCAGAGGCCTGGGAGTTTGAGGGTTCTGCACAGTATCTTAGCTGTTCCTAGGACTGCGTTCTTCTGGACAGAGATCTCCAATATTGTACCTTGAATCTGCTGGAGCCACTCTTCCAGTTTGTGGGTCACAGCCCCCAGTGCTCCAGTTACCTCTAGCACTACTGTTGCCTTTACTCCCCACATCTTCTCTGGCTCCTCTTTCAGCACTTGGTATTTTTCGATCTTCTGGTGTTCCTTCTTCCTGATGTTGCTGTAACTTGGGATCACTATGTCTATCACTACTGCCTTCTTTTGTTGTTTGTCAATCAACATGATGTCTGGTTGGTTAGCCATCACCAGCTTGTCAGTCTGGATCTCGAAGTCCCACAGGATCTTGACTTGGTCATTCTCAACTCAATTCTCATTCTCAACCACCTTAGGAGGTGTCTTCCATTGTGACCTCGGGACCTCCAATCATTACTCAGTGCAGATGTTCCTGTACACTATGCCAGCCACTTGCTTATGGCATTCCATGTACACTGTTCCTGCCTGCATCTTACACCTTGCTATTGTGTGCTGAACTGTCTCAGGAGCATCTTTGCACAGCCTGCACCTGGGATCCTGTCTGGTGTGGTAGATCCCTGCCTCTATTGATCTTGTACTGAGTGCCTGTTCTTGTGCTGCCATGATCAGTGCTTCTGTGCTGTCCCTCAGTCCAGCCTTTTCCAGCCACTGGTAGGATTTCTTGATATCGGCCACTTCTTCTATCTGTCGATGGTACATGCCGTGTAGGGACTTATCCCTCCATGATGGTTCCTCCCCCTCCTCCTCCTCTGCATTATCAGGTTTCTGTTGCCTGAGGTATTAACTTTGTAGTTGGTTGTTTCAGCCTGGACAGTGGCTCTGGTGCTCACCAGTCCTCTGCCTCCCTTGTTCCGCTTAGTGTACAGTCTGCTGGACTTGGGATGAAACCCTCCATGTATTGTGAGGAGCTTTCTTGTTTCTTAGTTTATTTATTTGTACAAATAACAAGACACAAAAACTCATGATGCATTAAGAGAGTAAAGCAGGTGAGATTTTGAAAAAGAAGCTCCACAAAAAGGATTCCACAAAACTCTAAAAATGAAATAATAGAGGAGCAAAAATATGATGATGTTGTTGTTATTGTTGTTGTTGTTGTTATTGTTGTTGTTGTTATTATTGTTGTTATTATTATTATTATTATTATTATTATTATTATTATTATTATTATTATTATTATTGTTGTTGTTGTTGTTCAATAATAATCACAGTTAAATGCATTCATCAATGTAATCCTATGTAAACTGCATAGTGATATTGAAACAATAATATATAAATAATATGGCTTTTTCCTGCTTTTTTGACAGACATTCTTGTCTACCTTCACTAAGGAAGAAACTTGGATTGGTTTGACTGACAGAGACAAAGAGGGAACCTGGAAATGGGTTGATGGAACACCACTGACTTTAAGGTTTGGCTTCAAATTGGTTGTTTATTGACAACATGTCATGTAAGTAGCAGGAAATGGACACAGATGCAGAGACTTCAGAGGGGTGTACTACAAAGCTGGTTCAACATATCCAGGCTTTCTTTGTGTGAGCTGGCTCGACAAACCCTAAACTCTAGATCAGAGATAAGTGGTATCATGACGGTGGATATGAACTTTCTTTGTTAACTCAGGCTTTCTGCTTCAGGCTCTGTGCGTGTCCCCATAAAAAGGGCCGTTTGGCGCATCATTTGATTCTTTTTCCACACAAAATGGAGTGATTGTGGGCTGCTTGCTTCAGTCAGGAAGAACAGATCATTATAAGGGAGAGCTATGAATAATATAAATACATCATCACAGAAAAAACACAATGCTTTTGCTGAAAATAAGGTGAGAGATTAATGCTGGCAGAGAATTACTGATCGTGTAAATTTGTTAATTAAAACACTAATTCATTAATTACGTAATTAGTTCATATACTTATTTTACCACTCATTTCTCAACAGCTCTAAAACTTTAATCTTGATGCATTTAAACATTAAACTCAAGAGGTGGATTTAGGTCTTTCTCTATCCCATAATGAAGGAAAAGCCAAAACTTGGAATATAACCTGCTCCGGACCAGGTTAAATTTGCCGCATCAGTTACCATGGTGATCTAGCCATGTTAGAGGGCTAAACTACAAACTGAACTAATGAGCAAATGAGGAACAGAGGACTGGACACAAGGGCAGGCTGGGAGCTGATAGACTGAGAGAAACACAGAGAGCAGGGCAGGACTGATGAGGGTGATGCAGGGCAGGTGAGAGGAGGAACACATGAACATATTAGTGAAGGAACCCACAAGAGAAACACAAGCAACAGAAAACTCAAACCCCAGAAAACAGAATGCCCTTAATACAACCCAGCATATCAGTGAGCAAAAACCATAAAGTAATATCAGATAGTCCAACTCAAAATAAGCCCTCTCCCACACAGTCCAATATTCATAACACAGAAAAAGTCTGAGGACATCTGGTGGATAATAGCAACCAAGGAAGTGAAAGACTCACAAGAGTAACTAGAGTCAATGACAGAACCATGACACAACATACACAAACACTGCTGTATATTAGAGGTGGGTGATATATGTTCAATCTTCTCTCACAGATAATATAGTTTTAATGTCATTTTCTGCTCAGACAATGTGAGGTGACTGGCAGTTCCAGGTTGGTCTGAAGCTTCTCTGGTTAAATCATCAGTGCAAAATGATGATGATGATGATGATCATCATGATGATGATGATGAGAAACTGTGGCAAAAAAAATCAAACAAAACTACCATTTCATGGTGCATCAGAGACGGGCTTTCTGGTCCACAGCCAAGTTTCACACTTCACATAACTGTCATATATCAATAGATAAAAATGTCATAAATCAATGTACTGTTCAATTCTGGAGCAATCTGGAAGAATTCAACATCTATGTGCAACATTTTGATCACATATGCAATTAGGAAGCATTTTGAATTTGATACAGCTGTGATTGACTCTTCTAGCTGGTGTCTTCTGCTGAGAGTCCTGCATATTTACCATGCCAGTCTGACGGGGAAAATTTAGATTTTTATGAAACAAAGTTGAAATTTTATCCATTTATGCAATACCATCAGGTAGGAATGTGATCAGTCTGCAGCATGACAATGAGCACAAACATCCAATCAGACTCATAAAGAACTATCTTTAGAACAAGAAGAACAAGGAGTCCTGCAACACATGGTATATCACAGCAAATATTGATTCAATTTAGCTTTCTTCTGTTTACTCAACATTGTATGAAGTTAACTGATAAATAAAATGTGTTAATGACATTATTTTGGAAAGCATCCTCCCTTCTAGTTTTAATGCCTAAAACTTTTACACAGTACTGTAACTGATGACCAGAACACTATGGGGACATTTATTTATACAGGAGGCTCCTTTGTTGCTATTTGATGACTGCAAATTTACATTTAAGAAAAATACTACGGTGAACCTGCACCC
Source organism: Euthynnus affinis (assembly GCA_029490765.1). Lineage (NCBI taxonomy): Eukaryota > Metazoa > Chordata > Actinopteri > Scombriformes > Scombridae > Euthynnus > Euthynnus affinis. Next base: position 6,328,909 of record CM055850.1, on the reverse strand, counting down.
CTGTCCAATTTGCTACTCTATGGATCAAAACTATACTAAGACACATCATGCAAGATAAAAGAAATTCCATTCTGTGATGTTTGTGAAGAAATATTATTTACAATCCTACTTTTTGCCAGGAAGAACAAGTACAATGAATAGAAAGAGGCACATTCAGTTTTCATATGTTCCAGTGAAGGACTGTGCTCATGTCAGAGATTAATTGTCACAATGCTCTTGTTCACTGACCTGTAGTGACTGGGACACAAAACAGCCTGATAATGGAGGTGGAGATCCACAGTGGGGTGAAGAGGACTGTGTATATATCAGGTCTAGGAGGAAAACTGAAGAAAACTGGAATGATCGGTCATGTGATGCTTCCCTGCTTTGGATCTGTGAGAAAAATGCTGGTGTATAATATGTAAAAATGTTTGTATGTATGTGTAGTTTAAAACTTTTCCCTGTGTTTTTAAAGTGATTTCTATAAATTAGATGCTTACAACTCTTGCCAAAAGAGCTTCATAAACTAATTTCCAATGTTCCAAACAACTGAAAGAAGCAAACAGATTAAATTAAAACATTTTTTGATTTATGTCTTAGCTAAAAACTTCATGATAGTTGAGGGTTACAAAAAATCAGATTGACACCATTTCTTATAACATCCGTCATGTCATAATTAAACAAAGTAATACAGATTTTGTGTAATTATGTCTTACTATATCATCAAGTGACACATCCCTGAAAATAATTTTAAATGAAATCTGTTAAGCAGCTGACAGATCTCTATAGCAGAGGTCATCAGTGTTTGTGAATTTTACTTGATAATTAGTGGTTTCACTCAGGAAACACTTGCTGTTGTGAGGAAATTATCAACTTCTTTTAGATGAAATGTAAATCAAAACTATTCAACAGATGAGTTCATGTAAAGTCAGTCAGTTACAACATATAAGCACTGTACTGGAGTCAGATGTTGGTCATGATCTTCTTTGTAATGCTGGTAGCTGATACTGTTTGTGGCTTTTTATGCAATTATGCAAGAAATTAAAATCTTTTTAAACAATTCATTTTTTCAGTGTCTTTATGTTTCTTCTATCATCATTAATTGTGCAGAAAAACCCTGTTCTACTGGGATGTGAGAGGTCAGCTACAGATGGGGATTTCATTCATTCAAAACTGAATTTGGTTCAAAGATGATCTGTCTTTTCACCACACTCTCATCAACAGGCACTAAGTGAAGAAAACAACTCTAACAATAAAACACAACATCCTGTATCTCAATCTAGACAATCTACTGGATGAAATCTGAGACTGTCTTCACCAGAAAAATAAAAGCACTGCTCATTTGTACAAGTGACTTGAGGAAGAGGTCAGGTGGACGGGTGGGTCAGCAAACCATGTGGCTTTGACATGAGATATGGATGTTCTTTTGTTTACTTAAGTTTACTTACAGCCTTCTTGTAATTTCAACCTGCTGGCAGGTGAGTGAACAACCAGGATCACTTTATAGCTTATAGACATTTATGTTGTTCATGCTGCTGTGTTATTATTTGAAAGTATGACACGATTTCAAATTATTATAGCTTATGTTGTGTTTTGCTGTGATGCTCTTTTACTTGATCAAAATGTAACTTATTTAGGTGAGTAACGTGTTTTCTGCATTTGAATGAGTAATAAAGAATATTCAGTGTGAATATGGAGTGATCTAATCTCCATCCATCTGTGTTTGTGAATGAATGTTTTGATTCTAGGCAGTGGTCTCACCTCAGCCTCAGGCTTCATGGAGATAACCAGTGAATGGGCTTTCCTGGGCTACAGACTCTCCACCTGTAAAGTCTAACAAAGTGATTTAAACCTATAAGTACCACCATAAACACTGTTTTTTGTTTAGTTAGTTTTCTTTGGCTTGTGCAGCTGCATAACTATCCATTAAACTGTGATATTAGTATGTTATATGGGCTTCTAGGTGTTTGTTCTTACACAGCCAATTTTTAACATAGATGACAGTGACAAATACCACAAATCTTTGCCTTAACTTACCTACTTCCTCAATAATAACCCTGTTGCCACTGTTCTGTGGAACAAATGTATAAGAGAGCAGTTTACAGACATGTAAAATATCAACATTCCCACCTGCACCTCATCTCCTCATTAGTTCAGTTAGTAATATCAGTCCTGTTTTTCACTTCATTCTTGTTTGATCCTTTGTTCTGTAAAGTTCTGCTCTGCTCTGTTCAGTCTGGTTTTGTTTTGATTCATTTTTCTGTGTCTGCACACCTGAATCTTTATTACAGAGACTTTCTTCAGTTCATTCTGGCTGTTTTGTCCTGCATTTGGGTCCACCTGCTCCACTACTCCTAAATTATAATGAAAATGTACATTATAATAGTTTCAAAATAATATTTGAAATAAGTGACTAAATAAACAGAAAACTGACGCTAAAATGATCTTGAAACAAAAATTTTCAAATCACACTCGTGTAACTGCACACTGAACCAGGATTGGCTTCCAAACTACGTGTGATGTCACAAATCATGCTGGCAGGTTTCTCACCTTAAACTCAGATTTAAGGTGAGAAGCACAAACATCCAAATGAAGCAAAAAGCAGAACACATTTTTGTTTGAAGGGAGGTTTTAATGTTCATAAATAAACTAGTTACATTTACAGTAGACTTTTAGAAAAGTTTTACTTCTCTACCAAATATACAAAAGATCTTAGCCTGGACACTTTTAACCTTCACACACATTCAGCTCCTATCATATTTAATATCAAAGTATCAAAATAATCATTAATATCACTCCTTTGAGTATTTCCTGTATAATCTGTACTAATGTGCTGCACATGCAAACACAAATGAGGGTTCAAACTGACTTAAAAGTGAATGCACATAAACTGGCTTGTATATCATTAGTTATATCATAAGTTCAAGAACCTTAATTGTTCTAAATCATCAGGACAGAGTTAAATAAAACAACAACAAATAAACAATTAATGTTAAGTGAAGTTGTGTAACTTATAAAGTGTTTAGTAAAAATCCTACTTCAGTATCTCGGAATTAACTATTTACTTAACTACTTGTGTTTTAAGACAGCACCCCCAAATGTTAAGGTGGCTTTCAGGTTGCCATATTTTTGGTCTGTGGCCAAAAATCGCATAACAAATGATGAAAACAAAGAATTATTGATTTACAGTACACTTTTATTGAAGAAGGATGTTTTCTTTTCCACTGATCCAACGTTACTCAGACATACTTCAAACAATCTCTAGTTGTCTTATTTAAAACAAAGCATTCATAAGTCCAATGTAATGTAAGTGGTGGTATTATATGATTTTTTGTTGACTCAAATTTTACTTTCATCTGGTGGTGTGAAAGTTGACCTTTGAGAGATCCTAAGGCTTTGCAGTACAGTTTAAACATGTTGTGATTGGAGACACAAAGTAACTGTGCTGAGAATTCAAAGCATTTTATACATTCAAAGGGAGGCATCTGCTGGCCAAACCTTGGTACTGAGCTCATGATCAAACAGTGAGTCAAACTAGCGGTCAAAGCAAGTGAGTGGAGTCATATTTGAGATTTTGATAAACTCATGTCAGTGTCATGTCATGTCATGTGTTTATTTCTGTGGTGTCATCCAGTAATAATATCCCACCTCAAAATCTGACATGGAGACACAGAAAGATTGTGTTGAAACTTCAACACATGAAGTTTGCTCCTTTTATCTCCAAATAAAAACTGATGCTGTAAAAAATAATTTAAATGATGCAATAATCATAAAAATTGTATGCATACCACAGAACTTAGTTTACAGAATATCAACAAGTCAACCCTAATCACGTGTTATGTAATTCATAGTAGTAGTCCTGCACCAAAATATGGTGAACCAATTCTTCTCTTTATCTCATTTCATGCTTTCCACCAGGAGTCTTTGCTTACAATCTTTCGCCAACATAGATAAACAATAATACCTAGATGTGAAATATAATCTAGGCCTATCCTATCCTAGAATGGTGTCTCGTCCTAACATCTTCAACATAAGACACTCATACATATACAAATGCATGCATAACCCTAATTCTATGTCCTGTGCTCTCCACTGGAGTTCCCCCTCCCTCTCCCAGTCATGCCATAAACTCTTTAATTTCATAGGGCTTCATCTATGTACTTCCAAATTTCATTGAATTGCTTCAAAGCACAAAACTGGTTCTGTGCTTTCTGTGCTAGTCATGTGTTTAATATGCACCTTCTAACCTTCATACTTTGGAAACAGACAGACTTGCTCCTTATCTAATTTCTAATGTTGTGCGTTACAGAGAAAACTTGTCCTGCAGGATGGACGATGTTCAGATATTCCTGTTATCTCCTCTCCAGTGAGTCTGGTTCCTGGTCAAGAGGCAGACAGGACTGCAGAGAGAAAGGAGCAGATCTGGTGGTTATAGACAGCACTGAAGAACAGGTACAGAGTGTTTATTTGTATGCTTGCAAACAAGTCATACCTAATTGCAACCTGTACCTAGAAAAAAGCTCAAATACTAAATTATTTATTTATTTTTATGGATCATTGGTGTTCAACACCTTGACAACATTCTCTGACTGTGAGTTTAGGGTTTGCCGAGTCAGCTCACACAAAGAAAACCTGAGTATGTAGAACTTGCTTTGTAGTACAACCTTCAGGCTACTTAAAGACCACAACAAGAGACAGTGACAGTGCAAGTGAGGTTTTGAAAAAAAGAAACAAAAGGGCTCCACAAAAGTCTAAACTTTAAATAATAAAAGAACAAAAACTATGATGATGATGAAATTATTTCTATAATGATAATAATTTGAACAGTTAAATGGATAACTATCAAATATGTTCAGATTATTCAAACAATAATATATAAATAATATGGCTTTTCCCTCCTTTTTTGAAAACAGACATTCTTGTCTACCTTCACTAAGGTAGAAACTTGGATTGGTTTGACTGACATAGACAAAGAGGGAACCTGGAAATGGGTTGATGGAACACCACTGACTTTAAGGTTTGACTTCAAATTGGAGGAGCTAGTTTACACTACTTCATATATAGTTAGATAGTTTAGTCCACTGGTTCAAATGAGCAGTGCTTTTATTTTTCTGGTGAAGACAGTCTCAGATCTCATCCAGTAGATTGTCTAGATTGAGATACAGGATGTTGTGTTTTATTGTTAGAGTTGTTTTCTTCACTTAGTGCATTAATAAATGATTTAATATTTTTTTCAGAATTGTTCATCCCTACTATATCAAGTATGGCAAGTTACACCAGAGTAAAATACTAATCATCACCCCTTATCGATCCTCCTCTAGCTGTGAACCGACCCCATGCTGCCTAAAGTTATGTAATTCCTCTCATTTGCCTGCAAAGATTTGAAAGAGCACCAAATTTTAAAACTACTTCTACTTTTTTCGAAACATGTAACATTAGGCAGCAAGAGGGGTCGGTTCACAGTGTCACAGAAACCACATTCATCCGGTGGTACCTAACACCTCTAACTGTGTGACTTCCTCAGTAGTTAAAAGACAGAGAAATTGAAACAAACAAGAATAAAAGAAAAGTTAAATAAATAAAAGGCCTAAGAATGATAATAAAATAATAAAGAAAACGATTCAGCAAGAGTGGCTAGAAGTGTGACTCAACATGTTCAACTTCTCTAAAGAAATTCTTTAACTTTGACGTTATTAGACATCAACCCTTGATCACAAAGCCATGCTATGTCTTACTGTTGAGGTGATGCATCATAGTAGAAGCATCATCTTGGCAGGTCCAGCGTTGTTGGTGCAACATCTCCAGCAGTGTTGCAGTGAAAGAGTTTGGATCAGCTGTGGGCTGTAGTGCATCTCCAAAGATGCAGAGGTGTTGAATGCCAGTGAAGAATCAGGCCTTTTCAGGCTGCTTTGAAAGTCTCAGACTCAGGCTCAGTATTAAGCGTTCTTCCTCTTCTTCCTCTTCTTCTTCTTCTTCAGGAGCTCACTCTACTTCTTCTTCAGGAGCTCACGTTCAGTCTTTACTTGGCTTGTAATAACTTGAGTTAAGTGTCGAATAAGGTTTTGTCAGACTACGCTCAAATCTCCAGCAGCATCTACTTCAAAATAAAATCTGAGACTGTCTTCACCAGAAAAATAAAAGCACTGCTTTATTACTTTATTAAAATATAACTTTCATGTTTTCTGCATCTAAATGAGGGATAAGGAATATTCAGTGTGAATATGGAGTGATCTCACTTCCATCCATCTGTGTTTGTGAATGAATGTTTTGATTCTAGGCAGCGGTTTCTCCTCAGCCCCAGGCTTCATGGAGATAACCAGTGAATGGGCTTTCCTGGGCTACGGACTCTCCACCTGTAACACTTAACAAGCTCAGTTAGCAGCATCTTTGTTTCTTGTCATTTAGACTGCTGTAATTCCTTATAGGTTGGTCTTAGTCAGTCGTTCATATTTCAAAAGCAACTGATTTAAAATGCTGCTGCTCCTCCGTCACTCCTGTGTTGGCCTTTCTTCACTAGTTTCCTGTTTTGCATAGAATGACTGATAACATCTCACTCCTTATATTTCTGACTTTTAAACCTTCCAACTGTTCTGGGTCTTTGAATTCTTCTGATTTAAACCCATAAGTGCCGCAATAAACACTGTTTTTTTTGTTTTTTTTTTTTTTTTTTGGGGGGGGGGGGGTTTGGGGCTTTTGCAGCTGCATAACTATCCATTACACTGTGATATTAGTGTGTTATATGGGCTGCTAGGTGACACTGCTACATCAGTGTTGTTTGTTCACACACAGCTCATTTTCAATATTGGTGACAGTGATGTCTGTGACACAAATACCACAAGGCGTTGCCTTAACTTACCTACTTCCTCATTAATAACCCTGTTGCCACTGTTCTGTGGAACAAATGTATAAGAGAGCAGTTTACAGACATGTAAAATATCAACATTCAGTGTAACAATGAAAATAAACATTAGCAGCCATTATTGGTTTTATGAAAAAAAAATATGAACATTTTCTTTATGAGTGACAAGTGAAAATCTCATTCCAGTGAGCTTACTACCAAACAGCAGCCATATGTTGATTTCTGTCTAAAAAGTAAAATAAGAGACTCATAAAGTAAAATTTTACTTCTGTTTTCTGTACTTATTCTTGTGACTGAACAAACAGTAAATCTAGAGCTTTTGACAGTTCCTGTTTCAAGTTATCACCACAGATCATATCTATTTTTAGCATATTTGTGTGTGTGTGTGTCATCATATACTGCACATGCATTGAAGCTTGTGCTTCAGAGCTGACCCTTTAGAAAATAGTTGGCATCTTTAGGAGCAATGGAGGAAATTTATGAAAATGTGAAGTCAAGAACTTCAACAAAACAGACAGGTAAAAATGTTGCAAAAAGATCTGAATGATCATCTGTTCTTTTTACTGTTGTATCATTGACTGTATTCACTGTTTCTCTGTTCAGGTCCGGGGAGCTCACAGAGGAGATTTCATGGAGCTCTTCTTGTCTCTCTGGGGCTGCTGAGTGTTTTCCTGCTGGCTGGACTCATCGGCCTCGCTGTCCACTGTGAGTCTGTTTCACATTCAGAAGTTTCAGTCAGACTGAATTTAGGAGGATCATTCTACAGCAAGATGTCTATTTTTCTTTTTCATGTATGTTGTACTGCTCTGGTTCTTCTCAGTCAAACTCTGCAGGTAGAGGTCTGGATGAACACGAGCATCACCTCAACTCTCTCTTTGTTGTCATATTTTAAACCATGTTTGAATGCTGCTGTAGGTCATATTTATCATGTCTTTGATCTCTGGACACTTGCATGGACTTGTTTCAGTGATGTTTCATAAAACTACATTCATAACAGGGAAAATATTCTCCCATGTATCTGTATGTTAATTCGCAGGTGAAAAAGCTGCCTTTAAGGTCACTATGTGGGACTTCAAATCTAAAAACATTCAGTTTGCTTGTAAAATAGTACCAGCACAGATACATGTCACACTTTATTTTTAATTTTTTTTTACTAGGGTTAAATGTTATTGAACCAGTTGCGTGCAAACATCAGGGTGGCAGAGTATTTACAACATGTGCTGTATGTGCTGGGCTGCTCAGTGTCAAACACCAGGACTGTTTTTATGTCTCAGACAAAGCTGGATGAAAATTAAAAAAACTTGCTTAGAGTATCTTCTAGAGATCTGGAAACGATGTGACAGTTTTTTCTACTACAGTTGTTTGTTGTTGACAGAAATCCTGAGCTATTGTCATGGTTCTGTCCCAGTCTGGCTCTCTGTCCCTCCACCAGTCCACCAAGTGCCCTCAGACTTTTTCCCTGTTTCTTGAACTGGACTGAGGGGCCGTAGGTCCTGGAAGTTGATATTGAAGTTTGCTTTCACTAGTTGTTCTCTAAAGGAAATGTGACTGAGGACTGTTGCTTGCTCCACACTGACCCTCATAGAAACTATGTGCAAAAGTGAACTGAAAGTCAGAGCAACAGTTGCCTTTCAGTCCTCTTTTTATTGTTACATGCAGACCACTCCACTTGACAAACTTATTGTTTCATGTTTATGTCAACAGCAATGTATGTTTGACTTGTTTATTAAAGACCCTAAGGTTGTCAGTCTCATGTCGATGTCTTCAACTTATATTCATGTGTATGCTGAGTTTTTGGTTTTCAGTTTACTCTGTGTTTCCCTCCTGTGTGTTTCCCTCCACTCTTCCCTCCTCATCTGCCTGCATCATCTTCATTAGTCCTGCCCTTTTCCTAGTGTTTTTCCAGCCTATCAGCTTCTTTTCTATTCTTCTGTTTCATTTCCTCATTCTCCTCACTTGAGTTTCTCTGCCCACCTGCATTTCATCTCCTCATTAGTTCAGTCAGTATTTCAGTCCTGTGTTTCACTTCATTCTTGTTGGATCCTTTGTTCTGTAAAGTTCTGCTCTGCTCTGTTCAGTCTGGTTATGTTTCATTCCATTTTGCTGTGCCTGCACACCTGAATCTTTTTTTCAGTTCATTCTGGCTGTTTTGTCCTGCATTTGGGTCCACCTGCTCCACTACTCCTGACAACTATTTGCTTTAAAATGATACTGGAAGCTGTAATTACTGTAAATGTACATTATAAATGTTTTAAAATTGTATTTGAAATAAGTGACTAAATGAACATAAATGATCACAGAGTGCGCAATTCAGCTGAAGATATCAGACACAACCTGACTGAGCGTCTCCAGGAAAGTAATAACAAGCTTTCTTCTGTGTCTGAAGAGAGAAACCTGCTGCTTGCCAACCTCACTGAAATAAGTAAAGAGATGGAAAAGCTTCAGAGTTTGTCTGTACAGAGTGAGTGACATCTGTGACTATACAGCACTGCACACACATTGTAGAAGAGCAACTACAGAGAACACTATGCTGAAAATAGAAGATGATGTAGCAATCTTTCCTATTAATGATACAAATGATCTTCAGTCAACAAGATTATTGTAACTTGTTGACTGTAACTGTAAAAAAAAACCTGTGGAAACATTCTTGTATTTACTCATCTTCCAATATTTCAATATTTTAAAATAGTTTTTGTCATCAATTCCAAACACCGTCAACATTTAGCATGTTAGCCATCTAACCAATAATTGCATGCTTACATGCTATTGATTGATTGATTGATTGATTGATTGATACTTCATTAATCCCCAAAGGGAAATTTAAAAAAAATAAATACATAAATAAAGTAAAAGTAACAAGCTATCTGACTATGCTGCTGCTCCTGGCTGCGCAAGTTCTAGAATATATATGATATACTATCTGTGACATTAGTAACACGCTAACGTTAGTTTAGCATGTTACAAAGCAAAATGCAACAAAATCACTTTACTTAGAGCAAACAACCAACTACAGTGACTTCTAACCAGCTTGTAATGTATATCTGCCTGTTCCTCAGGAATTTCATTGCTCCACTTAAAGCACCCAATGACCAGTTAAAATAGCTTATAATCACATTATAATGCATTATAAAATTATAATAAAGTGTAATAAAGTAAATATGTATGTATGTGTGTGTATATATATGTGTGTGTGTGTGTGTATTTATAATGCACATCAACACCAAGTAAGCTACCCAAATAGTTATCATGTAATCAACTTGCCACTAAAATGATCTTGAAACAAAAGTTTCCACATCACTCTCATGTAATTGCACACTGGACGACCAGGATTAGCTTTCAAATTACTTGTGATGTCACAAATCATGCTGGCAGGTTTCTCAACTTAAATGTGAGTTTACAATCGAAATGAATCACCAATAAGCAGAACTCATTTTTGTTTTGTTACAGAGAAAACTTGTCCTGCAGGATGGACGATGTTCAGATGTTCCTGTTATCTCCTCTCCAGTGAGTCTGGTTCCTGGTCAAGAGGCAGACAGGACTGCAGAGAGAAAGGAGCAGATCTGGTGGTTATAGACAACACTGAAGAACAGGTACAGAGTGTTTGTATGTTTGCAGCGAAACCATGACTAATTGCAATCTATACCTTGAAAAAAAGCTAAAAAAAAATATGAATTTATTCATTTTTTGCTTGCTCTTTATTAAAGCCCTCAGCTACTGACCACAACAAGAGCTGTGTGTGTGTGTGTGTGTGTGGGTGGGTGGGTGGGTGTATGTGTATATGTATATAAAAAAAAAAATCTCCCTCTCCCTCCCCTGGTATGTCTTCCTCAAGCTTGGGTCCTCTACCAAAGGCCTGGGAGTTTGAGGGTTCTGTGCAGTATCTTAGCTGTTCCTAGGACTGCGTTCTTCTGGACAGAGATTTCCAATATTGTTCCTGGAATCTGCTGGAGCCACTCTTCCAGTTTGTGGATCACAGCCCCCAGTGCTCCAGTTACCTCTGGCACCACTGTTGCCTTTGCTCCCCACATCTTCTCTAGCTCCTCTTTCAGCACTTGGTATTTTTCAATCTTCTCATGCTCCTTCTTCTTGATGTCGCTGTCACTTGGGATCGCTATGTCTATCACTACTGCCTTCTTCTGTTGTTTGTCGATCAACACAGTGTCCGGTTGGTTAGCCATCACTAGTTTGTCAGTCTGCATCTGGAAGTCCCACAGGATCTTGGCTTGGTCAATGTCAACCACCTTAGGAGATGTCTTCCATTGTGACCTTGGGTCCTCCAACCCATACTCAGTGCAGATGTTCCTGTACACTATGCCAGCCACTTGCTTATGGCGTTCCATGTACACTGTTTCTGCCTGCATCTTACACCTTGCTATTATGTGCTGAACTGTCTCAGGAGCATCTTTGCACAGCCTGCACCTGGGATCCTGTCTGGTGTGGTAGATCCCTGCCTCTATTGATCTTGTACTAAGTATCTGTTCTTGTGCTGCCATGATCAGTGCTTCTGTGCTGTCCTTCAGTCCAGCCTTTTCCAGCCACTGGTAGGATTTCTTGATATGAGCCACTTCTATCTGTCGGTGGTACATGCCGTGTAGGGGCTTGTCCCTTCATAATGGTTCCTCCTCCTCCTCCTCTGCATCATCGGGTTTCTGTTGCCTGAGGTATTCACTTAGCAGTTCATCTTTGGGGGCCATCTTCCTGATGTATTCCTGGATGTTGGTTGTTTCATCTTGGATAGTGGCTCTGATGCTCTCCAGTCCTTTGCCTCCCTCGTTCTGCTTTGTGTACAATGTCAGGGTGCTGGACTTGGGATGAAACCATCCATGCATTGTGAGGAGCTTTCTTGTCTTGATATCAGTGTCCTCTATCTTCTTCTTTGGCCAGCTTACTACACCAGTGGGGTATCTGATGACCGGCAGGGTGTCTTGTTCTTCCCATTCAGCCGACTCTTCAGGACCTGCCTTACTCTGTGTAGGTATTTGGCTGTGGCTGACTTCCATGCAGGATTCCAAGGTATTTGTAGCTGTCCTGAACATCTGCATTCCGATGTCATTGCTGTAGATCCTGGTGAGGTGAATCACACTAAAACTCATGATGCATTAAGAGAGTAAATAGGGACTAAGCAGGTGAGATTGTTTTAAAAAGAAGCAAAAGGGCTCCAAAAACTCTAAAACAGAAATAATAAGATAACAAAAAATATGATATTATGATTTCAATAATAATCACAGTTAAATGGTTTCTTATCAAATATGTTAAGAGTATTCCTATGTAAAGTGCATAGTGATATTCAAACAATAATATATAAATCATTTTCCTTCTTTTTTGACAGACATTCTTGTCTACTTTCACTGAGGAAGCAACTTGGATTGGTTTGACTGACAGAGACAAAGAGGGAACCTGGAAATGGGTTGATGGAACACCACTGACTTTAAGGTTTGGCTTCAAATTGGTTGTTTATTGACAACATGTCATGTAAGTAGCAGGAAATGGACTGCAGGGCCAGGGTGGACTATTATTTCTCTCAGGGCCTCTTTGGCACCTTCAACCATTGGTTGGACTGTGGAGAAGTCCAGATCTTCTCTTTGGACCACATGCATAAGTACATCCTTCATCATGTGACAGAGACCACAAAGTTGAACTGTCTGACAGCTGTCAGTGGACCCTTGGCTTTGTCAGAGTCCTGAGTGTTGGAGGCAGCCATGTGCTCCAGGATGTCTCTCAGGGCTATCGGTGATCTACACACCACTGACACAGCACTGTGAACTGACAGCCACCTCACTGTATGTGGTTGGGTGAACTTTTCTGTAATTTATGCAGCTTCTTACTTCCAACAGCAGAGTTACTGAAAAATACAAATATTGACCTCAAATCCTGCTGAAACTTTTTCACCTGTTGCACAAATCTGGCTGCATCAGCAGCAGCAACAGCAAGACGATGAGCTGTGTAATGGACCCTGTTCAATTCTGAGTTGAATTCCTCTCTGAGTTTTTTTGACAACCCTTTGGCTGCATCCTGTCATAACAGCAGCACCATCAGTACAAACTGCTGCAAGTTTTTTCTCATCTAATTCTTTTCTGTCAGCAGTTTCTTCACATCCTCAAAATGGTGTCTGCTCTTCCATCTACAATTTCAGAGTTCCTGAAAAATTTTGTTTTAGTCTTCTTGTCATCTATGTACCTGACATATGTAATGAGTCACTTACTGTTACTTATGTCTGTGGACTCATCCAGTACTAAGGAAAACACAGGACTTCTTAGCACAGCCTTATCAACATCATCCACAAGTGTACTTGCAATAGCTTGGTGCATTTCTGACAGACCTTTCTCATTAAGGTAGCTTCCATAACTTGACATGTTTGTGTTCAGCTTTTTGAAAGAAGGACACACATGTCTTTCATGAATTTAACCAGATGAACAAATTTTTAATTAGCCAGTTTGTTTTCAGCGATGAAGTAAGCAGTTGTAAGAAGCCTCTTTGTTTCCTCCTCACACTGAAGCTGCGCAACTTTATTAGCATTAGCCATCACGTTCTTTGCTGAATCTGCTTTACGCTTTCTCTTCAAAGCTGCTGTATGAGAAACGCCACCCAAATGACGACAAAAGGCGCAGCACTGTACATTTTACAAATTGAGCAGCTCATTTCACTGTTGTAAAGTTTGAGCCACGGATATCGCCTGAGCCAATTAGCCTGAAACTTATCTTTGGACTGCTGCTTCAACTTGATAACATTACTGCTTCTTGTCTGAGAATCTTGACGATTAACGTTGTTGTTGGTTCCAGTGTTTTTTTCTGAGCAGGTTCCACTCCAAATGATGTAGATTTACATGTTGTGGAGTTTTCTGAGCTGATGCTGGCCATTTTCAGTTGAAGAAGAGAAAACCAAAAGAGTTTGCTGAAAACTCTTCTGACGCCTCACAGTCTGAAACCAGCCTTTAAGCAAATCAGAGAAATTAGTTCATCAGTTACAAATCCTAAATCTGTGACCTTATTTTGTATCTTGGGTTTTGTCTTGTTTCGTCTGGCGATGACCTGCATTCTTGCCTTGGTTCACCTGTGAGGCTCCTGATTTATGAAACAGCCATGCCTTTATCTCCTCTTTGAGAAGACAAAAGCACAGCCTGACATTTTGTGGCTCAGGTCAGTTATGGAATATCCATAACATTAAGTTTTAGCTAGTGGTCCATGTTTGCATGCCTTTAAGTGTATATGATTGAAAGTTTGTCTGTATATGCTAGTGAGAGATGCTGCTGATCGAAGCTTTGTACAGAGCAGTAGAGAGTGCGCGCCAAGTGTGTTGTCATGTGCGGAAGTCAATCCGTTTGATACAGAGCTTCTGGTCAGTTGTCTTTGTCCTGCATTCATATCAGACATAGCTGTAAATGTTTGTGGGAATTCTCCACATTATAAGTGCTAGATTTGTGGGAATCGATGAAACTTTGCGCGATACACGCAATCCAGCACTGAAATTCAGGCCCTGATGTATCTCTTCTTTTATTTCTGCATTTAAATGAGGGATAAAAAATATTCAGTGTGAATATGGAGTGATCTCATTTCCGTCCATCTGTATTTGTGAATAAATATTTTGATTCTAGGCAGTGGTCTCACCTCAGCCCCAGGCTTCATGGAGATAACCAGTGAATGGGCTTTCCTGGGCTACAGACTCCACTTATAACGCCTAACAAGCTCAGATGCTGCTATTACTTCTAGAAATTTAGAGAAAGTTTCAGTCTTTCATATCCCAAATGCAACTGATTTAAAATATTACCACTCCTCCGTCACTCCTGTGTTGGCCTTTCTTCACTAGTTTCCTGTTCAACATAGAATTAATGAAAACATCTCACTGTTTCTCCTTATATTTCTGACTTTTAAACCTTCCAACTGTTCTGGGTCCTTGAAGTCTTCTGATTTAAGCCCATAAGTGCCGCCATAAACACTGTTTTTTTTGTTTTGTTTTGTTTTGTTTGTTTTTCTGGCTTTTGCAGCTGCATCACTATCCATTACACTGTGATATTAGTGTGTTATATGGGCTGCTAGGTGATACTGCTACATCAGTGTTGCTTGTTCTCACACAGCTCATTTTCAACATTGGTGACAGCTGTGTCTGTGACACAAATACCACAAAGCTTTGCCTTAACTTACCTACTTCTGTAGTGTAAACTCATTTACAAGACAGTGACGTGCTAAGATAAAAAAAAAAACATTGCTGCAGAATAATTGCTTGATGTAACTGTTCTAACAGGTCTGTGTAGACATAAGTTTACCATGATGCCATATGTCAACTATACTATGTATAATCATGTTATGTACACCTCACATCGATCTGTAGTAGCTGAATAGGCCAAACACAGGCAGTCACTTACTATGTAACAAAAGGTTTGAACTTGTAACCACACTTTAAAAACTGTGTTATGTTTTGCAATCTCACATTGAAGCCTTAATATTCTTAAAAAAAAAAAAAAGAGCAGGATTGGAAATAATGGTGAAAAATTGTAAAAGCTGACTCTGAAAAAATGAAAAGGTCACGCAGATATTGGGAGACAAGTGGTAGTGGAAAAATACAAATAAGGAGGAGCGAAGAAACAGATAAGACAAAAATCTATTTTTGGGTTCACGGCCCAGCAACAGGCAGCTAATAACGTTGTAATGGTATAATTGGTCAAAACAAGTAGGACTTGACCATGCGAGGCATGACCAGCGCTAGTCAAAGGCATATAAGCCACGCCCTGTCCAAAAACTAGCTAGGACATGTTCGGCATTTTTTTTGATGCTGTAACTGTTAACGAATTAGATGCAACACTTCCTCAATAATAACCCCGTTGCACTGTTCTGTGAAACAAATATATTAGAGAGCAGTTTACAGACATGTAAAATATCAACATTCTGTGCAAGAATGACAAAAAAATAACATCAGAAGCCATTGTTGGTATTATGAAAAACAAGCAAGCAAAAAATAAAAATCTTCTTCTATTGAGCTTACTACCAAAGAGCATCCATGTTCATTTCTGTCTAAAAACTAAAACCGGATAAGAGACTAGATAAGAGATCTAGAGCTTTTGACAGTTCCTGTTTCAAGTTATTACCACAGATCATATCTATTTTTAGCATATTTTCATGAGAAACGGAACCCAACAAGAGTTTCATCATATACTCTACAGGTGTTGTAGCTTGTGCTTCAGAGCTGACCCTTTAGAAAATAGTTGGCATCTTTATGAGCAATGGATGGAATTTATGATGTTGAGTCAAGAGCTTCAACAAAACAGACAGGTAAAAATGTTGCACAAAGATCTAAATGATCATCTGTTCTTTTTACTGTTGTATCATTGACTGTATTCACTGTTTCTCTGTTCAGGTCCGGGGAGCTCACAGAGGAGATTTCATGGAGCTCTTCTTGTCTCTCTGGGGCTGCTGAGTGTTTTCCTGCTTGCTCGAGTCATTCTCTTCAGTGTCCACAGTGAGTCTGTTTCACATTCAGAAGTTTAAGTCAGACTGAATTTAGGAGGATCATTCTACAGCAAGATGTCTATTTTTCTTTTTCATGTATGTTGTACTGCTCTGGTTCTTCTCAGTCAAACTCTGCAGGTAGAGGTCTGGATGAACACGAGCATCACCTCAACTTTCTCTTTGGTGTCATATTTGAAACCATGTTTGAATGATGCTGTAGGTCATATTTGTCATGTCTTTGATCTCTGGACACCTGCATGGACTTGTTTCAGTGATGATTCAAAATATTCTCTCATGTATCTGTATGTCTAAAAAAATTCCTTTAAAGTTAAAGTTCAGACCAGGAGCTACCTGCTTGAATTTGCTCTGTGTTTTTCCTCCTGTGTTCCCAGCCTATTTTTCCTTCTACTCATCCCTCCTCACCTGCCTGCATCATCTTCATTAGTCCTGCCCTTTTCTCAGTACTTTTCCAGCCTATCAGCTTCTTTTCTATTCTTCTGTTTCATTTCCTCATTCTCCTCACTTGAGTTTCTCTGCCCACCTGCATCTCATCTCCTCATTAGTTCAGTCAGTATTTCAGTCCTGTGTTTCACTTCATTCTTGTTGGATCCTTTGTTCTGTGAAGTTCTGCTCTGCTCTGTTCAGTCTGGTTATGTTTCATTCCGTTTTGCTGTGTCTGCACACCTGAATCTTTTTTTCAGTTCATTCTGGCTGTTTTGTCCTGCATTTGGGTCCACCTGCTCCACTACTCCTGACAACTATTTGCTTTAAAATGATACTGGAAGCTGTAATTACTGTAAATGTACATTATAAATGTTTTAAAATTGTATTTGAAATAAGTGACTAAATGAACATAAATGATCACAGAGTGCGCAATTCAGCTGAAGATATCAGACACAACCTGACTGAGCGTCTCCAGGAAAGTAATAACAAGCTATTTCCACAACTGTTTGCTTTAAAATGATACTGGAAGCTGTGTTTACTTAAAATGTACATTATAATAGTTTTAAAAACGCTATTTTAGAGGAGTGAAATATTCATAAATGTGACATGTCTGTTGATTTATTTCAGACTCTGTTATCATAAACAACCTGACTGAGCGTCTCCAGGACAGCTGGAACAAGCTTTCTTCCGTGTCTGAAGAGAGAGACCTGCTGCTTGCCAAACTCACTGAAATAAGTAAGGAGATGGAAAAGCTTCAGAGTTTGTTTGTACAGAGTGAGAGAGTGAGTGACATCTGTGACTATACAGTACTGCACACACATTGTAGAAGAGCACCTACAGAGAACACTATGCTGAAAATAGAGGATGATGTGACAAGCTGTCCTATTAATGATACAAATGATCTTCAGTCAACAAGTTTATTGTAACTTGTTGATTGTAACTGTAAAAAAAAAAAAACTGTGGACACAGTCTTGTATTTAGTCATCTTCAAACATTTTAAAATACTTTTTGTCATCAGGAAATTCCAAACACTGTCATGTTAGTGTTGTGGATATTTTGAGTGATGGTCAGCACCTCAGTGGAGAAAAGCATACACGAGCCTTTGATGTCTTAAAGTTAAAGATGTTTATTGACATACTTGATCAAGGAGAACTGAAATGGCAAACATCGGAGTCATCTGCAACTCTGATACTGTCTCTTTCCGTTCTGTCCTCTGAAGGTCGGATTCCTAATCATTATCAGCCTACAATATGAAAAATTAGTCTAATTGGTTCACTAGTTTCTAAATAAGGACCTGCATTTTCCCCGTGTCAGTTTAGGTCAAATCGTGTAGAACTTCAGCAGTTTTGGTTTGAATGTCTGTGTCAATAGAATCTACACACAGACCTATCTGTGTTGTCTAGGAAAGCCTCCTCTGACCCTGGTAACCATGGCAATACTAATATACCCTCTATCAGAGAGGTTTCTACCTTCCCCAAAACATCATAGACAGCTGGAGTTTCAAGGAGAGGAGAGAATATCTCCTTCCTGCATAAGATTTACAGTGTGACCTCAAGGCCCAGGCTTGACCCAGTGTAACCCAATTATGATAGTTAACCTTATAAATCATTATAAACTACCTCATGATATCTTGTGATTGTTATAAGCATTATGACTATTTATGATTGCTTATAACTATAATTTTACAGTGCCATAAGCAGAGTATAATGCATTACAAATATGTTTATAATGCATTATATACATTGGTGTCAAAGAAGTGTTACCC
The DNA here is from genome assembly GCA_029490765.1 of Euthynnus affinis. Classification (NCBI taxonomy): domain Eukaryota; kingdom Metazoa; phylum Chordata; class Actinopteri; order Scombriformes; family Scombridae; genus Euthynnus; species Euthynnus affinis. The sequence goes on along the minus strand of CM055850.1, from coordinate 6,310,422 downwards.
AAATAGTTCTGTGTATCACATGTAATCAACTTTGTTCGATCCTGAAAACTGACACTAAAATGATCTTGAAACAAAAATTTTCAAATCACACTCGTGTAACTGCACACTGAACCAGGATTAGCTTCCAAATTACTTGTGATGTCACAAATCATGCTGGCAGGTTTCTCACCTTAAACTCAGATTTAAGGTGAGAAGCACAAACATCCAAATGAAGCAACAAGCAGAACACATTTTTGTTTGAAGGCGGGTTTTAATGTTCATAAATAAACTAGTTACATTTACAGTAGACTTTTAGAAAAGTTTTACTTCTCTACCAAATATACAAAAGATCTTAGCCTGGACACTTTTAACCTTCACACACATTCAGCTCATATCATATTTAATATCAAAGTATCAAAATAATCATTAATATCACTCCTTTGAGTATTTCCTGTATAATCTGTACTAATGTGCTGCACATGCAAACACAAATGAAGATTCAAGCTGACTTAAAAGTGAATGCACATAAACTGGCTTGTATATCATTAGTTATATCATAAGTTCAAGAACCTTAATTGATCTAAATCATCAGGACAGAGTTAAATAAAACAACAACAAATTAACAATTAATGTTAAGTGAAGTTGTGTAACTTATAAAGTGTTTAGTAAAAATCCTACTTCAGTATCTCGGAATTAACTACTTACTTAACTACTTGTGTTTTAAGACAGCACCCCCAAATGTTAAGGTGGCTTTCAGGTTGTCATATTTTTGGTCTGTCGCCAAAAATCACATAACAAATGATGAAAACAAAGAATTATTGATTTACAGTGCAATTTTATTGAAGAAGGATGTTTTCTCTTCCACTGGTCCAACGTTACTCAGACATACTTCAAACAATCTCTGGTTGTCTTATTTAAAACAAAGCATTCATAAGTACAATGTAATATAAGTGGTGGTATTATATGAATTTTTGTAGATTAAAACTGAACTTCCATGTGGTGGTGTGAAAGTTGAACTTTGAGAGATCCTAGGGCTTTGTAGTACAGTTTAAACATGTTGTGATTGGAGACACAAAGTAACTGTGCTGAGAATTCAAAGCATTTTATACATTCAAAGGGAGGCATCTGCTGGCCAAACCTTGGTACTGAGCTCATGATCAAACAGTGAGTCAAACTAGCGGTCAAAGCAAGTGAGTGGAGTCATATTTGAGATTTTGATAAACTCATGTCAGTGTCATGTCATGTCATGTGTTTATTTCTGTGGTGTCATCCAGTAATAATATCCCACCTCAAAATCTGACATGGAGACACAGAAAGATTGTGTTGAAACTTCAACACATGAAGTTTGCTCCTTTTATCTTCAAATAAAAACTGATGCTGTAAAAAATAATTTAAATGATGCAATAATCATAAAAATTGTATGCATACCACAGAACTTAGTTTACAGAATATCAACAAGTCAACCCCAGTCACATGTTATGTAATTCACAGTAGGAGTCCTGCACTAAAATATGGTGAACCAATTCTTCTCTTTATAATTATCTTTATCTCATTTCATGCTTTCCACCATGAGTCTTTGCTTACAATCTTTCGCCAACGTAGATAAACAATAATACCTTGATGTGAAATATAATCTAGGCCTATCCTATACTAGAATGGTGTCTCGTCCTAACATCTTCAACATAAGACACTCATACATATACAAATGCATGCATAACCCCCTCCCCCTCCCAGTCATGCCATAAACTCTTTAATTTCATAGGGCTTCATCTATGTACTTCCAAATTTCATTGAATTGCTTCAAAGCACAAAACTGGTTCTGTGCTTTCTGTGCTAGTTCTGTGTTTAATATGCACCTTATAACCCTCATACTTTGGAAACAGACAGACTTGCTCCTTGTCTAATGTCTAATGTTGTGTGTTACAGAGAAAACTTGTCCTGCAGGATGGACGATGTTCAGATGTTCCTGTTATCTCCTCTCCAGTGAGTCTGGTTCCTGGTCAAGAGGCAGACAGGACTGCAGAGAGAAAGGAGCAGATCTGGTGGTTATAGCCAGCACTGAAGAACAGGTACAGAGTGTTTGTTTGTATGCTTGCAAACAAGTCATACCTAATTGCAACCTGTACCTAGAAAAAAGCTCAAATACTAAATTATTTATTTATTTTTATGGATCATTGGTGTTCAACACCTTGACAATATTCTCTGACTTGAATGTTTAGGGTTTGCCAAGTCAGCTCACACAAAGAAAGCCTGAGTATGTAGAACTTGCTTTGTAGTACAACCTTCAGGCTACTTAAAGACCACAACAAGAGGCAGTGACAGTGCAAGTGAGATTTTGAAAAAAAGAAACAAAAGGGCTCCACAAAAGTCTAAATTTTAGATAATAAAAGAACAAAAATTATGATGATGATGAAATTATTTCTATAATGATAATAATTTAACAGTTAAATGGAAAACTATTAAATATGTTCAGATTAATTCTATGTAAACTGCATAGTGATATTCAAACAATAATATATAAATAATATGGCTTTTTTCCTCCTTTTTTGAAAACAGACATTCTTGTCTACCTTCACTAAGGTAGAAACTTGGATTGGTTTGACTGACATAGACAAAGAGGGAACCTGGAAATGGGTTGATGGAACACCACTGACTTTAAGGTTTGGCTTCAAATTGGTTGTTTATTGACAACATGTCATGTAAGTAGCAGGAAATGGACCCAGATGCAGAGACTTCAGTCTGAGTGAATACAGGCTCTTTATTAAATGCTTGTGCATCCAAGACAAAGAAAAACAGAATACCACACAAGCAGATCAAACTGAATCAGGGCTAAACTACAAACTTAACTAATGAGAAAATGAGGAACAGTTGACTGGACACAAGGGCAGGCTGGGGGCTGATAGGCTGAGGGAAACACAGAGAGCAGGGCAGGACTGATGAGGGTGATGCAGGGCAGGTGAGAGGAGGAGCACATGAACACATTAGTGAAGACACAAGCAATAGAAAACCAAAAGCCAGAAAACACAATACTCAACCCAGCACATCAGTGAGCATAAACCATAAAGTAATATCAGATAGTCCTTCAAAAAAGTGCAAGATGATGATGAAAAACTGTGGCAAAAAAAATCAAACCAAACTATCATTTCATGGTGCATCAGAGACGGGCTTTCTGGTCCACAGCCAAGTTTCACACTTCACATAACTGTCATATATCAATAGATAAAAATGTCATAAATCAATGTACTGTTCAATTCTGGAGCAATCTGGAAGAATTCAACATCTATGTGCAACATTTTGATCACATATACAATTAGGAAGCATTTTGAATTTGATACAGCTGTGATTGACTCTTCTAGCTGGTGTCTTCTCTAAAACAATGACTGCTGAGAGTCCTGCATATTTACCATGCCAGTCTGACGGGGAAAATTTAGATTTTTATGAAACGAAGTTGAAATTTTATCCATTTATGCAATACCATCAGGTAGGAATGTGATCAGTCTGTAGCATCACGATGAGCCCAAACAGCCAACCAGACTCATAAAGAACTATCTTTAGAACAAGAAGAACCAGGAGTCCTGCAACACATGGTATATCACAGCAAATATTGATTCAATTTAGCTTTCTTCTGTTTACTCAACATTGTATGAAGTTAACTGATAAATAAAATGTGTTAATGACATTATTTTGGAAAGCATCCTCCCTTTTAGTTTTAAGGCCTAAAACTTTTACACAGTACTGTAACTGATGGACAGAACACTATGAGGACATTTATTTATACAGGAGGCTCCTTTGTTGTTATTTGATGACTGCAAATTTACATTTAGGAAAAATACTACAATGAACCTGCAGCCCTGTCCAATTTGCTACTCTATGGATCAAAACTATACTAAGACACATCATGCAAGATAAAAGAAATTCCATTCTGTGATGTTTGTGAAGAAATATTATTTACAATCCTACTTTTTGCCAGGAAGAACAAGTACAATGAATAGAATGAGGCACATTCAGTTTTCATATGTTCAAGTGAAGGATTGTGTTCATGTCAGAGATTAAGTGTCATGATTCTCTTGTTCACTGACCTGTAGTGACTGGGACACAAAACAGCCTGATAATGGAGGTGGACATCCACAGTGGGGTGAAGAGGACTGTGTACATATCAGGTCTAGGAGGAAAACTGAAGAAAACTGGAATGATCGGTCATGTGATGCTTCCCTGCTTTGGATCTGTGAGAAAAATGCTGGTGTATAATATGTAAAAATGTTTGTATGTATGTGTGAGTTTAAAACTTTTCCCTGTGTTTTTAAAGTGATTTCTATAAATTAGATGCTTACAACTCTTGCCAAAAGAGCTTCATAAACTAATTTCCAATGTTCCAAACAACTGAAAGAAGCAAACAGATTAAATTAAAACATTTTTTGATTTATGTCTTAGCTAAAAACTTCATGATAGTTGAGGGTTACAAAAAATCAGATTGACACCATTTCTTATAACATCCGTCATGTCATAATTAAACAAAGTAATACAGATTTTGTGTAATTATGTCTTACTATATCATCAAGTGACACATCCCTGAAAATAATTTTAAATGAAGTCTGTTCAGCAGCTGACAGATCTCTTTAGCAGAGGTCATCAGTTTGTTAATTTTACTTGATAATTACTGGTTTCACTCAGGAAACACTTGCTGTTGTGAGGAAATTATCAACTTCTTTTAGATGAAATGTAAATCAAAACTATTCAACAGATGAGTTCATATAAAGTCAGTCAGTTACAACATATAAGCACTGTACTGGAGTCAGATGTTGGTCATGATCTTCTTTGTAATGCTGGTAGCTGATACTGTTTGTGGCTTTTCATGTAATTATGCAAGAAATTAAAATCTTTTTAAACAATTCATTATTTAAGTGTCTTTGTTTCTTCTATCATCATTAATTGTGCAGAAAAACCCTGTTTTACTGGGATGTGAGAGGTCAGCTACAGATGGGGATTTCATTCATTCAAAACTGAACTTGGTTCAAAGATGATCTGTCTTTTCACCACACTCTCATCAACAGGCACTAAGTGAAGAAAACAACTCTAACAATAAAACACAACATCCTGTATCTCAATCTAGACAATCTACTGGATGAGATCTGAGACTGTCTTCACCAGATAAATAAAAGCACTGCTCATTTGTACAAGTGACTTGAGGAAGAGGTCAGGTGGACGGGTGGGTCAGCAAACCATGTGGCTTTGACATGAGATATGGATGTTCTTTTGTTTACTTAAGTTTACTTACAGCCTTCTTGTAATTTCAACCTGCTGGCAGGTGAGTGAACAACCAGGATCACTTTATAGCTTATAGACATTTATGTTGTTCATGCTGCTGTGCTATTATTTGAAAGTATGACACGATTTCAAATTATTATAGCTTATGTTGTGTTTTGCTGTGATGCTCTTTTACTTGATTAAAATGTAACTTGTTTAGGTGAGTAATGTGTTTTCTGCATTTGAATAGAAAAAGAATATTCAGTGTGTATATGGAGTGATCTAATCTCCATCCATCTGTGTTTGTGAATGAATGTTTTGATTCTAGGCAGTGGTCTCACCTCAGCCTCAGGCTTCATGGAGATAACCAGTGAATGGGCTTTCCTGGGCTACAGACTCTCCACCTGTAAAGTCTAACAAAGTGATTTAAACCTATAAGTACCACCATAAACACTGTTTTTTGTTTAGTTAGTTTTCTTTGACTTGTGCAGCTGCATAACTATCCATTAAACTGTGATATTAGTATGTTATATGGGCTTCTAGGTGTTTGTTCTTACACAGCCAATTTTTAACATAGATGACAGTGGTGTCTGTGACACAAATACCACAAATCTTTGCCTTAACTTACCTACTTCCTCAATAATAACCTTGTTGCCACTGTTCTGTGGAACAAATGTATTGGAGAGCAGTTTACAGACATGTAAAATATCAACATTCTGTGTAACAATGACAAAAAAATTAAGCAGCCATTATTGGTATTATGAAAAATAATATGAACATTTTCTCTATGAGTGACAAATGAAAATCTCATTCCAGTGAGCTTATTACCAAACAGCATCCATATGTTGATTTCTGTCTAAAAAGTAAAATAAGAGACTCATAAAGTAAAACTTTACTGGAAACAACTTCTGTTTTCTGTACTTGTTCTTGTGACTGAATAATCAGTACATATAGAGCTTTTGACAGTTCCTGTTGCAAGTTATTACCACAGATTGTATTTTTAGCATATTTGTGTGAGAAACTGAACCGAACAAAAGCTTCATTATATACTCTACATGTATTGTAGCTTGTGCTTCAGAGCTGACCCTTTAGGAAATAGTTGGCATCTTTAGGAGCAATGGAGGAAATTTATGAAAATGTGAAGTCAACAAAACAGACAGGTAAAAATGTTGCACAAAGATCTAAATGATCATCTGTTCTTTTTACTGTTGTATCATTGACTGTATTCACTGTTTCTCTGTTCAGGTCCGGGGAGCTCACAGAGCAGATTTCATGGAGCTCTTCTTGTCTCTCTGGGGCTGCTGAGTGTTTTCCTGCTGGCTGGACTCATCGGCCTCGGTGTCCACTGTGAGTCTGTTTCACATTCAGAAGTTTCAGTCAGACTGAATTTAGGAGGATCACTACAGCAAGATATCTATTTTTCTTTTTCATGTATGTTGTACTGCTCTGGTTCTTCTCAGTCAAACTCTGCAGGTAGAGGTCTGGATGAACATGAACATGAGCATCACCTCAACTTTCTCTTTGGTGTCATATTTGAAACCAAACCATGTTTGAATGCTGCTGTAGGTCATATTTGTCATGTCTTTGATCTCTGGACACCTGCATGGACTTGTTTCGGTCATGTTTCATAAAACTACATTCATAACAGTGAAAATATTCTCCCATGTATCTGTATGTTTATACCATTTTGCAGATGAAAAAACTGCCTTTAAGGTTACTATGTGGGACTTCAAATCTAAAAACATTCAGTTTGCTTGCAAAATAGTACCAGCACGGATACATGTCACACTTTATTTTTTTTGCTAGGGTCAAATGTTATTGAACTAGTTGTGAGAAAACATCAGGGTGGCAGAGTATTTACAACATGTGCTGTATGTGCTGGGCTGCTCAGTGTCAAACATCAGGACTGTTTTTATGTCACAGTCAGAGCTGGTTGAAAATCTGGAAAAAAAAAAAAAAACTTGCTTTGAGTAACTTGTAAAGATCTGGGAATGTGATGATATTTTTTGTTGTTGACAGAAACCCTTAGCTATTGTCATGGTTCTGTCCCAGTCTGGCTCTGTGTTCCTCCACCAGTCCACCAGGTGCCCTCAGACCTTCTCCCTGTTACTTGTACTGGACTGAGTGGCTGTAGGCCCTGGAAGTTGATATTGAAGTTTGCTTTCACTAATTGTTCTCTAAAGGAAATGTGACTGAGGACTGTTGCTTGCTACACACTGACCCTCATAGAAACTATGTGCAAAAGTGAACTGAAACTCAGAACAACAGTTTCCTTTCAGTCCTCTTTTTATTGTTACATGCAGACCACTCCACTTGACAAACTTATTGTTTCATGTTTATGTCAACAGCAATGTATGTTTGACTTGTTTAAAGATCCTAAGGTTGTCAGTCTTATGTCGAGGTGTGTTTGCTGTTTCTGCTCAGTGGGATTTGTGTATTTAACTTATATTCATGTGTATGCTGTGTTTTTGGTTTTCAGTTTGCTCTGTGTTTTTCCTCCTGTGTTCCCAGCCTGCTTTTCCTTCCACTCTTCCCTCCTCACCTGCCTGCATCATCTTCATTAGTCCTGCCCTTTTCCCAGTGTTTTTCCAGCCTATCAGTTTCTTTTCTGTTCTCCTGTTTCATTTCCTCATTCTCCTCACTTGAGTTTCTCAGCCCACCTGCACCTCATCTCCTCATTAGTTTAGTTAGTAATATCAGTCCTGTTTTTCACTTCATTCTTGTTTGATCCATTGTTCTGTAAAGTTCTGCTCTGCTTTGTTGAGTCTGGTTTTGTTTTGATTCATTTTTCTGTGTCTGCACACCTGAATATGTATTACAGAGACTTTCTTCAGTTCATTCTGGCTGTTTTGTCCTGCATTTGGGTCCACCTGCTCCACTACTCCTAAATTTTAATGAAAAATGTACATTATAATAGTTTCAAAATAGTATTTGAAATAAGTGACTAAATAAACATAAATGTGACATGTCTTTTGGTTTATTTCAGACCACAGTGTGAGCAGTTCAGCTGATGACATCTCTGTTATCAGAAACAACCTAACTGAGCGTCTCCAGGACAGTAATAACAAGCTTTCTTCCGTGTCTGAAGAGAGAAACCTGCTGCTTGCCAACCTCACTGAAATAACTAAAGAGATGGAAAAGCTTCAGAGTTTGTTTGTACAGAGTGAGTGACATCTGTGACTATACAGTACTGCACACACATTGTAGAAGAACACCTACAGAGAACACTATGCTGAAAGTAGGAGATGATGTCGCAAGCTGTCCTATTAATGATACAAATGATCTTCAGTCAACAAGATTATTGTAACTTGTTGATTGTAACTGTAAAAAAAACTGTGGACACAGTCTTGTATTTACTCATCTTCAAACATTTTAAAATAGTTTTTGTCATCAGGAAATTCCAAACACTGTCATGTTAGTGTTGTGGATATTTTGAGTGATGGTCAGCACCTCAGTGGAGAAAAGCATACAGGAGCCTTTGATGTCTTAAAGTTAAAGATGTTTATTGACATACTTGATCAAGGAGAACTGAAATGGCAAACATCGGAGTCATCTGCAACTCTGATGCTGTCTCTTTACGTTCTGTCCTCTGAAGGTCTGACTCCTAATCAATTATGATAGTTAACCTTATAAATCATTATGAACTACTTCATGATATCTTATGATTGTTATAAGCATTATGACTATTTATGATTGCTTATAACTATAATTTTACAGTGCTATAAGCAGAGTATAATGCATTACAAATATATATAATGCATTATATACATTGGTGTCAAAGAAGTGTTACTCAAATAGTTCTGTGTATCACATGTAATCAACTTTGTTCGATCCTGAAAACTGACACTAAAATGATCTTGAAACAAAAATTTTCAAATCACACTTGTGTAACTGCACACTGAACCAGGATTGGCTTCCAAACTACTTGTGATGTCACAAATCATGCTGGCAGGTCTCTCACCTTAAACTCAGATTTAAGGTGAGAAGCACAAACATCCAAATGAAGCAACAAGCAGAACACATTTTTGTTTGAAGGGGGTTTTAATGTTCATAAATAAACTAGTTACATTTACAGTAGACTTTTAGAAAAGTTTTACTTCTCTACCAAATATACAAAAGATCTTAGCCTGGACACTTTTAACCTTCACACACATTCATCTCATATCATATTTAATATCAAAGTATCAAAATAATCATTAATATCACTCCTTTGAGTATTTCCTGTATAATCTGTACTAATGTGCTGCACATGCAAACACAAATGAGGGTTCAAACTGACTTAAAAGTGAATGCACATAAACTGGCTTGTATATCATTAGTTATATCATAAGTTCAAGAACCTTAATTGTTCTAAATCATCAGGACAGAGTTAAATAAAACAACAACAAATTAACAATTAATGTTTAGTGAAGTTGTGTAACTTATAAAGTGTTTAGTGAAAATCCTACTTCAGTATCTCGGAATTAACTATTTACTTAACTACTTGTGTTTTAAGACAGCACCCCCAAATGTTAAGGTGGCTTTCAGGTTGTCATATTTTTGGTCTGTGGCCAAAAATCACATAACAAATGATGAAAACAAAGAATTATTGATTTACAGTGCAATTTTATTGAAGAAGGATGTTTTCTTTTCCACTGATCCAACGTTACTCAGACATACTTCAAACAATCTCTAGTTGTCTTATTTAAAACAAAGCATTCATAAGTCCAATGTAATGTAAGTGGTGGTATTATATGATTTTTTGTTGACTCAAATTTTACTTTCATCTGGTGGTGTGAAAGCTGAACTTTGAGAGATCCTAAGGCTTTGTAGTACAGTTTAAACATGTTGTGATTGGAGACACAAAGTAACTGTGCTGAGAATTCAAAGCATTTTATACATTCAAAGGGAGGCATCTGCTGGCCAAACCTTGGTACTGAGCTCATGATCAAACAGTGAGTCAAATTAGCGGTCAAAGCAAGTGAGTGGAGTCATATTTGAGATTTTGATAAACTCATGTCAGTGTCATGCCATGTCATGTGTTTATTTCTGTGGTGTCATCCAGTAATAATATCCCACCTCAAAATCTGACATGGAGACACAGAAAGATTGTGTTGAAACTTCAACACATGAAGTTTGCTCCTTTTATCTTCAAATAAAAACTGATGCTGTAAAAAATAATTTAAAAGATGCTATAATCATAAAAATTGTATGCATACCACAGAACTTAGTTTACAGAATATCAACAAGTCAACCCTAATCACGTGTTATGTAATTCACAGTAGTAGTCCTGCACCAAAATATGGTGAACCAATTCTTCTCTTTATCTCATTTCATGCTTTCCACCATGAGTCTTTGCTTACAATCTTTCGTCAACATAGATAAAAAATAATACCTTGATGTGAAATATAATCTAGGCCTATCCTATACTAGAATGGTGTCTCGTCCTAACGTCTTCAACATAAGACACTCATACATATATGTAGGAATTTGTGCACTCAAATATCTTTATGGTATTATGGGGAATTATTAATTATTATTGTGCACAACTCCAACATGAAATTATTTGTCCAGTGACATAACACATATTAGAGTATGTGTAATAATAGGGAAATAGCCCTCCTTGCTGGGCACACAAGAGGGGTCTATTAGAATTATGATTGTTATTAATCGCAATTATGATTTTGCAAGGGTATAGGTCTTTTTAAGGTTAAGTGACTGAGATGCAAGCACAACAAAACACAAACAAGTTCACCTTAGTTAAACACACATTTATTACTAATACTATAGCTACAAGTACTAAACATTACAACAGTCTACAAACAAGACACAAAAGGAAAAGGGGAACTGATACATAAGGCTATGGCTGGTGAAAGTTCAGAATGCATGATGCTGAGTTATCTATTGTGTAGTTGGAATGGGAAACCTGATAAACAGATGAGATGACTGTTACCTGAGAAGCAGCAAGTCAAATCAACGGTACCACAGCTTAGTTCCAAATTGCTAGTTGAAATTACCAATCATGAAAGCACCAGGGTTTAAGCAAGTTGACAGAGGTTTTGTACGTATACTTGCTTCTTCCCCGGGGTGGCTTCTTGTTGAGAATGGAGTCCGTTGCTGGGGTGAGGAGCTGGAGTCTGGATCTGGTGGTGATGAGTGAGTCGGCCGGTCCGTGCTTGAAAAGTTCCCATTGGAAGAGAGCTCCTGGTTCCTGCTCTCATGCTCTCCTATGCTGGACGCTCAACTCATGACTCCATATTCAAGAGATGCTCTGAGTCACATCTTCAGACCAGCAAGCTGCAAGCTTCCCACTGGCATGGTGGAAAGCAAGAAGAACCAGCAAGCAGCATCAAACAGAACACACACAACGCAGCGGCACAGAAAGCCGCGGCACAGAACGCGCAGAATCTCAGATGAGACCCTGTTTTTAAAGTTTCAGTCTGCCCGCCCAGAAGGTACCTCCTGGCCAATCCCAGGGGTTGCAGAGTTCTGGGGGAGCAAAGTCAGTCCATGGGTTTCACAGTCCCTTGTTCTCCACAATCTGACTGTGAATGGCAGGGGTTCATGCCAGTTCGTCTCTGTGGGTGACGGGTTCTCAGGTGGGGGTAATTTGTCCAGACGGTGCTTTCAACTCACAATGGGGTGTGAATTGGTCTTACTATCTTTCTGGCTCTTGTAGCTTGAAAGATCAAAGATGATTTGGGTCAGAAGTCTGGTCTGGATGGGGGTTCCTTATCTGACCCTTTTGTTTGCAGGAGGTTGTTAAAGATGGTCTGGTTTTGTTGTTTGAGGCTTGTGTTGTCTGTCTTCGAAGCATGCAGGAATATTATCCTACATATACAAATGCATGCATAACCCCCTCCCCCTCCCAGTCATGCCATAAACTCTTTAATTTCATAGGGCTTCATCTATGTACTTCCAAATTTCATTGAATTGCTTCAAAGCACACAACTGGTTCTGTGCTTTCTGTGCTAGTTCTGTGTTTAATATGCACTTTCTAACCCTCATACTTTGGAAACAGACAGACTTGCTCGTTGTCTAATTTCTAATGTTGTGTGTTACAGAGAAAACTTGTCCTGCAGGATGGAGGATGTTCAGATGTTCCTGTTATCTCCTCTCCAGTGAGTCTGGTTCCTGGTCAAGAGGCAGACAGGACTGCAGAGAGAAAGGAGCAGATCTGGTGGTTATAGACAGCACTGAAGAACAGGTACAGACTGTTTATTTGTATGCTTGCAAACAAGTCATACCTAATTGCAACCTGTACCTAGAAAAAAGCTCAAATACTAAATTATTTATTTATTTTTATGGATCATTGGTGTTCAACACCTTGACAACATTCTCTGACTGTGAGTTTAGGGTTTGCCGAGTCAGCTCACACAAAGAAAGCCTGAGTATGTAGAATTTGCTTTGTTGCACAACCTTCAGGCTACTTAAAGACCACAACAAGAGGCAGTGACAGTGCAAGTGAGATTTTGAAAAAAAGAAACAAAAGGGCTCCACAAAAGTCTAAACTTTAAATAATAAAAGAACAAAAACTATGATGATGATGAAATTATTTCTGTAATGATAATAATTTGAACAGTTAAATGGATAACTATCAAATATGTTCAGATTATTCAAACAATAATATACAAATAATATGGCTTTTTCCCTCCTTTTTTGAAAACAGACATTCTTGTCTACCTTCACTAAGGTAGAAACTTGGATTGGTTTGACTGACATAGACAAAGAGGGAACCTGGAAATGGGTTGATGGAACACCACTGACTTTAAGGTTTGGCTTCAAATTGGTTGTTTATTGACAACATGTCATGTAAGTAGCAGGAAATGGACCCAGCTGAAGAAACTTCAGGATGAGTGAATACAGGCTCTTTATTAATTCAAATTGAATAGACTGAACAGAAAACCAGGGCTAAACTACAAACTGAGCTAATGAGCAAATGGGGAACAGGTGACTGGACACAATGGCAGGCTGGGAGCTGATAGACTGAGAGAAACACTAATTAGGGTGATGCATGCAGGGCATGTTAAAGGAGGAGCACATGAACACATTAGTGAAGAAACACAAGCAACAGAAAACCAAAACCCAGAAAACACAATACTCTTAATACAACCCAGCATATCAGTGAGCAAAAACCATAAAGTAATATCAGATAGTCCTTCAAAAAGTCCAACTCAAAATAAGCCCTCTCCCACACAGTCCAATATTCACAAGAAGGAAAAAGTCTGAGGGCATCTGGTGGATAATGGCAACCAAGGAATTGAAAGTCTCACAAGAGGAACTAGAGTCAATAACAGAACCATGACACAACATACACAAACACTGCTGTATATTAGAGGTGGGTGATATGTATTCAATCTTCTATCACAGATAATGTAGTTTTTAATGTCATTTTCTGCTCAGACAATGTGAGGTGACTGGCAGTTCCAGGTTGGTCTGAAGGGGGACATTTATTTATACAGGAGGCTCCTTTGTTGTAATTTGATGACTGCAAATTTACATTTAGGAAAAATACTACGATGAACCTGCAGCCCCGTCCAATTAATTACTCTATGTCTCAAAACTATACTAAGACACATCATGCAAGATAAAAGAAATTCCATTCTGTGACGTTTGTGAAGAAATATTATTTACAAGCCTAATTTTTGCCAGGAAGAACAAGTACAATGAATAGAATGAGGCACATTCAGTTTTCATATGTTCCAGTGAAGGACTGTGTTCATGTCAGAGATTAAGTGTCATGATTCTCTTGTTCATTGACCTGTAGTTTCTGGGGGAGCAAGGAGCCTAATAATGGAGCTGATTTTCCAGAGAGGGGTGAAGAGGACTGTGCACATATCTTCACTAAGTGGAAACCTGGGGAGAATTGGAATGACCGGCCGTGTGATTATCCTACATCGTGGATCTGTGAGAAGGAAGCTGGTGTATAATATGTGAAAATGCTTTTTTAAAGTAAGATATGGTTTTGCAAAAGGCCTTTTAATGTTTAGCTTCCTCTCATGTTTGTAGTGTGTTAATTTAAAACTTCCCCACTGTGCTGATGACTGTTTGCTTCTGCCCTGCCTTTCAAAAGCAATTTCTATATTTCAATCAGGAGACTCAGTTTTTATGAATATTAGTGAAATGTTATTTATTGAACATGCATGAAAGATGAAAGTGAGAGTCTTTGGCGATGAAACCCATCGTGAATGTCATCATATATGAAAGGGGGGAGATGAAGGTGAGGTGAGTAGAATAGAAACAAGACAGAATTGATAGCTAAGTAGTGATACTAGTAGTAAGTAGAACTTACGCTAAGCTCCATTTAAGTTAGATGTGAACAACTCTTGCCAGAAGAGTTTCATAAACCTGCAAAATGCAACAAATTCATAAAAAACTTTACTTTGATTTATGTCTTAGCTAAAGATTTCATGATAGTTGAAAGTTGCAAAAAACCTGATGGAGACCTTTTCGTAGAACATCTGTCATAAAGTCAGTCAGTTACAACATATAAGCACTGTACTGGAGTCAGACGTTTGTCATGATAATCTTTGTAATGCTGGTAGCCGATACTGTTTGTGGCTTTTTATGTAATTATGCAAACAATTAAAACCTTTTTAAACAATTCAGTTTTTTAGTGTCTTTATGTTTCTTCTATCATCATTAATTGTGCAGAAAAACCCTGTTCTACTGGGATGTGAGAGGTCAGCTACAGATGGGGATTTCATTCATTCAAAACTGAACTTGCTTCAAAGATGATCTGTCTTTTCACCACACTCTCATCAACAGGCACTAAGTGAAGAAAACAACTCTAACAATAAAACACAACATCCTGTATCTCAATCTAGAAAATCTACTGGATGAGATCTGAGACTGTCTTCACCAGAAAAATAAAAGCACTGCTCATTTGAACCAGTGGACTAAACTAGCTAACTATATATGAAGTAGTGTAAACTAGCTCCTCCTCCAGAAGCTACAACACTAACATGTTACTCAAACACTGATGTTTCAGTATTAATAATCTGATGATGTCATATATAATAATATATCAGTCAGAGGGACCAAACCACTACTTTTACTGCAATACTTTAACTACATCAAGCTGATGATACTTATGTACTTTTTCTAAAGTTGGATTTTTCATGCAGGACTTTTATTTGTAATAGACTATTTTTACTTTGCTGTATTGGTACTTTTACTTTGGTAAAGGAACTGAATACTTCTTTCACCACTGAAGTAAACAACACTTTGATATAGCTGGTAAGTTTTAAGTATATATTTTCTTTAATGTAGTGTATATCTCCCAACAGGCATTTGACGGCAACCACAAGCTGGTTCAGTGGTGGATGGTCTTTCATGGCCGTGTTGATGGCTTCAGACAGACGATTATATACTTACAGTGCTTATTTAACAACAGAGCATCAAGTGTCTTTTCATTATTTCTATTAGGAGTAGAGACCTTTGGTTTGCCCTTAATGGTCAAATGTGATCACAGTATGGAAAATATACAGGTTGTTCGTTTCATGTTGGAAAGAAGGGGATTGAACAGTCATTGTGTTGTTATAGGTGTTCCTGTACACAACCAAAGGATTGAGAGAATAAGGGCAGAACTCAATAGAGTTGTATCAAGACACTTTGTAATCATTTTTAACTCCATGGAGGAACAGGGTATACTGGATTCATTGAATGTACTACATGTATTTTGTCTGCATTATGTTTATTTACCAAGAATAGAAAGGGCAGTAACAGAATTCATCGACCAGTGGAACAACCACAACCAAAATGATCATTCTGTCTTATATTGCAAATCATATCGCAATTGCAGTAACAAGCAGTGAATAGTGCATTAATAAATAATTTAATATTTTTTTCAGAATTGTTCATCCCTACTATATTAAATATGGCAAGTTACACAGGAGTAAAATACTAACCGTCACCCCTTATCGATCCTCCTCTGGCTGTGAACCGACCCCATGCTGCCTAAAGTTATGTAATTCCTCTCATTTGCCTGCAAAGATTTGAAAGAGCACCAAATTTTAAAACTACTTCTACTTTTTTCGAAACATATAACATTAGGCAGCAGGAGGGGTCGGTTCACAGTCCCTGCCAGTAGGGGTCAATAATGGGTAACAGTCTGTTAATACATAAGATTGGTAACAATTGCCATTCTATAAATATATCAAGCTAAGCTGTAGAGTAAGTTAGACCTGGCCCTGAATATCACAATATTCTGATCATGTTTTTTCAGATAGTTAATAATGAATTAATCATCTGTAACTGTAAATTGGTGTGTTTTACTATAATAATCCTGCTTCAAGGAAGACAGCAGATGTGTGTCACAGAAAACACATTCATCCGGTGGTACCTAACACCTCTAACTGTGTGACTTCCTCAGTAGTTAAAAGACAGAGAAATTGAAACAAACAAGAATAAAAGAAAAGTTAAACAAATAAAAGGCCTAAGAATGATAATAAAATAATAAAGAAAATGATTCAGCAAGAGTGGCTAGAAGTGTGTGACTCGAGACTTAAAGTGTTGTAACATGTTCAACTTCTCTACATAAATTCTTTAACTTTGACGTTATTAGACATCAACCCTTGATCACAAAGCCATGCTATGTCTTACTGTTGAGGTGATGCATCATAGTAGAAGCATCATCTTGGCAGGTCCAGCGTTGTTGGTGCAGCATCTCCAGCAGTGTTGCAGTGAAAGAGTTTGGATCAGCTGTGGGCTGTAGCGCATCTCCAAAGATGCAGAGGTGTTGAATGCCAGTGAAGAATCAGGCCTTTTCAGGCTGCTTTGAAAGTCTCAGACTCAGGCTCAGTATTAAGCGTTCTTCCTTTTCTTCCTCTTCTTCTTCTTCTTCGGGAGCTCACGTTCAGTCTTTACTTGGCTTGTAATAACTTGAGTTAAGTGTCGAATAAGGTTTTGTCAGACTACGCTCAAATCTCCAGCAGCATCTACTTCAAAATAAAATCTGAGACTGTCTTCACCAGAAAAATAAAAGCACTGCTTTATTACTTTATTAAAATATAACTTTCATGTTTTCTGCATCTAAATGAGGGATAAGGAATATTCAGTGTGAATATGGAGTGATCTCACTTCCATCCATCTGTGTTTGTGAATGAATGTTTTGATTCTAGGCAGTGGTCTCACCTCAGCCCCAGGCTTCATGGAGATAACCAGTGAATGAGCTTTCCTGGGCTACGGACTTTCCACCTGTAACACTTAACAAGCTCAGTTAGCAGCATCTTTGTTTCTTGTCATTTAGACTGCTGTAATTCCTTATAAGTTGGTCTTAGTCAGTCGTTCATATTTCAAAAGCAACTGATTTAAAATGCTGCTGCTCCTCCGTCACTCCTGTGTTGGCCTTTCTTCACTAGTTTCCTGTTCAGCATAGAATTAATAATAACATCTCACTGTTTCTCCTTATATTTCTGACTTTTAAACCTTCCAACTGTTCTGGGTCTTTGAATTCTTCCGATTTAAACCCATAAGTGCCGCAATAAACACTGTTTTTTTTGTTTTGTTTGTTTGTTTGTTTTGGCTTTTGCAGCTGCATAACTATCCATTACACTGTGATATTAGTGTGTTATATGGGCTGCTAGGTGATACTGTTACATCAGTGTTGCTTGTTCACACACAGCTCATTTTCAATATTGGTGACAGTGATGTCTGTGACACAAATACCACAAGGCGTTGCCTTAACTTACCTACTTCCTCATTAATAACCCTGTTGCCACTGTTCTGTGGAACAAATGTATAAGAGAGCAGTTTACAGACATGTAAAATATCAACATTCAGTGTAACAATGAAAATAAACATTAGCAGCCATTATTGGTTTTATGAAAAAAAAATATGAACATTTTCTTTATGAGTGACAAGTGAAAATCTCATTCCAGTGAGCTTACTACCAAACAGCATCCATATGTTGATTTCTGTCTAAAAAGTAAAATAAGAGACTCATAAAGTAAAATTTTACTGAAAACAACCTCTGTTTTCTGTACTTGTTCTTGTGACTGAACAAACAGTAAATCTAGAGCTTTTGACAGTTCCTGTTTCAAGTTATCACCACAGATCATATCTATTTTTAGCATATTTGTGTGTGTGTGTGTGTGTGTGTCATCATATACTGCACATGCATTGAAGCTTGTGCTTCAGAGCTGACCCTTTAGAAAATAGTTGGCATCTTTAGGAGCAATGGGGGAAATTTATGAAAATGTGAAGTCAAGAACTTCAACAAAACAGACAGGTAAAAATGTTGTACAAAGAACTAAATGATCATCTGTTCTTTTTACTGTTGTATCATTGACTGTATTCACTGTTTCTCTGTTCAGGTCCGGGGAGCTCACAGAGCAGATTTCATAGAGCTCTTCTTGTCTCTCTGGGGCTGCTGAGTGTTTTGCTGCTGGCAGGACTCATCGGCCTCAGTGTCCACTGTGAGTCTGTTTCACATTCAGAAGTTTAAGTCAGACTGAATTTAGGAGGATCATTCTACAGCAAGATGTCTATTTTTCTTTTTCATTTATTTTGTACTGTACTGCTCTGGTTCTTCTCAGTCAAACTCTGCAGGTAGAGGTCTGGATGAACACGAGCATCACCTCAACTTTCTCTTTGGTGTCATATTTGAAACCATGTTTGAATGCTGCTGTAGGTCACAGCAGCAACCCTAACCCTAACCCTTTAAAATTCATATGTGGGAAAATACTTCAAATCTTAATACATTTGGTTTGCTTTTAAAATAGTACCAGCACAGATACACACTTTAATTTTTTTACTAGGGTTAAATGTTATTGAACCTGTTTTGAGAAAACATCAGGGTGGCAGAGTATTTACAACATGTGCTGTATGTGCTGGGCTGCTCAGTGTCAAACATCAGGACTGCTTTTATGTCACAGTCAAAAGTGGATGAAAATCTGAAGAAATAAAACTTGCTTAGAATAACGTCTGGGAATGTGGTGATATTTTTCTATTACAGTTGTTTGTTGTTGACAGAAATCCTTAGCTATTGTCATGGTTCTGTCCCAGTCTGGCTCTGTGTCCCTCCACCAGTCCACCAGGTGCCCTCAAACTTTTTCCCTGTTTGTTGAACTGGACTGAGTGGCTGTAGGCCCTGGAAGTTGATATTGAAGTTTGCTTTCACTAATTGTTCTCTAAAGGAAATGTGACTGAGGACTGTTGCTTGCTACACACTGACCCTCATAGAAACTATGTGCAAAAGTGAACTGAAAGTCAGAGCAACAGTTTCCTTTCAGTCCTCTTTTTATTGTTACATGCAGACCACTCCACTTGATAAACTTATTGTTTCATGTTTATGTCAACAGCAATGTATGTTTGACTTGTTTAAAGATACTAAGGTTTTCAGTCTTATGTCGAGGTGTGTTTGCTGTTTCTGCTCAGTGTGATTTGTGTATTTAACTTATATTCATGTGTATGCTGTGTTTTTGGTTTTCAGTTTGCTCTGTGTTTTTCCTCCTGTGTTCCCAGCCTGCGTTTCCTTCCACTCTTCCCTCCTCACCTGCCTGCATCATCTTCATTAGTCCTGCCCTTTTCCTAGTGTTTTTCCAGCCTATCAGCTTTTTTTCTGTTCTCCTGTTTCATCTCCTCATTCTCCTCACTTGAGTTTCTCTGCCCATCTGCATCTCATCTCCTCATTAGTTCAGTTAGTAATATCAGTCCTGTTTTTCACTTCATTCTTGTTGGATCCTTTGTTCTGTAAAGTTCTGCTCTGCTCTGTTCAGTCTGGTTTTGTTTCATTCCATTTTGCTGTGTCTGCACACCTGAATCTTTATTACAGAGACTTTCTGTTCTTTCAGTTCATTCCGGCTGTTTTGTTCTGCATTTGGGTCCACCTGCTCCACTACTCTTGACAGTTATTTGCTTTAAAATGATCCTAGAAGCTATAATTACTGAAAATGTACATTATAAAAGTTTTAGAATGGTATTTGAAATAAGTGACTAAATAAACGTAAATCTGACATGTCCTTTGGTTTATTTCAGACCACAGTGTGAGCAGTTCAGCTGAAGATATCTCTGTTATCATAAACAACCTGACTGAGCGTCTCCAGGACAGTAATAACAAGCTTTCTTCCATGTCTGAGGAGAGAAACCTGCTGCTTGTCAACCTCACTGAAATAACTAAAGAGATGGAAAAGCTTCAGAGTTTGTCTGTACAGAGTGAGTGACATCTGTGACTATACAGTACTGCACACACATTGTAGAAGAGCACCTACAGAGAACACTATGCTGAAAATAGGAGATGATGTAGCAATCTTTCCTATTAATGATGATATAATTATCTTCAGTCAACAAGATTATTGTAACTTGTTGACTGTAACTGTAAAAACAAAACAAAACAAAAAAAACCTGTGGAAACGTTCTTGTATTTACTCATCTTCCAATATTATAAAATAGTTTTTGTCATCAGGAAATTCCAAACACCGTCAATATTTAGCATGTTAGCCATCTAACCAATAATTGCATGCTTACATGCTATAGATTGTTTGTTTGATTGATTGATTGATTGATACTTGATTGATTGATTGATTGATACTTTATTAATCTCCAGAGGGAAATTTATATATATATATATATATATATATATATATATATATATATATATATGTGTGTGTGTGTGTGTGTGTGTGTGTGTGTGTGTGTGTGTGTGTGTGTGTTTATAATGCACATCAAGTAAGCTACCCAAATAGTTCTCATGTAATCAACTTTCCACTAAAATGATCTTGAAACAAAAGTTTCCACATCACTCTCATGTAACTGCACACTGGACGACCAAGACTGGCTTTCAAACTACTTGTGATGTTACAAATCATTCTGCCAGGTTTCTTATCTTAAATGTGAGTTTAAGATCGAAATGAATCAACAATAAGCAGAACTCATTTTTGTTTTGTTACAGAGAAAACTTGTCCTGCAGGATGGAGGATGTTCAGATGTTCCTGTTATCTCCTCTCCAGTGAGTCTGGTTCCTGGTCAAGAGGCAGACAGGACTGCAGAGAGAAAGGAGCAGATCTGGTGGTTATAGACAACACTGAAGAACAGGTACAGAGTGTTTGTATGCTTGCAGAGAAATCATGACTAATTGCAATCTGTACCTTGAAAAAAAGATAAAATATGAATTTATTCATTTTTTAATTTATTTTTATGGATCATTGGTGTTCAACGCCTTGACAATATTTTCTGACTGTGAGTTTAGGGTTTGTCGAGCCAGCTCACACAAAGAAAGACTTGCTTGTTTTGTAGTACAGCCCTCAGGCTGCTTAAAGACCACAACAAGAGCTCTAACAGTGTGAGTGTGAGTGTGAATGTGAGTGTGTATGTGTATAAAAAGAAAATCTCCCTCTCCCTCCACTGGTGTGTCTTCCTCAAGCTCGGGTCCTCTACCAGAGGCCTGGGAGTTTGAGGGTTCTGCGCAGTATCTTAGCTATTATGTGCTGAACTGTCTCAGGAGCATCTTTGCACAGCCTGCACCTGGGATCCTGTCTGGTGTGGTAGATCCCTGCCTCTATTGATCTTGTACTGAGTGCCTGTTCTTGTGCTGCCATGATCAGTGCTTCTGTGCTGTCCTTCAGTCCAGCCTTTTCCATCCACTGGTAGGATTTCTTGATATCAGCCACTTCTTCTATCTGTCGATGGTACATGCCGTGTAGGGACTTATCCCTCCATGATGGTTCCTCCTCCTCCTCCTCCTCTGCATTATCATTATCAAATCTCTAAAACTGAAATAACAGAAGAACAAAAAATATGATATTATTATTTCAATAATAATCACAGTTAAATGAATTCTTATCAAATGTGTTCAATGTAATCCTATATAAACTGCATAATGATATTCAAACAATAATATATAAATAATTTTCCCTTCTTTTTGACAGACATTCTTGTCTACCTTCACTAAGGAAGCAGCCTGGATTGGTTTGACTGACAGAGACAAAGAGGGAACCTGGAAATGGGTTGATGGAACACCACTGACTTTAAGGTTTGACTTCAAATTGGTTGTTTATTGACAACATGTCATGTAAGTAGCAGGAAATGGACACAGATGCAGAGACTTCAGAGGGGTGTACTACGAAGCTGGTTCAACATATCCAGGCTTTCTTTGTGTGAGCTGGCTCGACAAACCCTAAACTCAAGATCAGAGATAAGTGGTATCATGACGGTGGATATGAACTTTCTTTCTTAACTCAGGCTTTCTGCTTCAGGCTCTGTGCATGTGCTCATGAAAAAGGGCCGTTTGGCACATCATTTGATTCTTTTTCCGCACAAAATGGAGTGATTGTGGGCTGCCTGCTTCAGTCAGGAAGAACAAGTCATTATAAGGGAGAGCTATGAATAATATAAATACATCATCACAGAAAAAACACAATGCTTTTGCTGAAAATAAGGTGAGAGATTAATGCTGGCAGAGAATCATTGATCATGTAAATTTGTTAATTAAAACACTAATTCATTAATTACGTAATTAGTTAATATACTTATTTTACCACTCATTTCTCAACAGCTCTAAAACTTTAAACTTGATGCATTTAAACATTAAACTCAAGAGGTGGATTTAGGTCTGACTCTGTCCCATAATGAAGGATAAGTGGAGATCACTTTAGATTCTGGCCAAATCAAAGTGGCATTAATATTGCATGTATATGAAATGTTATCTGTGATAAATACCAATATTTAGTTACCAATTTTATTTTATTTTTGTTATTTTATTTCTTCATTAGTTTTTTGTTTTTTATTTTATTTTTTCTATTATCTGAAATACAGCTGTATATGTTGTAACAAAATCCTATCACACAAGTAACCCTAACCTCTTGCAGCATTTCAAATTTACAATATGACTTATCAAATCAATAGTAATTATGATAAAAGACTGATCAGTTTTCTAAACTGTGTTTTAATAGCTGCAGTACCAGCAGTGGTAAACAAACTTGGCAGCAAATCAGGTAGTTAGTGAATGGGCAGCGCTTTTTATTGCAGAGAGGTGGGTGACATGTATTCAATCTTCTCTCACAGATAATATAGTTTTTAATGCCATTTTCTGCACAGACAATGTGAGGTGACTGGCAGTTCCAGGTTGGTCTGAAGCTTTTCTGGTTATCAGAAAATGGTCATCAGTGCAAATGATGATGATGATGATGAGAAATTGTGGCAAAAAAAATCAAACCAAACTATCATTTCATGGTGCATCAGCGACGGGCTTTCTGGTCCACAGCCAAGTTTCACACTTCACATAACTGTCATATATCAATAGATAAAAATGTCATAAATCAATTTACTGTTCAATTCTGGAGCAATCTGGAAGAATTCAACATCTATGTGGAATTAAATCTTCTACACAGTACTGTAACTGATGACCAGAACACTATGGGGACATTTATTTATACAGGAGGCTCCTTTGTTGTTATTTGATGACTGCAAATTTACATTTAGTAAAAATAATACGGTGAACCTGCACCTCTGTCCAATTTGCTACTCTATGTCTCAAAACTATACTAAGGCACATCATGCAAGATAAAAGAAATTCCATTCTGTGATGTTTATGAAGAAATATTATTTACAATCCTACTTTTTGCCAGGAAGAACAAGTACAATGAATAGATTGAGGCACATTCAGTTTTCATATGTTCCAGTGAAGGACTGTGTTCATGTCAGAGATTAATTGTCATAATTCTCTTGTTCACTGACCTGTAGGTACTGGGACCCAAAACAGCCCGATAATGGAGGTGGAGATCAAAAGTACGGTGAAGAGGACTGTGTACATATCTGGGCTACGAAAACTGTAGAAAACTGGAATGATCGGTCATGTGATGCTTCTCTGCGTTGGATCTGTGAGAAAAATGCTGGTGTATAATATGTAAAAATGCTATGATTTTGCAAAAAGCATTTAGTATTTAGTTTCCTTCCATGTTTGTATGTGTGAGTTTAAAACTTTTCCCTGTGTTTTTAAAGCAATTTCTGTAAATTAGATGCTTACAACTCTTGCCAGAAGAGCTTCATAAACCAATTTCCAATGTTCCAAGCAACAGATTAAAAAAACCTTTACTCATAATAGCTGAGAGTCACAAAAAACCTGATTGATACCATTTCTTATAACATCCATCATATCATAATTAAACAAAGTAATACAGATTTTGTGTAATTATGTCTTACTATATTATCACATGACACTTTCCTGAAAATAATTTTAAATGAAGTCTGTTCAGCAGCTGACAGATCTCTTTAGCAGACGTCATTAGTGTTTGTGAATTTTACTTGATAATTAGTGGTTTCACTCAGGAAACACTTGCTGTTGTGAGGAAATTATCAACTTCTTTTAGATGAAATGTAAATCAAAACTATTCAACAGATGAGTTCATATAAAGTCAGTCAGTTACAACATATAAGCACTGTACTGGAGTCAGATGTTTGTCATGATGATCTTTGTGATGCTGGTAGCTGATACTGTTTGTGGCTTTTTATGTAATTATGCAAGCAATTAAAATTTAAAACAATTCATTTTTTCAGTGTCTTTATGTTTCTTCTATCATCATTAATTGTGCAGGAAAAACCCTGTTCTACTGGGATGTGAGAGGTCAGCTACAGATGGGGATTTCATTCATTCAAAACTGAACTTGCTTCAAAGATGATCTGTCTTTTCACCACACTCTCATGCTGCATTCAACAGGCACTAAGTGAAGAAAACAACTCTAACAATAAAACACAACATCCTGTATCTCAATCTAGACAATCTACTGGATGAGATCTGAGACTGTCTTCACCAGAAAAATAAAAGCACTGCTCATTTGAACCAGTGGACTAAACTAGCTAACTATATATGAAGTAGTGTAAACTAGCTCCACCTCCAGAAGCTACAACACTAACATGTTACTCAAACACTGATGTTTCAGTATTAATAATCTGATGATGTCATATATAATAATATATCAGTCAGAGGGACCAAACCACTACTTTTACTGCAATACTTTAACTACATCAAGCTGATGATACTTATGTACTTTTTCTAAAGTTGGATTTTTCATGCAGGACTTTTATTTGTAATAGACTATTTTTACTTTGCTGTATTGGTACTTTTACTTTGGTAAAGGAACTGAATACTTCTTTCACCACTGAAGTAAACAACACTTTGATATAGCTGGTAAGTTTTAAGTATATATTTTCTTTAATGTAGTGTATATCTCCCAACAGGCATTTGACGGCAACCACAAGCTGGTTCAGTGGTGGATGGTCTTTCATGGCCGTGTTGATGGCTTCAGACAGACGATTATATACTTACAGTGCTTATTTAACAACAGAGCATCAAGTGTCTTTTCATTATTTCTATTAGGAGTAGAGACCTTTGGTTTGCCCTTAATGGTCAAATGTGATCACAGTATGGAAAATATACAGGTTGTTCGTTTCATGTTGGAAAGAAGGGGATTGAACAGTCATTGTGTTGTTATAGGTGTTCCTGTACACAACCAAAGGATTGAGAGAATAAGGGCAGAACTCAATAGAGTTGTATCAAGACACTTTGTAATCATTTTTAATTCCATGGAGGAACAGGGTATACTGGATTCATTGAATGTACTACATGTATTTTGTCTGCATTATGTTTATTTACCAAGAATAGAAAGGGCAGTAACAGAATTCATCGACCAGTGGAACAACCACAACCAAAATGATCATTCTGTCTTATATTGCAAATCATATCGCAATTGCAGTAACAAGCAGTGAATAGTGCATTAATAAATAATTTAATATTTTTTTCAGAATTGTTCATCCCTACTATATTAAATATGGCAAGTTACACAGGAGTAAAATACTAACCGTCACCCCTTATCGATCCTCCTCTGGCTGTGAACCGACCCCATGCTGCCTAAAGTTATGTAATTCCTCTCATTTGCCTGCAAAGATTTGAAAGAGCACCAAATTTTAAAACTACTTCTACTTTTTTCGAAACATATAACATTAGGCAGCAGGAGGGGTCGGTTCACAGTCCCTGCCAGTAGGGGTCAATAATGGGTAACAGTCTGTTAATACATAAGATTGGTAACAATTGCCATTCTATAAATATATCAAGCTAAGCTGTAGAGTAAGTTAGACCTGGCCCTGAATATCACAATATTCTGATCATGTTTTTCAGATAGTTAATAATGAATTAATCATCTGTAACTGTAAATTGGTGTGTTTTACTATAATAATCCTGCTTCAAGGAAGACAGCAGATGTGTGTCACAGAAAACACATTCATCCGGTGGTACCTAACACCTCTAATTGTGTGACTTCCTCAGTAGTTAAAAGACAGAGAAATTGAAACAAACAAGAATAAAAGAAAAGTTAAACAAATAAAAGGCCTAAGAATGATAATAAAATAATAAAGAAAATGATTCAGCAAGAGTGGCTAGAAGTGTGTGACTCGAGACTTAAAGTGTTGTAACATGTTCAACTTCTCTACATAAATTCTTTAACTTTGACGTTATTAGACATCAACCCTTGATCACAAAGCCATGCTATGTCTTACTGTTGAGGTGATGCATCAT
Organism: Euthynnus affinis; assembly: GCA_029490765.1. Taxonomy (NCBI): domain Eukaryota; kingdom Metazoa; phylum Chordata; class Actinopteri; order Scombriformes; family Scombridae; genus Euthynnus; species Euthynnus affinis. The sequence goes on along the minus strand of CM055850.1, from coordinate 6,283,712 downwards.
AGTAGAAGCATCATCTTGGCAGGTCCAGCGTTGTTGGTGCAGCATCTCCAGCAGTGTTGCAGTGAAAGAGTTTGGATCAGCTGTGGGCTGTAGCGCATCTCCAAAGATGCAGAGGTGTTGAATGCCAGTGAAGAATCAGGCCTTTTCAGGCTGCTTTGAAAGTCTCAGACTCAGGCTCAGTATTAAGCGTTCTTCCTCTTCTTCCTCTTCTTCTTCTTCTTCGGGAGCTCACGTTCAGTCTTTACTTGGCTTGTAATAACTTGAGTTAAGTGTCGAATAAGGTTTTGTCAGACTACGCTCAAATCTCCAGCAGCATCTACTTCAAAATAAAATCTGAGACTGTCTTCACCAGAAAAATAAAAGCACTGCTTTATTACTTTATTAAAATATAACTTTCATGTTTTCTGCATCTAAATGAGGGATAAGGAATATTCAGTGTGAATATGGAGTGATCTCACTTCCATCCATCTGTGTTTGTGAATGAATGTTTTGATTCTAGGCAGTGGTCTCACCTCAGCCCCAGGCTTCATGGAGATAACCAGTGAATGAGCTTTCCTGGGCTACGGACTTTCCACCTGTAACACTTAACAAGCTCAGTTAGCAGCATCTTTGTTTCTTGTCATTTAGACTGCTGTAATTCCTTATAAGTTGGTCTTAGTCAGTCGTTCATATTTCAAAAGCAACTGATTTAAAATGCTGCTGCTCCTCCGTCACTCCTGTGTTGGCCTTTCTTCACTAGTTTCCTGTTCAGCATAGAATTAATAATAACATCTCACTGTTTCTCCTTATATTTCTGACTTTTAAACCTTCCAACTGTTCTGGGTCTTTGAATTCTTCTGATTTAAACCCATAAGTGCCGCAATAAACACTGTTTTTTTTGTTTTGTTTGTTTGTTTGTTTTGGCTTTTGCAGCTGCATAACTATCCATTACACTGTGATATTAGTGTGTTATATGGGCTGCTAGGTGATACTGTTACATCAGTGTTGCTTGTTCACACACAGCTCATTTTCAATATTGGTGACAGTGATGTCTGTGACACAAATACCACAAGGCGTTGCCTTAACTTACCTACTTCCTCATTAATACCACTGTTGCCACTGTTCTGTGGAACAAATGTATAAGAGAGCAGTTTACAGACATGTAAAATATCAACATTCAGTGTAACAATGAAAATAAACATTAGCAGCCATTATTGGTTTTATGAAAAAAAATATGAACATTTTCTTTATGAGTGACAAGTGAAAATCTCATTCCAGTGAGCTTACTACCAAACAGCATCCATATGTTGATTTCTGTCTAAAAAGTAAAATAAGAGACTCATAAAGTAAAATTTTACTGAAAACAACCTCTGTTTTCTGTACTTATTCTTGTGACTGAACAAACAGTAAATCTAGAGCTTTTGACAGTTCCTGTTTCAAGTTATCACCACAGATCATATCTATTTTTAGCATATTTGTGTGTGTGTGTGTGTGTGTGTGTCATCATATACTGCACATGCATTGAAGCTTGTGCTTCAGAGCTGACCCTTTAGAAAATAGTTGGCATCTTTAGGAGCAATGGGGGAAATTTATGAAAATGTGAAGTCAAGAACTTCAACAAAACAGACAGGTAAAAATGTTGCACAAAGATCTAAATGATCATCTGTTCTTTTTACTGTTGTATCATTGACTGTATTCACTGTTTCTCTGTTCAGGTCCGGGGAGCTCACAGAGCAGATTTCATAGAGCTCTTCTTGTCTCTCTGGGACTGCTGAGTGTTTTGCTGCTGGCAGGACTCATCGGCCTCAGTGTCCACTGTGAGTCTGTTTCACATTCAGAAGTTTCAGTCAGACTGAATTTAGGAGGATCATTCTACAGCAAGATGTCTATTTTTCTTTTTCATTTATTTTGTACTGTACTGCTCTGGTTCTTCTCAGTCAAACTCTGCAGGTAGAGGTCTGGATGAACACGAGCATCACCTCAACTTTCTCTTTGGTGTCATATTTGAAACCATGTTTGAATGCTGCTGTAGTTCATATTTGTCGTGTCTTTGATCTCTGGACACCTGCATGGACTTGTTTCAGTGATGTTTCATAAAACTACATTCATAACAGGGAAAATATTCTCCCATGTATCTGCATGTTAATACCAATTCGCAGGTGAAAAAGCTGCCTTTAAGGTTACTATGTGGGACTTCAAATCTAAAAACATTCAGTTTGCTTGTAAAATAGTACCAGCACAGATACATGTCACACTTTTTTTTTTTACTAGGATTAAATGTTATTGAATCAGTTGTGAGAAAACATCAGGGTGGCAGAGTATTTACAACATGTGCTGTATGTGCTGGGCTGCTCAGTGTCAAACATCAGGACTGTTTTTATGTCTCAGACAAAGCTGGATGAAAATAAAAAACTTGCTTAGAGTATCTTCTAGAGATCTGGAAACGATGTGACAGTTTTTTCTACTACAGTTGTTTGTTGTTGACAGAAACCCTTAGCTATTGTCATGGTTCTGTCCCAGTCTGGCTCTGTGTCCCTCCACCAGTCCACCAAGTGCCCTCAGACTTTTTCCCTGTTTCTTGAACTGGACTGAGTGGCTGTAGGCCCTGGAAGTTGATATTGAAGTTTGCTTTCACTAATTGTTCTCTAAAGAAAATGTGTCCGAGGGCTGTTGCTTGCTACACACTGACCCTCATAGAAAATATGTCCAAAAGTGAACTGAAAGTCAGAGCAACAGTTGCCTTTCAGTTCTCTTTTTATTGTTACATGCAGACCACTCCACTTGACAAACTTGTTGTTTCATGTTTATGTCAACAGCAATGTATGTTTGAGTTGTTTATTAAAGATCCTAAGGTTGTCAGTCTTATGTCGATGTATTCAACTTATATTCATGTGTATGCTGTGTTTTTGGTTTTCAGTTTGCTCTGTGTTTTCCTCCTGTGTTCCCAGCCTGCTTTTTCTTCCACTCTTCCCTCCTCACCTGCCTGCATCATCTTATCATTAGTCCTGCCCTTTTCCCAGTGCTTATCAGCTTTTTTTCTGTTCTTCTGTTTCATTTCCTCATTTCTGTTTTATTGCTGTGTCTGCACACCTGAATCTTTATTACAGAGACTTTCTTCGGTTCATTCTGGCTGTTTTGTCCTGCATTTGGGTCCACCTGCTCCACTACTCCTGGCAGTTATTTGCTTTAAAATGATACTGGAAGATGTAATTACCCAAAATGTACATTATAATTACATATTAGTTTTAAAATGGTATTTGAAATAAGTGACTAAATAAACGTAAACCTGACATGTCCTTTGATTTATTTCAGATCACAGTGTGAGCAGTTCAGCTGAAGATATCTCTGTTATCATAAACAACCTGACTGAGCGTCTCCAGGACAGTAATAACAAGCTTTCTTCCGTGTCTGAAGAGAGAAACCTGCTGCTTGTCAACCTCACTGAAAGAACTAAAGAGATGGAAAAGCTTCAGTGTTTGTTTGTACAGAGTGAGTGACATCTGTGACTATACAGTACTGCACACACATTATAGAAGAGCACCTACAGAGAACACTATGCTGAAAATAGGAGATGATGTGGCAATCTGTCCTATTAATGATACAAATGATCTTCGACAAGATTATTGTAACTTGTTGATTGTAACTGTAAAAGAAAAAAAAAACAACAACGTGTGGAACCGTTCTTGTATTTACTCATCTTCAAACATTTTAAAATAGTTTTTGTCATCAGGAAATTCCAAACACCGCCAACATTTAGTATGTTCGCTATCTAACCAATAGTAGCATGCTAACATGCTATATGTGACATTAGTAACACGCTGCAGTTAGTTTAGCATGTTACAAAGCAAAATGCACCAAAATCACTTTACTTAGAGCAAACAACCAACTACAGTGACTTCTAACCAGCTTGTAATGTATATCTGCCTGTTCCTCCAGAATTTCATTGCTCCACTTAAAGCACCCAATGACCAGTTAAAATAGCTTATAACCACATTGTGTGTGTGTGTGTTTATAATGCAGTATAGACATCAAGTAAGTGTTACCCAAATAAAACGATCTTGAAACAAGTTTCCACATCACTCATGTAACTGCACACCGGACCAGGATTGGCTTTCAAACTACTTGTGATGTCACAAATCAAGCTGGCAAGTTTCTCATCTGAGTTGACGATCCAAATCAATCAACAATAAGCAGAACTCATTTTTGTTTGAAGATGGATTTTAACTTTAAAAAATAAACTAGTTACATTTAGAGTAGACTTTTACAACAGTTTTACTTTTCAACCAAATATACAAAAGATCTTAGCCTGAATACTTTTAACCTTCACTCACATTCATCCCATATCATATTTAATGCTGATGTTTGGCACAAAGTACCATGTAAAATAATTGTTACTGGTGCCAGAAATCTGGGGTCTCATTTATAAAACAGTGCGTAGGATCCAGACTAAAAGTGTACGTGCGCACAAAGGACAAAAATGGCGTGCGCCAAAAAATAATCAGATTTATAAAACCATGCGTACGCACGAATGCACGTTTACTTCCCTTTATAAATCACAATGCACCTGGAAATGTGCGCGCATGGATCAGCCTCATACCCCGCCCTCTACACGCCCACATTCAACCATAAATGGTCGATGCAAAAGCATGAATGAATATTGATGAACGTGTGTTTCTTTCGCCGCACCAATCAGTCTCTCTGTCTGTAGATGCCTAGCCAATCAGTGTTGAGAGTCAGTATATTGATCTTCTCGCTTGTCACTGCTCGAGCAGGTGAATGAAAGCAACAACGTGAACGGACTTTTTCAGTTTTATTTCCCCGTTTTCAGACGTCTTGAAGTTATGTGTGTAACTCAAAACAACCATAAACAACTCCAGTAAACATTCCTGTGGATTGTAACATGTGATGGTTTAATGTTTGCCACACCCTGCAGCAGGTCAGTTCCCAGTTAATCAGCATGAAACTTAACTCATACCTGTATATGTGCACAGTATAACGAAATATTGAAACATCTTCAAACGCTCCGTCCTCCAAATATGTTTTATTTAAGTTATTTGACGTCATCTTGGATTTCTACAACCGATGATGATTTCATCAGTCAGTTAACGTGGCGGAGGTGAAATGAATCATAATATTCGCGTTTAGCAAATATCGGAGAAAGACAAGCTAGACTTTACAGAATCCTGCTACCTGCCTGCATCCTGATACCATTCATTTCAGCAGCTGCTACTCCATAACTGACCCTCTCCTTTGCGCTCCAGGTTAAACAGCGCTGATTAAATGTTGAGGGACGTTAAGATTTGACTTGGCTCATATATTTTCACATTGAAAGATGCTTATCGAATAATTATGACTCACAATAAACCCCAGTACAGATAACACTGCTGGTTTGAATGTTTATAATAACGTGGATCTATAATTAATGTTGGATATTAAGTGAAATTAAATGTCTGACAGGATTATTATACAGTCTGTCTTCAACTCACCATCTGAGTCATCGATTTCCCGATTCCAAAATGTTCGTACGCATGGGTCAGAGTTTACTTACAGCTGCGCACATTCTCCCGTCAAGTTTGTTTTTATAGATCACAACTTTTGCGTGGGAAGTGGCGTACGCCTCTTTCAGGCCCTGTTTTGTGCGTACGCAACGGTTATAAATGAGACCCCTGGACCTCAGTCACATCAGCTTTCTAAATCCTGCTGATTTAAAGTTCATTGCTTTGCTAGCTCAATCTCGTTTCACTCTCAATTCTTTTGTTTTATTTTTTTATAATTATCTTTATTTCATTTCATGCTTTCCACCACAGGGCTTTGCTTACAGTGTATTACCAACATAGATAAACAATAATACCTTAATGTGCAACATAATATAGGCCTATCCTATCCTAGAATGGTGTCTTTTCACATAACACATTCAACATAAGACATCCATATATACTCCTACGTGAACACACACACACACACACACACACACACACACACACACACACACAAACAAATGTATGTATAATCCTAATTCTATGTTCTGTGTTCTCCACTGGATTCCCCCCTCCTCCTCTCAGTCATGCCATAAATTCTTTCTCATAGGGCTTCATCTATCTACTTCCAAAGCTTTTTCTGCTAGTTCTGTGTTTAATATGCACTTTCTAACCCTCACACTTTGGAAACAGACAGACTTGCTCCTTGTCTAATTTCTAATGTTGTGTGTTACAGAGAGAACTTGTCCAGCAGGATGGACGATGTTCAGATGTTCCTGTTATCTCCTCTCCAGTGAGTCTGGTTCCTGGTCAAGAGGCAGACAGGACTGCAGAGAGAAAGGAGCAGATCTGGTGGTTATAGACAGCACTGAAGAACAGGTACAGAGTGTTTGTATGCTTGCAGAGAAACCATGACTAATTGCAATTTCTACCTTGAAAAAAGCTAAAATATGAATTTATTCATTTTTTTTTATTTTTATGGATCATTGGTGTGCAACACCTTGACAATATTCTCTGACTGTGAGTTTAGGATTTGTCGAGCTTGCTTTGTAATACAGCCCTCAGGCTGCTTAGAGACCACAACAAGAGCTGTAACTGTGTGTGTGTGTGTGTGTGTGTGTGTGTGTGTGTGTGTGTGTGTGTGTGTGTGTGTGTGTGTGTGTATATAAAAAAAATCTCTCTCCCTCCCCACACCACCTCCCTTCCCATGGAGGGGGATCAGTGTTTCCCCTATAATAGTACAGGCCAATGAGAACCTCCGCCAGGCCAGAAATATATTTTAAATGTCAAAAATAACACCAAATATCCATTCATTCTTAAATCAATAGTGGATCTGGAAGAAGTGGATCTTGGCTTGGTCATTCTCAACCACCTTAGGAAGGGTCTTCCATTGTGACCTTGGGTCCTCCAACCCAAACTCAGTGCAGATGTTCCTGTACACTATGCCAGCCACTTGGTGATAGCGTTCCATGTACACTGTTCCTGCCTGCATCTTACACCTTGCTATTATGTGCTGAACTGTCTCAGGAGCATCTTTGCACAGCCTGCACCTGGGATCCTGTCTGGTGTGGTAGATCCCTGCCTCTATTGATCTTGTACTGAGTGCCTGTTCTTGTACTGCCATGATCAGTGCTTCTGTGCTGTCCTTCAGTCCAGCCTTTTCCAGCCACTGGTAGGATTTCTTGATATCAGCCACTTCTTCTATCTGTCGATGGTACATGTCGTGTACGGACTTGTCCTCCATGATGGCTCCTCTTCCTCCTCTGCATTATTAGGTTTCTGTTGCCTGAGGTATTCACTTAGTTCATCTTTGGGGACCATCTTCCTGATGTATTCCTGGATGTTGGTTGTTTCATCTTGGACAGTGGCTGTGATGCTCCCCAGTCCTCTGTCTCCCTCGTTCCGCTTAGTGTACAGTCTTAGGGTGCTGGACTGGGAATGAAACCCTCCATGCATTGTGAGGACCTTTCTTGTCTTGATATCAGTGGCCTCTATCTTCTTCTTTGGCCAGCTTACTACACCAGCGGGGTATCTGATGACTGGCAGGGCGTATGTGTTGATGGCTCGTATCTTGTTCTTCCCATTCAGCCGACTCTTAAGGATCTGCCTTACTCTGTGTTCGTATTTGGCTGTGGCTGACTTCCTTGCAGGACACCAAGGTATTTGTAGCTGTCCTGATCCTCAATGATCTGCAATGCTCCCTTCTGGTCTGGAAGGTCAATCCCCTCAGTTCTGATCATCTTCCCTCTCTTCGATACCATCTGACCACACTTATCTAGTCCGAATGACATTCTGATGTCATTACTGTAGATCCTGGTGAGGTGGATATATATGTATATATATATATATACCAGAAAAATGAAAGCACTGCTCATTTGTACAAGTGACTTGAGGAAGAGGTCAAGTGGACGGATGGGTCAGCAAACCATGTGGCTTTGACATGAGGAACAGATGTTCTTTTGTTTACTTAACTAAAACTACTTGGTTTGAGTTGAGGAAGGATTGTCTTCATGGTTCAAAGGAACCATTTGTACACCTACCATCCATCACAACCTCCACCTCCAAGCATTAAGGTTCCCCAGAACTGTCTTTTGTGTCTATAGAACAGCTGCATGTGGACTTAATTGTAGAACGTAATATTGTAAAGTGTAAAAAGTAATTGAAAACCTTACAGCAGATAGCTGTATTAATATTAATTAGAGATGCACTGCTTGATCAGTCACTGATCTAAAATGGACAGTTTTCAGCTAATCAGCCATCAGTGACTGGCAGATCTGTCTCATATATCCGTTTTTTGGCGGTCAAATTTTCTGCACATAGCCACACTATGGTTCACATCACGTACACAGCAGCAACTGCAGCACAGACGGTGTAGCCACACAGACACAATATGCACGTCATTCACAGAGCGCACAGAAAGCCACAGCCACAAATATAACATGCGCATTGTGCACACAGCACAGAAAGCCACAGACACACACACACACGACATGCACATTGCGCACACAAAGCACAGAAAGCCACAGCCACAGACACACACACACAACATGCACATTGCACGCACAGAGCACAGAAAGCCACAGCCACGCACATTGTTGGTGTAGAAGTTCGTTAGCATGAGTGAAGACACAAAGCTCCTTTAAGTCCAGAATAAGTTATGGAGGAACAACCTTGAAAACATTTGGAGCAACTAACTTAATCACGCACTTAAAAACCATCACCCCGGTGAGCAAGGTCAATATCAATAAAAAAAATGTCCGTTATTTACAGTTTTTTGCAGCTGCCAAGACACAAAATGTGATACGTGTGGTGCAGTTATTGAAACCAGTTACTCATATAGCCTACCTGTTGACCAGGTGTGCTATACCATAAGCACATTTTCTGCTTTACACTAAGTTTGAAAATCTAAAACACACTTTTTGCAAATAACTATACATGGTTATCTACATTAGACACATCATTCAAAACTGAAAACCTGTGTGTGTTGTTGTGCTAAAACACACTCAGTTATCACCCACACTCAGAATGCACGTCAGAGCTTTCACACTATTAACAGGATTTAGGTTTGCTCTTTGGTGTGCACAGCAATGGAGGCCAATTTTGGGGTGAGTTAGAGGAAGGTGTTCAAGTAAAAGGAGGACGAGGGAAGACAGGGGAGAGGAGGAGGGCGACGAGCAAGAGAAGAAAGAGGAGACAGAGGATGAGGAGTGGTGAGAGGACAAATCGGGAGAAACAGGAGAACTGTCACAGATGAGATCCAGGCCACTTTGGTCGATCATGTAATCAGCCATGAGTTGAGTCTACAAGAGGCTGGTCAGAGGCTCCAGCCTAATTTGAGCTGCTACATTTTGAAATTAGAAAAAGTAAGAAATCCTAACCTCTATATGAGCAAAACAGCTCAGCTAAGGATGGGGTGATGAGCAGTCTAGATGTCATAGCCTACAACCATGGGTGGAGGTGGACTACCATCAGTGGCTCCATTGGCAGCATGCAGACCATGGTGTGTTCATCCATCCCTTCAAATCCAGGGAAGATGCTCCTTGAATAGGGGTCTTGCTGGAATATGGTTGGTCTTTCCAAAGACACTCTGACTTCCTCTGGGACCTTGGGAAATGCTAGGAAATCTTGCCTTGCAGGAGCTTCCACTATTACAGTGGGCTACAGGATTTTCAGCCTCTCCAACACACAGCAGGAGACAGACCCAGAGAGCTGATGGTCTGGGTGCAGGGGGAATAAAAGAAGAATCCTCTTCGTCGTTCTCATCTGACATCAGAAATTCTTCCCTCGGTTCCGTCCTCCTCCCCATAATCCAAAATGAGCACATCAAGTGTCAAATCTTCTGGATTATTCTGTTTGACTAAAACTAATTTGGGGTTCTCCTCAATGATGGTGTTGATGTGAGTAGGGTCCCTATCCAAAAGGATGGCCTGAAGAGGCTCTTTGCTTTAAAACAAGTGCAGTGAGTACACAGGCTGGGATTAATAACTGCAGTATGGGCATGTTGCAGCCTGAGATACACAGAGCAGAGCTAGTATGTGTGCTTGCTCGAAGTGCTTGAATAAAATATAAATACTGTTACTTTTCTATGTTTTCATTGAACAGAAGTTCCTCTCTAACTTTTCTGAGGAAGGAACTCAGGGTTGGATTGGCTTGACTGACAAAGTAAAAGAGAATACCTGGGAATGGATTGATGGAAGTCCACTGTCTCTAACGTAAGTAAATGTGCTTCACTTTGATTGAATACAATCAAATACATACTGAATTAAACTACTGTAACGTCCATGCAATATTTCTGACAATATTGTATAATCTAGAATATTGTATAATCTATTTTAGGCAAAAATTCTACCAGTTCCAGTCAGATATTCAAATATTTGGAATTTTCATTTTTATTAATATGCTGTATGTGTCATGAAGAGCAGAGCAGGTGGACCCAAATGCAGAAGACTGCAGGCAACAGGAACTTGAAGAATAAAACTTTATTCAAGACACAGGAACAGGATACAGAAGTACAGGCAGGCAAAACCGAACAGAACAAAGTATCCAACTAGACTGAACTCAAACAGTGGGTTTATACAGTGAGTTTTCTTCTGAAAACAGAGGCCTGCTGATAAGAGCAGCTGGAAAACAACAAAAAAAAAGCTGATATAAAAATATTAATTAGTCCCAGTTTAAAAACATGGGTACACAATATTGGCTCTTACCGTACCAGCCAAAAGTACTTTTTAAAATTATTTTTTTCATGAATAGCAGAAGATGGTGTTCATGTCGAAGATAATGTCCAACAACTTCCTTTTTCCTGTTGGTTAATCTTCTAGGTACTGGCGGAAATCACAGCCTGATAATGGTGGTGGATATTCAAAACTTGGGAAAGAGGACTGTGCCCACATCATCACCGGAGGGAACACCTTAATGAACTGGAATGATTTGTCTTGTGATACTAGTTTGAGATGGATCTGCGAGAAAAAGCTTTAGTATTGGGGGAAAAAATGAACTTTAAGATTAAAAGTTTGTAAATCAGTTTTTGGATTGTGGTGGAAAGGCATCAGGAATGTCCTTTACCTACAAATCCTGGCTCAAATAAGTAATAAGGAAAATAATGTAAAATAATGTCCATGACTAACGTACCAAGAACATTAGTGCTGTTTCAAACCAACACAAACTGAATAATGATCAGTGCCACCTTCATTCAATGAGCACATTGTGAGTACAATGTAAAAGATGCTGTAATGTAAAATCATAAAACACCTGAAGAAAAACCTTTCTCACTTTGGTCATATTTGAATTGTGTGAGGAAATCTTATTCTTGACTCTAAATGCAGTAGAAATGTTGAAACATTAAAAGCTTCATTTCACACGAGCCATTTCTCTGTGCCTCAAATGGCTCATTTGTCACCTTTTCTGTCTATTTATTCAGAGCTAGTTCTATAAATTGTTCAATGTCAGCTCATTGTAGATGTATCTGTCAGTGTAAATGTCAGCTGTTAAGTAACAAGAAATTATAAGTACAGAAAAATACCAAAGATATGTTTGAAATTAATCAGAAATTACATAGTTTGTCCACCAGAGAGCACAAGTTTATTAACTATAAAATGTCCAGCTTAGTTCACATCTTTGTTAAAATTCATCATCATAGTTAAATGTCATCATCACATTCTTTGGTCTCTCAAATATCCATTTTGTCCCACATTGTCCCCAAAAATCCAGTCCCCAAACAAAATTATTGTTTTGAAATCAGATTTTTCATTCTCATTCAGACATTTAGAAAATTACAACTTATAATTTTACTAAGACCGGTGTTAAAAGATTTTTTGTCTTTTAGGTAAATCAGGAGACTGGATCGAAAGAGTCAAATGGTCATTTATTCTTGTATACAAGGAGGCATTCAACGAAGCAAACAAGTTACAGGGTTGAAGACCTGCCCTCAGAATGAGGCAGGCTCTTTTTATACCTTCTATACATATTTTTCTCATCTGTCATAAGTGACATTAAGTATGTTTGGTTTTTGCTGAATGTGTAAATCTATCAGGGAAGTTGACCTTCTGGCACCCTCTCAACCCGGTCAACTTCCTTAATCAACAAGCATATGTTTGTCTACAGGAAGTGGTGTGCTTTCTCACAACCGTAAAACAGTGGTTAAGACAGTCAGTCAACACAAGATGATCACGAGCAGATGGTTGAAAATGTCGTAGTAGTTTTGTATTCAGAGTTTTAAGTACATCTGAAAATGTTTTGTCTAATTCCAGTAAAAAAAACAAAAAACCTCACGTACCCTGATGGATCTTTAGATGCCTTGATGACTCCGTAATTAATTTGTTGCTGTATGAACAAGCCTGACGTTCAAAGCGACAACTCATGACATACACACACACACATTTAAGGCTTCTGTATAAGCTCCTGGGCTTTTTCTATATTTTCTTTTCACGTCCATCTTTCTCATGTTAAATTAAACTAAACTACCAACTGTACTACAACTTCACCATCTTGGATCATTTTTTTCATCATCACACATTTCACACAGAAACAGATTAATAAAAGTTATTTAGTAAGTTAAGCTTTATTTAGTCAGCGCATCTCATTGAGATCAGGTTATCTTTTATAAGAGAGACCTGAGAACAAACGACATACTGTATATACAACATTACAACAAGATGGTTCAGTCAAATCTCAAATTAAATTCAAGAACCATGAATTTGTTCTTTTCACACATAGGTAACTAATATACATAACTCATTAAAGAAAAACAAAGATTCATGTACAGTGAATAATCCTAGATGAAGTCTGGTTCTGGGTGAGGTGCTGGCTGCTCTGCTGGTTCATCCTGGCTGATGGTGAAACACTCCTGGATGGCAGTGATGGCAGGAAGGGTCTGAGGAGGTGGAGGAGTGGAGATCTTCAATCAAGGAACATTATCAGTCTATTTGTTGTCAAATCAGAATTCAAACCCTGGCATCAAGAATAGGTTGAAATAATTGAATATATTTGACGACAAACATTCTCTAGCGGACACAACTTTTTCCATATCACATATGAATGCCTGTTAGATCATAACATACATCATAGTCTTATTAACTATAAAATTTCTGGGTAAAATAAACTACAGCTTGTGGAGAGAATGCAATTGCAAGAGAATCTAAACAAACATCAGAGTTATAAACTGATATACAACTATACCTTTTTAAAATATCAGCCACCAGATTGTCCCTGCGGAACACAGATTCAGAAAACAGACTGTGAAATTGACACCAATCTATCATTTCACATATTTTATTTCATTGTGCGTTTTTGTGCAGTGTTATGAAATGCATTTCTTATGCCGAATAATCTGCTAACCATAAAAGAGAAAGGCTTTTCCACTTCTACAAATTGCAATTTACTCCACCTTGAGTAAACTGTTGAAAGAAACACTGAGTACTTATCGGGTCCTATCTTACGCTCGGCGCAGAGCGGCGATGAGCGCAGCGCAAGTCTCTTCGCTATTTTAAGACCGACGCAGTTGTCATTTTCCCGTCCAGTGCCCACGTTATTAAAATAGCAATGGCACTTGCTCCCATTAATGCGCCCATGGGCGTGTTGTAAGGTGTGGTCACGCGCATTGTTGGCGCACTGCTATCTTGAGTGAGCAGAGAACGATTACGCTATTGACTAAAAAAAATACCTGGTCTAAAGTCAATGGCACAATGTTTCACTGTTATTTTAAGGGCGCATTAGGTAATACGCAACTACACAAGTGGGTGCACAACATACACTCTGACTGTTACACACACAGGAAGCGCAGCAGCGCACACACGTGCAAAAGGTAACAAATAAAAGTATTACAATGTTAAAGATTATTATTTTGTATAACAACAAAAAGAACATGATTTTAATTACAAGTAAGTCGTAATATTTATCAGAATCAACTAATCGCAGTAATGACGGATTAAATTGTTTAATTATTTGACCAAATTGTAACAATACACGTATTTAAACAGACAGACAACAGCTGATCAGACACAGAACGACTTTCCTGCTTCATCAATACATGATGACATGAGGAACACATGAGGAAATAAATGAGGTGAAAACAATTATTAAACTAACGAAGGGAATAAATCTGCACAGCTTCTATGTTCATATATATATATATATATTCTTTAACATTTTTGAGATTACAGCGATCAGGTTTCCACGCGTTCAGCAATTAAAACTCGGCTGATTTGACCTGTTACTCCATGACAATTTTAAAGAATTTGCAGCAAATGACTGAACAGGATCTTAAATTGGTGGTCTGGTGCAGACCACAGGAGGGTCCAGGAGCAGCAGGGGAGACTGTGTGCGTTATGGATCATGCGTTTTCCCTTTGCGCACGAGCAGATCCGTTGCCTCTGCAGAGAAGCGTTCCCTCTTACTATTTGGCAAGCGCACCTGGCTCTTAAAGGGAATGGGAGATGACACTGTGATTGATTTGTTGCACGTTACGCCGAAAACACACCCATGATTAATTAGGAGACTAAGTACAACCCCTTTGAACCATGCGTCTGGCGCATTGACCATTTTTCCGCCGTTAAAATAGCAAAAGTGGATTTGGACACACTCTAAATGCAACCGCGCTATGCGCTTCAGACCCTGCGCTTTAGATCATAAAAATAGGACCCATCGTTCTTTTGCCTTTATGCATAATATCTTCACAAAATGTTATCCAACAGCAACCGATACACCATATAATATAGTCATATAGATGACCTAGTTACATTTTTATAGCATATAAAACATACAAAATGTCATTCTGGGGAACAACCTTCTGATTTAGAGCACTTTTCTCTCACTAGTAGTGTTAGTAGCATGCACCTTTATGTTGATAAGATAAGTGAATTACTGTGACGACATGTCAACAAGTATGAAGCACACACCTTAAAGATAATATTTACTTATGGTGTTGTGTTTAAAGTGCTGTGAAGGAGACCAAACAGCAGACAGTCATTCCGTGGAAGTCAAAGAGGTCTGTTCGGAAGTAGAGGATGTGTGGAAACTATTTTTGGAAGAATGGATATTTAAAAGGAATGGTGTGACTGGACCTCTGACTTCACCAAAAGAATCGAAGTTGTTTGTTCTTTTCAAGACGCTTTGCCTGCAGCCATGGCTTCCCTGGGACAGATCATCTTCAGCAGGTGTGGATATAAGGTTTGAATAAGGTGTTCTCTACAGATAGGGATTCAAATATGCACTTAAACGTTTGATAGTTAAAGTACATTTTGCTGTACCTTCGATTTTAAATGCAGAACTTTTACTTCTAATGGAATTATTTTACTTAAGTAAAACATCTTAACCACTGCTGGCTTTGTACAGATTTCTACAGCAATAGGAATGTCTTGTGTGGGTTGCTGTGAAGTTGATCCATCAGTCGATTTTAGCAAAAGCCCACTGTATGTCTGCTTCTCAGCACTTTACACAAGCTGATTTTGTGTGTGTGTGTCTTTTTTTTTGTGTGTAGCATGATCATCCTCATCATCATATTCTCGGCTATCATCATCCTCATCTTAGCCTTGGCATTCTCAGGTAAGAACTGTGAATCATTTGTGACATGCTGTTATCATTAGCGATGATTAGTGTCTTTCAGGCCTCATGGGTGTGTTCAGCACATGTAATGTTTGTCAAACACAAGGCAGTTGATGTGTGTATGTCGGTGTGGTGCAATGGTGGAAAGTAACATATGTGGAGAGAATGCAATTGCAATTAAAGCATACATTTACATACATTTACATACTCAAGTATTCTACTTAAGTACATTTTTGAGGTACTTACTTTACTTGAGAATTTCTGTTTTTGTTACTTTATACTACCACTCAGCTACATTTCACTGTACATTGTACTTTCTGCTCCACTACATTTACTTGACAGCTGTAGTTAATTTTCAGATGAAGATTTGACACAATGGATAATATAACAAACCTTTAAAATACAACACCTTATTAAAGATGAAAGCAGTGTTTTGTTTTTTTTATTATCTTGCAAACCCTTAGATTTATCTGGAGCCCCTTTGGCGGGGCCCGACCCCTAGGTTAGGAACCACTGGACTAGTCAACTGTACATAAAGTAGTTCAAGCTGGTTCCACCTCCAGAAGGACAAAAGGAGTACTTTTACTTTCATATTTTAAGTAAATCTTGCTAATACTCATGCACTTTTACTGAAGTAAGATTTTTCATGCAGGAATTTTATTTGTAATGGAGTATTTTTACCACTGTTGTATTGATATTTTTACTTAAGTAAAGGATCTGTGTACTTCTTCCACCACCAACGTATTATTTGTAATGTGTATTTCAAAATAGACTGAATTTCCATCTAAGATAAAATTTTGTTTGTAGAGACATCTTGCTTGTTTCTAATTATTCTTTTCATCCAACGTGGACATGTTTGAAAAGGTTTTGACTACATATAGTCCTCTTCTGGTACAGTAGGGTTTGGATAGCCCATCTGTAAAAGATCATATGGTCAGGTTGGGAAAACCAGGAATGAATAAGCAGTGTGGGGATATTTTTTTTTTTTCAGTGCAAATATTTGCCACTCAACACCTGCAAAAAATATGAGGATGTGCATGTGCCTCTTGGAGAGCAAGTTCAGCTGCAATATGCAATTATCCACAGCTACACAATCTTCTAGATTTGTTTCATTTAAGAAATGCAAATTTTCATCTGCATCTGAATCCAGATCTACATCAGAATATACACAATAACAAATCATGGGATACATGTTCCATATTTTTTTAGTAAGTAAGCGGTGGTGAAGATGTCAGGAAATACATACAACACAAATTCTTGGATATACACAAATTATCAACCACTATTTCTGAAGCCCTAACTTTCCACTAAATGTTACTGAAATCGGTCACATTTTTTAAAATATGTATCATCCCTTAGGAAAACAAATAGACAAATACACTAAAACAATATTTTCATTCCATTTCAAGTCTGTGTCTGTGTCCTCCTCCCGCAGGTTCCTTGTCGGAGGTGCAGAGCAATAACAGATTGCCCATCGCCAACCTTGGTGAGGATAAGCTTCTCAGCTGCTATATTCACACAACCAGTCAACAAACCACATTCAGACAAATGTCAGTAACTTGGGAGAAGAAGAAGCTGAATGGAGTTGTTTACCGGTATGAGAATGGAGCTGCGGATCTAAAGGACCAGAACTCGCACTACAAAGGGAGAACTCAGGTCTTCCCTGATGCTTTGCCCAAAGGGAATGCTTCTCTGTTGCTGCGGGGTGTGAGACGTGGTGACGAGGGGGAGTACACCTGCCATGTCAGCTCCTCTGATGGAGGAGGGGTGGTCAACATTCACCTGAGAACAGCAGGTAAGAGAACTTGTCTTTCTAGTTTCCCTATGTTTGCTATGATGATAATGAATCTCTCCGAAAACATCTGTAGCAGTCTGAGTTAAAACACTCATCTGTTGAGTCAGACTATCACAAGATAGATAAGAAAAGCCTCCCTTCTCTATAATTCACTTTAACTGTATTATTACACACTTGACCTCAGGCTTAAAAAATAGCTTTACCCTATGTGACACGACTGCTTACTGGCAGCAGACTAAAAGTCACACAGCTGCTTTGGAAATTTCACATTGCAGAACACATCAATGATGTTTATTTCACTTTTTCTCAGCTTTTTCAGCCCCCACATTTACATTCTCAAATGGTACCCTGGCTGCTGAGGCAAGCAGGTGGTTCCCTAAACCAAACGTGACGTGGTTGGACTATTTTGAGAATGACCTGAAGGGGAAAACGACCTTCACACAAAACTCTGCAGGAATATTCAGTGTAGTGAGCAGGCTGCAGCCGGTCAATGTCAGCGACACCTACACCTTCAGGATTCAAAATGACTTGGTGATCGCCGTCTCTGAAGCAACAGTAACAGGTACACTTTTATGTTTTTAGAAGGATATCTGTGAATTTCAATTTCTCTCAGTTGATGTGTTATGAATTGGCAGTGGTAGAATGCTGCAGAAACTTACTCATCGTGATGGATACTATTCAGTCTGTTAAAACAGCTGTACAGCATAATTTGTGACTCTGGAGAAACTTTCTAAAATTAAAAGAGAGGCCTGATGATGTCACAGTGATGTCACCAGGGTTCTATCAGTTTAGGACTGCATTATAAGCTGGGAGTGAGGAGTTTGAAAGACATGGGCATGTCAAGGAGGGAGCATGTAATGAAAGACAGTTGAGGTGCATTATGGGTAATGTATAGGCTCTACACTAGGGATTAAAAGTCAGGATAGTTTGACCTTTGCTGCTTTGATTTTGAAAGATATTTTTTTAATCTGTCTCTCACAAACACCCCAACTTTATTGAGGGAGTAAATTGGTGGAATACTTAATTTAAGTGACATCAGGTGCTCATTTATCAATAAAAACAAAACTAAAAGAAAGTTGTTGTTTTTCTGTTTTTTTTTTTTTTAGAATTATCTTAATACACAAAGTTCAGGATCCAAACAAAGACAAATACCTTCAATAAAAAATACAAATTGTATTTTAAGAAAAGATTTGAATTTTTGCATCTTTCATATTTTACAGGCTCTGGTGTTTCGAAGAACACGTACTTCACCTACAGTGCTGCATCCTCCCTGCCAGGATCATATCTGAGTATTATGACCAGTGTCCTCTGCATCTATTATATGAGCTAATCTGACACACACATTAAATATACCCAGACAGCAAAACTGCTGCGGGCCAGACTCGTAACTTTCATGTGGCCCACATACCACATAGAATGATGACATTTGGGTGGTCTGCCCCTCTTTGCCATATTCGGGCCACAAGCAACCATAGCAATGCCACATGTAAACCAAAAACTAAACAAATAAACCAGATCCAGCCCGTATTTCATTCTGACCCTGATCTGGCCCACATTCCATGTCCTCATTTGACCCACATACCACATGGAATGATGGCACTTGGGCGGTCTTCCCCTGTTTACCAGATCCGGGCCACAAGCAACCCATAGCAATGCCACATGTAAACCAAAAACTAAACAAACCAGATCTGATCACCAGATCAAACCAGATCTGGCCCACATTTCATTCTGACCCTGATACTACATGGAATGATGGCACTTGGACGGTCTACCCCTGTTTATCAGTATAGCACCTTTCTAGTCTTCTGACCTCTCAAAGTGCTTTCACACAACAAATCACATTCATCCACCCATGAGAGGAAATTTAGTCATTCACACACTGAGCAATGTGGGGTTCAGGAGCAATTCGGGGTTAAGTATCTTACCCAAGGACATATCTACATGCGGACTGGAAGAGCCAGGAACTGAACCCCTGATCTTCGGATTAGTAGACAAC
This sequence comes from Euthynnus affinis, assembly GCA_029490765.1. Classification (NCBI taxonomy): domain Eukaryota; kingdom Metazoa; phylum Chordata; class Actinopteri; order Scombriformes; family Scombridae; genus Euthynnus; species Euthynnus affinis. Next base: position 6,264,427 of record CM055850.1, on the reverse strand, counting down.
CCACTCTACCTCCTGAGCCACAGCTGCCCAAGAACTGCATCTTGCAGATTCTGCATGGAATGGTGGCATTGTGATAAAGTGTGTGCCACTGGAAAGACAGCTGCCCTAAGCTGTGCAGTCCCAACAACGTGCTATAAGTTAATCAATTCAATTGGGTGCATGTGGGGTTCAACCCTAACTGCAGCAAACAAGGCAGTGGAACCAGTTCTTAGAACAGAGGTGGGGACTGTGGCAGGACTGTTAGGACAATGATCCCTAGACTAACATAGAACAGTAAATTCCATGTTTATAAGAGGAGGCGCACTTTGCTGTAGAAAAATAATATTCTGGGAGTATTTCCAGAGAATCTTTGTCAGAACTGGCCTAGGTATGTTTTAAGATAACCGGGCCATATTTGCTGCACCATATGTGGGCCACTTTTGGTTTACACCCACATTAACTATTGTTGACTGTGCCCGATCTTTGCCAAAGGTGGCCCACATTTGTTTTGTGATATTTTGGCCATATTTACTGTGTATCACATGGGGCGACTTTAGGGTCACATCCAGTTTACACATTGTGGAGAGCACCACAACTTTGCCAAAAATGGCCCACATTTTGGGATATTTGGGCCATATTTGTTATTTTATAGGTGGGCCACCTCAGGCTCACATCCATTTTCCAGTGCCGTATCATTGCCTGAAGTGGCCCATTTCCGCATGCTATCTGGGTACTTGATAAATAATGATAAACCTGAGTGTTTGTGTGTGCAGGCAACACATTGATTAGATTTTGATACAGTAATGACAACATAAAGCAGTAAGGTCTGAATATTACTTTGGTTATTAATTTATTACAGTGGCTGTTGTTACTGTGTAACAACAATTAACTGTGGCGCAAGTTTTACATTTTCTTTGTATTTCCTCTGATGTACTTACTGTATGTGTCAAGTCCTAAGTGAAGGTTCTGTAGATTATTTGTCAGTAAACCATTCTAAATCCTGCATTGAGCTTGAGTTTTATTTTTATCCGTTTCTTTGTCATAAAATGAGATTAACCGCCATTATGTGGAGAAATTGTAGCAAAATAAGAGCAATGTCACAATATGGAGAATATTACAGAGTATCATCAAATTAGTAGCCATTACTGAAGTTAAGTTAAGTAATAAACTAAATGCATTTAGTTCTGAAATAAGTGCAATTTATGTAATACTTGTGATGAAAAATTAGATAATGTGATGTAATTTAAGTAATTAATATGAATGAATAATTATCACTAAAGTGTTAATATTAATGTTTTTTCCCTCAAGCAGCATTACCCATTAGCTTACACTAGCTACACACGTGTTTACAGATGATAGTCACAACATCAATCAGTCCACACATGCCACATATAAACACATTGTTCTGTCCTGCCGGTAGATGGGGACAGTCAGGGTCCCAGTTTGGTAGTAAGGAGTCCTGGGAAGTATTTGGACCACCCCTGACAGGCAGTGAGAGGCTTCCCATTGGTCTGGTGTTGGGTGAGGTATCAAATGTCCCGTGGATCAGTGAACGCAGCCTGCTTCTGAAGGAAAGTAGGACATTCCGGTGGGGTTTTAATCAATGAGCTGAAGTTTAAGCAAGAACGTGTGATGGTTAAGTTTCATGTGAGTGGTTAAACGCAGGAGAAAAGTACCACAGAAGTTTAGTTTCAGTACTGAAGAGTTTCTTACAGCAGGGCGGGTTTGGGGCTAGTATTCACTTGTTTTTGGTATCAGAAGTCAACGAAAACAGACAATGTCGCAGCGTGAACACAAGAAAAACTCTGAAAATGAGCTACACGACGTCGCGGTCAACCCGAGGGCGGTGTGTAACGTGTGTAAACGCTTGTACCGGGACCCTAAAATCCTACCCTGTCTGCACACCTTCTGCTCGGACTGTATCTGCCAGCTGGAGCCGTTCTCGGTGTCCCCTCGCAGACACAGGGACGCTCCCGAGGAGGGCAGGGGCGGCGAGGCGGTGGAGGAGGACCGACTCGCCGTCACCGTTACGGTGCTCTGCCCCGACTGTGACTCCGAGGTGGACATCCCGCCTTCGGGGCCGGCCGGGCTGAGCATCGATCACCTGGCGCTGGACGAAGTGTTCTTGGAGACTTTGGTGACGAACGGCCCGCTGGGATGCGACCTGTGCGGGGAAGGAGGCGCCGAGAGCCGCTGCGAGGTCTGCTGCGTCAACCTGTGCGAGTTCTGCTGCCAGGCACACAGGTAGAGTCTACCATACCCTACCCTACTCTACTCTACTCTAACGTTACTCTACTCTAAAGTTACTCTACTCTACTCTACTCTAACGTTACTCTACTCTAACGTTACTCTACTCTAAGGTTACTCTACTATAATGTTACTCTACTCCATTATAACGTTACTCTACTCAAAGGTTACTCTACTCTACTCTACCCTACTCTAAAGTTACTCTATTCTACTCTACCCCACTCTAACGTTACTCTAAGGTTACTCTACTCTACTCTAAGGTTATTCTACTCTATTCTATTCTACTCTACCCTACGCTTCCCTACTCTACTCTACTCCACCCTTTCCTACCCTACTTTACTCTACCCTATACTCTACCCTACTCTGCTGCCAGACACAAAGGTAGAGTCTACCTTACCCTACTCTACTCTCTCTGGTTTCCCAGTCATCTATCATGTAGGCTTTGCGACTCTGCAATTGTATGTTAGTTTTGTCTCGCACTGTGCAATGGTTTTATGTCGTATTGTGTTCTATCATGTGTCTGCAGGCGGCAGAAACGAACAGCGTCTCACTCAGTGCAGTGTCTGGAGGAGCTGAAGTCTCGAGGTCGTCTCTGCCGCCCTGTCCTCTGCTCCTTTCATCCGGGCCAGGAGCTCCGACTCTTCTGCCAGCCCTGTGACCTGCCAGTCTGTTTGGAGTGTGCCGCCACACTGCACCGTGACCACCGCTGCTGTCCAACACTTGATGTTATCGATCGTCACGGAGACCGCATCAGAGAGCTGGTGACAGTGCGACTTCGACCTCGCCTGGAGCAGCTGGAGCGGTCACTGCAGAAGGTACGTAGAGACTGTTTTGAAAATGATTGTTTGCTTGAGGTCACTTTATATTTTTGGATGTCTCCCCATTTATCACACTCAACAGCTGCATGCTTGACCCATTTTAGCTCCAATCAAGCACCACGTCGCACAAAGTTGGATTGGAATGCTATAGTAAATAACAAGTATAGTGGCAAGTGTGAATCCCAACTTCCCAAGCCTTTAAAACAAACTTAAGAAACCTGCCATTTATGTCCATGATTCTATGGATTTAACACGGGGAATGTTGTAGAAAAACACATCTTCTCTTATTCACCTCATCATTGGTTGTGCCCAGTGCTGGGCTACTTATGACATACTGTAAATCAACATAATGTAATCCCCTCATTGTCAAAGATTTGAATACACAACACCATTCTCATGTCATAACATTAAAGATTTGTCAGTGACTTTTTTCAAATAAGTATCTTATTTTGAAACTAAACTTTTCCGTGACAGGTGGAAGTATCCCAGGAGGCTTTGCAGACACGAGTGGAAGAGACTGCAAGTGAGGTGAGGGCATTTGCACGATCCTACGCCAGCGCTGTGGAAGCCCACTGCGTGTCTCTGCTGCGTCGTCTGGAGGACCTCCGCGTCCAGCGCAGGTATGACACAACCAACATGATTACAGTGGAGCAGGAAGTATCTTATAGGAAGTAAAAGATTTTTTTTTGACATCAGCAAACACCAGAACTTGTGTTTACTCTGCATCTCAGAATACACTCACTCACACTCAGTAAAAGGTCTCATTTGAGATTGGCTGATGTGACTCGGGTAGTTTTTATTTACACATGTAGACACAACACACATGTAACTACACAAGCACTGTAATGATTTGTCAGCTAATGGATTATATGATCAAAATATTTGATTATCTATAAATTGTTTAAGTCAAATATTCTTCTATTTAAGTTTTTCAGATGTGAGCTTTTCCTTTTGTTATATTTTTGTAAATTGAATATATTTTGTTTTTAGATAGGTTTGTCTGGCAAAATAAGCAATAAGAAGAAATCACCTTGGGCTCTGCCCTAACAGACAGGCACAGACGAGGGTGCCAATATGCTATTTGAACTGCTACCAAAACAAATATGTGCCATAACACATATAAAGCCTGAACACTAAGCTGTGGATGATTGGCCACAAACAAGATAAAGTTCTCCTAATGGGACAGTTGTATTTTGTGGAGTTGTTGACTTTCTGCCAACTCAAAAAGTCTGCAGTTTGTTGTTGTTGGTGTAAAACTATAGTAGGGAGACTATAACCACACCGCCTGCTCTGAGTTTGTTTCAAGGAACATTAGGTGCACCATATTTTCACAGAATAAACATACTGCACACTTCACATGCAGTGCATTCATATTTGTCACCAAATGCAAGGGGGGTGCTACTGTCATTCACACCGTCTCTGTACCACAGGAACCAGCTCCACCTGCAGAAAGCGCAGCTACAGCAGGCTCTGCTGGACGTTCGAGGTGGTGTGGAGTTTGCAGAGAGACTGCTGAGCTGCGGCTCAGATGCTGAGATCCTCAGCGCCAAAGGAGTGACGCTGAGAAGACTGACCTGGCTGACAGAGAGCAGCTACGACCCCCACCTGGCAACGGTCGCCCTCGATGATGACAGCAGCATCAGCTTCATGCCCAGGGAGCCAGCAGGGGAGGTGGAGGGCTACCCGGTGGTCGGGGTGATCCACTCGAGGACGGTGGATCTCAGCAAGTGCACCATCGAAGGAGAAGGTAAACAGAACTCAATGCAAGTATGTTCTGTTTTCTGTAATGAATGACAAACTTTCTTCCTTTGGGTTTTCTGCCTGTTTAAATTGCTGCTCTGCTCCCTCTCCCCAATCATTACACGGTATTTATGTTTCTGATAGGTGTGTCCTGTATTCAGTTATTATCTTTAATTTAAAAGCTGGATGCAGTTTGTTACCTCAGCCGCCTGTCTATCTTAATAGTTTTTAACATGCTACTTAACCTGGCAAGAAGACCAAAGCTATATTTCTAGAGATCTCTGGGAGGTTGCAGGTAGGTGGGTGTAGAGGGGGGGTCTACTGTTCTCCTAGAGCAGCCAGTTAAAGATTACCTTCCTGGTGCTTTGGCTCAAAGACAGAAATTCCTTTGGGACTGAAGGAATGTTGAGGTGACTCAACAGGCCTGAAGGCAGTACACTGAGGGGGTGTTTACACACACATACAGGTACACACACACACACACACAGTAAAAGAGAGGGCAGAATACATTCAATAGTGACATTGCAAGTGGCTATTGGGCATTTTCAAGTGACAGGAATGACTTTTTAAGGCCAAAGGCATTTAGTTAGGCCTCCAGTGTTTCATAATAGAAGAAACACACACACACACTCAGCGGGCAACATGACATCAGATTCATTTTTTTTATAGACTGCTGTGATGTACAGTTAATTCTCAGGAAAAAAAAACATTACTTAAAGAAGAATTATACAGATGAGCCAAGGGTTTCTCATTTTTCTCTGACGGTATACGTACATCTACTGTGAATTATCACTTGGTAATGAGAAAAATAAATAATAGCAATAAGCTTTATTATAGCAAAAACACATTTAAAACAATTGGTTTCATTGAAAGGCTCAGGTGGACGTTTTCACTGTGCGAAATGAACAAAGATGAATCAAAAATAACAATGAATAAATGTGTGATTAATATAATCATAAGTTTCAGCCCTTACGTAATACCCAAAAGAGAATTTCATTGTATAGTGATGTTGTCCTAATCACACCCTTCCGACACACACACACACACACATACTCACTCACTCTCTCACTCAGCATAAATTTGTAAAAGCTTGTCTCTGTGAGAGGCTTAGGCAAGTAGTGTTTACCTGTGTCAGAGGTAAATAACAACTTGTGTGCGGAGTCCCTGAGGTGTCAAAGAACAATATATCGTTCGGAGGCTTGCCAAAAGGTCGGCCTGCTGAGTGTGTGTTGTACTGCGCCAGGCAGGTCTGTGTAAGACTGGGTGTATTTTGTTTGATTTTGGACCGCAAAAGAACACTTGGCCCCGCCGTGACCTTTCCATTTATCCTAACAGCGCCACACTTCTTTGACATTTTAATGTGTGTTCTGCTTTTTTTTTTTTTTTATGTGAAGGAATGGACTACATAAATCCACTGTATCACCACATCAGCTAAACCAGCTTTTTCTACCTTTTTTAAATTCCTCCCAACTTAACTTTCACTGTGTAAAGCCACATCAGCTTTACACATTGTAACTCTTTCATTTAAGTGTGCAGGTAAAGCCCAGCCCGTCTGTGTTGACTATAAGAAAGTAGAAATCACAGAGGCTTAGCCACGATTATCCTCTCTGTGTGATAAGAGGGTTTGAAGTGGTGGATTTGGACCTTGAGGCTGTACGGCACAGGTGAGATGGAGGCCAGGACAGTTGCGGGTTTAGTGCTGACAGCTGCCGGGTACTCGGCTTAGCACAAACACATAAATTCACAGATAATGCACACCCATTAGCAGCAGCACAGAAGCGGCGTTCGTAGAAAGAGTGGTCCAAATGATAGTAATTGTAGTAGTAGCAGAAGGAGCTTTTTGGCACTGGTTGTAATTTCTGTACCTTGTACTCAAAGCATATATTTGTGTAAAAGTAGCAATAAGCTAAAGGAAAAATCCTGTATTATTAATACAGGTGTCAATACTTACATGGTTATCTTCAATACTGATCATTTTTTAATTGCTGAGTCCATAATATGTCCCTAAAATAGTGCAAACTAGCCATCAGTGTCCCGGAGTCAAAGGTGATGTCATCAAATTGCTCATTTTGTCCATCCCAACAGCATCGATCATTATTCTGCTCATCAAGTAATGATTTAAACCACTAGCTCGTATTAGAGTCCCGCTCATATTGTGTGACTTTAAAGTGAACACTCTCATTATGTAACTTTTGCTGTACAGCAGCACACTGTGGACACAATGACCAGTCACAAGATACGGCACATTGATTAAATGTACTGTTTACTGTTCTGTTACGCCCGTCTGTAGTAGTATCAGTAGTAGTTGTAGTAGTAACAGTAATAGTTAACACCAGTACAGTCAGAGATGGCAGTGGTATCAGCAGCAGCAGCAGCAGTAATGGTTGTAGTAATGGTGTGGTCAGCAGCAGTAGCATCAGGCAGTAATAGAAGGAGTAGGAACAGTATTTTCATTAGCGACAGTAGCAACACCCGCAGCATCCAAACACATCACCTTGAAGCCCCCCGGAGAACGCTGAACAATAGCAGATGAAAACACGGCGTAGGATCATTACTTATCGAGCGGCTGATAGAAAGAAAATGCAAAGCAACATTAATCATCGGCGTGAACACAAATTCTCGTTGGCTTTAACACCGCAACGACCCCGCAACAGCCAATGAATATCTCGTGCGAGTGTGTCCCAGGAGCACCAGCTAATGAAACACTAAATAATGACGAAAGGTTTTTAGAAAAACCGTAGTCAGCAGCAGCAGCAGCAGCATCACTGGAGCCCAGCTGAGCCTAAAGTCACTCTCAAACTGGCTGCAAGCACCATATGTTGAGAGAGAAAGTGGCTTACGTAAGCACTCAGTACAGGGTTGTTTTGTGGGCGAGATGGTGACACAAGACAAATGTCTGAGCGTCTGTGTTTTGAGTTGTGTCTGAAGTGCCTCCTCTTCAGTGTCTCTGCAGGAACACTTGTTAAACTTGGAAAGACACTTCTTCTGAGTGTGTTTGTATGTGCTTCTGCGTCTTCTGCTTCTGTGCCTTGTTCAAGTGTTGTATACTTTTTGCTATGTAGTGCCTTTTTTTTTTTTTTTTTTGTCATTCTGCGCATTTGTCTGGCCTCTAACATCTCACCCCTTCTTTTTCACAGGCCTACAGCGGGGGAGGGAAGGCCAGCAGGGTCACTTCACCCTGGTGTGCCGAGACTCAGCTGGAGAGCAGATGGCACGAGGTGGGGAGCATGTCCTGGTCAGCATCGTTCACAAGGAAAAGAAAAACTGGTGAGTTAATGATAGAGCCTAGCCTACACTAAGTATTTCTGATTCACCAAGTGAGAAGAAAGTGTCAGGAGGCCTAGTAGATAAAAACAAATCATCCTGCTGAGGCATCTTGAAGCAAGGCTGTGTGGTTTTATCCTCACACAAGGGGAACTTTAAATGGCGATCAGAACAAGTCAACAGAATCCTGAACACCTGTGTGTTGAGCTATTTTTTCACTTTGGTTGGAGGAAACAGGCCCTTGTAGACTTCTCTAAAATGATTTAACATTTTTCAAAATGTTAAAATGCCAAATAACGTCATCTCTTATCCACAACAGCTTTATGTATGAATGCCTGCTTCTTTAAATAATGAACTCCTTTGCAGCCTTCTAAAGACAGCACGTGCATGTATTCCGTCTTCAGTGTGTAATTTAAATGTGCATTGTCAAAGCACAGTTACACAGACCAGATCCGCTATGGTTAACCTCGATAAAAAACAAAGCAAGTGCAATTAGCACCAAGCTGCAGCAAACTAACCACACAAACCTCTTGTACACATTTAAGTGGTTGACTGCTATCTCACATCTTCACAGTTGATGCACTGAAAGTCATCAGCAGTGTTGGAGGCAGTGAGGACCTCTAGAGGTCAACCAGTGATTGCAATACCCAATATGATGTGGTAGAGAAAGATCTGTACTGGTTAAATTTCATGGCAGGGTTTATTGTTTTAAAAAAGAATGATCATCATTTGTGGATTGTAAATTAGAACATTATGGGAGCTGTCAGTGAGATGAATGAGCTCAAAGCAACAGACTGCACCATTTTTTTATTAAGATTGGCTTGTTTTTCTGCAAACAACATTTTTTTGTTAAGAATGCTATTAACTCATGAAAATTGTACACATAGTGCCTTCGACTGTGGTTAACAGCTGTGGTTACTGTGTGGATGTAGAGCAGCACAACACAGATGTGTTGTTACAGTACTCCAAGGAATTGTGAGAAAGAAACATGATGACAGATGATATGTGTGTCCTTAAGAGTTTTATTATTCTGTAGTATTAAAAAGTTGTTTTTGTTTTCCTTTAGCACAGTGGAGACGACAGTGGTTGACAACAACGATGGATCCTACACGGTTTCATACACACCTGAACAGCTGGGAGCTTACTCAGTGTGGGTTTGTGTCAAAGCCCAACATGTCAAGGTACAAAATCAACTCATGGGGTTTATCATTTGAAAATAGGAAAAAGTTAAAGTATACTAACATTAAAGTTTGAATGTATTTTTTGTTATTTATTACATTCTGCAGCAGAGATGTGCATGTTAAAATAGTTCAGTATGAAGCCAGACTGAGGCACGGCCTTGCCAGCAGCTCTCAGCGCATCGCCTCCGGTCTGTTAACATCATCCTGACAAATGAAATCCATGTGGACAAAATTCCCTCCTGGCAAAATGTTAAAACAAGCTGTGTATGACAGCTCTGATGTTACATTTAATTAACTCAAATGTTTAATAAATGAAAAAAAAAAAATCAGTGATCAGAATGCAGAGTGCAGCGACTTTTCTGTTTTCATCTAAGTGTTGGACAGACACACTGATTGACTGACTGTGTCCCGTCTCGTCCTGCAGGGATCTCCGTTCATCCTAAATGTGAAGAGGAAGTTCAAGCGTCACACTGGAACGTTTCACTGCTGCTCCTTCTGCTCCAGTGGAGGAGCCAAAGAGGCTCGCTGTGGCTGTCCAGGAACTATGCCAGGTACACAGAGGAAATCTTCCAAATGTGCACTTACACCGGTTTTATTCAGGTATAATGTATGAGTGTCAAGCAGTGCATTGACGAAATAGAAGCCAAAACAATTTGGAACCAGGGCCTTTGTTGAGTTATTTGGAAACACTGTCATCGGTGCTTTATGAATGACTTTCTTGCTCATGATGATATTCGTGTGGCACTTCAGTCTCAGTTTTTACGAGGAAGATATTTAGCTCTCTCCGCTCTACATGTGTGCTTACGTTTAAGTTCATTTGGTTAATGCACACAGCAGCCATCCTTAAAATACACATTTCTCACTCCATCTACGCCGAGCATGTCCAGGAACATTGTCTGGAACTTGTAGAAATGCATTGTGGTTAATGTATAAAAAAGTTATGTGTATTTAAAAGAAGCAGGATGAAAGTGTGAAAGTAATGTACAAAATTCACAATAGATTTATGATAAGTAATTAAATAATTTCAATGAGAGTGGCAGTTCCTAAAAGTAAAGTAAAATAAAGCACTGCTGTAATTCTGCTGCATGTCCTTCAACATAAATGAAGAAAAAGTCACTCGCACTTCCTACTGTCGGTCCTGATCTCATGTCCTGTCCTGTCTGACTGCAGGAGGATTTAAAGGCTGCGGCCACAGCCATAAGGGTCACCCTGGGAAGCCCCACTGGTCCTGCTGTGGCAGCACGGTGGAGCAGTCTGAGTGTTTGCTTGCCAGCGTGTTGGCTGCAGTATCCCCCCGCGGCCACCTACGCACCGTGGAGCTCTGAGGCGACGTGGAGACAAGACCTGTCAAGATGATGCAAGTTAATAAAAGATGGCAGCAACCAAAAGGTTAGAGCAGCAGGGGAGTAAGCTTAACGGTTGTTGGTGTGAATATTGAGCAGACTTGAAAAGGTCAGACAAGGAAACTGAAACTCTAAAGACACAGTGACAGGCACAGGCAGGACATCAGAGTCGCTTGTGTCCTCTGGCAGACACTCCCGCTAGTCGCTGGCCTAATCGTGATACGGGAGCCAGCGTAGCATTAGATACTAGCAAATAAGACACACACCAAAATGTTTCAGGCCATGTTTTAAAGTGCCTTCAGTGCCCCTCCAGGCACTGCCTACACATTCTGACTGCACCACTTTTTATGCACAGAATGCAGACTGTGGGAGCTTCAATCACTGAAAGAAAAGATACGTGATCTACTCAATAATTACATTATCACAGTCATACAAGAGAGTTCGTCCATGTGAGATGCTCAGTACGCGGTCTCAGTCTGTCTCAGTCACAGTCTCCTACTAAAGCAAATGTGTGAAGGGCATGTTAACAGCTGTTAAGGAGAGCAGAGAGTTGTGCTCCTTCACTGTTGCACTTCTCTTTCACCAGCAATCTTTCAGTCTCAAGCTGATAATGTCGAACCTCGAAGATGCTGTCTGTTTCAAACTCATTAGACTGGAAACATTAAAAAAACAAGCACTGTTGTCCTCAACACTTTCTCTGAAGCACACAGGAGAATACACAGAAGGATGAACTGTGATCCTCACAAGCGTTTACATTCTCATGAATGAGTTTATTTTTGGAGGCAACTAATTACTTACTATCAACTATGTAATTATGAAGTAATTAGCGGGACAAAATAGAGCCCAACACATAAATCAGCAAGCAGATATTATCGGCCAGCACTGACTCAACATCAGCTGATAAGTAACAGGAAATTGCAGTATGAAAATGCCAAATATATGTTTAAAGTCATTTAGGAAGTATCACTATTACATTTGAGAGAAATCTGGGAGAGAAAGTGTTAAATGTCCTCCTGCTCAGTACATCATTTGTTTAAAACTCAAATTTAAAGGAACCTCATCAAAAATATTTACATTATGCATTTATCTAAAAAAAAAAAAAAAAATGAATATTTTCAAATATATCATTATCAAAATTTTAAAGCTCTGAAATAGCAACAGTCCAGTATCAAATGGGCTAAAGTACAAATATATCTTTGTATGAAGAAATAACATAGTAATGTTACATTTAAAAAATAGTTTTTAAAAGTTTGTTCATATCTGTTCTGAGTACCTAGAATGTATTTACTATGTTACTTCACGATACTACTGGTTGTTTACCGCTATTGACCTCATTTTTATGGGTAAACTATGGGTTGCTTTGCATATTCTCCCAATAAATACCAAGTGATTACTCTATTATTATTACTTTTATTTTATTTCTTTCTGCTCAGTTCAGGTTAATTTTTATAACAATAATTACTGTATATTCACTGTTAAAACTGCCTCCTACTGTAGAAGTATTAACAACAGGTGGTGGATATGTAGTAATTACCAAATAAGTCATTACAGAACATGATAAAATATTAAATAATTATCCACCAAACTACCAAATATTATTAACACATGAATACTTTGTATTTGCTGCATGTAGTGTTAGATTATTTCATGGTACTAACAGCACATTTGGTTAAATGATAATGATGATTATAGATTATGTTCCATTCATGAGTTGATTCATATTCTGTGGTGTCATGTGTTGGGAGAATGCTGCTCTGTTTGTGAACATGACTGTTACTATAGTCACACTACATACATAAATGTATGCATCATCATGGTCAGGATAGGAAGGTGCATACAAACAGTTCATCCTGAATATTTCATGAGTCATACAGAAATGCCTGTGAATTCATTATTTGGAGGCTGTTGTGAAAAATGTGAAAAAATTTCCAAACCACAACAGACTTCACACGTCAATCAAAATGAGGAGAAAGTCAGTCACATGATCATTTTTTTCCCCCTTCAGTTTGATTACAGCCTGCCTTCTAGTGAGGAGGGCTTTATCTGGGAAACACTGTGACCTCCAGGGTGCCGTCACCCTCCTCTTAGCATACAAAGTTGTTCCTCTCCTGAGGCGATGTCACAGCACTGACTTAAACCACTAACATGGAACTCATAATGAGTCACTTATTGCCTTCGTGTTTTTTCCTGTATTCCTGAATATGCCTTATTGTGAGTGTGACTGCAGGTGGAAATGTTTTTTTTGTTTTTTTTTTTAATATTAAAATATGTTAGATCTGCTGATTTTTAAGAGAAATAGTAAAGTTAGACCTATGCAAATGCCTAACATGATGACTAATCTTTCATGATTTGTGGTCCAAAAATCTTCAGAATGACAGAGAACTTCTAACACTGTGAGTATGTTGCTGCTGTTCACATTTTGAGATGTTTCTATTACACACTGACTGTAAGTTCCTCTGTATGTTAAAGTATTACACACTACTGAAACATCCGCACAATGAAATAAACACATTTTATTTGTCCGTTTTCATAAGCTGCCTCATTCTTGATAGTGCGACATGTTTACTGAATTAACAGGAAACTTCTAGAGAATCTGAAAATTTCACCCATTCCAGTTATTGTTGCACAAGAGGATTCTAGCTTTCATTTGTCTTAAATTCAACCAGTATTGTGCCCTGTAAACCAACCAAACTCCTCTTTACGCTGGAGTATCAAGGTCACTATTAAAGTTTGCATGAAACATACATAAAAGATGAGACCATTAACCAGAGAAGTTTCCAGTGAATACATCTGGTAGAATAAGCTTTAACTTCTGCATCATCACCATCACAAATACGTAACATACATGACCAAACAGTGCTGGGAGAAGCATTTTTTCTGCATCACTTTTTTCTGGGCATGCTGTTTCAGACCTTTACATACGTTTATATCCACCTGGAACACATGATGAATTTGGTTTTAGCACTTTCCATAATAATATATAACAAAATAGGAAATGCCATGAAAACGTCATTATCTGTTAATACGCTATGTAAAAAAAAAAAAAAAAAGATAAATACTATTTTTAAAAAAAAAAGATGGCTGCCTGGTAATAAGGTCGATTTTGATCTAGCTTTTTTCTTATAAGAGCATAGCCCTTTACTCCCTGATCTCTGATTCATTTTCTAGTTTGTTTCTAGGATGACATAACACATTTTAACTGCAATTTTAAAATATATATAAGTATATATAAGTGAAATGATCACATCAGCGTTTTTATCATATCTGAACTTCTCTCATCTGGATACTGACAGCTGGGCATTAAGAGAATACTTAAGATATATTTCAATGGGTAAACTGTAAAGGCAGAGAAGAAAAAATGACATTTTTAAATGTTGGAGAACACAAATACACACTCAATGATTACATATTTAAAACATCACAAATGTTTTTACAGTTTTACAGCTTGATAGTTCCTCTCCAAACCACCAGATGACAGGAGAGAGCTGCATTTCTCTGCCTGCTCATCCAGAACTAATGATCATATCCCTTTGACTATGCCATTAAGTTTTCTGTGCTTGTTCCTACAAATCATTCATAATCAGCGTTCTCAAAAGCCGTCGTTTCTAGAGCCAGCCTAATCTAAGAGGCTGCTGATGAATACTGCATTATCATGAGAAATGTCTTAAGCGGTTTAAGATTGACTCTCTTAGTATGAATGTTTGATGAATGGGGACCTGTTCCGCTAAAGCCCATCACAGAGGAAGTTACATCAGCAATGTCAGTAGTTACATTGCTTAATCACACAGTAATTGTTCAGTTACAGCAAATTGGAAAATGAGTGATTACTTGATGACCATTCAAGTGGAAGTCAATATTTAGAGGAGAGGGGTTTCAGACAGGAAGTGGAGGTCACTGAGGGCAAAGACACACACTTACTCTCACACATACACACACACACACACTTCCATTAGGTGAGGGCAGGTATGGGTTAAAGATGATGGAGTAGTTTGAAATCTGTCTTTAGTATTGATTTCTCACTTCCTTCACTCCCTCCCTTACTTACTTTGGACTCAACCCAGTAGTAACTGAGCCATCTGACACACACACACACACACACACCAAACTCAACAAAGACGGTGCACTGCAAATGGCGCGATGCTCACCGCGGCTGTGAACCCCAGAGAGGAGGACTTATGCCAGACTTCATAAACCTTCACCCGCCATTGAGCTCTCGAGTAATGTACCTTGTAATTGGGAGAACCAACGATCATGATACAATATTGTCTCCCGGGCGAGAGAGACATCTTTTCTTATGTTTAATCTTTTACATTTGGTGCATTTTATGTTTTCATGGTTTACATGTCATGCTTAACCAGAGAGAGTTACAGGATGTGCGGCATTAAAATGAGCCTCAATTTCTCCATCATAACAGGCAACCAGATGAAAAAAGAGCAAAGATTTTTTTAAAAATGCCCTGTGATAACATTTAATAATCAGAATTATAATAACACCTATCAATAAAGCACATAACACATTGCAACTGTAATATCACACATGACACAAGTAAGAAAGATCAAATAAAAGACAATATACTGTATACAGGTGTTAAGATGACTCTTCAGCAGCTGGATTTTCAATGCAGGAGTCAGAATTGACTCAACCAGGTATTCACTTCAGGAAAACAGACATTGTTCTCAAATCTCTTGACTACAGGAAGCATGTGGCTCTGACAGCAGCAGAGCTTGATGGGAACTAGGAGCCTTATACATCTTGACATTGACATCAACCTCTATCACAACATATTGAAGCCTGACCTTTACATCAAAAACCTACTAAACACATCAAATACATATAAATCTACATTCACATTTATTCACACTCAACACCCTTCACTAATCTAGTACAGGATGATATGAAGCTAGAAGCATGACATGTATATGTATATTTATAGCTCGGTTATGGAATTAGTTCATTGATATGGAAGAAAGTTGGTTGACAAGATATTAATCTGGGATAAACAAAATATTGTTTTTTGGTCAGAAGATGCGTGCACATTATTCTGCACTGAGTTTTTTTTTTATAACAAAAAGCTCAACATTTGTTTGTTCAGAGAGTTTGTGTTTGCTCAGAGCAAAGAGCACTGAGCTGATGATATAATGACTAAAACAAAACTGTATATTCACGATAATAAAAACTGAGAATTATGTATATGATTGGTCTAAAAAGCATATATGCCCAGCTGAGAGCTGCTATTTTACCACTGACTGTTGAATCTGAATGTTAATCTAGAAGAAGAAAAGCAGATTTATCCAACGTGCTGTCTAAATGATAAAGAAAATGAGTACCATTTTGTTTTTGACTTTTTATTGATAACTGTACAATACTTTGTTTAATTTGATAAAAATAGAGCACAAAGTCTGAGTTGGTTCTTCACATATGAAACATATACATTAGCCAGTTACCTGGAGAAAGCCTGGGAGCTTTGTGAACACTTCATTTGGGATTTTAGTTCTGCTTCTGCTTTTAGTTATGCTTCTGTATATGCTTGTATATGTTTTACCAGAATTTGCATGTTTTGTGAAAATGTCTTGTGTTCCCCTGTGGGATGGGCCAAATGTTTGGTATGACATAGATTTTTTTTTTTAAACCAGGTACAACCTGGAACCCTTGGATGGGTGTTCAAACACCATGGGGACACTTTAAACCAAAACACCCCATAGAGGAGACGAGACAGCAGAGGTAAGTGATTTGAACAAAGACTCTGCACTATTATCTTTAATTAATCCATCATTTTGGCAAGATCCAAACTGTATTTTTCTCCACAGGGCAGTTAGTTCCAACTACACTGTCTACAATATAAAAATATGAACTCGGTAAATTACATTCAATCCCTGAAAGTCTGTGCAATGATTTCCTTTACCAATGAACAAAAAAATATATTGATTTGACTAACATGTCAATGACAAACTTACACTATTCTGATTTTTGAAAAGTAGCACTAAATCAGTGATTGGACATGGTGCTCACATTTTAAGATGGGAGAAAAATCCCAAGATATTTGAGTCTAAGACATGTGAGTTTAGCATTTATGGGTAAGTGGGATAATTAGATTTAAGTGATTGAGGTGTCACACCTCTTCACTGCTCATCCATCCTGTGTCAGAGGGTGATGAGACTGTTTTTTGTCTCTGCTTTGACAAAATCTAAAAAGAAAAATGGGTGAGGTGTACCTTTTTAACTTGATGTTAGTGGTGGTTAATGTTTATTCAAAGCTGGCGCTGATACTTGTGTTAAACTCGTCTAAACAAAGAGTGATCAGTATTAGTGATAAAACAGAATCCTTGGTGACTAGTGTGGGGGGGTCATCCTCTCTTTGTAAAATCTCAAACTGACTTAAGTTCCAATCCAGACAAAGACACAACGCTTATAAAGAGGAGAACAGAAAGGAAAGTAAACTCTGGTTGACGAAAGAGGCAAAGGTAACCTACCACAGCATCGTGTCACCTTAAATCCAATGTTGTGACAGCACCTGACATGGTTCTCTGAGAGACACTTTATCTCTGCGCTGCAAGAGAGTAGCACTGGCTTCTATCATTGTCAAGATGGCACACACACACACACACACATACACACACACACTCTGTACATTGAAGGTCACCTGAAATGCACTGAGGGAAAAGCTGCTCTAAGATTGTGAACACGCTGTTACGGAATTCCCTGCTGGAGAATCCCTATGTGTTAAATTGTGAATAATTCATTTTGATTTGTTAAAATTAGTGTGGTGTCAATAATTCATAGGCATTACAAAATCTAGTTTCCAGGGCGAGTTATGTAACAAATGAAGCAGCCCCATCACTCAGACCCCAAAAGCCCTGACGGCTATTCTATTGATAGTCTATCACAAGAGCCTCAATATTGCTGACACAGTAATGCTTATAAAATCAGAAATGTCCTTTCTTCTGTATGATGTGTGTGTGTGTGTGCGTGTGTGCATTGGCCTCTGAACAAGAGAAGCGGAGAGACAGCAGGTCGCTCAGGTTGAACACTGTGTAACCTGATTATGGACAAAGAGGTTAGGCCACAGTCATGACAGTAATACACTTACTGGGCTCTAAATGGAGCCTAGCCTGCTTCAACTGGAAGGTAGTGGAGTTGGTAAAAGCCAATAAAGCTTGTGTATTTGGAGCTGTTGCTTCCTAACTGCATGGACACAATAATGCTGATGTAGCCACGTGAAGACACCATTTGAAAACAGTTAGAGCTACATGAATTCAGTAAATATTCTTGATTTACTAAAAGGTACGTTGCTTACTGCCATACATAGTGAACACTGTAATATGATCCAATACATAGAGGCTGATCATAGCTTGGAACATGAGTATGAGTTCTGATGTGTTCGGACCTTTTCAAACCAGTTACAAAGTGCTTCACAAAACCATACAAGAAAACAATTTCAGATCATGTACAAAAACAGAAAATGAAAACAATGTAAAAACTTCAAAATAAAACATGTAAAAATCATTGCAGTAATAACTTATGAGTGAAAGGTTTTTCATAAAGTGTCTCTGACTCAGTTGACCTAATTCCTAATTCCTTAATTCCTCCTCCCCCCCCCCCCTGTCCTGAGCCCTAACTGTGGAATTTTTAACAGCATTTGGTTTCCAGACCTGAGCAGCCCTGGTGTAGAAAATGGGGCTAAAAGATGAGAAATAAACAGGAGTCAAACAATGGAGAGTTTAAAACCGACTGAAATGATCTTTAACTATAACAAGAGGATGTCTGCACTTTGCTGTTGTAATAAAGTTGTAAAAACCTTCACATGTATTCAGTCTGTAATGAAGAAATTCTTGCATCATCAGGGTTTCCTTTAGGATTAGCGACCCACTGAAACAACAGTCAGGCTAACACACATACACAACTGGAACTGTGAGGATTACTTTTTGGCTTAAATGGCATATTATAATGAGATTACGTTTAATCTATCACTCCACTTTTGCCAGCCTATACAGCCATAAGTCACTGGTATCATGAAACTGGATCCTCTATATTTTAAAGATATTTAATGACGATATCATGGTTAACCATGTGTTTTCAATTGGTTATTTACTGTATTCCAAACACCCTAGAAATGATTGATCACTCTCACTATGTTGCTGGATGCAGAGTCACAGAACAACAACAGACCTGAAACACTATAATATAAAAACAATATATAGTGATGTAATACTGTAAGAGGATCTGTGTGGGACAAGGAGCAGACATATATCGATCAGTGTAGATCAATGATATACATATCAAATAAATACATTACTGTACTTGTCAGTAGACAGAGAGGTTGCTAATATTTATATATATGAAAAGATGATGTTTATGTTTAAATCATAGACTACAGTATGTCGCACTACTTTGCATACTGAAATAACAAAATACTGAAATGTACAGTAGCTGTAACCAGAAATCATCGTTTTGTAAAAATGTGTTTGAGTATAATGCAGCTTAATTATTCCATTTATTAAAAGTGACACAGAGAGTAAGTGAAATGATGCTTTAACACACACAAATATGAGACTCTTTATCAGAGATACAGTCTGCTGTCTTTTTGTTTAGGACTGGAAACTGCCAGTTAATTGAATTGTCTTCTAAATGAAATATGAGTATAATAAAATGTGAATGGAATATAGTGATATATATATATATATACTGAAATTAGATGATTTGGGTCTTTCTTTCAGTTAAAGCTACACCTAAAATTGTAACCTAATAATTCACATGGAGGTTTGGTACAGTCTGTCCCACAGTGAGAGAGATGGGACCACCACTCGTTATCCATACACTACTGCATTGAGAGGAAGCAACCATGTGGACAGACCTCTGTTTATCTACCCATAATGCCACATTCTCTGCAGAGGCTCACAATCACTGTTCTTTGTGGTGTAGGAAGATGCCCCGCTGCACCGCACCATTAACTGGAATGTCAAAAATCAGAGTGGCATTGAGTCCCCCCCCCGCCCCCTCCTTCTGCACTAAATGCAGTTATCGCCACTAGAGCGTAGGATTGACAGGTCCAACACACACACACACACATTTCCTCTACAGACACACACTTGTACACATACTCTTGACACTGTCCACCAGAGCCAGGGGTTGCGGTTGACCTTGCTCGATCGCTGACAGCCAGGTTCCCTCAGGTGTGCTGGTGCGGCACGTCATTCACGGGGGTTGAAACTGTTATAATTCATCATGCCATCCTGTCCAGCCAGGAGCTGATGGACAGGCAGATTTTGGTTTATCAGCTGAAATATAGCATCTCATATCGTGCCAGGGCCTCCCGTAAACAGCTACTTCTGTTTGGTTTTCTGTTTATTCTTCCTCATTGGGTACGAAAGGAGTTATTTGTCTTTGCAGCATTGTTCTTTGTGGGTGTGAAATGTGTGATAAATCCTTTTCAGTCCCGCGATCCATCCCTCTGACAATGATAATCAGAGATGCGTTGAAGCAAAGGACACCTTAGCTTACCACACACCCTCCATCTCTGCAACTTGGCTGTGATTTGGAAACTGTCAGTCTTTTTTTGTCTGCTCAGCTCTTTTGGGGTTTTTTTTTGTGTGTGTGTCTCCTCGCACTCATACCAACCCCGGTGTCAAGCCCAAGCGGCCCTCCCCGCTGAGCGGAAAGGGTACTCATGGTGATGCCTCTTCGAAGGGAGGACTTCACAGTGATTACGACGCTGCACACCGCAGCACTGCCACTAATTCACTCACTGAGGGGTGTCCTGTAAATCAACCGCCCCAGTGGGCCTGTTGTTGCTGCAGAGGGTGAGGCCGGGGCTGGTGGCAGCTCAAGGACCAGCTGATGGACACAGTAGCTGGATGTCTCCACACTCAGCAAAACGCTGAGACTGTCTTTATGGTTGGACTTTATACATGAATAGATTACCTGTCAGAGAAAAGCTCACTTTGGTATGTGGCTTGACAGAGTCACAGTGCAGACTAATTGCCTGCTAACCTCTACTTGCAGTAGCAGTGAAATTCTATCTATCTATCTATCTATCTATCTATCTATCTATCTATCTATCTATCTACCCTGACTTTTCATCTAGCTCCATCATGAGGTCAAAATTTAAAAAATGTAATTTGTTCATGATCAAATAGCTACAAAACTAATGACATTGTCATCCTCAGCTGTGCTTGTATTTAGTGCTAATTAGCAAATGATAGCATGGTGACACGCTAAACTAAGATGCATTGTCACTGTCAGCATGTTAGCATTTAGCTGAAAGCACCGCTTGTGCTAAGAGCTGCTGGCATGGTTGTAGATTCCTCGTCTTGTTCTTTTATTCAATCGGGTTTGGAAATGTCCATCTCTGAGATTTCTGTTTCTCTGCCCCAGTACAACAGAGGTAATGGAATTTTATTTGTGGTTCGCATAGTTTTTTAATTAACAGCAGAAACTATTTTTATGCACGCTGGACAGACTCATTGTGGATTTGAGGTCACACAGACCTCATTGTGGATTTGTTTTTACTGGACATACTTCATATGTAAATGAGCCTCTATTAAAAACTGTTGAATGTGTGTTTTGTGGATTATCCAGAGTAATGGACACATCTCTGAGACACACATATCAAAATCTGGACAAATTTAACCTAAACCATCTGCAAGGCTAGATAACACTAGAGCTATGTGAGAAAATAAATAATAAAGTGTGTGAACTGACCCTTTAAGTTACACTTAATACTTTTTCTTTTTCTTTTTTTGCACACCACTTACGCTTTCAATCATCCATTTCTGTGTAATATGCACTTGTGTTGAAATGGTGGCTTGTATGTTTATATGACCGCCTTGTTCTCTCCTCTTATACAGGTACTCTACCAGAGTGAGATACTCCAGTTCAATTCTCCAAGACTCAACGAAGTGGAACAAATCATGGCCACCTCTGTCCATGGCATGTCTTTGAGAGTCTGAGGTTCAGCCAGGTTTGTGGCCCTTACCCAAGTCACACCACAGGACAGCCAGCTATTCAGCAGCAGGAGAAGTGTCATCGCTGAGGTTTCTAACAAATTACACCCTTCACTTGCGGAGAAAGCCAAGCAAGCTCTTGGCTGGGAGTGTGTTCTTGGCCAGGGTAAAGGGAAAACTGCTCCGAGAGTGGAAGAAACGCTCCTGAAAGCAAAGTGACACCTGTCTCATATTCAGCAGTGTCTCTCTGCTGAGACAGAAGACAGAGCACTCGTTGTCAAGGCCAGAAAAGGAAAGAAAGTTCTCAGCATACGCTAATATGATAAACTGTGTCCTTCCCAGCAACACAGCTTGTGTTGCTTTTGATAAAGCAGAGTGCGTTTGATAAGATTATTCAATTCTGTGAGGGGACCATTTATGATGTATAGATCCAGGCGGTGTTGTGAACAGATCAGTGTGCTTCTGCATGTAACTGCCAAAACAGGATTAAGACATCAGCTTAATTTCTCTCTCTGATGTCTAATTTTCCTTTTTAATCATTACTTGTATTATCGTCTTTTTGTACCTTGTGCGAGTTAAGCTCCAAAAACGCTGGATCCTACATTTCCCATAATGCAACCACATAGCATCTTTGCCAGGTAAATGCCCTTGGCAAGGAGGGTCTACTTTCAAATTCCTCATCCTCCACGTTTTCTCTAATAATGTAAAGTCAGAGTATGCTGATTTAGCCCTGGTGACATCACAATGACATCATCAGGGTCCTTTCCTCACTATTAGACAGAGCTCCTTCAGAGCCACAGAGGACATTATACAAGTGTTTTCAAAGGCTGAGTGATATTGAACATGATGAGTAAACTGACCACAACATATGAGTGAAATCGTTATGTTCACATCTTGGTTTTGGACTTAATTGCCTGTTGTGTATGTTTACTGTGTGTTTCAGAGAAAATCCTTATCTGTTTAAGAATCCTGATCCTCTCTAACACTACCTATTTAAATATGAGGTTGACTAACTAACTGACTAACTGTTGATAATTTCACCCTGCTTAAGCAAATTGCTCCTCAGGGATATAAACATAATCTACATCTCTTTAGTTAATTATTATAGGAATGCAGTTTGGACTTTTAACTCACAAAAGTCGCCAGCTCTCAGATGACCTTTTTCATTGCAATCTGCAGAATGAAACTCAGTGAATTCAGCGTTCATCTTTAGAGCTTAGTCAAATAAGAGCTCAGAAGGTTGAGGAAAGTACCAGAAGACATTTTGTACTCTGTTGCTCCATAAAATCTCTTTAAGCGTGTTAGAGGGAAGTGCTGAGATATGCCTATTAGTCTAATGATAGCAACAAAGACCTCTCTATTTTATGCTGCCTTGTTTTGCTCTTTATAGTTGAGTGATTCATAATTTACAGAAAATCCATGCAAAGAAAATGTTTCAAGGATTAGCAGTGGTGCTGCCAAATGCGAGGCCTGTAAACAAAATCTGACACTGCCATCTACCCCTTTTGGTCCATCTAGTAGCCTCTCAGGATGAAATGGATAAGGCTATGGATCTTTTCTCTCCTGTTAGTTTGCTCAGACGCTCATTGCATACAATATGAAACACAGCAGTGATTGCACAAATCTTGGCAGAATGCGCGATTTAGCCGTTTATAATCCAAGCGGACAACCTGTACAGTTCAGGTCAAAACAAGCGACAGTCTTGGAGGGGATGTGCATCATTTTCACACATCGTCTCTAAATTATTCAGAACAGTCACAGTGTTGTGAGTGTTTCTTCTCTTACAGTGAAATTGAGGGAGGTATCAAGTATTAATTGAATCAAGTTAGAATAGCAGTGTGCAAATCCACAAAATCTCTGTGGGACAAGTACTGGATACAAAGAAAAAAAATCAATTAAATTGAAATACAAGGAGTACCTGCATGCTGGAATCACAGCTCCCTTTAGGTTTTGGATCAACCCTGATCCATCCCTCTGTGTATAATATCATAATAGATGGCATTAACTGGATTTAGAGGGAACTGTGTCATTGATCAATTCTACCACTGTCAAAATTACACGAGTTGGTCTATGGGGGGCACTACTAGACCTGCGACTGACTGTTTTTTTTTTCTCACAATCAATTAATCTGCAAATTATTTTCACAATTAATTTGTCCAATAAAATGTCAGTATATTGTAAATAAATGCCCATCACAGTTTCCCCAAACCCAATGCTATTTCTTTAAATTGCTTGTTTTGTCCAACTAACAGTCAAAACCCAACTTAAACCCATATTAAATTTACAATGATATACAACCAAGGAAAGCAAAGCAAATCCTCACGACTGGAACCAGCAAATATTTGGCATTTTTGCTTGAAGATGTATTTGAATGATT
Organism: Euthynnus affinis; assembly: GCA_029490765.1. Classification (NCBI taxonomy): domain Eukaryota; kingdom Metazoa; phylum Chordata; class Actinopteri; order Scombriformes; family Scombridae; genus Euthynnus; species Euthynnus affinis. The sequence continues at coordinate 6,240,539 of CM055850.1, read as the reverse complement.
AAGGAACTATAAAAAAAAACTGTTGCCAATTAATTTTCTGTTGACTAATGGCTGCAGTTCTGCACTACATCAATAGTTTGACTGTAGTCATGAACAGTATTTCAGATGTCAGTATTTCCAGTGGTTTAAAATAACATTGCTAAAGTAATTTGCTAAGCACAAATTTAAGGTAATTATAGCTTGCATGAATATTTCCATTTTGTAGTACTTTTAATTATTTAAAAACAAATTATTTAAGTTTTTACATCCACTGAGATTTTATATGCAGTGCTTATGATCAAGGTTTCACAGGATTACACAAAAATATGTGTAGTGAAATGCAATGTGTCATATGCTCCTAATGCTGTGGCAAAACACTACTGTGAAAAAGAAGATTTAGAAAAGCATACAAGGATCAGAATTCAAGATTAAAGGTTATAAAAAATACTACTTACACCATAATGCATCAGTAACAATCATTAAATATAGGTTAATATTTAATGAAATAACATTACTGCATAATGAGAATTTGCTGATAATAATTCTGTAGTTTTTACTCAAATTAGGAATGCAATACTTCATCATGAAAAATCTCACAAAGTATAATTGGGATTTTGCAGAAACGGGTGAATGATACATCTCACCATATCTCACCACTTTAACATTGCACAATTGCATTCCAGCATTGCAAATTACTATTAGTAAAAGTTTCCATGCTAAAAATTCTTTTTTATCTTTTTTTTTTTTTTTTTTTTAACAGTATTTCTACTAAATGAAATTGTCATACAGTCCCTAACTCTGACAGGCTGAGTAGTTGATGCTGGATCGACGAGCAGCAGCAGCAGCGGTGGCGGCAGCTCCAATCAGTTCAGTCCGTCGCTGCAGTCTGACAGAGCGGCTGCTCATCATCCTTCACTCCGGCAGTATGTCACTCTGAACTCACGGTGAACGGTGCAACCCGGGGCGGGTTACGTTACGACAGTGTATCGTTCCTGGACATGAGGACACCTGCCACAGCGACTGCTTCGAAAAGGCGGACCGGGAATCCTGACTGGCGTCGATTTTCACCGAGCAAATGAGAAAGGTGGTGATGCAGCAGAGCGGCTCCTCACACAAGAGACGACCGCCTCTGTCAGTTGATAACCAGCTAGCTCGCGTTAGCAACGTAGCCACATAGCTAGCATCTGCTCGGCTGCAAAGCGCAGTCTTTTACCACCCACGGGAGCCTAAACGCGTATGTCGGAATCCTTTTTTTATTCTTTAACCCAATGTTTCCGCTCAAGCATTGCCTGGCAGTTCATTCTCCGCTGTTCGTTTTTCAACCAACGTTAGCTAGCTGGGTAAGGTAGCCGTCTGTTCGCTTGTTAGCTAGCATTTTGTATCGGCTAACCACCTCTCCCAGACTGGCACTGTCGGAGAATGAACTTGGTATTCTGCGTGGAGACATTAGACCTCCATACAGACCCGATGGAAAACTACTGGATTAAATAAACAGGCTCAGATAAATATTTCTGCTAATATTAGCTGGCTTGACTCGTCGGGGGATTATCATGAACGTTTATGTTTGTGTTTTAAAGGGGCTACTCTCCATCCATCCTTCACGTTAGCACTTGAAGCAGTTGCTGAGCGGAACCAAACATTTGCACCACGTCTTCTTTCTACATATAACTGTCACATGGGAATTGATTAAGCGTGTGCTTCTTTAGAACCATTACGTGCTGCTACAGAGGTATTTGTCTGATTGATTCAAGTTCAGATGTGATACGTGCACGCAGTGTATTTAGCTTGCATGTCCTGCCCCTCATGCAAAGGGGCTGCCACACAACTGGGATTTGTCATTCCAGTCGACTCCGTTGGAAGCTAAGGATGTCTGATGGCAAGCTATATGCTATGCAGTAAAAAAAAAAGTTAAACAGAAAGCTGGGTTCACCCTGCAATGAAAGTCCTGACAGAGATGCTAGTATGTGAAAAGGGAAGCTGTTTGATGATGATCTCACAGATATTACATCTTGATGCCTTAAGCCTGTAGAAAATATGTTGTCATTTTTCTCATGGTCACAGGATTATGTTTTCTATGTGTGTGTGTGTGAGAGAGAGGGAGAGAGAGAGCGAGAGAGAGAGAGAGAGAGAGATTCATTCTCTGACATGACATCTATGTTCCCAGCAGCATGTGAGAGGATTGTTTATTACTCTGATATTTCAGCTATCACATGATATATGACATAGCCCGTTTCATGAGTTGTCACCACGTGTTTGATTGTAATTCTGCGCTGTAAGGCTCAGTGGAAGTCTTGTCAGAGAGTGCCAGGTGATGATGATGATGATGATGCTGCTAGTGGTTACAAGGGACATGCTGCCATAGTGGAGACATGACAACTAAAGGAAAGACTATAAAGAGTGTCAGCTGATAGAACACAGAGAATGCTGTCTGTCTGTGAGGAGGTGGGGTGATTTAAAATGAAAGGAGGAAAAGATTAGATTTTTTTCTAAAATGGTGGCAAGTAAATGGGTTTCTACAACAAAGCATTGACTTGCTGACTCTTTATTTGATGCTAACTCAGTGCTTGTAATGTCCTTTTTTTTTTCCAGAATCGTCATGACTATTTTCCTGCTGACCAGTCACTCCTTCGCTGAGGGACCCTGGCGTTTTTCAGTTTCTGGACTTACCAACGCGGGGATGAGATAATAATAAAGTCAACCAGCCGGTGCATGCTGCTACAACACCACCTGTGGCACTTGTGAACCCACCTACCCGCCCCCCCTCTCCCCCTCCTGCCCCCCATCCCCTCCCTGCCGACCTAACGCCCCCCCACCCTCCCCCTCACCCCCCTCAGGCGAAGTCCAGTTCAGCGGTAGAAACATGACGACGCCGGCTCTCCTGCCGCTGTCAGGCCGCAGGATACCCACTCTGTCGCCGGGCGCCTCCTCCTTCCCTCACCACAGGGCTACGTTGAGGCTCTCCGAGAAGTTCATCCTCCTCCTCATTCTCAGTGCCTTCATCACCTTATGCTTCGGGGCCTTCTTTTTCCTCCCGGACAATTCCAAGCACAAGCGCTTTGACCTGGGCTTGGAGGATGTGCTCATCCCCCACATTGACTCGCCCAAAGAGGGCAAACATGCTTCTGGACAAGTGGTCATACATGGACAGGGAGCACATGATGAGCACAGACACAGGTAAGAAAAGTGTTTTTTTTTTTGGAGCGTGTTTAGTGTGTGTTACAACCCTGTCACTTCTTAAAGAGACTCTTGTGTGTTCTTCTTCTTCTTATGAAACACATTTTGACAGTAAGTTTGAGCGTCTCTGTGTATTTTTGGTTCCTTACCCAATTTACATCACACGTATTTCCTCTAGGCCATAAAAGCAAGTGAAGTGACACCCTTTGACTTCTGTCAATTGTGACACCTAGGGGTGTGGCAGAGTCTGTAAAGCGATACACTCTCCTGGGCGTTTAGGTACACGTCAGCGTAAGCGTTCCCCCCCTCTCCCCCTCTTCTTCTTTTTCCTGCATCCTTTTGTGCAGCTGGGGTTGAAAAAAAAAACTCTCACCCTTTGTGTCTCCATCGGGTGCAGTTGTTTTGTTAAGCTTTTTGTACAACAGAAATGTTATCACCTTGACGTACTGTCCCACGGGCAGAAGTGGATGAACTTGATGAGCTAGAACACACAAGGCGCTTTGAGAAAGTTTAGTAACTGCTCAAACAGACTCACAAATGACTGCCTCACATGAGCCAAACGCTGGTAAATTTGGGCTGCAGCTTTTATGTTTGTCATTGAGTTCCCCCCCCCCTTCCTCCTCTTCTCTTTGGCTGGTCGCCAGTGGTCATTTTGAAGTTTTTTCTATTTTTTTTTATTCCCCCTCTCTTAAATCAGATTCATGTTTGGCTACTCTAAGTGGCTTTTTGCTATTTGGAATCCACTGTGCTGGACATGTTTCATGCTCTGCCACCAGACGTTATTCTCAGTGGACTAAATTTACTTTAAAGGGTATTCTACCATATTGACATTTCAGTACATGCTTTTAGGCCAGGAAAACCGGTGCTGAAGTCTATTTTGTAATGTAATGCTTAATTTAATGTGGTTTATTTTCTTCCTCAACTGTCAAGCTGGCTGTAATATTTACATTTGGCGCCAAAGTAAGGATAGAGTTTTTCGGCTACGTTGCATTTTGCATGTCAGTGAGTTGACAGAGTGTCTATTTATTTAGAAGGAGTGCACTACCGACACGCAGAAGAATTCCAATTTCTTTCTCTCTAATTCTAAAAAAAATACAAAATACCAATTGGACAGCGTAACCCATATACATATGAATCATACTGCACTTAAACCTGCATTATGTTGCGATGGCAAAAGACCTACGGCTAAAAGAAAATGCACAAAATGCCAAACAGTAGGTGGAAAGGGTAATTTTAAAGGAAAGGTCTCCTCCATGCCGGTGTAGGAGGTCATTAGTTTTATTGAGTGCTGGGTAAGGTGTTAAAAGCAATTTCTCAAACAGTTTCACAGTGGGGACCGTTGCGTGTCGCCTCCCTGTCCCCCGTGGAGCCTTTTCATTTTTTTCCATCCATCCTGAAGAAGCCTGGGATAATGCCTGCTTGAAATAACGTCATTATTTTCGTCCAGCGAGTCAGCAGACAGAATCGGGGCTCAAGCGGTGCCGTGTGTCATAGCCACACCGTTGAGGGCATATGGAAACATAAAGGTAGGAGGCTCGGAGATGTTCACGGTTCTCCTGCGGTGGCGGTTTATAACAGGGATGTTAAGTGACTCTGTGATGGAATACTAAGGGAGCAGTTGGAGGAAAATGTGACTAGGTTGCATTTTGGAGCAGTTTTTTTTTTTAACTTGATGCATGTCAGTTTTCAGTAGATCCCAGTCGATGTTCCTCTGCAAATTTTCATCAAGCTTTTATTGTTATTGGCTAATGCATCCTGATTTGTTTAAATGATGTACCAATTGGTTTTGGCACAGAGACCTTCCTCAGGGTGCAGAAACAGAAAGCTGAAGGTTTTTCTTCCTCTGTGATGAGCTGAATAATGTTCAGTTGGCTCATTGACTCGTATTAAAACCCTCTGTTCAGCTTTGCTTCCATGTTTTTTTTTTTAAATTGCAGGTTGCGGCTAAAGCTCAGCTCAATGGGAAGAATAACATAGGTATCATGGAGTTTAACCTACACAGTAATAAATAAATGAATATGATTTTATTGAAATATGTATAAGGACGTTCATTTACCGGCACGATCACTGAGGTGTTCAAGAGCAGGATCAGAGCTGTGAGAATAATTCTTGTTTTTTTGGTTATATGTGCTGTGCCAGAATGATTCTTGTGAGATAGCCAAACTACAAAATGAAACTGTTGGTTCTTATCTGGTAAAAATTGATTGCAGCCCACTGTCAGTCTGTATGCTCTGCCAAAGATGTTTCTTAGGGAGAGAAATGGCATTGTGTCATTTTGATATATAAAGAGTAAGCAGGGATTGTGTGCCATCGCTGTTCACAATGACCAACAGAGTGATGAGTCAGTCAATAAAGTAGAGTTAGCAACCAACACGTAATGAACAGACAAATACTGACGGACAGCTAATGCTAACAGATGGCAAACAACATCCACATTTCCACAGTAATGGTTTAAATGCATCACATTAATATTTTTAATCACCATAATCGGGATCACCAGACATGCTCAGAGTTGAGCATTGAGCTGGCACTCTGTCAAATGGTAATGTTAGCTAGCATTAGCTAACATTATCCCTGCCTGGCTGAAAACCAGGGTCCGACATAACTGATGAACCGGGGCCACAGGAAGTTTATGCAGGGCAAGCTAATTGGCCGGTCACTGGCCTATCAAGTCCCTTCAAAACAGAAAGAGTAACCCAGCCACGGAGAAGCACCTCCAGCATGTCACTTTCCTCACACATTGGAAGAGAGGTGCCATTTCGAGGGCAGAGAGGTGCTGTTGGCGGCTCAAACCTTCGCCCAGTGCAGGAAGAGATAGCTCATACGCCTGCTAACGTTAGACTGCTAGCTTTGGGAGATAACAGAAAATATAGTGGGTGTGTGTAACCTTACTGGCACTAGATAGTCACCTCAGCTTGTGTTGTTTTCTGTGTGGCTATGATGCTGCCGCTGCTGTGGGACATTAGCACATTATTACACCAGATTCTGCTGTGGATGGATCTCATTGGTGCCATGTACCTGGCTAATGTAGCATGTTGTGTAACCAGCTTTTGTAGCGCTACTGTTCCATGAACATAATCGTAATTGAATTGCTGTGTGTAGCTCTGTGTTTCCGTTTCTGCTCTGAATAACTCTTTTTGTCCCTAGCTCGTATACACTCGGCTAGATTTAACCCTTTCCTGTTAGCATCTGTCTGCACTGCCACTGGACAGCGAGCTGTGGAGCTCAGAATTTTTGTCCTTGCATTGTTATTTCAAACACAACGTCTCTGCCTTCGTGTGTCTCAAATGCTCTTTGTGTCTCAAATGCTTTGACAGTGTAATTCCTTGTTGATGCAGGGGGACTTCACTGCTGTAATATTATGTATACAATGCATAAATCACCAAAATTATGGAAAAAAAAGAGTTCATTTTCATTTTTTGGCTGCTGGGCCAATGAAAACAAGGGGCCAGTAAAACTTGTCTACTGGCCAAGTGGGGAAAAATGTTACTTTGAACCCTGTAAACAACATATCCCTCGATGATAGAGAATGGAAGCTACAAGTGACGCACACAAGCAAATGGCGTGGAATGAAAAACTGAGTGCAGAGAGTGAGGAATTTGTTGATATAAAGAAAGGAGGTCAGCTCCGCTCCCCAGCATGGCAGTTTGTGGGTTAAATTCAAAATAAAGTGGTTAAAGTCGACCTTTTTTTTGTTTCTCCTGGTCTATATTAAAAATTGGTCAAAATATATCAATATTGACTGAAATGAAACGTTTCATCATGATACATTTTTCAGATGTACCGCTTGGCCCTAATGATGTTACATCTTTTTCATTGGAAGCTGATGAAAATGTGTACAGTTTGGTCTGGCTGCCTCAGCTGTTCCTCAGATCATTCTTGTGTGCTCCAGAGGACCAGGGTTCAAACAGCCCCTGGAAAATGAGGCACTGTAGCATTTAAAGAGACCCTCAGGAACACAGACAGGCTTGTAATAATTTCACCTTTTACTTTATTTGGTCACACACAAAAAAAAAAAACCTCACAGAGAACCAGTTCTATGTTCACTCTGTTAATAGTCTTATAAAAGCTTTTGAGAGAGCAAAAGTTATTATTAAATTTTCCTTACAGTAAAATATCTGTTCTGGTGAATTTTTGAGATACTGACAGTAATTCAAAATGCCAGACAATATACTCACAGCTGGCTTGTACCATGATATTCTTCTTCAGTAGGTGACCGTCGTTTTTGTGTTTATGATCTTTTGTCTTTATAAGGATTCCACTACTCTTCTTTTAATCTTGACTGCTTGACATATTACGTGTTCCAGTCATATCTGTGGCAAACATCTCGAGAAGATGCTCGCTGGAATTTCTTTTCCTTTGTGGCTTCGTCACATGACCAGAGGCAGCAGACAGGTTGTGGGTTAAACTGCTTTTTCTGAACACTTCTAGGGCAAACACACTTGATGCAACCATTCCAGTACAATGGAGGGTTGATGTTATTTACTTTGTGCATTTGGAGGAAGAAAACCCCATTTACAGTAGTTGGGATAATCCTCTTCCATGCCAACCACCTTCATTGATAGCTATTTTTTTTACTAAAGTCTGAGCACCACCCTGTCTCTGTGTGCACGAGGAGGCATGCGAGGAGTGTGTGCAGAGATTAGTTCCACTGATAAGACCCATATTGTCTGTGTCTCCCTCTTTTGGGGTGGTGGCAGAAGTCTCGTACTCCTTTCAGACAGCAGATGCATGTACAGCGTGTGTTTGACCTGTGTTGGACCCATTCACATGAGACAGCTGTCACCCTGCTTCTCAGCAGGCAAGATGGTCAGATCCATGGATGATGGTAGCACCAATTGGCTGACAGTCATCGATCACTGAGCCCTTCATAAGCAGCATAAGCACCATCGTGACATTATAATTTAAATGACACACACACACACAACCGGTCAGTTCACATTGAAAATGTTTTTAGAAGCATTTTTTGATGTGTGTTTACAAGTCTCATGGAACAGATACGCCTCCATTTTATTAAATGTATCAATCCACACTCCTGAGACCTCCTGAGTCTTCCTGTTTCATTTAGTGAAGCATAATCTGCACAGACAGCCGTTTTTTAAATCACACAAATATTCTGCTGTGTATGTGTTTTTGAACTTATTAACGATATCTACATTGACTGATCAAGGCTCCCGGTCCGCCTGTGAGCTGCCTGTTTCAATACAGACAGACTCCCCTCACTCACTACGGTGGGCGGGGAAATAAAATGAATGAATCAATAAACACAAACACTGTTGATTTCTTCACATGGAGCCGACATGAAAACTATTTGGGTTCGCGGGCCATTGACAGACGGCTGCTTCTATGGACAGAGACGCTGAACGCAGTTTGGAGTCGGTATGGATTGTGATTTGAAGTGGCTCAAATGTGCAAAAAAATCCCCAATAACAACATTATCATATGCCAGTTCAATAGACATCACCCAACCCTAATATCCATTCAATAGTGACAAAGGCCTTATTCAGTCAGAAGTTACAGATAAATAGTTGCTTTTACACAAGTCAGACCTGTTACTTAATGCATAATCAGTTACTACTATGTCTTTATCTGTTAGAAGATCTATCAGAGAGGCTGTGCCATTTGTTTTTGCACAATGTCTCAAGTATCCACATTGTTAAGAATTTGTTAAGTCAAAAAGTAAGAAAGATAATAGCTGCTATATTAGTTGTTTGAGTCAGTAACAGTAATCAGTTACAGTAATTATGTGCACCTGTTGCAGTTAATGGACTCTCTTGTCTCTGGGTGTCTCCTGAACTTTTACAGAAGGGACAGACTGAAAAAGTCTATGTCCGCACACTGATCGACGCTCTTGATTTATGTCTGTTGGCAAAGCATTATGTGGTCATGAGACGTGAAGCCACAGGAATCAACCGAACAGTATGCAGATTCTATTTTGTGCATTCTGTCCCTGCCACATAGCCGGGTAGCTAACGTGAACTAGCAGCTGTCCTCAGTCATCAGGCTCGTGTCTTGTCCAAACACATAACAGCAGGAGCAGATGAAAATGTGTTTGGGCTGAAACTGATTTTTTTTTTTTTTTTTTTTTCCAACCGGATGTCCTTAATCTACTTAGTTGAGGCATCTAGCACTAATAATTCATAGTTGTATGGGTCAATCTGAATTGTGCAATAATATGGGAAATTGGCTGTGTTTCCACTGTGTCTATGAGTGTGTACAGAAGTGACTTCTACCGTGGGTAGGGAATGGACAGTCGGGCTCCTATAATCAAGCACTTACAAGGTGAACAGAAGTGGAACACCTTGGGGTTGCTATCTGGAGTGCTAGAAATCACGTTGGCGTAATGGCCTGTCAAACATACTGCGAGGCCATTAATGATCCTGCCCTGGTTTGGTTTTGGTCTGACTCAAAACGATATAGGACTAGCCAGGAGCAGTACTCCATTTGAGAAAAGGGGGCGAGCATACGTGTTGACAGAAGCACTGACATTTCAGCAGCAGGATAGCCACAGGCAGGTACAGTAACAATATGGAAGACGGAAAGAATCCTTATATGATCAGACATGTGGACATCATACATGGTATTTAGTTAAAAGTGTGGACTAAAAATAGTATTCTTAGAGAGGCAGTCTACCTTGCAGAACAGAACAGAACATAAATAATTGCATCTACACTATTCAGTAATGAATGACTAAGACAAGCACATGTGAAGAGACATTTTTTTTCACTATTGCCTTCAGTAATGCTTATGTTGGGCTGGGTGACAATTTGATGTCATTTGTCTTTTCAGTAGAAGCTTGAAGTTATAACAGTGAAACACAGTTATGAATTACATCATTGCATTTATGATTTTATATTGATCTATGGTATCTATGCTATCTATGTTGGGAAATTTGGTTTGTTAATATTTGATTTTCAGCTCCTTCACTCATCCTTACATTGCAGTTGGTCTGAAAATCCAAATGCAGTAAAACATTAGACTAGTTCTTGCATTTTCTCACAACAGACGCTTGTCCAGTCTGACTTACAGTAGCCAAGTTAAGATACTGTACTCTGTCACTCTGTCCAGGTTTGGAAATTACAACATGAGCAGTCATTATGGGTACCGGCCAAAATGCCCAGTAGGTTCGACAGGCTTTGCCATCTGCCACCAAAATTAACAAGTATTTGGCTGTGAACTAGTGCTTTTTTTTATTTTTTCTTTAGTGGATATGCAGTATTCACTTAGTGTTGTGTAATCTTTGAGTTTTGTCAGGACACCTTTTTTCCACCAGCACAGGAAAATAAGCAGTTTCAATGAGAAGATTTAATTGATGAAGATTTTCTTTGCTGTGCTACTTCAGGGGATTGATGCAGCACTGGAATACCAGTTTTAGGATTCTGTCTGTAACGTCTTAACAACCGAGAGGGGAAAAAATAGCCTCTTAGAGTTGAGTTAAATGCTCAAGTGAATGCTGCTACTACTCAAGGCAATATCCTGTTTTCTGAGTGATTATTTGGCCCTATGGTCCAGTAAATATCAGATCATCTACTAAATGGCTCTTCCAGTGGCTGAGTGGATTTTCCTGGGCATCTGTATGAGTATGAATTTCTTTTTTTCTACGCAAGATGTAATATTACTCTCTACCCCTGCCTGGCTTTTGTCATAAAATGATATCTGAAAACTAATGAAGGAGACTCCTGTGTCTGGAGGGATTGAGAGTACCATCTGTGAAGACTGTTCCCATCTCACCCGACTCCCCCCCCCCCCCCCCCCCAAACCCTTCAATTATTCAACCCAAAACCTCTCTACAAAGGTCTATCTAACCTATCACATCATATGCCGACACGACACCCAACACCTTAGCTACTGGCGGAAAGACACTGTGGAAGCCCGGTCTACCTGCTATTAGATGACCAATTTGAGAAAACTGGCTTTGAGCAGTTTGACATTTGATGCTGGGAAAAAAAAAGTTAAAAGATTGATTTAAATAGAGGCTGATGGCATTCTTACTGGAGTAGGCAGTTTGACACCATCGTCGGTGGAACCATTGCTGATGACTCTGGATAATGTGTGGATACGATGCAACATTGGCTTCTATAGAATTCATACCACACTTTCAGGATTAGGGGTTGAGCCATGTTCAGAGTGTGTGCACTATGGTGTCGTTTGCTTGAACCTTTTGAAACTTAGGCCCAACTTCTGATTGTTAAAAAATTCCAAGGACCACCTTCCCAAATAAATAAGAAAAAAAAAAAAACAGTATGAGAAAAAAAAAAAGGAGAAAAACTAAACTGGGCTGTAACAATGTGTTATGCCACTGTCAGCTGTAATGACCAAAATAAATATCGTGCTTGCCCTCAGTGAGACACTCGAGCCTGCTTCTGGGAAATAATGAGATCAAGTCATGGTGGGATGGGTGAGAGGCTGACACACAGAAAACTTTGGTCCTTCTCTTTTTAATTTTTATGACTGTCGCAATGGAAAACGCTGACTCACATAAATAGGTGGTGGTGAAAGGCAGCAGAAATCTGATTGCTCGTTTTGACAGAGAAGGATATTGACTGGCAGCTTGTATCCAGAATGAAGCAAGGTCAACGTGTGTGAGCCGAAGCTTCAGGCTGCTGTCTGCTGATGGTTCCATCAGTTCCTTTTCCAGCACAGTTGATGGAGTCATGTCTCCTGAAGCAGCATCCACAGAGAATGTGTCCAATATCTAAAGATTTCCATGTTGTGGGCCCATGTTGTGGGCTACTTCAAAGTAGTCTGGAACTTTCTTGACAACTGAATCAAATGCTGGGTTATACCACTGGATATGTTGACATGAAGAGGCCTCTGAAGTTTCACTTAAGAGTGAAAACATGTCAGATCGTCCCTCCTCGACTCTTGTGTTCCAAAGAATACTTTTTTTTCTTTTTCTTGAAGCCCTCAATGTTGTCTGAAACCAAAAACACTGTGCTATTTTTTTTCCCCACACTGATATATTGTCAAATATATTTGATTAGTAGGTCAGTTACACAAAAGTTACCGTCAGTGCTAATGCTCAGCAAGAGGAGAAAGCTACTCCTCCAGAAATGTGTGCCCTTCTTTTCTCAGTTCAAAAAGATGATTAAGCAGACATCCTCTTGAAAGCTGCCTTACTTCACTCTGGCACC